>CM038643.1:30505064-31118064 GCA_021554675.1 Leuciscus idus | reverse complement strand
AAACAATAAATACCGTATTGTGTCTCTTTAACCCTCTGAGGTCGGCAAAAGCGCCGGCGCGTTTTGCCGTATTTTCTTCACATTGCAGCAACCCTTTAAGACGTTCAAAAGCAACCTGACACTGCTCATTCCACTCCCACTTGACTCCTTTTTTCTTGAGGTTATTAAGAGGAGCAACAATGTCTGACAGCCGAGGAATGAACTTATGGTACCAGCCCACCAACCCCAGGAATCTCTGGAGACTTTTCAGATCTGTTGGGGCTGGGTAAGCTGTAATGGCCTCCACCTTTGCCGTTTCCATCTCTACGCCTTTACCTGAGACCACATGTTCTAGGAAGGTAAGTTGAGTTTGCATAAGGTGGCATTTTGCAATATTCAGAGTTAGGTGGGCCTGATGAAGTTTTTTAAACACTGCCTCCAAGTCACCCAGGTGCTGCTCATGAGTCTTGGAGAAGACAGTAATGTCATCTATGTAGACGAAACAGGTTCGGCCCTTCAACTCCCCCAGAACATTCTCCATCAAACGTTGAAAGGTGGCACCAGCATTTCTCAGCCCGAAAGGCATGACCTTAAATTGGAATAGGCCTAGGTGTGTGATCATAGCTGTTTTTTGTTTGCTTTCCTCATCCATGGCCACCTGCCAGTACCCACTCTGAAGGTCAAGCGAGCTAAAATTTTGTGCTCCGTGCATGGACTCTAAGATCTCATGAATCAGTGGCATTGGGTAAGCATCATGGTGTGTTTTGGCATTAAGTCCTCTGAAGTCTACACAAAAACGGAGCATTCCATCCTTCTTAGGTGTCAAAACCACTGGGGAGGCCCAAGCAGAAGTGGAAGGCTCTATGACACCATTTTTGAGCATTTTCTTCATCTGTTCCTCAATAACTGCTTGCTTTTGTGGTGACACTCTATAAGCTCTCCTCCGTATTGGCAGCTCGTCAGTAGTCTTATGTTCTTATGATCTTATGTTTTATGACGTCGGTGGCACCGGTGGAATCTGTCCAAACTGTAGGCCACTTCTGCAGCAGTGGTCTAACCAGCTCAGGCTGTGCGTCAAACAGCGGAACTGGAGGAAGTTTGTTACCGACCTCATCCATCACTGCCATGTAAAAATTAATTGTAGGCTCTGCATGTCTCCACCACAGGGCCTCACGACCCTTAGGCAAGAACCGATACTCTTTGCCGCCTGGCATCACATATTTCCTCAGGTGGGGCTTCAGAACAATTTGGCTGGCGCACATGAAATCTAAACCCAGCAGTAAGGGCATGCAAAGTTGATCATCACTGAGCACATGTATGCTGACGGTGATATGGGCATCATGAAGGGAGAGGAGTAAGGTGGTTGTCCCTATAGCTTTACTCTCTTGGCCATTTGCCATAATGAACCTTGGAATTTCACTTGCACTCAGTGTCTCACCTGCCTTTTTTATGTTGTTCCACAGAGTTTTACTCATTAAGGAGTACGTGCACCCTGAATCCAGGACAGCATCACCACTGGAGCCTCGGATGGCTATTGGCACCACCAGGAGGGTTGGAATACCGAAAACGGTGGCCACATCCGCACTATGCCCCCGGCCTTGTCCGTGTTCAGGTTTTTTGCTAGGTTTTTTAGAAGAGCGGTCTGAAGGGTGGGATTGTTGTACACGACTCCAATAATCCTTAGAGTTACTCCAATCCTTCTCAATAAGCGATCCCACCTTGACGACCTGTTCCACGGTAGACACGATACCCCGCAAACCACTGGCCAGCCTTGGGTTACATGCACTAAGGATGCGTCGCACAATCTCGTCTTCCTCCATATCTGGTCTCCACTTCAGACAGAGTGCCCGATGATCGTAGGCAAAATCCCGAATGCACTGGGAGGGTGACTGCACCTGTGAGCGGAGCTGATCCTCAATCTCTGTCTGGTAGTCAGTGGGAAGGAAAGCCTCAAGGAAAGCTCTTTTGAATTCTTCCCAGTTGGCAATCTTGCCGCGAGAAGCCAACCACCAACTCCGTGCAGGACCTTTAAGAACAGCATTGAGTGTGCCTATGAGCTCAAAGTCACTCAGTGGTCTGAGGGTGAGAAAGTTTTCACACTGCTCAATGAAATCAGTAACATCAGTAGACTCCCTCGACTCCCCGAACTGGGGAAACTCCATTCTAATAGGGGGTTTGTTTGTAGCTGCACCCGATGATGAAAGGGTGACATCCCCTTTAGACATATGCCGATTAGCAGACGATAACCCAGCAGGTGTGGAGAAACTAGCTGGCCTCCAAGAGGAACGATATTTGTTGCGAGTCTTTTCCAGTTCTTCACCCCACTGCTTATCTCTTCGCTTTAAGCAGTCCACCAACACATGATCAAATCTCTGCAATTTAATGTCAACATACTCTTTAGCCTCCTTAAGCATTGACTCAATAGATGCTCTGAGACCCTCCTCCCTGTTGAGTGTGCTGTCATTTGAGTCTTTGAGACGGTTTTCCAAGGTCTCCATCTTAAACTGAAGTTCCTGGATTTGTTCCCCCATCGCGACTCCTTCAGCATCCTCATCCACATCCAGCGGTGGTTGTTCTTCTGCCGGTGGATCCAGATACAGAGAGTCCAACAAGGTGGTTATTTCTGTGACACCACTTTGGTTGTGTCTAGTGGTAACGTGGCGATATGGGTCAGCTTCCTCAGAAGGGATGGGTTCTGGATCCCAGTCTATAAGAGAGGCGGCATCATCTTGGGGCCCATAATTTACCACATTGGTCCCCTGCTGGCTTGGGGCAGCCATTAATGGCGTAAATAATTAAGTCAACAAGGGTATGTAAATAATGCAATGTAGCAATAATACAAAGTAATTAACGTGCCTTGAGTGAATGCGCAAAGACTGTGTAAAAAATACATATATATATATTGACTTAGGTAACCTTAGTAAGCTGCTATATAGGCTATTTCTCCTTTTTACACTGCCACCATCATTTAACTCAACAGAAAATAAAAAATCTCAAAAACCTGTGTGTGTTTCTTTGCTATTATTATTTTCCCCTTTTCCCGCAGCATATATCAAAAGTATTTGTAATGAAAACCCAGAGTAAACAACTTAGCAATATTTTACAGTAGGAAAAAACGGGTATACATTCACAACAATACCAAAAACAAAATCATCCAAGATCCCCGTACGGGCCACCACTCTGTAACAATTTCCCTTACACTATCAAAGCAAGAGAAAAGTACTGCGCGCAAAACATAAGGTAACGGGCGGATCGGATACCTACTGATATAAATAAAGCCAGTAACAGCTTACTTTCGTTAAATAAACACTAAAGAAAAAATATATAGAAAAAGATCTACATGTATGTAGACTTAAATTAATTATATATTAACGAAAATACAACGAAACACAAGTTCAACCAAGTGTATTGAGAGATATCACAATACCCAGACGGGCAGCAACATGCGCTTTTTTTTAACAGCTGGAGGCACGGCCGCACTCCGACACAGCAAACAAACATTCTCAAATTATGCACACACATTTAACCCTCAAAACCCCAATGTCCCAATGTCCTGGCCAGCAGACCGAATGTTCATTCAAGCGACATAAATTGTCCGTACAAAACTACAATGTCCTCCGCGAGAAGAAAAAGACACAAAACAAAAATATAAGGCGAAGCGTGGCGAGAAGCCGCAGTCAATACATCCCCCGTGGACTTACGCAATCTCGTCACAGTCTGTTTAGCCGATGGGAAGCTGTGGTAGTCCAGAAAACAATTGACATGTAATCCACAAAACAATAGGGTTTTAGTCCCTTTGATGAATTCTTCATGCAACTATTACACAGAGCCCGCTAAACTCAGACCGCTTCCCCGTTTGAACTCCGAAGTCCTCTCCCGACGTCACTTCCCATTCTCCTTAAAACCATATTGCGTGACATAAAAATGACAAGAGGACAAAACAAAAACAAATAAAAGTCCATATAATAGTCCGTGATTACACCACAGGCATCTGATACAACATTTAGCTTTTTTTCATGTGAAGAGAAAAAACAATACAACAAAGCATGTTTATCATCACCTCAAAAAAACTGTACATAAAGGCAGAATTAGGTGACTATTACACTATAAACTTAAATTACTCCGTCATTTATGGTCATACAGAAAAAAGAAATATAAAAAAATAATCTGTGATATTTTTACTTTTGTTGGTGTCCACTTACAATCAAATCAAAACATTGTGCTTTTGTAAAATAAAGAAAATAAACAGGGTGTGCGTTCTGCCTCTCCGTCGCGGTGAACTTTTTTTTCTTGAGCACGTCTATAAACTGAAACAAAACTCAGCGAATACTTGTCACACATTTATGAGCCATACACCTTTATACACATTTAAGTGTGTACTTTTAAATGATCGGATTCAAACTGAAAACAAATATTCTCTGTTTAAGTAATTTGTATAAAACCAACAAGATGTCCAGCTTCTCAAACGCTTCCTAATTATTTTTTAATTTGAACACGCCCACTCGCGCAAAAGATATTCACATGCAAATCTCCACATGGGACACGAACGCGCTCGTTACCTCAGAAACAAAACACCAAAACACTTCACAAGTCTCTGCTTTTCGTCGAGTTTGAAAGACACGCCGTGAGCTTACATTGGAATTACCTCAGAAGAAGAAGAATGCGATTTGAAGACAAGAAAGATGTAAGGAAAGAAATTCTTACATATTAGTTTGTTATTGTTGCATAAATTTCACATTGCAGTTGAACTGTTGCTAGATATATGGTGAATATTATAATATTTAGACCCGTGTTTACTGTTACTGTGTTTGTGGATATCTGCTCAAATGTAGATATGTATATGGTAAGTTAACCATAATGTTTTATATTTGAGCGCGATATTTGAGCGCGTTAAAATGGCGGATTATGATTGGTCAGATCGCCTGTCAATCAAACTCTCTGCGAAGGGTTGATGACGTGAAAAATAATAACGGTAACTCCACTGAAATTATTTGAAACTAAAGTAACGAGCCAATTTTGTAAAATGTAAGGAGTAGAAAGTACCGATATTCGTATTAAAAATGCAAGGAGTAAAAGTAAAAAGTCGGCACAAAAATAAATAGTAAAGTAAAAATAATCTACTTGCGTACAGTAATGAAGTATTTGTGCTTTGTTACTTTCCATCTCTCTATAAAAGAGAACATTTCCTCTAAAAGACGCTTGTTTCTTCCGGTTGAGTTTGCAGATGAGTTAGGCGGTTTCCCTGCGGGTGAACTTCATTTCTAGAAATTAACAGACTTTAAAAGCCACACACACATTAAAGGAGCTGTATGTAAGAAATGTATTTCAATTAATCATAAAATGTCCCTGATATGTCACTAGACATTAAGAAATCATGTTCATTTCAAATACTTATATCACTGACAACAGTAGTACGGCCAGGATATTGTCATTTAAAAAGTGAAGTTGCAGCCCTCAACTGATGTTGATGTTGTCATGTTGTGTTTTGACCTGAAGCCCCACCCTCCACCTATCTACCAATCACGAAGTCAGTAGTGTTTCAGCATCCGGGTTGCCAGCTCTGCTCTAGTTACCACAGCTACGTAGCAGCCTACGTTCCTGTTGGATCCTGCAGCCTATCTGGCAACCTCAAGTCAGGGGGGAGGGGGAGGGGATACACCGCTCTACAGTAATTTGAAAGTGATTGCAGTACCAGTTTTGGCCACAATCTTACATACGGCTCCTTTAAAAGCCGAAAATGTGTCATTCGTGTTCAGAAAAATAACTGTAATAATAATAATGAGCTTACCTTTGTTTTGCGCTTTTAACTTTAAACAGAACGAATACATCTTTCTTGAAGTGCACATTGTAGATCATAACAGAAATTAGCACAGCCGAAACTGATTAATGATTGAAACCTCTTCCAGCAGCGGTCGGGACGAGTAGAGCTCAGTCTGGACGGTTTAGAAGTTGCAGATGTCCTGATCAGGCCAGTGTGCACATGATGATGGACAGGAGTCATAGTCCCATACTCCATTTCAATGAAGTCATTCAACTGTGCTCTCAGAGTTACAGTTATATTCATAAAGAGCCTTGGAGTCCCACCAGGTGTAATCCACGTTTAGAGAGTTGGGTCACTCTCCCACTCTTTACTGTAGATACAACTGTATATTTATGCCACTTTGACATACTGATCACTCGAATATACAGCTACAAATGATCTCACTAAAAACCCGTCAGTCATGAATGATCACGTCTGATTGCTGATCTCTGATTGGCTGAATCAGATCTGCAGTGGGCCGGTGTATTTACACATCATGATGACTGATTTTATGGACTACATGCACACTTGAGTTTTGTTTATTAACCAATTAGTCTATAAAATGAAGGTGTTTGAAAACCGCCAAACCAATGTTTACCAGCACAATCACATTCAAAACTGCCCAAATCTGGCAGCACTGGCTTCATGTCATTACTGTTTCCTAATGTCACTGGTTCGTCACTAGGGGGCGATGATCTCTGTGAACCCATGAACCACTGTCTATTTCATTTTACCTGATCTCAGGTAAATATTAATGTTTATTGACACATTTTTATAATAAAAAAGGAGTTGTAGTTAAAAGTGTCTAATTGGTCTGATTACCAAGCTCTCCATAAAACAAACAAAACAAGCCCTTCAATTTAATAAACTAACACATATTATAAAGACATTTCATATTTACTGGTATTAGATGATTTGGTAATTGCATTGAATAGATTAGACTTTAAATTAAAACATTTGCATTTGGTGTGTAAAAGGTGTTTTTATGCTGAGTTTCCGCTGTTCTGACCAGCGTGTGGCGTTTCCAGAGCTTCAATACAGTGAATCATTATGCAAATCAATCGGTTCAATGGTTTCTAAAAGCTTTGTTTCTCCCATCACTAGAGCAACATGATTTTGGTTCACTTTTGAATTGATAACAGCAGGACAGAGAGCAAACTTTGCCTGGCCCACCTCCACTTCTGGCTGGGTCCCCGGCCCAAAACTGGCCCAACACACTGAACATGGACACACAGAGCTTCCTCTGGCCCAGATGTGGCCCACACCCTGTAAAGTGACTCTTATTGACTGATATGGCCCAGGTCTGGCCCAGGCACTGTAAGACAGATCTGGCTGAGAGTCGGCTGGGCAGAAACTGGCAGTGAAACACACATTCAACCAAGGGTTTTTATTATAAAATTAACAAATACACTTTAATATAAACATGTATGAACAATGAACAAATACACTATGATATTAACATTTATTAACAACACACTGATTCTTCATTTGTGATCATGTATTAGTTATGATTTTCATAACATTTTCAGATATATTTACACCATTGTCTATAAATGTAATGATTATGTAATAACTAGTGTCAGAACGGCTGATTCTTTATTTTTATTTTTAAATTTTTATGATATTTTTATATTCTAAACTTTTTAATCTCCTATAAATGTAATGATCAGTTTGTCTGCGCTTCTTCACTAAAGCAGAAGTGAAAGTGTTCCAGTCCAGATCATGTAACCAATCAGAGAGTGAGACTGAAACCCCATTTGCATTGTCAGGGTGGAGTGATTGTGATCCTCTCAGAATAGAGCAGCTCTGTCTCCAGAGACCATGTTCAAACCCCAAGAGCTTTATTTGACATTTACTGCTACATCAACCTTCTGAAAAGCACCTGCATCTTCATCTGTTAGTTGAATGATGTTGTCAGACACAAAGTGAACTTGTTGAGAAGCTTT
Organism: Leuciscus idus; assembly: GCA_021554675.1. Classification (NCBI taxonomy): domain Eukaryota; kingdom Metazoa; phylum Chordata; class Actinopteri; order Cypriniformes; family Leuciscidae; genus Leuciscus; species Leuciscus idus. The sequence continues at coordinate 31,110,339 of CM038643.1, read as the reverse complement.
ATTGAATGTTGCAGCAAACACAGCAGATTGAAAGATCACACACACACACACACACACACACACACACACACACACACACACACACACACACACACACACACACACACACTCTTTCAGTATTGAGTTGTAAATCACTACAGCTGCAGCACTAGACTCATGTGAATCCTGCCTGACACAGGACACTCAGATACGGCTCATCTTCAGGAGAGAAACATCAGCACTCAGAGCTCTTGTGGAACGAGACCTCATGAGGAGCTCCATCATGTGTTACTCTGCAGACGTACAGCTCTCCCTCTTCCCAGCGTGCTTTGCTGAGGGTCAGGACGCTACTGCGGCTGTAGCGGTCGCCCTGCTGGCTCTCTGCGCTGGTCAGAACCCCCTCGGTGACCTCTGACCCGTCCAGTGTCCAGCTCACCAGCGCCCCCTGTGGAGAGTAAGAGCTGAGCAGGCAGAGCAGTGCGGCTGAGTCTCCAGAGATCTGCAGAGAAGAGGGCGGCAGCAGAGACACTGAGGGCTTCACTGTGGGACCAGCTGCAGGAGACAAACACAACACATTCACACACATACACACACACACACACACACACACACACACACACACACAACACACAATTACATTTTTAATGCATTAATTATGCACTGCTATATACATTAACCCTCTGGGGACCAAAAACGCGCCCGCGCGTTTTGCTCGTTTTTTTTTTTAGCAATGAAAAATAAACACAAAATGCTCTGTTAATTTTGATCTTTCATTTTCGTGTAATACATCAATCGATCCTGTTCAGTTTCTATTTTTTTTCTGTATACTCACAATACAAATAAAGTGTTTTGCTTTTTGACAAATAAAGAAAAACTAACATGATGCTATTTCTGCCTTCTCTCTGTCAGTAAACTCCCATTTGAAACGCGTTCGAAAATTATCTATAACTCCGCGAAAATTCAGTCAAACAGGGAAACAGACCCACGGGCATTAAGCTTGAGATCGCAGCTTTTAAATGAAGTAATTTATATAAAAAACAAATATTATCAGCTTCTGTAATCTGTATAAAAAGAGAGCGACTCCAGTCGAGCTCATTAGGAGCCATTCAAAAGTAATTTGACCACGCCCCGGAGAGCGCGTGCTATTCAAACGCAAATTCTGAGAACCATTTCAGTCTGTGAAACGCCCCCACATCAGCTGTAAACAAAGAGGCATAATATAGCCTACCTTATGGAGAAAATTTTCCGTGCTGATATGAGGAGCAGATCCCGCTGAGGAGTGAGGTAGGCTAAGTTATCCTTTCTCAAGTGTTAATGTGGAATAACGTTATGGAATAACGTTGTAGGCTTATGTAAACAAAAAGATGAATCGCGTTTCGCGTTTCTGTGAGATGAATGAAGGGTACATATTTGTAAAGAGTGTTTAGCCTAAATATGAATCGCGCGTCTGTGTGTGAAAGAATAAACTGCTTTTACAGTTACAGTTACTGCGTTAAGTCAGGCGAAGTATGAAAGACAACATTTTGTTGACTAGATTTGGGTACAGTTTTTACTGTAGAATATACTGTCACATCAAAATAAGCTTTTCTGCTCATATATATAAAATACTATTTTGTCAAAAATAAAGTCATAGACTAAGATGTTCCAATGTTGGCTATATTCAAACTAATGAATACATATGATAAAATGTAGGCCTATAATCTTTTTTTTTTTTTTTTACAAAGAAAGAGTACTTTTTTGCAGAAATATTGCTGAAATTGTAATTATTGTTGTAATTGTAACCTTTTTAATAAAATAGCAAAACATATTTACAAGATAGATGTAAGCAAAATCTTAAATGGTCAATATAAGTCTTCTTCAAAATATATATTTTTGTCCTTGCATTGTGGCTCAGTCAGTGTCACACCTGAATGAATGGCTAATTATGCAGAGTCATTATGCAGAGTGGGTGGGACTAAGGTGTAAACTACTCCTCCCCCTCGCATATTGGCTTTCCAAGCAAAACCTGTTTTACACCATTTAAATCAATGTATTTTTTTTTTGTGAACGATAAAGCAAGACTATTTTCACATAATTTTGAAGCTAGAACTGAAAGGGACAACATCCATTAGTCAGAAGTCTTGTGGGCACATATTTTGTATGAGTTTTGTGGTCTTATTTCAGCAACTTTCATTTTTATTTTTTTAAATAACCACGCATAAACATTATTCTCTTAAAAATACAAACATCTACATACATGTTGCTCGCATATTATGGTAGGCCTGTTTGTGCTATATAGAGTGAATTTACACCTTTGCCATTAACATGTTTATAAATAACTGAAAAAAGCACAAATGTCAGAGCATGTCAGAACATCTCAAGGGCCCCAAAAACAGCTTGGTCCCCAGAGGGTTAATATGCATGTATGATCTAATCAATAAGTGTAACAGCAGTTATAACACATATTATCTATTATCAGGCCGATCTGACTGCTTTAATTCCAGCAATTATTCACTCTGAACATAAATATCTTACATTTTGAGATATTCACCTGAACTGAAAATGTAACTCAATTTCAAACAGAGTTAAAACACAATTGAATCACACAGAATGAACAAAACACTGAATTATAAGCACAACATGAGCAAAAGAGATTCAGTATCATTGACTGAACTACAGAAAGGAGCAACATTTACATTCTGATGTCAAATCTATTTTTTCCATGTATGATTTCTACAATAAAAGATGAACTAAATATGAACTCAGTGTAGAAATAAATGAATGTTCTTTTGAATGAATAACTTAATCACTTTACTTAAAGCCTTTATATATATCGCAATATAAAATAATTTTGAATATTGTTATACACATCAGTTATAACACATTATAATATTATCTATTCATTGTTACACCTTCCAAACATTATAATTAGGGCTGTCAGTTAAACGCGTTATTAACGGCGTTAACGCAAACCCATTTTAACGGCGTCAATTTTTTTATCGCGCGATTAACGCCTAGCAAACTTTGTAGTTTTTTTTTTTTTTTTTTTTGACATGCTTTTGCAACAACTAGTAACGTTAGTACAACACCACCGGATCTAGCTAGACCGGAAACAAAACAACAGGCACGCCGCACACACTTGTTTGGGCTTGCGAGCCGGCCAAAGAGTGGACGAGAAGCCACGTCTATGGACAACTTGTATCGCACATCGGACGCGTACTTTCTCAGTTTATGGCCAGCAATAAAAGGTGTGTGTACACTCATAGAGAATAATGTGTTCGAATTTTAAATACGAGGCGCTGCGCTTCGCTTCTCGTCCAGTGTGCGACCCCCTTTAACATTATGTTTTGAGTGGATGAATGATGAGCGCGAGACGCCGAAATGGATGCCAATAAGATTCTGAATGGAAAGTTTAATTTTAAAAAAGTGGCCAAAATGTTTCAGTTGACAAGACCAAAGTGATCTGTGTGTTTTGTCATTGTGAACTGAGCTATCATTGCAGCACATCCAGTCTGAAATAGCCTACTACTTGATGGCCAAGCACACTGATTCGCTGATGCGAATTCTCCACCCCCTCGTCAATATTAGGACCTCGTCAGTATTTCTTTCACCCTTTTATTGATGGACAGTGTTACATTGTGTGAGAGATTATTTGCTCCAAGTGAGAATGTTAGTGTGAAATTGAACACTACAGTATGCCAATGTTGATTTCAAAAAGAAACATTTGCTCAAAGCAAGCCGATCCACTTTTCCATGTTGATAAGAGCATTAAAATGAGAAAAAATAATGGGACAAAAAGAAATCAAGAGACATTTAGAATAGATAAAAATGTGCGATTAATTGCGATTAATCGCAAGTTAACTATGACATTAATGCGATTAATCGCGATTAAATATTTTAATCGTTTGACAGCACTAATTATAATACACTAAAACATATTATAAAAAACTTTAAGATGTAAAAAGGAATTTGCAAATATTTTAATGCATTTTAACTTTTGGTTACAAATATTTATGAAAAGATATAAGGCATTATAATCATCATTATTCAGGGATGCACATAAGTGGTGCGCAGGTGCGCATGCGCTACCCAATTAAACAATGCGTACCAGATGAATTGCCGCAACCCTCATTTGCGTACCTAAGATTTGGGGATAGATAGGTGCGCAATCTGTGGTGTTGGATAGGCCTCAGAACTAGAGATGCGCGGATGGGCTATTTCATCCGCAACCGCATCGCAAAACTCATCCGTCCGCCATCCATCCGCACCAACGTTTTTGACCAATTTTCAAAACCGCACCCGCCCGCCATCCACTGATTGGGCGATGCAAGGCGCTGCTGATGACAGCCGCGAGACTAGAAAACTCTCTTACCTCAGAATATCAGCAGTGAACTCCGTCTCTGATCGGCGCACATGGACAAAAATAAATAAATTATTTAATAAATAAATAGCCTAAATTAAACGAACTTCGGCAAACCTGACTACAATATTTTCATTGTAGCCTAATAGAAAACGCATTTTGGCACATCATTTAGGATTTTTCGTTGGTGCGCCATCAGCTCGCCTATGCCTACAAAAGACAGATGAAATTTAATATTAATAATTGATCCATGTCGGTATACACAGCCTAATATTTTACACTTAGGCTATAATAAAAAAAATAGCCTAAACAATCAAGATAGCCTATTTACTTTTTTTATTTATTAAAACCAGGAATTTGGTTAATGAAACATGGATTAAAATTAAGATACAATTAATACAAAACGAAATTCGCTTTAAAGAAAGGCTTTGTGCTTTCTGTTTGAGGTCTCTGTGAAAGTTTGAAAGTCTTTTAGTGCCGCGGCGCTTTCAGAGTGGTCGCGTCCGTAATGGAGAACTGTCACTCACGTAAGATTGTTTTTTCCTCATAAATGACAAAATACAAAAAAAAAAAAAGACAAACCATCAATTAAAAATACATAAATATATATATATATATATATATATATATATATATATATATATAAAGGATGGATTTATAGTGTTTTGGGGGGAAAAATGGATGGATGACCTTCTATTGCCTTTGTTTTTAATTCTCCTTTTTTGAGTTTGTCACGTAAAGTTACCTCCTTCGCCGGCGTTGCCATCTCTGATAATAACAAGCAGTCTGCATAGACTCGACTAGGCCATATTAGCCTACTGCCTGAGAAAAAATTTGACTATTTTAAAGTGTGCTTTTTTTTTTTTTTTTTTTTTTTTTTTTTTGATGTAGGTATAGTCAGATAATAACAATATTTAACAATAGTCTATATTATGCATCCCTCTTATTTGTTTCTCCCGTGAGGTGGGTTAAGGAAAAAATGCATTTGAAAATGTGAGGACCAAGCAACAACCCCAGGTTCTCCCCTGAGAACAAGACCAAAAATGTTATGTGCACCCCTGATTATTGATACCTTTATAATGCATTATACATTTTACATTTACATTTACATTTATTCATTTAGCTGACGCTTATATCCGAAGCGACTTACAATTGCTATATATGTCAGAGGTCGCACGCCTCTGGAGCAACTAGGGGTTAAGTGTCTTGCTCAGGGACACATTGGTGTCTCACAGTGGATTCGAACCCGGGTCTCTCACACCAAAGGCATGTGTCTTATCCATTGCGCCATCACCACCCCCTTTATACATAAAGGCTTCAAGTAAAGTGTCGCCACAATATCTAATAATCATTATTATTATTAATAAATGTTGTTCTTGTTTCAACTGTAAAACACTTTCTGAAATCTAAATTGTATTTTTTATTAGGTGATTAAATAGACAGACTTACCGATCACCAGTTTAGTTCCTCCACCAAAAGTCCACCACAGTGATACAATCTAATGAAACGCTCGTACAAAAACCTCTATTCCACTCGAGTGAACACACACTCCAGCAGAGAGAGAGAAACAACACTTCAACACACTGATATTAGAAGATCCTCAGCTCTTCTCAACACTCACTCATTCAGATTTGACTAAATGCTTTCTGATATAACACTGTTTAAAGAAATATATTTGATGAGCTGTGACCTCTGAGGTGACCTTTGACCTCTTTGATCATGGATGATGTTGTGGAGTTTCTCATAATGATGCTTCTGTTCTTCATATGCAGATCAATCATCATGATTCACAGAAAAACCTGCAGCTTCAGACTTCAATCTTCAGTGAAAATCTCTTCAAATAATGAGTTTATTGAATATTAGAGCCAAAGTCAATAGAAAGTGTCAACAATGAAAATATAAAAGGTATTTTGCATGTTCTACACAGTCAAGCATGTTTTCATATTCAAGGTCTGTTATAAAAGTATCTGGACTGGTTATGAATCTCCACACAAGATCATGAAACGTGAACAAGCTCTAATATGTCTCCATCTTTAACAGCCTGTTTCTTCTCCATTTGATGATTTCAGACACACATGAGGCTTCATGATAGATGGAGTGACACCATGAACTCTGATTAGAGATTCACAATCAGTCCTGATACTTTCTGAACAGACTCATGATTCATGATCTTACTTTAGTGATGGCGGTTCATCTAGTGGAAGTGTAGCAGTGATGATGGTCACATGACTGAATATGGACACAGAGATGGACGTTCATCTGCACATCCTCAGTGTCTCAGGAGTCACAATAAAAATACTAAATAAAGTCATGATTCTGTAACTCTAGTGTATATTAGTTTGTTCTCAGCACAAGCTGTTGTAAATCCTGCCCACTTCTTTGCATTGTCAGCACATGCTTCAGTGCTCTGAGAGTGTTTATAGTGCTGTGAGTTTAACACTTCATGACTGAGAGCAGAACACAATCTTCATCATCACACAAGACTAAACTACAGCAATGAACACAATCAACATCTTCATCTGGACCATTGCACTGTTTATTCAAGGTAAGATGTAAAAACTGACTCTGGTTTTGCTGTTTTTGTAAAAGTATATGATGATAATAGTTTTAAACACTAATTGTTTTTATTTTCTCTTCTTTTTTCTTGCTCAAGGTTTGTGTAATACAGTTTTTACAATAAATATTAAAGGAGTATGTAAGAAATGTATTTCAATTAATCATAAAATGGCCCTGATATGTCACTGGACATTAAGAAATCATGTTCTTTTCAAATACTTATATCACTGACAGCAGTAGTACGGCCAGGATATTGTCATTTAAAAAGTGAAGTTGCAGCCCTCAACTGATGTTGATGTTGTCATGTTGTGTTTTGGCCTGATGCTCCACCCTCCACCTATCTACCAATCACGAAGTCAGTAGTTTTTCGGCACCGGGGTTGCCAGCTCTGCTCTAGTTACCACAGCTACGTAGCAGCCTACGTTCCTGCTGGATCCTGCAGCCTATCTGGCAACCTCGAGTCAGGGGGGAGGGGGAGGGGATACACCGCTCTACAGTAATTTGAAAGTGATTGCAGTACCAGTTTTGGCCACAATCTTACATACGGTTCCTTTAATTCTCTTAAAATGTGAAATATATATCATTTTAATTTGTGTTTGTGTTTTCTTTCAGAGTGTAGAGGACAGATCACTGTAACTCAGAGTCCATCAATACCAGCAGTTCAACCAGGAGAAGAAGTCAGAATAAACTGTAAAACCAGCAGTGATGTGTATAGTGGTAATTACTTATACTGGTATCAGCAGAATCCTGGAGAAGCTCCTAAACTCCTCATATATTATGCAACAACCCGTAATACTGGAACTCCATCTAGATTCAGTGGCAGTGGATCTGGCAGTGATTTTACTCTGACCATCAGTGGAGTCCAGACTGAAGATACAGGAGATTATTACTGTCAGAGTTATCACTATATCAGTGGTAAAACTGTGTTCACACAGTGATAAAGAGTCGTACAAAAACCTCTGTCAGTCAGACGTCACAGTGACTGCACTGATACAGCTGAGAGAAACTGCAGCTGCTGATGGAGGATCACAAACTACACAATATCAATGTTTAGTTCAAAGTTTATAAAGACCTTAAAGGTAAATATGATATAATATTTTCTTTATGCTAAAATACATTAACCTAGTTCGCAGTGATGTAGTGGTGCCTGGAGAAGTGGGTATACTCTTAATTTTTGTCCCCAATATTTTTTTTTTAAGCGTCCCAGCAAAGGATGAACTCTCTGTGTTATAAACAGTGACATGTAAGACTAGTCTTGCATATTAGTTCACCCCAAAATGTGCCAGTAGTATTTGCACATTATCACTTAACTTTTGCTGCTTGACTTCACGGAGAAAGGATCATTATGAAATTAATATTAGCCACAGAAAAGGTGCAGTTTCTGCAATTAATACTGGCCCACAGACTATAGGAAGAGACAACTAAATAATTATGTATTTTGAGGGACTATTCCTTAGTCCATCCACACATGAAAATTGGACCACTAGTCTCTCACGTTGCAAATAGTCTGTGCCAGTAGTTTATTTTGTGAACTATCTCTTAGAACAGCTGATTTGCAGCAGATAGTGTAGGCCAGAGTGTGCCACCATTATACGTTTACACTATCTGTTACAAATCAGCTGTTCTAAGAGATCGTTCACTCAAAATGCATAATTATTTAGTTGTCTCAATTCCTATAGTCTGTGGGCCAGTAAAAATAAACTAATCTCTGACTGAAACACCATGCTTACCTCATCTTGCAGTTTTTCTTGATTGCTTAAACACTATAACCAGGCTTTTGAACTAAAATTTCTAAACCATAATGCCATTTATCAAAAAGCACACCCATTTCCCTAAACTATAAACACTATTCCCTGTTCTGACACATGAGTCAGATTTGTTGAACTGTCACTGCAAAACTCTACACACAAATCCCTACATTTCTCATTGCTTACACCATGTTGTCGTTTAGAAAGCACTAGCATTCAATATTGTTCACTCAAGTCAGCACAGCTTCAGCTCAGTTAGCACACAATTACCAACGTGGAAACACTAAGAGTCTAAATTTAACACACATCAATCAGATCCTTCAATAGACAGATAAAAGGACCCAAATCAGTTTATTGAGTTTTGGAACAATGGATCCAGAAAGACATGAAGGAAGAGATCGAGGAGGGATAAGGAGGAGGAAGGACAAGAAGACAAGCAGTCTCAGATGAAGTTCAAGCCACTCTAGTTGCCCATGTCTTTATCAATGGTGTGACTATGAGGGAGGCTGGGCTACGAGTAAGGCCAAATCTGAGTCGCTTTACCGTCGCCTCGAGAGCCTTCAGGGAGGTGTGGTGGCAAACACAATTCTATCACTCAATAAGAGACAAACATTTCCAATAGTCTTTGATGAGGTGTATTTTCTTGCAAGAAAAGGCCAGCAGTCGTACAGTCACACAGAGTAACACAGAGTGTGACAGTGAAGGGAGGGCATCCTTTCTCCTTTATAGTCTTGACTCCAGAATGTTATCTTTCTAGGCCAATGATGGTATTTTCAACTATACATGGAACATTCTTAGACGTGTTCATCATATTGTCTCCTTGAGTGGAGGCCCTCCTGTCACGACCAACACTCTTTACCATTCCTATACTATTCCATATTAGAATAAGGTTTGTGTGGCTCTTTTACTGTCATATGATGGTCACACACATCTTACTGTAAGTAAATATACAATTTTTAGAGGAGAGAATAAAAAATTAAAAAAGTAAAACAGGGGAAAAAAATTTGTTTTGTTTTGTTGTGTGTATGTGTGTGTGTGTGTGTGTGTGTGTGTGTGTGTGTGTGTGTGTGTGTGTGTGTGTGTTGTACTGTGTAGTACATGAATGAATAAAAATGTGCCAATGTATCCACTGGTTGTTTCTTTTGTGTTCATCATGTGAAAAGGTTTGTGATATGGGGAAACACAAGCAACATAACTTACCAGTTTTGGAAATGTTGTTTTGAATTTATTGCACCAGTGTGTGAGACTATGTTGTAGTGTGTGTGTTTGTGAGGGCTTGTGTGTGATGTCTGAGGGCAAAGTTTGTTTTTTCAGCAAGAGTGAATGGTTTTGAGTGTAGAGCTTCATTTTGATTTGTGTTTACAGTTTTGAGAATACGAGACATAGTTTCAAGAAATGTGTTTAAGCAATTGAGAAAAACTGTAAATATATCATACTAGATTTGTTTATTTTAACATTAAAATATCATCATCATCATCAACATTCAAAGAATTCAACAATATATTCAAAACAATGTTAAAACATAACAATATATATAACAAAAATATATACATTTTACAACATTTTCATGAAAACCACAATGATATACTCATGCAGGGTTTCTAAAGAAGTGCTTATATTTTTGGCTCAAGGGACTTAACTTCAGGAGGTAAGTAGCGCAATTTCATAAATATGAAATAACAAATAACTGATTTTGAATTTATAGTCAGTGCAGGTTTTTAAACCTGTCAAAAGCCTGTCTACCCCTGTACTCCAGTATATTGCAGACACACTTGCTCTCTGCAGGGGTTTTCACAGAGAGGCAGTACGGTGGGTCTTCAACCAGGTCCTTGTATACTTTCTAGGATCAAACTTTGAAGTAGGGGGTCCGTTGATGTTAATCATCATTAAGTTTGATATGTTTGAGACCAGTAGGACAGCCCTTTTGTCTGTGCTTATATTGTTCATAAGGCTAAAGTTCCTCTCACACTCTGCTGTGCTGACAGGGAATGTTTTCATACAGTTAATGAGTGGTTTCAGGTCATTGGGCTCACTGTTGGGCTCTTCCAGTAGGTCCCGCATCCCATTCAGTGCTTGGTCTGCGCACAAGTTAAATCGCTTGCACAGTCGCTTAACTTGTTCTTCACCATGGCGGATGCTGGGGTTTGATGGCCATTTACTCTGATCAAGGATGCTGAGGTCCTTGATGGTCTCATCTTCGAAAGACAAGCGTTGCTCAAGATTGTTGAGACTGCATCATCATGATTGTAGCGTGGGAATGAGTAAAGTGATGAAACGGTCATTTATTCATTAGAAGTACATTTACATAACCTCTTCAAACACTGATAACTGCCAATGAAAAGATATTTGTTTACATTTTTTTAGATCAAGCATTGGAATAAGATTTGTATTGGGGGAGAACACCCAACAGAGAGACAAATCCACCAACTACGGTAAGTTTTTTTATTAGTCAATTTTACCCACTGTTTCAAAAACCTACACTGGGATTAATATATAGTATTGAGTATGATTCTCATCATCTAATGAAGACATTTACTGATAGAAAGTCTGAGTAACTTTTTGTCCTTTTGTCTTTCTTCTGAAGTGGTGCACTGAAAGGGGATTCATGTCACCTTCATCAGTCTTTTCTTTAATTCACTGGAAAACATGAAGGGAAAGACCCTCAGACGTGTCATAGCAGGATAAATGCGGCTGCAGGTAAAATTATATGATGGCTTGATTTTGGTGTACCAGTTGCCTTTTTTTGTGCTTCCCTTGCTATGACACACATTTTTCTGATGGGATTGCCATGCTTTAAGTGCATGTTCACATATTTAATCATATAACTAACAGTCTCAAATGACATTTGTCACCGCTCTAGGGCCGAGGACAACCACCACTCCAGAGGAGCTACACCAAACACACCACGAGACAGGCCAACAACGTGATATAAAAGCTTGATTATTTTTATTGAACGTAAAAACAACTTTAAGGGAATGTCACTGACGCAGAACTCCTCGTAGGGGCCGCTCGTTGAAACGATGGAGGAAGACTCAGGCCAGCCGGCAGTTGGTCATCTCCTTTTACTGAACAACAGTGTGGGGGGACAACGTCCAACAGTTAATAACTGAGTCTTCTCTTACCACAGGACAGCAATGGCAGAATGCAGCGGCGGATAACAGGATCTCTGTTCACAGAACAGCAATGGTGAGTACAGAATCCAGCAGTTAACAACTGAGTCTTCTAACCACAGGACAGCAATGGCAGATTGCAGCGGCAGATAACGCCTCGGTTACGACTGTAACCTCGGTTCCCTGAAGAGGGAACGAGCGTTGCGTCGAGATTGACGCTATGGGAACGCATTGCGTGATTGCATCATGAAGCACTTGTAAAATCAGTCCAATGGCGTATAGGCGGGTGACGTCATGGCAGGAAGCTATAAAGCGCACCCAGACCAAACATTGTCAACTTCTGATAGGTCGAAGCAAGTCGATCACAGGCACGCCGGAAGTATGGCAAGGTGACGCAACGCTCGTTCCCTCTTCAGGGAACCGAGGTTACAGTCGTAACCGAGGCGTTCCCTTTCAAGGGAACTCACGTTGCGTCGAGATTGACGCTATGGGAACGTCTATACCAACGCCACCATAGTGACCAGTGCCTGTCTTGTGTGAAATCAGGCGAGCACAACAAAGACAGAATAACCTGGGACCCAGGAGTGAAGCCCAAAAGTAGGTTTTAAACCCGATGAGTGTGTGCGGAAAGGAACCGCCCGCCGCATCTAGCACCTCTTGTAGGGATACCCCTAATACAAGGCTACAAAGCCGTCATACTGCTCCTGCTTCAACGCACCATGGAGGAAACCGGTTTGTTTCCTGTGCAGGGAGCTCTAGAGAGATCGTGGCCTCAACAACCTCAGTTGAGAGACCCGAGTCTATGAGTTGGGCCCCCTCAGGGACCAAACCCATACTCCCATAACTCTGTTCTCCAGAACTCCCGGAAGTAGAACAATCAGGGAAACCATGTACAGATGCTGAACTGCCACGTCTGCAAGTCCATATGAGCTCCACCGCCTCGGGGTGGAGTCTCCCTCCCCTGGGCCTCAGCCCCTGCCTCGACAGGATGTCTGCTTCCTGAATCTGGTGCCCAGGGATGAAGAGCCTGAGCCATCATCACCAGGTGATTAAGTGCCAGGTGAGATGGTGACCCGTCCACGGGCACCGAGCGACCATCCATGATCGCACCCCAGCCCGTGAGGGAAGCATCCGTCGTAAGCGTTAAGCGACGACAATGAGCTCCCAGCACAGGATCCTGGGGACAAGAACCAAGGCTTCTTCCACATAACTAGGGCACGTAAGCATTGCCGCGTGACCCTGATCATGTGAAAGGGGTTGCCCCTCGGGGAAACTCTTTGGTCCTGAGCCACCACTGCAGGGGTCTCATGTACAACAGGCCAAAAGGTATCACGTTGGACACTGCTGCCATCAGACCCCACAGTCTCTGAAACTGTTTCACAGTGAGTGACTGGCCTAGCTTTATTCTTTTCACAGCTGACAGGATGTACTCTATGCATGCAGGTGAGAGGTATGCCTGCATCAACATTAAGTCCCAACCACGCCTAAAAAAAAAAGTGGTCCTCTGTAGTGGAGAAAGCACACTATTTTTGGCGTTTAGCCGTAACCGCAACTCTTTCCTGTGGGCGAGATCGACATCTCGATGCCGAACTACCAACTGATGACACTAATCGTGAAAGTTTGGGGTGATAGTGCTAGGCCGAACGAAGAACTCGATATTGGTATGCTTTGCCCCCAAAAGCAAACCTCAGGAACTTCCTGTGATATGGAAGGATGGAAATGTGGAAGTATGCGTCCTTGAGATCTATCGTGACAAACCAGTCCTCGGATCTGATCTGTGGCATGATTTGTCTCAGTGTTAACATTTTGAACTTTAGCTGAATGACTGACTCGTTCAGAACATTCAGATCCAAAATGGGACGCAACCCCCCATCCTTCTTTGGAACGATGAAATACCAACTGTAAAAACTGGTGTCCCTGCTGGAGGGAGGTACATGTTCTATGGCCCCTTTCTCCAACAGGGTTTTCACTTCTTGTTCCATTACCAGAACCTGCTTGGGGCCCACCACGGTGGATAGGACCCCCATAAACCTGGGCGGGCGAGACCCAATGATAACCCTTTTCTATGGTCTGCAGGACCCAACAAAAAATATTTGGCAGCATCTTCCATGCTGTCAAAAATTCTAGCAGAGGTACCAGCCTCTCGAGACCGGCTTCTGGATTTAGTTGTTGTTGAACAGTCAGTCCGTCGTCCTGTAACGCGAACCGGCAGGGAACGACTGAACTGACTGCTCTGGGACCCTCCTCGGAGGGGGCAAGCATCCCAGGACCACTACGTTTCCGGGTGGACCCTGAGATATGTGCTCACCGGAGACCACTGCGCCCCGAAACACACAAGGTGGCGGGGTTAGCATAATGGTCCCCTGAGGGCACCGAAGGGCAGCGGGCACCGTATAATGAGGTGTTAACCGCTTTACTTCGGGGGAGACTGCCCTCGTTGGCCTGACCCCTCAGGCGTCAGGACCTTTTCCCCACAGCCTTCTTGAAATAATGATGGTCCTCAGATCTGTCTTACTCCTTAAAGGCTGTGGTTGAGAGTGCCAGCCCGAACCCCAGTCCTTTAGTGGGGGCTCGGGAGCAGATGCTCTGCTACTGTTGAGATATGTTTGGCAGAAGTTCCCACGCTGCCAAAAAATCTACTAAGAGAACCAGTCTCTCAAGACTGGTGTAGGTTTTATTCGAGCGACCAATTCGGTGCCCTGTACGGCGAACCGGCAGGGAACGATCGAACTGACTGCTCTGGAACCCTCCTTGGAGGGGGCGGGCATCCCAGGACCACTACGTTTCCGGGTGGACCCTGAGATATGTGCTCGCCGGAGACCGCTGCGCCCCGAAACACACAAGGTGGCGGGGTTAGCATAATTGTCCCCTGAGGGCACCGAAGGGCAGCGGGCACTGTATAACGAGGTGTTAACCGCTTCCCTTCAGAGGAGATTGCCCTCATTGGCCTGACCCCTCGAGCGTCAGGACCTTTTCTCCACAGCCTTCTTGGAAATAATAACTGTTCTCAGATCCGCCTTATCCCTTGAAGGCTGCAGTTGAGAGTGCCAACCCAACCCCAGTCTTTTATTGGGGGATCAGGAGCAAACACTCTGTTTCTGTTGAGATATGTTTGGCAGAAGTTCCCACACTGCCAAAAAATCTACTAAGAGAACCAGGCTCTCCAGACTGTTCTAGGTGTTACTCAAGCGACCAATTCGGTGCCCTGTACGGCGAACCGGCAGGGAACAACCGAACTGACTGCTCTGAGACCCTCATCAGAGGGGGCGAACATCCCAGTGCCGCTACGTTTCCGGGCAGACACGGAGATGTAGGCTCGTCAGAGACCGTTGCGCCCCGACACACACGAGGTGGCGGGGTTGGCAGAACGGCCCCCCAAAGACATCGAAGGGAAATGGGCTCCGTATAGTGAGGTGTTAACCACTTCCCACCAGAAATTAAGAGAACCAGCCTCTCGAGACTGGTCTCTGGTATTACTCAAGCGACCAATTCGTTGCCCTGAAGCGGCGCACCGGCAGGGAACAGCCAAAATGATTGCTCTGAGACCCTCCTCGGAGGGGGCAAGAATCCCAGCGCCGCTACGTTTCCGGGCGGACAGTGAGATAAAGGCTCGTCTGAGACTAGAATTCACTGGAGACCGCTGCGCCCCGAAGCACACGAGATGATGGGGTTGGCAGAACGGCCCCTGAGAGCACCGAAGGGAGATGGGCACCGTATAATGAGGTGTTATTCATTTCCCCCCAGGAATTTCACCATTTATTTCCTCAGAATTAAATGCAGCCAAAGATCAACCAGACAAGTCAACACGGTCTGGATGAAAGGCTGAATAGTATATTAATACCGAAATCTAACTCCTCAGAGATCAGATAAGTACATATTTAATTTTCTCAAAAATTAAATGCAGCCAAATGTCAACCAGACAAGTAGAAACGGTCTGGATGAAAGGCTGAATACTATATTAATATAGACATAACTCCTCAGAGATCAGATGAGTACATATTTAATTCTCTCAAAAATTAAATGCAGCCAATATCAACCAGACAAGTAAACACGGTCTGGATGAAAGGCTGAATACTACATTAATATAGACATCTAACTCCTCAGAGATCAGATAAGTACATATTTAATTTTCTCAAAAATTAAATGCAGCCAAATGTCAAGTAGAAACAGTCTAGGTGAAAGGCTGAATTTAGTGTATTAATACAGACATCAACTCAGATGAGCATTTAACATTTAATTTAATCACAATTAAATGCAGACAGAAATAGCTCAGATATAGAACTTGGTCTGGATGAAAAATAGAATATATTATTTTCATACATCTTCTTTCAAAGCCAGACAAATATTTAATTTATCCGAATTAAATTCATATTATATTCTCAAACAAAAAGAACCACAATAATAGTTTACAAACACATAATTAGTTTGCAAACAATCATAATAGAGAAAGAGAGAAAAGGAAATTCCCGTCTGCTCAGTTCCCTGTGTGTATAAATATATCGGACCTATTATCTACACGTTGCCTCGGCAAACGCGCGATCTGAGCCACTAGATTCTTATTGCAGAGATGCAGACTCATAATCTACGCGCTGCCTCGGCAAACGCGTGATCTGAGCCATTAGATTCTTATTGCAGAGATGCAGACTCATAATCTACGCGCTGCCTCGGCAAACGCGCGATCTGAGCCATTAGATTCTTATTGCAGCCCCGTAATCTACGCGCTGCCTCAGCACACGCGAGATCCGGGATCGAGTCACAGAATCTTTATTGCAGACCCGTAGCCTAATCTACGCGCTGCCTCGGCAAATGCGAGATCCAAGCCAAAGAATCTTTCTCGACTTTCTTCCCTCGAGAAGAAAGCCAACAGGAGCAGAGATAAAACTCTCGAAGTGCATATGTTACACGTCAGGAATTATGAATGAACACTGTCAGGCCCATTTTACTAGAGCTGACCGTGCATGCTCTACTCCCAAACAAACAACACATAAATCGCGTGTATCCCCACTCGTAATGAAGCGAGGGTGGGGAGGAACACACGATCCAAAATGCTGTTTGCTCGCCATTATATTCCTGTCTAGATATATAATATGCTTGAGGACAAACAACAATAAATAGACAGAGACAGATTTCACAGAGAGCGCTTGCTGAAGACACAGAAGCTGACAATGTTTGGTCTGGGTGCGCTTTATAGCTTCCTGCCATGACGTCAGCCGCCTATACGCCATTGGACTGATTTTACAAGTGCTTCATGATGCAATCACGCAATGCGTTCCCATAGCGTCAATCTCGACGCAACGTGAGTTCCCTTGAAAGGGAACAGGATCTATGTTCATAGCAGACAGTGGGCTTTCTCTTTTCACAGGACAGCATCAGATAACTGAGTGTCACCTTTCTTTCACAGGGCAGCAGCAGTCGGAATGCAGCGGCGGATGACAGGATCTCTCGGTTCATAGAACAATGGTGAGTACAGAATCCAGCAGTTAATAACTGAGTCTTCTCTTACCACAGGACAGTAATGGCAGAATGCAGCGGCGGATGACAGGATCTCTGTTCACAGAACAGCAATGGTGAGTACAGAATCCAGCAGTTAATAACTGAGTCTTCTTACCACAGGGCAGCAATGGCAGAATACAGATCTTCACAACGACACACAGAGCAGAAATTCTCCTTTCTTTACCACAGCAACATGAACTGGGACACCTGTACAGAGCTTTACCCACAGCAGTTCAAATTAATTCCTGACGCCCCACCGGGCTAGACGATCCCCAACAAAGCTTTCAGAGTGCTGGTAGCATTAATTTTCCCATACTCGTGCATGCATCAAACCACTTTAAATCTTCACACGTGCTCACTTCAATCTTCAGACACTGCAATGACACACCACTTCACAGTCAAAAGTGTACCTTCACTCCATCTCGTCGGGGCCGGCGAATCCACTGTTATGATCTTCCAAGGGGGACATCAGTTTTGACGAACGATTCGAAATTCAAAGCCCACTCGTTTCTCTCACAATAACAACCGTCTTTGCTTCTGCTGCTGTCCCACCGCTTTTGCCTCTCTTGCTCTCGTAACTCACACTTAAATCACGACCGCTCTGCCTCCGTTCTGCCTTTCCCGGCCTCGGCCTCTCTCCCTCGCCTGCTGCCCGCTGCCTCCGTTCTGCCTGTTGTGCCACTTCAAAACGCCGCTTTTAAATCCCTGTTGGAGACACACGCTCCAATGGCCGCTTGATTAGCCGCTGCAGCTGCCGCTCGTCAATACGGTCGGCCATGACAGGCCGCCAGAACCGGCCTGGTGTCGCACCGGAAGTCTCCCCCCAGGGGAACTCGTTCCGCTTCCAACGTTCCTGCTATGTCACCCGGTGACACATTACTCATTTGTTCATGTTGTGTGAATGTGTTATAATGGGAAACAAAAATTTAAATCAATTTTAAGATTGTTTAAAGGAATGGTAAAATAAAAAAAATCCTGCTTTAAGGACTTTTCAGTGAATCATTTCTTTGTTCCCCCTCCAGATTCTCCAAGGATCCGGCTGATTACTGGCAGTTTGGTGGAGAGTTTTTCTTTAGCTGCTACATTGCAGTATCACTTCTGGTACGGATTCATTGACCTTTGGTGAAATGTTTTGATTTGACTTAATTTAATAAAAATGTACTTAATTTTATTTAATTAGTACAATGTATAGTTAGGATTCTGAATTAAAACAGTGTAATGTTTCTCCACAAATATTATCAGATATATACGGAGCCCCCAGGGATCAGGCGAAAATTGTTGAAGCAATATAAACCTGCATTTAAAGATATAAGCTAAAGAACAAGAGACCACAACCCTCTCAGCTCAACACCACCATTTATTGATTTCTTCGTCTGTTTTAAAGATGAAATCATGACCTTATGATGATAGTAACCGTAACTGACACATGGAGTAATATTAAAATAACTCAACTCCACCTTGGGGATCTAAAGAACTGCTTGTGAATAAATGGTTGATATTGTAAATTTACATCTAAATACATCAAATATGTGTTTTATAATGGATAGTGTTGTGTACTTTGTTTTCTCCCCGACTGTAATTGAACTGTAAAGTGAAAATCTTGTACATGACTTATTTTGTATTCAGTTTTCAGGGTTTTTGCTTTTTATTTATACAGGATAGTGCAGACAGCGGACGAGAAGTGAAGAGGGAGCGAGAGGAAGGCTGGGACTTTTTTTACTGTACATTTTAAATATTAAATGTATTTAATTTAAGGTTTACTATAATTGAACAAAAACTGTCTTTAAATATTCTACAGGTTTTTAACATTATTAGTGGGATTGCGGGGCTCATCATCCACAAAATCAGCCATTCAGTAACAGGGCATAGTTAAGATGTTGCACAATAATCCATAGAATATTGCTTTTGGGTATTAAATAATTCAAATGGTCATTTAGACCAAACTGAAAAATACCTTTGAGAGCAGCATCATTAAAGTCCACAGTTCACAGAATTCCTCCACATACGTCTCCACGGGACGATTCCCCTGGCGTAGATGCAGGAGGGCCACTGCTGGGTTCATAGGAGAAGGTCAAGTATTCTTTAAGGATCCACTGCAGGCAAGCTTGTAGAACGTAATCGGTTACTAACGTAACCTCGGTTCTCTCTAGAAGAGGGAACGAGTATTGCGTAAGTTAGCTTACGCTACGGGTAAAGTAATCTTTTCTCGAGATATGAAGCCAAAAAGATATGCAGTGCAGCAGCTAGCAGACCTAGAGGAGGCTATCTAGCGCGCTCATTGGCTGCTCTGCGGCAACTGCAGCAGCCTACCAGTGAGCCTGGCGTGACATCACGCCCAATGAGGGCGCTCGCGCCCTCACGCGTCACAGCCCGCCAGAATGGGAGTGGCTTAGCGTATAAAAGGAAGGCTCGGAGGCTGATACCCTGGTTTTCGTCGACTGAAGCGAAATGAGCTCGTGGTGTGAGCACGGCGGGTTACGCAATACTCGTTCCCTCTTCTAGAGAGAACCGAGGTTACGTTAGTAACCGATTACGTTCTCTTACGAGAGGTTCTCTCGTATTGCGTAAGTTAGCTTACGCTACGGGAACCCCTTGTCAACGCCGTGTGCGCCCAGCATCCACTACATGAGTCCCAGGGGAAGCCCGGGGAACACTGATAAGTGGGAAACAGGTGGCCGACAGAGTGGGCCAGCACATGTTCATAAGCACACATTAGGGGGTGTAGAGCGGCTCGGCCGGTCTATACAGATACTGACACAACCCTTTCTAGTGCAGCTCAACCAGGAGAGCTAAATCGAGTAAGTAGCCCGCGCACAAAAGTCTGGGCAGGGCATACACACGACTTAGACTGATAGAAGTTTAGCCTGCAGGGCGGGAATTTATTCCTGGAACCATGTCTGGTTCTCCCAGTGCGGGGCTATGAGGAGCACTGAGTGGCGCGTTTCTCTGATCCTCCCGATCACCTGAGATAACAGCGAGATCGGGGGAAAAGCGTACAGCGGGACGCTGGGCCAGGCATGGGCCAGCGCGTCCTCGCCCTTCGAGAAGAATATCGGGCAGTGGGCGTTGTCGTCTGACGCAATTAGGTCGACTTTCGCTCTGCCGAAAAGGCGCCATAGAAGCTGGACCGTCTGGTGGTGCAGAGACCATTCCCCGGGGGGAACGTTGTCTCTGGACAGTCTGTCTGGGCCGTCGTTCAGGTGACCGGGCACATGCGCGGCTCTCAGCGAGCGCAGTGAGCCCTGAGCCCAAACGAGGAGGCGTTCCGCCAGTGCGCAGAGGATCCCACCCTGACGGTTCACGTAGGACACCACTGACATGTTGTCTGTGCGAACTAGTACATGGTGTCCTCGCAGGTATGGGAGAAAATGTTTCAGTGCATTCTCGACCGCTAGCATCTCCCGACAGTTTATGTGAAGGCATTTCTCCCGGTCTGACCAGAGGCCATAGACCGGTCTGCCCTCGAGAAGCGCCCCCCAACCTAGGTTGGAGGCGTCTGTCGAGATCGTTTTCCGGTGCGAGATAACTCCCATTGTAACTCCCCGTTGGTACCATCCAGCCGCCAGCCAGGGCTGCAGGTCTGAGACGCAGCCCTGATTCACACTGACTCGCGAGCCGCCGGCAATCCACGCTCTGCGGGGCGCTCTCGCTCTCAGCCAGCGCTGAAGCGGGCGCATGCGCAGTAAGCCCAGCTGAAGCACCGCTGCAGCTGAAGCCATGTGGCCCAACATCATCTGAAATGTTTTCAGGGGGAAACACCTGCCTTTCTGAAAAGACGCGGCGAGATGTCGAATACGGCGCGCGCGCTGTGTCGACAGTCTGGCCGTCATAGCCACCGAGTCCAGCTC
The DNA here is from genome assembly GCA_021554675.1 of Leuciscus idus. Taxonomy (NCBI): domain Eukaryota; kingdom Metazoa; phylum Chordata; class Actinopteri; order Cypriniformes; family Leuciscidae; genus Leuciscus; species Leuciscus idus. The sequence continues at coordinate 31,089,266 of CM038643.1, read as the reverse complement.
TATTCCCAAAAAAGAGATTGACTGACTGGGTATTAACCCCCTGAGGTCTACGGTATCGCCGGCGATACCAGCTCGCTTTTTTTTTATCAATGTAAAAGAAACTCATAAATACTCTGTTGACTTTGATTTTCCATAGGAGTTTAATACATCAATCGATTCTGTTAAATGTGTATTATTTTTGTGTATACTCACAATAAAAACAAAGTGTTGTGCTTTTTGCCAAATAAAGAAAAATAAACACGAAGCGAGTTCTGCCTTCTCTCTGCCAGTGAAGTCCATTCTGAAACGCGTCCGAAAATGAACAATAACTCAGCGAATACTCAGTCAAACAGGCATACAGACACACAGGCATGAAGCTTGAATTCTCTTCTTTTAAATGAAGTAATTTATATAAAAAAAATATATTCTCATCTTGTGAAATCTGTATTAAAAGAGAGCGATTCCAGTCGAGCTCATCTCATCTCATTACGTTTTAATCGGCCCCGCCCACGGAGAGCGCGCGCTATTCAAACGCAAATGACTGAGACGATCCCATACAAACTGTGAACGCCCACATATCAGCTCGAGAAAACACATCAAGTTTATTCAGATAAGTGTACTTGTCTACACTGTCTCGCAGCGCTGTGAGGAATAATAATAATGGAAAACTTACCTCAGAAGTGCTGGTATTTCGAGGAGCAACAGATGGAATAATGTAGTAAGTTTTTTTTTTCATTCTCAAGTAAATCGCGTTTCTGTGTGAATAAATGAACGCAGAGATGCGCTGTTTACCACAACTCGCAAAAAGACGGTTTAAATTTGAATTGCGTTTCTGTGTGTGAATGAATGATCTGCTTTTAGCAAACTATTTTGCTATACTGAGTAAAATCGATTGAAATATGTTGAAATAAAATGTATTTGTATAAGCAACGTATTAAACTGCAAATTAACATTTATATTCCTTATAATAAAAACGAAAGACCTATTTTACAGACAAATGAAAGACAACATTTCGTTGATTAGTTTTGGATAGATTACACATTTTTACTGTAAAATATCTGCCACCTCAAATAAGCTTTTGTTTGCCAATTTTTGCTAATATGTTAAATATAGTATGTTTTGTCAATGTAGGCTATATTCGAAGTAATGAATCCTTAACTTTGAAATATGTATGAAAAAATTTATACTTTAGTTTTTACAAAGAAAGATTACACTTCAATTGTTGTTGTAATTGTAACCTTTTTAATAAAAATATATATATTTACAAGGTAGATGTAAACAAATTTTAAAAGGTAAATATAAGCATTTTCTTTAAATAATTTTTATTGTGTTTTATTATTGACAAATTTGGGGAGAGAATACATATTCCAAAACTGAAAATACAGTATGAGAATTAACTGCACAATTAATAGACATGTTTTCCTTGGATATTATACAATTTGCAAGCAAAATTTGTGAAAAAAAAATAAATAAAATTGACATGCTTCCAACTGTGAACCAATTTGGTAGAATATATATATATATATATATATATATATATATATATATATATACTGTATATATATTGCTCTTGCATTCTTTCTTGTGGCTATAGGTGACACACCTGAATGAATGGCTCATTAAGTATGCGGGCCACATTGTCTCCTCAGGTGTGAACCACTACATATGCATGATGCTGTTGAATGGTTGACGCCCCTTGCGCATATTGCCTTTACAAACAAAAAGTGTTTTACAAGATTTAAATCAATGTATTGTGTTATGTGAATGATAAGGGCAGGATGATTTTCACATAATTTTGAAGAAAAAACTCTAGGCAAAGACATCAATTAGTCAAAAGTCTTATTGTCACATATTTAGTATGTGTTTTGTGGCCTTATTTCAGAAACTTTAGTTTTTAGTTTTTTCAATAACCATGCATAAACATTATTCTCTCAAAAATACAAACATGTACATGCATGTTGCTCACATATTATGGTAGCCCTGTTTGTGCTAAATAGAGTGTAATTATACCTTTGCCATTAATATGTTTATAAGCAACTGAAAAAAGCACAAATGTCAGGGCATGTCAGAACATCTCAAGGACCCCAAAACACCCTCAGACCTCAGAGGGTTAATGAGCTCTTGGTCCAGTTGACCGAGAGACCCAAGCTTTTCAGATGGCTGAGAAGCGCTAGTCTGTGGGATATGAGTTCTTCCTCTGACTGCGCTAGAATCAACCAGTCGTCCAAATAGTTCAGAATTCGCATGCCCTGTGTTCTCAGGGGAGCGAGGGCCGAGTCCATGCACTTCGTGAACGTACGGGGTGCTAAAGACAGGCCGAACGGGAGGACGGTGTATTGATATACCTGACCGTCGAAGGCGAATCTCAAGAATGGCCTGTGACGGGGTATAATCTGAATCTGAAAGTATGCGTCTTTCAGATCGAGAGAAATAAACCAGTCCCTCGGGCGGATTTGCGCGAGGATTTGTCTGGTTGTGAGCATTTTGAACGGCCGTCTCATGAGAGCTTTGTTCAAATATCTCAGATCTAATATGGGTCTGAGAGCTCCGTCCTTCTTGGGAACGAGGAAATAACGGCTGTAAAAGCCCATCTCGGTCAGAGAAGGATGCACTCGTTCTATCGCCCCCTTGCACAATAGTTTCGCTATTTCTGTATGAAGCAGATGGGCTGCTTCTGTATTCACTCTCGTCTCGGTTCGTGCTCGAAAGCGCGGGGGACGGCGAGCGAACTGCAGCGAATAGCCCCGTTTCACAATGTTCAGCACCCATTCTGACACGCCCGGGATAGCTTCCCACGCTTCCGCATGCATAGCTAGGGGTCGAATGGCCTCTGGGTCCCAGCCGCTGCACTGCGCAGGATAGGGAACTCGTAGCAGAGGAATTTGCGCGTTGCACGCGCTTTCGATGCTGGGGAACGGGAGCTCGCTGATAGCGATAACTGGCTGGACAGCACTCAATGACTCGGTCACTTGGGACGGAGAACGTTTTGCAGTGAGAAACCCGTGACGCGAGAGCGGCGTGGGTGTTAATGTGTTTATCAGTAAGTGTGAGTGCTCGTGGGCGGGCACAGGGCTTACATTTATAACACGGCCAGTGTTGGGGAGCTTTATGTGATCTAACCCCCGGGGCAGCTGTGTGACAGAGCAGGCAGTGGGTAGGTGTGAGCACTGACTCGTGGGCACAATTCCTACGCTTATCACTCGAGCGGTGCGTGCCCGCTTTGTGAGAGTGAGCTCTGTGAGAGACACAGGGGAGATCGTGCTTGTGTGTAGGGGTGAGCACTGGGCTGTGGGCACATTTCCTACACTCAAACCACCGTCGGCGTGAGCCGAATAGCCAGAATTAATACTCTTTTCAGATTTCTCTGGGTCGCTGTGCGAACGGTGTTTGTGTGCAGGCGAGCGAGTTGTGTAACTGACTCGTTGGCTGCAAAATACACATCTGCAGTCGCCTTTTTAGGTGACTGACAGCGCAAAATGCTTTGAAGGCTCAAATGTTTAGACTCTCATAGTTACTCAAGCACCATCATGTGAGCGGGAGGGTGCGAGGGGCGGGTTCACTTCTGCATGTGAGAAGCTGGCCGCGAGCTCGGAGCAGCGAACAGCATAAAACACCTTTTTTTTTTCTTTTTTTTTTTTTTTTCAGAGCCAGACTCGAACACGGGTCTCTGGTGCGAAAGCCTAAGATTCTGCCACTGAGCCACAGGGGGAGAATACATAGGCTATCGGTTCGCGCGAGCATATGATAGAGCGTCGTCATGTTTCGTGTCGGCGTTAGCTTGCAGGCGTGCGTGCATTGTAACAGGCTCGTTTACTGCAATATTAATATTTCCAGCCGCCTGAACTCAGAGGGGACTGAGAAATGTGTGAGAATTGGAGATTGGCCCGGCCTCAGCGGGGCTCCAATACTCTCTCTCCTCCTTTCGCCGGTGAGTGAGGCACGCGGGGTGCTGAACATTGCTCATGACCGTCCGCTCTGACATCCCTTGAGAACGGCGCAGTTTGCGCGGCACAAGCAAAGGGAGAGAGCGCAGGAAGCGGGGCGAGTAGCCAGAGAGCGTCATCATGTTTTGCAGGCGTGCGTGTACTTTAAACAGGCTCGTTTACTGCAGTATTGATATTACCAGTCGCCTGAACTTGGGAGGGGACTGAGAACTATGTGAGACATGGCGGTCAGTCAAGCCTCGGCGGGACTCACACACTCTCGTTTCTCCTTTCGCCGGTGAGTGACGGGCACGGGGGCGGTAGCTTTCTTGTAACGTAAAGAAAAACTAGCCCTGTGATCGTCCGCTTCTGCGATCCCTTGTGAGCGGCACGGTCTGCGCGGCTCGAGCAGAGGGAGAGAGCGCGGGAAGAGGGGCGAGTAGCCAGTGAGCGTCATCATGTTTTGCAGGCGTGCGTGTACTGTGTAACAGGCTTGTTTACTGCAGTATTGATATTTCCAGTAGCCTGAACTTAGGAGGGGACTGAGAAATATGTGTGAAATGGATGTGAAACACTCTTTTCTCCTTTCGCCAGGAGACGGGCGCGGGGGGCGGGGTAGCTTTCTTGTAACGTAAAGAAAAACTAGCCCCGTGACTGTACGCTTCTGCAATCCCTTGTGAGCGGCGCAGTTTGCGCGACTCGAACAGAGGGAGAGAGCGAGCCCCGTAATCGCCGCATCTCTGACATCCCTTGTGAACGGCGCAGTTGCGCGGCTCGAACAGAGGGAGAGAGAGAGCGGGGAGTGGTGCGAGGCATTTGAAACAACGCCTCGTAGGAAATTTCTCTTTTAGAAGCGAGAGTATGTCTCGCAGCGGCGAACACACACAGCAGTAAAAGGATATGACGCCGGATAGCGTAGCAGGCACGGATGGCTGAAGGCGGCGAAGAATCATCCGGCTTCCTCAGGCGCAGTCCTCTGCTTGCTCTGTCGCTTGCTTCGACGGCGACGGCGGCGGCGGCTTCTCTCAGAGATCCAGCGATGCAGAGAGCTTCGCTGAAGAGACGAAAATCAGGGTATCAGCCTCTGAGCCTTCCTTTTATACGCTAAGCCACTCCCATTCTGGCGGGCTGTGACGCGTGAGGGCGCGAGCGCCCTCATTGGGCGTGATGTCACGCCAGGCTCACTGGTAGGCTGCTGCAGTTGCCGCAGAGCAGCCAATGAGCGCGCTAGATAGCCTCCTCTAGGTCTGCTAGCTGCTGCACTGCGTTGACAATGAATAAAAATTAAGGATAATTTTTTGGCTTCATATCTCGAGAAAAGATGACTTTACCCGTAGCGTAAGCTAACTTACGCAATACGAGAGAACCTCTCGTAAGAGAACCCAAGTGCAGTTTAATTAACATAAACTAAATACAATGACACGGCACAAAGACCATAACCTCACCAACAGTGGTACATGGACAATACTTGACAAGGAACAAGGCAAACATGAGGGCTTAAATACACAAGGCTAAATGACAAGACAAGGGACACCAGTGAACATGATCAAGACAATTAACCAATGACAAGACACATGACAGGCTCACAAGTCTAGAACAGGGAATCACATGACAAGACAGTGACATGAAATATGAACCAAAAACCAAAGCAAACCATGACTTATACGTATAAAAAGATAAGCGGTTTGGAGTATTGATGCTTGTTGCTTACAGAAATGTAAATGTGTGATTGATTTGAGGATGCTTTCCATCAAAACACATTTTATAAAATAAATATTTTATCTTTTGACAATAAACTCAAGAAGGCAAAGAAATTGTTCATCCCTTTCCTTGGTCTCCCTCTCTCTCCTTTATTCTCTCTCAATTGCTTCTTGATGTCTTCTTTCTTCTACCTTTCTGTCTTCTCGTTCCCGTCTGTCCTCTCGCTCTTGTCTTTCTCTTTCTCTACGTTCCTCCTCCTCCATTTCCCGCCATCGTCTCTCCTCCCTCTCTGTTGCTTCTCGCTCTCTCCCGGATCAGATCCTCAAACTTGTGTCTTCTTTCTCTCGCTGGCTCTGGTCTCACTGAGGATGAAGAGCCCACAGCAACATCGGGCCGGATGAGGCAATAAGGGCCGGTGGAGTGATGGAGGGTCTCGTCCACTTCCAGGACTCTGCTGTGGCTCCTCATCCTCAGTGCTCACAATACATCACTCATTTTAATTACTCGATTTATATAGTCATTAACTGTTGCATTAGTAGTGACAAAATCATTATACTTTATATTTCGTTTAAGGTGTTTTTTTAATAATTGTTTTCTATAGTATACTTACTCAAAACCTTTGATTGCTGCATCTAAGGATGTGTGTGTTCATCGGTCCCTGTAACATCCAAACAAGATTTAATGTTAGATCTGTCATTTATGTGATCAAAATGCTACTAAATCATAGACAAATAAAATCTAAAAATTATCTTCAGTTATGTAAATCTTTATATAAATTAGTAAAATAAGCATTTATGTGTGTAATGTAAAGTGTTGACAAAAGCTTAGGCCAAATGGATGACATTATAGCACACATTCAACACACACACGGCTAGATGTATTTTTAAGAGTTTCATCTGTCATACTGTACGTCTGTCAAATGTCCCCTGTCAAATATTAAACACACATTTAGGAAACGTCTATGTTGCATTTGGTTATGAGTGAATCTGCATTTTTTTTTTAACAAACGTTTATCAGATGTTTGTACACAGTTAAAGCAGCCTGGTCTCATTGTTAATACGTAGGTATTAATACGTAATTTTCAAAGATAGAAAACGTACTTTTTTGTACGTTTGGATATATGCTGAAACGTATAATATGGACGTAACTGCAACGTTTAAACGTAACATTATTACGTTTTTACAGCTAAAAAACGTAAACTATTTACGAATATTTCATATCATGAAGATATCTGTATAATTTCCTTTTTACCATTTTATAGATTATAAATGTAAGATCCCTTAACCCTACTCCCACACCTAAACATACCCATTTTATAGACAATATAAAAGGATAAAACGTAAAGGACAGATATGTGTAGGGAAATGGCAGTTTTATTAACAATATAGCATTCAAAAATAGTTTGAGCCACTAATCCTACCCCTACCCCTAAACCTAACCATTTCTTAAAACTACGTAGGCTACAATTATAAAGAAAAACAACAGACAGACACATATAATCACAATAATTAGTGAGAAAATGTCAAAACCGGTACCAAAAGTCGTTCACATGACGATGTGTCGCAGTCCTCTCTGGCAGTATATAATAATAATAATATTATAATAATAGCCTAATAGTTTTGTATGAGGTAACGTTACAGAGCAGAATTTAAGTTATTAATCCATGAAAATGTTAATCCGGTTTCGGTTCGCTGTTCGCTCTGTGAAGGCGCGCGCGCTTCTCCATTTCAAATGTAGTACACCAACTTAAACACGGCATGTCGTAATCTGTGACGAAGCATGCGAGAGCCAATGAGCGTTTGATATCACTGCCGTAAAACATGTCGTAACGCTTCGGGTGCAATTTTTGAATTTGAATTCACCACGAGCGCGGGATTTGATGTTTACGGTCTCTGCTGAGAAATGGAGATGAAGATCACTGGATAAAGGGCTGAATTTGGATCTGTTTCTTGCAAACAACGTATGGATTATAAAGATTTGGATTACACCAATCTAATAAAATTGATGTCTTTTGTGAACATATGTTGTGTTTTAGAGTATTATGGGTCTATAGGAGAAAACGCCTTTTGTGTCTCACGGTAAATAAACCAAATATTACAAAATGGTTAAACGATTAAAGGAGGCATTTTTAATGTTTTAAAGTGTATTCTTGTTTAACACCATGTAGGCTAATCCTCCGAAACGAGTTCAGACATCCCAACCTGCACAAAGTCATTTCCGGTGATGAATTCGGTTCAAGAGTAGAGATAAAATCCCGAGGCACACACGCACACTAGCACACACACGCAAGGTCTCTCGCTCCCTCTCTCTGCCGTGCGCGCTCTTGCTTCCGGGAGATTTTAACTGATTTGCGGGCATCGGGGAGCCGCTATCAATATGCGGGAGACTCCCGGAACTTCCGGGAGACTTGGGATGTCTGCGAGTTTGCAGCAGAAGGCACGAACAGGGCGAAATAGCGTAACATTATTATATGAGTAACGTTAAACTGTATTAATAAATGCGACTGAAAATTTAATTGATAAGACAATTGAATGCAAGAGAGTCAAAACATTAATGCCACGATTTGAATATGCAAAAGTTAAATAGGAATACGTACAAATTTGTACGTCGGTAAAGTTGTTTATACGTAAATAAATTAAGTTTTTGTGCTGTCAATATGTACATTTTATACATTTTAGTGCTGTAAATACGTCAGTATTATACGTTTCTGTGTGTATAAAACATAAATAAATGTACGTATGGTAAAACTACACTTTACGTAAAAAAACACGTATTCTCATGAGATCACGTTGGTTAAAGCAATGCTGTCAAGAAAACGATGTTTAACAAATCTTGAGAAGTATGTGTGCTTAATGAAGCACGACTGATAGCTATATGAAAATTAAAAGTTTTACAGCAACTTAATATAATTAATATATCAATATTTAATATTAATGTCTTCAAATCAATAGTTTCCTCGTCAGTTGTTAAATAAGTGCAATTTAAAAATTAATAATGACTGAATCAATAATATGTATGATTCTGTCAATAGACAGAATCTGTTCTTCTGTTCTTCATATGCAGATCAATCATCATGATTCACAAAAAAACCTGCATCTTCAAATAAATGAATCAATAATTCTGAACATTTCAGATGCACATTGTTTAATATATAATGACCTGATTATGAGTCCTGATGAACTTCATGCATGTGGAAAATGTGGGAAAAAATTTATATCATGGAAATATTTCCCAGAGAGCAACATGTCAACATTGATTCCAAAGACCATAATGGACTTTTTTTATTATGACTCTAAATATAGTAAAACTGATTTATTTAGTTCTTGATTTGTCATTGTTAACATGCTTGTAAAGGTGTAGCACAGAACTGAACTCAGAGAAACTGCTGCGGATGACATATGTTTAAAATGATCTACATTCATGATTCTCCAGACAAAACCTAGTGTCTTATCAGCCTGACAAACATAAACTAAAATATTTCACAATTAATAAATATGTACAATTAATCACTAAATGGTTCAATAACATTATTCTGAAAGTAAAATCTTCTATGTAGAGTTTATGAGTTTGTTATCAGCACAAGCTGTTGTAAATCCTGCCCACTTCTTTGCATTGTCAGCACATGCTTCAGTGCTCTGAGAGTGTTTATAGTGCTGTGAGTTTAACACTTCATGACTGAGAGCAGAACACAATCTTCATCATCACACAAGACTAAACTACAGCAATGAACACAATCAACATCTTCATCTGGACCATTGCACTGTTTATTCAAGGTTTGTGTAATACAGTTTTTACAATAATTATTAGTTCTCTTAAAATGTGAAATGTATATTTGTATCATATACTGTATATCATCATATATATAATTTTGTTTGACAATGTTTGTGTTTTCTTTCAGAGTGTAGAGGACAGATCACTGTAACTCAGAGTCCATCAATACCAGCAGTTCAACCAGGAGAAGAAGTCAGAATAAACTGTAAAACCAGCAGTGATGTGCGTGTGTGGAGTGATCAGTTACATCGTTTAGCCTGGTACTCACAGAAACCTGGAGAAGCTCCTAAACTCCTCATATATAAAGCAACAACCCGTAATACTGGAACTCCATCTAGATTCAGTGGCAGTGGATCCGGCAGTGATTTTACTCTGACCATCAGTGGAGTCCAGACTGAAGATACAGGAGATTATTACTGTCAGAGTTTACACTGGCCGGGCAGCACTAGGCTGTTCACACAGTGATAAAGAGTCGTACAAAAACCTCTGTCAGTCAGACGTCACAGTGACTGCACTGATACAGCTGAGAGAAACTGCAGCTGCTGATGGAGGATCACAAACTACACAATATCAAACCTTTCACACACTTTATTCATTTATTATGATGTACTAAGGTAACATATAATCTTATATCTCTTACTAAACTGGACTAAAATGTGGAGAAAATGTGAGTGGTGCTTGTTCCTGTAAAACTTGCCACTACAATATTATCTATATTATTAACTGTAGGAAAGTCAATCTCTTTAATTGCACTTCCATACTTCACCACTAGAGGGTCACATCATGTATTTTTCATAACTGAGTTCAGACAAGACCACTCTTTCAACTTACTTGGGTTTATTAAACACAATTTATCTTTGGCGGTATGGTTCCTTATGGGGGTTCTTGCTCCATAATTAATGACATACAGAGCTTTAGCATTAACCCCCCATGGACCCATCAGCTTGAGTGATATACAGATGATTAAGACACTTCAGTAATGTCTTTAAAGTAAAACAGTTTTAACATGTAGACGTATACCGTAGCTTGGCTATGAGGATGACAGTCTCTCGGCAATGATGTCCGTGACAGCCAGGACTTGAAAGCCTCGGTAATCTGAAACAAAGAGACGACAGCCAGAAGGTGCACAGTAATATGCTTGATACTTACAGTGGTGAGGGCGGGAGGGTTGCGAGCGGTTTGAGCGTGCTTTACCGAGCAGTAGTGCCACGTATATATATCCTCCTGGTCTAATAGGAGAATGGTAGTGGTTGGGGTGAGTTGACAGCTGATCGCAGCCTATGCCTACGTGGCCTTTACAAAGAGTAATTACTCATTAAAAAAGAATAAGTACCTACTCTGTGATTTCAGACTCAGTCCATGTGTTCGATACACTAAACAATCTGAGTTACTGTGAGCCTCGAATCATAAAAGCTGTGCGTGTTCAAGCTTATGTCTCTGATTTTCAAGTAGAGATATACACGTTAATCATTTAAGTTTGTATTTGCACAAGTTGCTGGTATTTTATCAAGCTTTGATGGAAATCTATCATGCGTTTATTGTTATATTAATGTCTAATTGTTAATATGTTACCAGATTATTTATTTTGACACACTACATGATATTTGTGGAAGTGCCAGAGAATTTCACATGATCGTTGATTGTTTATTATTAATTTATGTTTAGGATGGGAAATGTTTAATATCGGTAACAATTTAAAGGTGAACTATAATGCCCATTTTCACATGATGTAATATAAATCTCTGAAGTCCTCAGAATGTGTCTGTGAAGTTTCAGCTCAAAATACCATCCAGATCATTTATTATAGCTTGTCAAAGTTGCCCCTTTTTGGGTGTCAGGGAAAACGCTCCGTTTTTGTGTATGTCCCTTTAAATGCAAATGAGCTTCAGAAGAGGCTGATCCTTTCAACCAGGGCCGGATATAGGCATGGGCAAGGAGGGGCAATGCCCCCCCAAATGCCGTGACTGCCCCCCCAAAAAAATATTTCAAGAAAAATGGTCAGAGTGAGCGCTCTCTGCTCTCTATCCCTCATTCAGAGTAGCTACTGATTGGTAGATGCATAGGGAGGGCGTGGCCAGTCACTTCACCGGCTTGTGGTGAACCTGCTGAGCTTCACGTCTCAGTCAGTCACTGCAGAGCGGAGCACGCAGACACACTGTCGTCAGCTGAGCTCAGCCCCTGTTTTGAGTTTCCTTCGCCGTCAGTCACTGAAATTATTTGGTTACTCTTTCTGTAAGCGTGTTCTCATTCCCTCCATATCTCTCTATCGCTTTCTCTTGTAATTTGCACCGAGTGACGAGTCGAGTATGCGCCGATTTCTGGTTGCTAAAGCTAGCACTGGCAGCAGCAACGAGGCTGCTAGGGCATTAGCTGCAGCAGAGACCGAATCACCCGGCTCGTCGGGTGATACGGCTCCTCGACTCGCTACAATTTCTTACCCCCGTGCCCAGTCCAGTACCAGTACACCTAGTTCTAGTTGCACAAGACCCGCAGCCCCCGTCGTTCCCAGCCCATCCGTGGCTGTTGCGGATGAATACAACATAGGCTTAAACACTGAAGCACCGTCACAACCCATAGCTCTGGTTTTCCCCAAACGTAATTTTGGCAAGAGCTCCCGCTCATTCTGCCCAGGTTGGTATCGTGGGAGACCATGGCTCGAATATTCAGCAAAGCTTGATGCGTGCTTTTGTTTCCCGTGTCAGAAATTTGGGGGGAACAATGATAGGGATTTGGTTTTCACAAAACAAGGATTTACTAATTGGAAAACTGCATTGGAAAAGGACAAGGGACTCTCAAAGCACGTATCAAGTCAATGCCACATAAAAAATGCAAAAGCCTGGTCTGAAATGTCCCAAAGAGAGGCCACAGGGGAGACCATTTGTAATTTAATAGGGCCCACACAAATGGAAAAAAAATAGGTATTATATTAAAACAATTGGAGAAGTAGTTCAGTTCCTAGCAGTAAATGAACTTCCACTTCGTGGCAGTGTGGAAAGTTCAAATGATGATGATTTCTCTACAGGACTGTTCTTAAAAATGGTTGACTACACACTGGCAAAGGACCCCAAATTTAATGAAATTAACAAACACATCCCACCAAATGCAAAATACACCTCTCACAACATACAAAATGAAATTATTGAAACACTGGCCAAAATGGTATTAAATCAGATAAAAGGTAATTATGACAAAGACGGAACGAGGGACAGATGTAATGTGGAGAATCTGTCAATCATGGTTAGATTTGTCTGTAAAGGCATTCCAGAGGAACACCTGATTGGCCTGCTTGACCTCAGTCAGTTAAATGCTGAATTTATTACCACACAAATTCTTGAGCATCTTTCTGACTCAGGCTATAGTGCAGCTGAAATTATCAGTCAGTGCTATGATGGAGCTTCTGTCATGAGTGGGGTCAGGGGTGGGGTTCAGGCCTTATTGCAAAAGAAGGTAAGGAAGGATATTCCTTATATCCACTGCTATAACCACCAGCTGCACTTGGCCGTGGTCCATGCAATGCAAGGAGAGCCGTGTGCAAAAATCTTTTTTGATCTATCAGGATCACTGCACTCTTTTTTTCACCGTCATTATGTGTCACAGAACTATAATGTTCCCTCCCTTAAACGACTGTTGGAGATCAGGTGGACAAGCCACCATGATGTGACCAAGTGTCTTGTGGAGAATCAGGATGCTATTCTGAGTATCCTGTCAGAGGTTACAGAGGACAGAGCCGCTGCTGTTGATATCTGTACAGAGGCATCAGGGCTGTTGATGATGTTAAGGAGGCATCATTTCTTTGAAATAGGAAAATTCCTCCTTAAAGTTCTGGGTTCCTTGAAGTCTGCAAATGCTATGCTGCAGGCTCATTCTGTTGACCTGTGCTGTGCTTCAGAAGTAGTCAGTGCATCTCTGCAGGCTCTGAAGCAGATGAGAGATGAGGAGAGTGAGACATTAACCAGCATGCCTGCACCAGCTGCTAAAAGAAAAAGAACAATGAGCTCACTGCTCGTAGGTAGGGTTGTTACGTCCACTGTAGGCCATGCAGAAGACTCCATGACTCCTAGCCAGGCTCTGAAGAGAGCTCTTCTCAACATTTTGGACATCGCCATTGTAGAGATGGAGACAAGATTCTCCAAAAGCAATCTGGATCTCATGAAAGCAGTTAATTGCCTTCAACCACAATCTCCCTCTTTTCTGGATGTTGCCATGTTAAGTCCTCTGCAAAAAATGGCAAAAAGTGACAGTGACAAACTTTCCAATGAGATTCTTGTCGCAAAAATAATGTTGGAAAAATAATTCAAAAAGACTAATGATGATGAGAACGTAGAGTTTGTAGACCTCTCCACCATTTGCACATATCTACACGGGTATAAGAATGCCTTTCCTCAGCTCCATCGCATGTATGTGACCTCACTTGTGATTGGAATATCATCTGCATCATGCGAGAGCTCTTTCTCCACTTTGTCTCGTGTTCTTACCCCCTTCCGCCGCACTATGCTACATGAGAGAAAAAGAAATTTAGTTATTCTGGCTCACGAAAAGGCCATAACAACAGGTCTAGATATGGACGCATTTGTTAGGACTTTTGCACAGAAAAGCAGACGACTGATGCTATAATGACTGATATAAGCCATGCTGTGTACAGAGCTAAAGAAATGAAAACAAAAAAAAACAAAAAAAGAAATAAAAAAGATTGAAATAAAAAAGGACAGACAGACAGACAAGACAGACAGACAGACAGGAAGACAAACAGACAGACAGACAGACAGACAGACAGATAAAAAAAAATAAAAAAAAAATAAAAAAAAGATAAATGCAGCCTCAACAGGGCACAAGCCAGTGTCCTATTTGTGCCGGTCCCAAGCCCGGGTAAATGCAGAGGGTAGTGTCAGGAAGGGCATCCAACATAAAACCTATAAGACAAATCAAATGGATCAAAGGAGCTGATAGATTAGAAAAAATGAAAAAATATATTGTGAAATGAAAAAATCCTATATCGCCCAGGATATCCCCCAGCTGGGCGATATAGGATTTTTTCATTTCACAATATATTTTTTCATTTCTGGCCATATCGATATATATCACAATATAAATCAAATCACTATATTTGTCAAATTTAAATGTTCCGTTAAATGACTTGCCCCCCCTGATATTCTACCTGCACCCCCTAGTGGGGCTGGCTGAATCCGGCCCTGCTTTCAACCCAATCTCTTATAAAAATGTACCCTGACTACGTGGTCCAAAGTGCAAAACGTAGAGGGGTTACAATAATGGCCCTTGAATTGTATGACTGTTACATTTTTTTTGCCTTTTCTTTTCCTATTGTTTTGCGTCCAAGTCACGTGACTTTCAAGATTCCGGCCGTGAGAACAAAAAACATGGCGGACATTTTCTCTCATTTTTAGTCAAAAAAATCAATATTTTGAGTTAGTTTCTGTATAAAAATAAGTTTTGATTACATTTCTAGCGAGAAATATATATTTTATTTTCATAATATTCACTCAGTGAATGTACATAATCACTCGCTTGCTCGTTGTTGCGAAGATTTTTCAGATCTCGCCAGAATAATGTGAAACTGAAACGTTTCGGATGCTATGTACGCTGCTATCTCCTAGCATAGCTGTGGCCCCAGATTCCTCATAAGACTCTCCCTTGCGATTTCACTCCGTCTGACGGATCAAACCCCTGCCCACTACATGCGTTGTGTCTGAGGTTGATTTGCTGATCAACACATTATTCCGTGGCAGCGGGAGAAACTAATGTTGACAAAGTGACGAGTTATGTTTAATTTTTAAATCTACCGGATCCTCTGTGCATTTGACTTCCTGTGTGGTGCGATCTCATTGATGGGTTTAGACGCGTCATGGCCCCACGAAGAAGAAGAAGAAGAAGAAAGAAAGAAACAAGGGAAAAGAAGCAGAAAAAGGTAAACAAGGAGGAAAAGGAAGCGTGGAAAAATAACTTGACCAAGCTGAACAAATGAATCTCCTTGACCCCGAAGATGCCATATTCCTGGTTGATGCGTTCCTGGATGAGTGCAAGGTAAATAACATTATCTCAGTGGTGGAAAAATCATAATTACATGCTAATTACAAGGTCTAAGACCATAATAGACTCTGAGGTATAGCAGGGAAGAAGTATCAAGGTGCAAAACTGAAAACTGCAACTATACAGTACCTGGTTCAATGTCTTTATTCAAATGCAAGCTATAGTGCTGAGCTGAGTTCACATGTTAGAGCCAGTGAGAGTTTAATTCAAAATTCTGTCAAAACGTTTCACTTTCTTTTCTTTCTTTAATGTAGAAATTGTTTTCTAGATCTGTCAGTACAGTACAGGACCACAACCATTAGACTGATTTTTTACAATGTAATATTAGAACATTGGTTTAATAATGAGATGTTTGTAGGTGGCGATAACCTTGGTGGCTGGTGGATTATTCTGTGGCTCAATTGTTTATTTAGGTGGATCAGCATGGACACACTAAAGGAAGGTCAAAACAATCCACAAAGCTGTATGTCTGGCTTGATGAGGACAAAGATGGTCAACCTCTGCCAAAAAGATGTAGAGCTGGGGAGAAATGAAAGCGAGATTCAGCTACTGGTTGGTTTTTTGTTGGTTTTTTCATCAGTAGTTGCATTCATTATTCATTGAGCAAGTTTTAAATGGATATTCATATTTTTGCAGTTTCTTCAGCAAGCGTTACACCCTCCTGTGCTCCGTCTACCAGCACAACTGAAGACACTGTGACCATCGAAAATTTACTTTTTTTTTTCCCTTAATACTTGTTTCCTCATTTGTTATGTGGTAATTGCCCAGATTTACCATTGCCTTCTTTCCTTTTCATTTTCAGACTCCCTCATTCAAGATGTCCGAGAGCTCTTGGGAAGTGGTGCTGAACAACCTCTCCCCTCACACTGGAAGAACAGGCAAACTTCCTCTCTGGAGAATTGGACAGTAATAAGGCCCTTCATGGTGAACAATATGTTGTCATCTGAGAAGCCCAAGGAGGGGGTTTGCCATCATTGTGGACACAAGGCTGCAGTAGTGATGTGTAGGGACTGTTTACCGCGATCACTCTACTGCACAGCCTGTGACCTTTCCACACATGAGGCCTTGGTGCTTCATAACAGAGCATCCATGGTGGAGGGGTTCTTCAGATACCTGCAGCCATCCACTATTGTTCAGCAGCATGAGGGAGGGAAATTCTCCTATCATGAAAAAGGTCGTTTTTAAGTCTCAGGTTATATAGGCTGTTTAACATTATACACAAACCCTGGTTTACTCCAACAAACATGCTGGATGAAGTTTTGTTTGATAGAAACAACACCCTCATTGATCAGTTTTTGGTTTCATTTACTCTAATCAGTCCTTCCAGGAAAATGCAGAATTTTGGGGGGCAGAAATCCTTGATCATGCGGCACGTTCATACCTTCATGTTGATGTAGGTCAGCAATGGTTTCTTCACTGGAATCATCATCACTCCTGCCTACTTCATCTGGTTGGGTAAAAAAAAAAAAAAACAGTTTGGACCAAGTATTTAAATCAAAGACTAAATACAATTATAAATGTGATATGAGAAGTACTTATAAACTACATTTAAAACTGAATTTCACCTTCAGGATTGATCTCAATGTCATCCAGCCCTTTCCCTTGCAGGTCAGACAGTCTTCCTTTGTCCATTGCTATCAACAGTTTGCTAACTTTTGCAAGCTGCAGGGTACTCTCTGGAAGCCGACAGAATTCCCTGTGGACCCGTATATCATGTCCTAGAAAGGTAGCAAGTTGATCCATTTCATTTTCTTTTAAGCTGTTGACAAAGTGGCAACTTGTTTCCTCAATCTTGTTGAGGTGAGTGACTCTGGGTTTTTTGCACCACATCGTTTTGAATACTTGCGGAAGCAGTCGGAGCCTCTGTAATGGGAAAGCACACATGGGCGTGCAAACAAGTACACATTCTCTGTGTGGACTTGACACTCATTCCTGTTTTTAATGAGGAGGTCCATTGCAGTGATCATGTCAGGTGTGAGAAGCACGGGCATCATTCGTGACCTTTTACCTCGAATCTCAACTCTGTCAAAGTACTTTGCAACGTATATTTTTGTGCCAAATACTAGGGGGGTTCGGGGGACACCGGATGACTTTTATGGGAACTATTTATACTTTGAGATACATATATTTCACTGTTTACATTATAGCATATTACAATACAGCCTATAAGGTCAAAATTAAATAATTTATAATGAAAAAAGTAGCCTAAATCTACACAAGACTAAACCAGATATGACTGAAATATATAGGCTATCATGATCATTTTGCCAATAATGATGTAGAACCATGATTTTTTTCAGTTTATAACATGTTTTGTTTATAACTTAAACCAACATAAAATAAAAATGTTGACTACATTATTTAGTATAAGCCTACTTGATGATAATATGTATCCTGCCCCCTAACAGTCCTCTGGGTATATGTACAAAATAGTGAATTATGTGATACGCCTACTGATATTGATGCCAATTGAAGAGGTTGCAACTTGAAGGTTGTTGATATTTCAATTCCAAAGAGAATCAAATTACATCTCTCCCTCTCCTCCCAAAGTAACACTGTAGGCTCTACACCTCTCCTCCTAAAATAAATGCTAGATCCTAACTGTTATAGGCTACTGTGCCAGGATTGTGTAGGCTAGGCTATATCACTAGTTTTACAAGCGCACACACTAAATGGAGAGCTAGGATAAAGATCATAGAAATAAAATAAATAGAAACGGCATTGAACTGTTTGGCTTGGTCATTCCATTGGTACACAAGAAAATGGTGACTGTTGTTATTTGTAATGGTGACATCAAGCGATAGTTGAATGTGGAAGTATGGCGCTTGCTCTTTGCAATACAGACTACCGGCACATCCGGGAACTTAACTGTAAATTTCGTCACCGCCCCTTTTTTGGGGAAAATAACTAGACTTCAATACATAATAGGAGCATAAAACAATGTCTGTACACAACCGGCAGGCGTGAACAACTTAAAGGTCACATATTGTCAAAATCGAAATTTCCTGGCTTTTATCATCATAATGAAGGTCTAGGCACTATGTACTTACCGTCTAAGTGTCAACACTGTGGATCGTCAGACAAACACACACTGCCTGCATTTAGATCAGATTTAGAAGATGTGGCTGAAAACAAGCTGTTTTGACTTCCTGCATTTTGTGACGCCACAAACGGCTGAGCTCCTCCTTCAGTCACTGCACACACACTACAGCTTGTTACCTGTGGCTGCCCTGCTCATGCCTCTTTCCAATCTGCAAATCAGAAGAAAGGTTCGTTAACATTAATTAGACCAAAAGCGACCTGTTTTTAGCAGAGCTGCTGAGAGAGGAGCTGCAAAACGATATTTACCTGGTGTTTGATACTTACAACTGCAAATACCCCTAGCATTTGATAGATCTAACTACCCCTCAAAACATTAAAAATTATCTTAATTTACACAAAATTCAATGTTTTTATCTTCTTCAAACACATTTATTGCCCATGTAAGCTTCTGCTTATCAGTTTACATGGTTTAACTTCTAGGGAAGTCGATCCCTGTCCATTACTGTGGAGATTTTAGCTTTCTTTTACTACAACAGTATAACTTAGAAGACAGGAACGCTGACTCTGTGTGTGTTCAGTCGTCATGTCCTCATTTTGCTTTAGGCTGTGAAAGATTGAACTGTGTCTCAGACGATGTCCTGATATTGTATGTTTCAACATTTAGAGTTGTGTTTAACAATGTCCTCATATTGTGGGTAACAGATATTGTACAGTTTTAGATATTTCCATAGAGTCTTGAATGAAAAGCCCAGGTCCTCACATTAGCTATTTTTACTACAATTTGTGTTCCTTAAATGCAAAGTTGACGCAGCCCTTGACTTCAGCGATGAGTCTCAGCCCAAAGGTGATTATGATAGAATGGGGGTGGGATTTCTTTGAACTGAAATAGGTAGGATCATTAGTTTGTTATAGTATATATGTTTCAATATGATCATCATGTTTTAGGTGTAATATAGGATCCTGTCAATCAAACTGAACAGACTGCATTCAGTCACTTCTGCTGTCTGGACGTGATGCTTTCCATTTGAGACACACAAACTTTTACATTCTTACACAATTACTGTCACAACGGCTGATTCTTGATTTGTGATCAGGTATTATATTTTAAATAATTTCATATACAGTATATTTTTCACCATCGCCTATAAATGTAATGATTATGTAACAATTAGTTTCAGAACGGCTGATTCTTGATCTTGGTCTTTTTTTAATTATATTTTTATATAATAAAATGTTTAATCTCCTATAATGCTCAGTTTGCCTGCGCTGCTTCACTAAAGCAGAAGTGAAAGTGTTCCAGTCCAGATCATGTAACCAATCAGAGAGTGAGACTGAAAAGCCCATTTGCATTGTCAGGGTGGAGTGATTGTGATCCTCTCAGAATAGAGCAGCTCTGTCTCCAGAGACCATGTTCAAACCCCAAGAGCTTTATTTGACATTTACTGCTACATCAACCTTCTGAAAAGCACCTGCATCTTCATCTGTTAGTTGAATGATGTTGTCAGACACAAAGTGAACTTGTTGAGAAGCTTTATTGAATGTTGCAGCAAACACAGCAGATTGAAAGATCACACACACACACACACACACACACACACACACACACACACACACACACACACACACACACACACACACACACACACACACTCAGTTTCAGTATTGAGTTGTAAATCACTCCAGCTGCAGCACTAGACTCATGTGAATCCTGCCTGACACAGGACACTCAGATACGGCTCATCTTCAGGAGAGAAACATCAGCACTCAGAGCTCTTGTGGAACGAGACCTCATGAGGAGCTCCATCATGTGTTACTCTGCAGACGTACAGCTCTCCCTCTTCCCAGCGTGCTTTGCTGAGGGTCAGGACGCTACTGCGGCTGTAGCGGCCGTCCTGCTGGCTCTCTGCGCTGGTCAGAACCCCCTCGGTGACCTCTGACCCGTCCAGTGTCCAGCTCACCAGCGCCCCCTGTGGAGAGTAAGAGCTGAGCAGGCAGAGCAGTGCGGCTGAGTCTCCAGAGATCTGCAGAGACACTGAGGGCTTCACTGTGGGACCAGCTGCAGGAGACAAACACCAGAGGTGGGTAGAGTACCCAAAAACTGTACTCAAGTAAAAGTACAAGTACTTATATAAATATTTACTCAAAGTAAAAGTAAAAGTAATAATCTTAATAGTTACTTGAGTAAGAGTAAAAAAGTATCCAATGAAAAAACTACTCAAGTAGCGAGTAACATACTTCGGATTATATATAGGCTATTCTATATATATATATGAAGAAGACTTCAGATGCAAAAGCCTCTGAGTGCCATCTGAAACTTTCTTCTAAAACAAGCATTTTTATCAAGCTTGTATATTTAAGTTCAGTAATTTCACTTTAATGACAATTAATAGGTACTTTTCATTGCCATTTAAGTGAAATAACTGAACATAAACGTACAAGCTTGATAAAAATGCTCTTTTAGAAGAAAATTTCAGATGGTACTTAGAGGCTTTTGCATCTGAAGTCGTCATATATATAAAATTATATTATTTAGATGTTTTATTTTTATTTAAATTACTATTATTTTCATAAGTAGATTGGCTCTCTTTGCAACAAAAAGCCTTTTCTCCCATCTGTAGTCCGAAAAAGAAATTCATTGCCTGTCCTTTGGTTTGTATAATAGTAATATAACTTATACAACTACATTTGGATTATTAGACAATGTCGAAATAAAGTGAATCTGCAGAGTGTTGCATTCAAAGGCAAGCAATTGACACAGAGAAGAAAGAGTTAAAACTCTTCACATGTGCTCGCGCTCATGACTGCTACTGAACATACAAAAAAAAGTAAGTTACATCGACGAATCTTCTTCTGTCGGTTCTCCAAAATATAATCAAATGTATATTTCTGAAAGCATGTTTAAACTGGTTAACTGTGTCTACGGCAGGCAATTAGGCATTCGTTTTCAAGTCGAGTTCGCACGCCACTGCGCAACAATACACACACACTACCGCGGGATGGCGGGTGTTCATAAACTGTGGGCAATGGTAGCTTATTTAATGTAAATTAATGTATATGTCCAAAAAACGGGCAATGTCATCCTTTCTAGTAGTGCTATCATGGCGTAATAATCTGTTTGGTTGTAAAATGTATTACCTGAGTGAAATTAAATCGAGTATATCGTCCTGTGGAATCATTCATTCACAGACAGCTTACGAAGATGTTCAACTAATAAAGATCTTCATCGCTGGCAAAAATATGATGCATTTGCAGATTTTCTCTCACTTGACTGTACTGTAGGTCCACGGCCACTTCATCCAACGCTCTTGATGTCCTTAAATCTTTCTGTTACGACTCCGAGTCGAGTGTGAATTGAAATCGCTTCAGATGATTCAGTGCGTGCAGGAACTGAACAGTTCAAGTTCATTCAAACTGATTCGCGAACCGATTTAGACAGATCTGCCAACTTGTTTGATGAAGACTTTGAACAGAATCGACTCAAAAGAGTGATTCATTTGTGAATTGAGCATCGCTCAAGCCCAGAAAAAAGATACATCGCACTTACGCATTTAACAACACATATTGCATTAAAATAAAGTAACGAGAGGAACGTCGCCCAACGTAACGAAGTAAAAGTACAGTTTTTTCATTAGAAATGTACTCGAGTAAAAGTAATAAGTACCCACATTCAAATCTACTCTTAAAAGTACATTTTTTCCAAAAAAATACTCAAGTAAATGTAACGAAGTAAATGTACTTCGTTACTACCCACCTCTGACAAACACAACACATTCACACACACACACACACACACACACACACACACACACACACACACACACACACACACACACACACACTGCACTGCACATTCACAGCATAGGAATAATGCTGCTCTAGTTTTAGATTAAATCATTATAAAACAATATCAGTAACACTTTATTTAAAGCTTTCATACATATCGCATTTTAAAAATACTTTTTAATACATTATGCACTGCTATAAACATTAAAATGCATGTATGATCTAATCAATAAGTGTAACAGCAGTTATAACACATATTATCTATTATCAGGCCGATCTGACTGCTTTAATTCCAGCAATTATTCACTCTGAACATAAATATCTTACATTTTGAGATATTCACCTGAACTGAAAATGTAACTCAATTTCAAACAGAGTTAAAACACAATTGAATCATACAGAATGAACAAAACACTGAATTATAAGCACAACATGAGCAAAAGAGATTCAGTATCATTGACTGAACTACAGAAAGCAGCAACATTTACATTCTGATGTCAAATCTCTTTTTTCCATGTATGATTTCTACAATAAAAGATGAACTAAATATGAACTCAGTGTAGAAATAAATGAGGGAAAGACAAACCTGTAATAAACTGATTAAACTCATAGTGAGACACAGTGTGGAAATATGTTTAGAATTTTATTTCAATTTTTATAAATTATAAGTGTCACGGGTGACAGAATGCTTGGAAAAGCGGAGCCCTTTTTCCATGTTCCCCGAGGGGATTATTTTGGTGTAACGCCTTACTCCGGTTCCGGGTGTAGCCGAGGCATTGCCCGACCTAATTACAGCTGATGCACGGCAGGTGTGGGAGAGAGAGGAGCGGCGTTTGCACAGGCTTTTCGCTTCACAAGAGGAGGATAAAGGAGCCGTTCAGTGAGTTGAGGGAGGTTGTGTTGGGTTGGACTCAGTCGGTCAAGACGGTTGCTTGTGGTACAGTTGCTGTTGGTGTTCAGTGGACTAGTTGTTCGGCTGGATCTCTGTCGTCGCGTCTGGAGAGCTGCTGGTGGAATACTCCTGGATTGAACTGTGGTTCGGATCTGTGCTGGAAGAGAGACAGATAAGTGAATTAATTACATCATTGAATCAAATGTAAAGCTTGAAGAAAAGAATGTGAACGTGAAATTTACTATTGAGGAGGACATCTGTTTCAGATACACTGGAGAAGAACTGAGAGTTGAATATTCCCATTGAAATGCATGGATGAAGCGAGGCTTCTGACCAGCCCTACTGTGTGAGTGATTTGCAGTTGTTTGCCTTACCTGATGCACGCCGAATTAATGCTGTGGATTTGTAGTGAACACGAGTGCTGTGTGCTATGCTGAGAAAAGTCTCCCAACGCCTGCTTTCATTCTTGTGAAATGATCTACTTGTCTCCATCCGAATTCCAGAACGAAACAACTGAACTGGTGATGTAATGCTTTGTATTATCTTCTCTTCCACTGAGTATTGTCGTGGAGTAATTCCTCAGTGAAGGCTCTTGTTAACCCTCTCTTTTTCTCTGAAATTACAAGTCTCGGGAAAAACCGTATGGCTGTGGAAAAGTCCGAACCATTATACTTACTGTCTGAGTCCTGTAGATGTGCAGCAACGCTGTGAAGTGAGTTTTAAAGTCACAATTTCCCCTTCATGTCATGATAAGAGAATCTGCTGTTGAGAGAAGAAACATTACCTGTTACTTACCGGTTGAGTCCTGCAGATGTGCAGCAACGCTGTG
Source organism: Leuciscus idus (assembly GCA_021554675.1). Classification (NCBI taxonomy): domain Eukaryota; kingdom Metazoa; phylum Chordata; class Actinopteri; order Cypriniformes; family Leuciscidae; genus Leuciscus; species Leuciscus idus. The sequence goes on along the minus strand of CM038643.1, from coordinate 31,065,301 downwards.
AAGCGAGTTTTAACCCTCTGAGGTCGGAAAACGCGCCCCCGCGTTTTGCTGGATTTTCTTCACATTGTAGTAGAATAAACTTAAATTACTCCATCATTTATGGTTATACAGAAAAAAGAAATATAAAAAAAGAATCTGTGATATTTCTACTTTTGTATGTGTCCACTTACAATCAAATCAAAACATTGTGCTTTTGTAAAATAAAGAAAATAAACAGGGTGTGCGTTCTGCCTCACCATCGCGGTGAACTTTTTTTTCTTGAGCACGTCTATAAACTGAAACAACTCAGCGAATCCTTCTCACACATTTATGAGCCATACACCTTTATACACATTTAAGTGTGTACTTTTAAATGATCGGATTCAAACTGAAAACAAATATTCTCTGTTTAAGTAATTTGTATAAAACCAACAGGATGTCCAGTATCTCAAACGCTTGCTAATTACTTTTAATTCGGCCACGCCCACTCGCGCAAAAGAGATTCACATGCAAATCTCCACATGGAACGCGAACGCCCTCGTTACCTCAAACACAAAACACCAAAACACTTCACAAGTCTCTGCTTTTCGTCGAGTTTGGAAGACACGTCTGAGCTTACATTGGATTTACCTAAGAAGAAGAAGAACGCGATTTGAAGACAAGAAAGATGTAAAGGTAAGAAATTCTTACTTATTAGTTTATGGTATTGTTGCATAAACTTCACATTGCAGTTGAACTGTTGCTAGATATATGGTGAATATTATACTATTTAGACCCGTGTTTACTGTTAAATACTGTTTGTGGATATCTGCTCAAGCATAGATGTGTATAACCATAATGTTTAATATTTTGGAGCGCGCTGTGGGTTTGAATGTATCATATTTTGGAGCGCGCTGTGGGTTTGAGTATCATATTTTGGAGCGCGCTGTGGGTTTGAATGTATCATATTTTGGAGCGCGATTGCGTTTGAAAGGAAAAATGCACCAAATATTAAGCTTTATGTTTTTACTATTATCTCATTTCATATCATCATAACGAATGGAAACATTTGAAGTAACATAAGATAATCAATATATTTTTCTCTAGCATTGTTACTGAAATCTTTTGGAAGATTTATAGGCTGCTTTGTAAAATAAAATTATTTTATGCAGTACTGCACATAGCTTATGCCTACAAGGCACAACAAATATGGTGTTCTTTATATTATATATTGTTGGAAACATTTGTATGTGTGTATTCTGTGAATTTTAAAAAGCAATTTTAACCAGAAAAATCTAAAATGTATTCCCAAAATCGTGCAGGCCTAGTTTCTCTTGATACCAGTATGTTCACTTTTTTCTTTTCTTTCAGGGACCAGATGCAACTGAGTCCTGCTGACTTCAACATTCACATGAGTCTCTGTACATGAACATGGTAAAGTGAAAATCAAACACCTTGGAAATGGTATGTACAATGTTTTTAGGAATGGCACAAAGGTCTCTGGATCATTGTTTTCAATGTGCTCTTTTGTCATTTGTTGTGTATTTTTGGATTATGTTGTGTTGTAAATAAATCCAAACAATCTAAAAGCCATTCTTTTTTAAATCTCCTCATTCTTTGTGCAAGGTTGCTCTGAATGACAGGGCCTGATCGCTCCTAATAGGGCAGTTAGGGGAGTGTCTTTGTCTTTCTCAGGTGTTAAAAGCTTACATATTCATGAGATGATCACGCCTCTTCGAATATGGCTTTGTCACACAAAACGCGTCTTAGAAATTTTAAATCAATATATTGTCTTATCTGAATGAGCAGTCAGGGTGATTTTCACAGTTTTGGAGCAAATATTCTAGGCTACGTCATACAATTTTCAAAAGTCTTGTGAAGAAATAATCAGTATGGGTTTCATGGCCTTATTTCAGTGACAATTTTTTTTTGTATTTTCACAAACCACGCATAAATGTCATTATCTCAAAACTACAAACTTTTACATACATGCTGCTGATATATTATTGTAGCAGAGTTTGTGCTGAATACAGTGTAATTAGACTTTAGCCATGAAAATGTCACTAGTAACAGAAAAAAACACAAATGTCAGAGCATGTCAGAACACCTCCAGAGCCCAGAAAACAGCTCAGACCTCAGAGGGTTAAAGTCACAATTTCCCCTTCATGTCATGATAAGAGAATCTGCTGTTGAGAGAAGAATACATTACCTGTGACTTCCCGTTTGAGTCCTGCAGATGTGCAGCACCGCTGTGAAGTAAGCTTTTAGAGTCACTGTCCCACCATTGTGCCCGACGACGTATCTGATACTGAGAAGAATACATTACCTGTTACTTACTGTCTGAGTCCTGTAGATGTGCAGCAACGCTGTGAAGTAAGCTTTTAGAGTCACTATCGCACTATTGTGTCCCGAAGGCAGTGAAGAATCGATCCAGCGGCTACTCCGGTCAAATAGCCCTAGAAGAAGGGAGTTGCTTATTCTTTTCTCAAGATTGATTGCTATTCAATAAAGATTGTTACTTTTGAACTCAATTACTTGCCGCCTCTTTTGTCCATCTGTTGCGTGCCTGTGGTGTTGGCTCCTCACGGTGGTGTCTGGAGTGAGGGGCGGCTGGTCATCCGAGTCCGCCCCGGCCTGCACCGGTGACATAATAATATCATTGTTTTAGATTAAATAATTATACAAAAATATCAGTAACACTTTAATTGAAGCCTATATACATATTGCATTATAAAAAATATTTTAAAGCATTAATTATATATTGTTTTACGCATTATGATGCATGTATGATCTCATCAATAATTGTAACCAAGTTTTAACACATTATAATATTATCAATTCATTGTTACACCTCCATAAAATTATAATACACTAAAACTCATGACAAACAACCAATTCTAGATGTAACAAGGAAATTGCAAATATTATAAAACATTTTAACTTTGGTTACAGTTATTTATGAAAACATACATGACATTATAACATACGCTATTTATAAGGCATTATACATAAAGGCTTCAAGTAAAGTTTCGCCACAATATCTAATATTCATTATTATTAATAAATGTTGTTCTTGTTTCCACTGTAAGGCATTATACATAAAGGCTTCAAGTAAAGTTTCGCCACAATATCTAATATTCATTATTATTAATAAATGTTGTTCTTGTTTCCACTGTAAAACACTTTCTGAAATCTAAATTGTATTTTTTTTATTAGGTGATTAAATAGACAGACTTACCGATCACCAGTTTAGTTCCTCCACCGAAAGTCCACCACAATGATACAATCTAATGAAACGCTCGTACAAAAACCTCTATTCCACTCGAGTGAACACACACTCCAGCAGAGAGAGAGAAACAACACTTCAACACACTGATATTAGAAGATCCTCAGCTCTTCTCAACACTCACTCATTCAGATTTGACTAAATGCTTTCTGATATAACACTGTTTAAAGAAATATATTTGATGAGCTGTGACCTCTGAGGTGACCTTTGACCTCTTTGATCATGGATGATGTTGTGGAGTTTCTCATAATGATGCTTCTGTTCTTCATATGCAGATAAATCATCATGATTCACAGAAAAACCTGCAGCTTCAGACTTCAATCTTCAGTGAAAATCTCTTCAAATAATGAGTTTATTGAATATTAGAGCCAAAGTCAATAGAAAGTGTCAACAATGAAAATATAAAAGGTATCTTGAATGTTCTACACAGTCAAGCATGTTTTCATATTCAAGGTCTGTTCTAAAAGTATCTGGACTGGTTATGAATCTCCACACAAGATCATGAAACGTGAACAAGCTCTAATATGTCTCCATCTTTAACAGCCTGTTTCTTCTCCATTTGATGATTTCAGACACACATGAGGCTTCATGATAGATGGAGTGACACCATGAACTCTGATTAGAGATTCACAATCAGTCCTGATACTTTCTGAACAGACTCATGATTCATGATCTTACTTTAGTGATGGCGGTTCATCTAGTGGAAGTGTAGCAGTGATGATGGTCACATGACTGAATATGGACACAGAGATGGACGTTCATCTGCACATCCTCAGTGTCTCAGGAGTCACAATAAAAATACAAAATAAAGTCATGATTCTGTAACTCTAGTGTATATTAGTTTGTTATCAGCACAAGCTGTTGTAAATCCTGCCCACTTCTTTGCATTGTCAGCACATGCTTCAGTGCTCTGAGAGTGTTTATAGTGCTGTGAGTTTAACACTTCATGACTGAGAGCAGAACACAATCTTCATCATCACACAAGACTAAACTACAGCAATGAACACAATCAACATCTTCATCTGGACCATTGCACTGTTTATTCAAGGTTTGTGTAATACAGTTTTTACAATAATTATTAATTATCTTAAAATGTGAAATATATATCATTTAAATTTTTGCTTGTGTTTTCTTTCAGAGTGTAGAGGACAGATCACTGTAACTCAGAGTCCATCAATAACAGCAGTTCAACCAGGAGAAGAAGTCAGAATAAACTGTAAAACCAGCAGTGATGTGCATGTGTGGGGTGGTTATCAATGTTTAGTCTGGTACTCACAGAAACCCGGAGAAGCTCCTAAACTCCTCATATATGAAGCAACAACCCGTTATACTGGAACTCCATCTAGATTCAGTGGCAGTGGATCAAGACGAGATTTTACTCTGACCATCAGTGGAGTCCAGACTGAAGATACAGGAGATTATTACTGTAAGAGTTATCACAGTATCAGTGGTAAATGGGTGTTCACACAGTGATAAAGAGTCGTACAAAAACCTCTGTCAGTCAGACGTCACAGTGACTGCACTGATACAGCTGAGAGAAACTGCAGCTGCTGATGGAGGATCACAAACTACACAACATCAAACCTTTCACAAACTTTATTCTTTTATTATGATGTACTAAGTTAACATATAATCTTATATCTCTTACTAAACTGGACTAAAATGTGGAGAAAATGTGAGTAGTGCTTGTCCCTGTAAAACTTGCCACTACAATATTATCTATATTATTAACTGTAGGAAAGTCAATCTCTTTAGTTGCACTTCCATACTTCACCACTAGAAGGTCACATGTCTTTTACATAACTGAATTCAGACAAGACCACTCTTTCAAGTTACTTGGGTTCCCTTTCAAGGGAACTCGCGCTGCGTCAAGCGCTGCGGGAACGCCCCTGCGTGATCGCGTTATGAAGCACTCGTGAAATCAGTCCAATGGCGTGACGGGACGTCATAGGCGGGTGATGTCATTGACCAGGAAACTATAAAGCACCCCTGGACCAAACAATGTCAGCTTCTGTGTCTTCACAAGCGCTCTATGTGAAATCGTTTCTGTCTATTTGATGTGTGTTTGTCTCTCAATATATACATATCCTCGTTTTATCACAGGTGGGGATACACACGAGCTTTGTGTGATGTGTTTGGGACTGGAGCATGTCAGTCAAATAGCAAATTAGATGAACGATTTCTGCCATCTAGATCTCAACCTCCAAAGCGGGGCTTACCGTTCTTTCCTGACCTCCACACTGAGGTGTCGAGGTAGGGTTAGGGTTAAAAGAACATGGTTATGCGGCGATGCCTCAGGTGGAATAGACGCTTGCGAGCTATCTCTCCCCTGAGTCTGCATCGTCGCTGAAAGCCCTGCAGCTGCCCACTAAACCAGTAAAAACGACATCGGTTTTAGTGGGTAGGGCGTACTCAGCAGCAGGTCAGGCGGCCGCCAGTTTACATACTATGGCGGTCCTACAGGCATATCAGGCTGACTTACTGAAAGATATAGATGATGAATGTGAAGAAGTGGGGAGAGAAACGATAGCAGAGATCAGGAGGGCAGCTGATTTGTCTCTTCGGGCCACCAGGGAAGCGGCAAAATCTATCGGCCGCTCTATGGCAGCACTGGTGGCCACGAAGAGGCATCTCTGGCTAAATCTATCTGACATCAAAGAAAGAGACAAAAAGTTTTTGTTAGATGCCCCTGTCTCCCCTGCCGGTCTTTTTGGCGACTCAGTGAACTCGGTCGTTGAAAGATTTCAAGAAACGAAAAAGCAGGCAGCTGCATTTCAGAAATTTCTTCCCCGAAAAATCTATGTCTCTGGGTCTGCTGGGCGGGAGCAGCCCCAGGCGAGTACGTCCTCCTCTCATAGAGCCCAGCAAAAAGTGAGCGTGGCTGCCCGTGCTCCCCCACAGAGAGACTGGGGGTCGGGACAGCGCGCTCAGCCGAGGTCTTCCCGAGGTAGAGCAGATCTGAGGACTGTGATTATCTCCAGGAAGGCCTCGACGAAGAAGTCCTGACGCCCGAGGGTGTCAGGATTTCGATGGTAGTCCCCTCCGAAGGGAATCGGTGTGTCGAGGCACCCGTTTCCTCTCGGTGCCATCAGAGGGCCATGTTGCCAACCCTGCCACCTCCGGTGCTTCAGGGCGCAGCGATGCTCAGCGAGTACACATCTCCATGTCCGCCCGGAAACGTAGCGGCGTGGGGAAGATCGCACCCTCCGAGGAGGGCTCGAAGTGGGTCAGTTCGGTTGCTTCCGGCCGGTGCGCCGTTTCGGTTCACCGAGCTGGCCGCTCAAAGAACACCAGAGACCAGCCTCGAGAGGCTGGTTCCCTTAGTAGATTTTCTGGCAGTGTGGAAACTTCTGCCAAATGTCTCAGATTGGGTCCTGCGTACAGTGGAAAAAGGGTACAGAATTCAGTTCGGGTCGTGCCCGCCCAGGTTCAACGGGGTAGTAAACACGGTAGTAAACTCCGAGCAGGCTCTGGTGATGGAAGGAGAAGTACAGGACCAGCGGGCAGCATACTAGAGGCACGCAGCTCGCAAGTGGTTTTCTCTAGAATACCTTGTTCTCCTGATATTTCAGTGCTGTATTTTAGTCACGGTAAGGCCATCTTCGATTCTCTTGTTATTTTGTAATTTTAATTTCACATAATCCTTTATTTCAGTTAGACGCATTGGCACTTTAGAGAAATAGCCGCGAATGAAACAAATGTAAATGTTTATAGCAATCTAATTTGCACGTAACTTAAGCCCTTGCACCTAGCACTTTAGATTTGACACATTTTGGCGTTATTGACTTAATTGGCCGAACGAAACAGCATCTGTAAGAATTGATAGATATAAATAGAAGGGCTTCAGATCACTTCAATAGGACCAGCGGGCAGCATACTAGAGGCACGCAGCTCGCAAGTGGTTTTCTCTAGAATACCTTGTTCTCCTGATATTTCAGTGCTGTATTTTAGTCAAGGTAAGGCCATCTTCGATTCTCTTGTTATTTTGTAATTTTAATTTCACATAATCCTGTATTTCAGTTAGACGCATTGGCACTTTAGAGAAATAGCCGCGAATGAAACAAATGTAAATGTTTATAGCAATCTAATTTGCACGTAACTTAAGCCCTTGCACCTAGCACTTTAGATTTGACACATTTTGGCGTTATTGACTTAATTGGCCGAACGAAACAGCATCTGTAAGAATTGATAGATATAAATAGAAGGGCTTCAGATCACTTCAATAGGACCAGCGGGCAGCATACTAGAGGCACGCAGCTCGCAAGTGGTTTTCTCTAGAATACCTTGTTCTCCTGATATTTCAGTGCTGTATTTTAGTCAAGGTAAGGCCATCTTCGATTCTCTTGTTATTTTGTCATTTTAATTTCACATAATCCTGTATTTCAGTTAGACGCATTGGCACTTTAGAGAAATAGCCGCGAATGAAACAAATGTAAATGTTTATAGCAATCTAATTTGCACGTAACTTAAGCCCTTGCACCTAGCACTTTAGATTTGACACATTTTGGCGTTATTGACTTAATTGGCCGAACGAAACAGCATCTGTAAGAATTGATAGATATAAATAGAAGGGCTTCAGATCACTTCAATAGGACCAGCGGGCAGCATACTAGAGGCACGCAGCTCGCAAGTGGTTTTCTCTAGAATACCTTGTTCTCCTGATATTTCAGTGCTGTATTTTAGTCAAGGTAAGGCCATCTTCGATTCTCTTGTTATTTTGTAATTTTAATTTCACATAATCCTGTATTTCAGTTAGACGCATTGGCACTTTAGAGAAATAGCCGCGAATGAAACAAATGTAAATGTTTATAGCAATCTAATTTGCACGTAACTTAAGCCCTTGCACCTAGCACTTTAGATTTGACACATTTTGGCGTTATTGACTTAATTGGCCGAACGAAACAGCATCTGTAAGAATTGATAGATATAAATAGAAGAGCTTCAGATCACTTCAATAGGACCAGCGGGCAGCATACTAGAGGCACGCAGCTCGCAAGTGGTTTTCTCTAGAATACCTTGTTCTCCTGATATTTCAGTGCTGTATTTTAGTCAAGGTAAGGCCATCTTCGATTCTCTTGTTATTTTGTAATTTTAATTTCACATAATCCTGTATTTCAGTTAGACGCATTGGCACTTTAGAGAAATAGCCGCGAATGAAACAAATGTAAATGTTTATAGCAATCTAATTTGCACGTAACTTAAGCCCTTGCACCTAGCACTTTAGATTTGACACATTTTGGCGTTATTGACTTAATTGGCCGAACGAAACAGCATCTGTAAGAATTGATAGATATAAATAGAAGGGCTTCAGATCACTTCAATAGGACCAGCGGGCAGCATACTAGAGGCACGCAGCTCGCAAGTGGTTTTCTCTAGAATACCTTGTTCTCCTGATATTTCAGTGCTGTATTTTAGTCAAGGTAAGGCCATCTTCGATTCTCTTGTTATTTTGTAATTTTAATTTCACATAATCCTGTATTTCAGTTAGACGCATTGGCACTTTAGAGAAATAGCCGCGAATGAAACAAATGTAAATGTTTATAGCAATCTAATTTGCACGTAACTTAAGCCCTTGCACCTAGCACTTTAGATTTGACACATTTTGGCGTTATTGACTTAATTGGCCGAACGAAACAGCATCTGTAAGAATTGATAGATATAAATAGAAGAGCTTCAGATCACTTCAATAGGACCAGCGGGCAGCATACTAGAGGCACGCAGCTCGCAAGTGGTTTTCTCTAGAATACCTTGTTCTCCTGATATTTCAGTGCTGTATTTTAGTCAAGGTAAGGCCATCTTCGATTCTCTTGTTATTTTGTAATTTTAATTTCACATAATCCTGTATTTCAGTTAGACGCATTGGCACTTTAGAGAAATAGCCGCGAATGAAACAAATGTAAATGTTTATAGCAATCTAATTTGCACGTAACTTAAGCCCTTGCACCTAGCACTTTAGATTTGACACATTTTGGCGTTATTGACTTAATTGGCCGAACGAAACAGCATCTGTAAGAATTGATAGATATAAATAGAAGGGCTTCAGATCACTTCAATAGGACCAGCGGGCAGCATACTAGAGGCACGCAGCTCGCAAGTGGTTTTCTCTAGAATACCTTGTTCTCCTGATATTTCAGTGCTGTATTTTAGTCAAGGTAAGGCCATCTTTGATTCTCTTGTTATTTTGTAATTTTAATTTCACATAATCCTGTATTTCAGTTAGACGCATTGGCACTTTAGAGAAATAGCCGCGAATGAAACAAATGTAAATGTTTATAGCAATCTAATTTGCACGTAACTTAAGCCCTTGCACCTAGCACTTTAGATTTGACACATTTTGGCGTTATTGACTTAATTGGCCGAACGAAACAGCTGTTCTCACTCAAGCGGTGAGAGCATTATCTGTATATCTGTGTAATTTGCACGCTGCCGCGGAAGCGACAGCGGAAGCATTCAGCTCTCGTGGTCAGCCTCCTCGTGTGAAGACCGACTCGGGTAAAGACCAGCGACTCTACCTGCGCGACTCCACCGAGCAAGGACACCAGAAAGGCACTTACGTATCTCCTCTTCCCTTCTTTTTTCCTCTACTTATCTTATCGTTCACCTTAATCAACATGTGCTTTCAATACATTCCTGTTATCTCTCGGCGACGTCCTTTCATCACGCACAATAGACAGCGCAATACTGCCAATCTGCGTCCCATCCTCACATCCTCACATCCTCCTCTCTCTCTTTCCGTGGGTCTATGGAATTGTCAGTCAGCAGTCAATAAAGCTGACTTCATTCCAGCCTTTGCATCTCATTCTACTCTTAGTATCTTGGGCCTGACTGAGACCTGGATTCGTCCAGAAAACTCAGCAACCCCTGCTGCTCTCTCTAGCAATTTCTCCTTCTCCCACTCCCCTCGCCAGTCTGGGAGAGGTGGGGGTACAGGGCTTCTCGTTTCTAACAATTGCAAATACTCCACGCTCTCTTCTCTATGCAACAACAACTCATTTGAATATCATGCTATTACACTTACAACTCCCATTAAAATCCATATTGTAGTCATTTATCGCCCCCCAGGTCAGCTGGGTAACTTTGTAGATGAGCTGGATGTGCTGCTGTCCACTTTCCCTGAGGACGGCACCCCACTTCTAGTCTTCGGTGACTTCAACATTCATCTCAAAAAGCCACATGCAACAGACTTCACCTCTCTCCTAGCCTCTTTCGATCTCAAACGACTCATCACCACAGCTACTCACAAATCAGGCAACCAACTGGACCTGGTTTACACACGCAACTGCACCACAGAAAACATCCTGGTGACACCTCTCCACGTTTCAGATCATTTCCTCATTACTTTCAGTCTACAACTCTCTACCCCTGCACCACCACCCCCACCACCAGTCACTTTCAGATGAAACCTGCGCTCACTTTCCCCCTCCCATCTTTCCTCTGCCGTGTCATCCTCTCTTCCCCCACCCTCACAATTCTCATCTCTGGATGTGAATACCGCAACGGACACCTTATGCTCCACTCTAATCTCTTCTCTAGACATTATCTGCCCTCTCTCCTCCAGGCCTGCACGCGCTACTCCCTCTAACCCCTGGTTATCTGAGGTTCTTCGGGAACACCGGACCAAACTCAGGGCAGCGGAGAGGAAATGGCACAAATCAAAAGACGCATCTGACCTGAGTATGTATCAATCTCTCCTCTCCTCCTTTTCTGTTGATGTTCATGCTGCAAAATCTTCATACTTCCACAACAAGATCAACAGCTCCTCCAACACACGATTACTCTTCAAGACATTCAACTCTCTCCTCTGTCCACCTCCACCACCACCCGCCTCCTCCTTAACTGCTGACGATTTTGCGCACTTCTTCACCAACAAAACAACAGCTATCAGCAGTCAGTTCTCAGCTCCACACACACAGGAACCCAGACCGACCCGTTCCACAGCCAATACCCCTCTGTCCTCCTTTTCTTCGCTAACCGAGGAAGAAGTATCTACACTTCTCCTCTCCAGTCACCCTACCACCTGCCCGCTTGACCCCATCCCCTCACACCTTCTACAAGCCATCTCTCCCACACTTCTACCATCACTCACACACATCATCAACTCATCCCTCCATACTGGCACCTTCCCTACAGCATTCAAGCAGGCTCGGGTTACTCCACTGCTGAAAAAACCAACGCTAAACACATCATTTGTAGAGAATTACAGACCTATCTCTCTCCTACCATTCATTGCGAAGACACTTGAAAGAGCTGTCTTCAACCAACTAACATCCTTCTTGTCTCTAAACAACCAGCTGGATGTCAACCAATCTGGCTTCAAGAAAGGACATTCAACTGAGACTGCATTACTGTCAGTCACAGAAGCCCTACGGATCGCAAAAGCTGCTTCCAAATCTTCAGTCCTCATTCTCCTGGATCTGTCTGCTGCCTTCGACACGGTGAATCATCAGATCCTTATGTCCACCCTCTCATCACTGGGCATCACAGGAACTTCACTCCACTGGTTTGAGTCCTATCTCACAGGTAGGTCCTTCAAGGTCGCATGGAGAGGTGAGGTATCCAGAGCACATCAGCTGACCACAGGTGTTCCCCAGGGTTCAGTTCTTGGTCCCCTCCTCTTCTCCATCTACACCACATCACTGGGACACATCATACAGGCACACGGTTTTTCCTACCACTGCTATGCTGATGACACGCAGCTCTTCCTCTCCTTTCAACCAGATGATCCCACAGTAGCTGCACGGGTCTCAAGCTGTCTGGCGGACATCTCCACATGGATGAAGGAACATCACCTGCAGCTCAACCTGGCAAAGACTGAGCTTCTCGTCCTCCCTGCCAATCCATCTCTACAGCACGACTTAACCATCCAGCTAGAGTCATCATTAATCACCCCATCAAGATCGGTCAGAAATCTTGGAGTAACGTTTGATGACCAGCTGACCTTCACAGATCACATTTCAAAGACAGCTCGATCATGCAGGTTTGCACTGCACAACATCAGGAAGATCAGGCCTTTCCTAACTGAGCATGCAACACAACTTATCGTCCAGGCCCTGGTCATCTCTAGGCTTGACTACTGCAATGCTCTTCTGGCTGGACTTCCAGCATGTGCAACCAAACCCCTACAGATGATCCAGAATGCTGCAGCTCGGCTTGTCTTCAACGAGCCCAAGAGGGCCCACGTCACTCCTCTGTTCATCTCTCTGCACTGGCTACCTCTCGCTGCTCGCATCAAGTTCAAGGCACTGACGCTTGCTTACAGAACTATCACAGGCTCAGCTCCCTCCTACTTTCACTCACTCCTACGAGTCTACATCCCTACCAGACACCTACGATCGGTCAACGAGCGACGTCTCGTGGTTCCATCACAGAAAGCCACAAAATCACTTTCCAGAACATTCTCATTCACAGTTCCATGCTGGTGGAACGCTCTCCCCACCCTCATCCGGAATGCAGAATCCCTCACAACATTCAAAAGACAGCTGAAAACCAATCTCTTCCGTGAGCACTTTACCTTATAGAAAAAAAAAAAAAGAAAAAAAAATGTCCTTTCCCTTTGAAACATCACTTATCAGGCTTATGCTACTCTGAATAATACCTGAACTTCGTATTTTGAGCACTTCTTGCGTTGTTGTTGCTTTTGCCTCTTTATGATGACTCGCTGAATTCAGTCCTAATTTGTAAGTCGCTTTGGACAAAGGCGTCTGCTAAATGACTAAATGTAAATGTAAATGTACAGACACTTCTGCCAAAAGAGGCTATAGAGAGGATTCCTCCCCACAGCAGAGAGTCAGGGTTTTACAGCCCGTACTTCATAGTTCCAAAGAAGGGTGGGGGGCTGAGGCCCATTCTAGATCTGCGCCAACTAAATCGGGCAGTCAAGAAACTAAAATTCAAAATGCTCACGTTGAAACAGATTGTGTGTCAGATCAGGTCCGAGGACTGGTGTGTCACAATAGACCTAAAAGACGCATACTTTCACGTCTCCATCCTTCCGCAACACAGGAAGTTCCTCAGGTTCGCTTTCGGGGGCGAAGCGTACCAGTATCGGGTTGTTCCGTTCGGCCTAGCTCTGTCACCCCGCACATTCACAAAGTGCGTGGATGCAGCTCTGGCTCCCTTGAGACTCCAGGGCATCCGCGTGTTAAACCAAGGGATTCTCCCCGAGGGGAAATCCGTTTCGCATGATCAAGGTCACGCGGCGATGCCTACGTGCCTTAGTGATGTGGAAAGATCCTTGGTTCCTGTCCCAGGGTCCGGTGCTGGGAGCTCCTTGTCGTCGCTTAACGCTAACGACGGATGCTTCCATCACCGTTTGGGGGGCAACCATGAGTGGTCGCTCGGCTCGGGGTCTGTGGAGCGACCATCAGCTTTCCTGGCACATAAACCAGCTGGAGATGATGGCCGTGTTTCTGGCACTCAGACACTTTCTCCCAGACCTCAGGGGCCACCATGTGTTGGTTCGCACGGACAACACAGCGGTGGTCTCCTACATAAATCGCCAGGGGGGTTTACGATCTCGCCGAATCTGGAAGTTGGCACACCGAGTTCTAGTTTGGGCCCAGGGGAAGTTGCTATCAGTTCGAGCACTTTATATTCCGGGGTATATGAACAAGACGGCAGACTCTCTGTCGAGACAGGGAGTGGTGCCGGGGAATGGAGACTCCACCCCGAGGTGGTGGAGCTCATTTGGAGCCGATTCGGGCAAGCTCAGGTGGATCTGTTTGCGTCTCGAGAGACAACGCACTGTCCCCTGTATTATTCCCTAACGCACCCAGCCCCCTTGGGGTTGGATGCCATGGTACAGACGTGGCCAAGGCTACGTCTGTATGCCTTTCCCCCTCTGGCATTACTACCAGGAGTTCTGGAGAGAGTACGCCGGGACGGGGTTCGGCTGTTATTGATAGCCCCGTTTTGGCCGGGCCGAGTGTGGCTTTCAGACATTGTTTCCTCCTCGAGGGTCCTCCGTGGGAAATTCCGGTCAGGAGGGACCTTCTCTCCCTGGCGTCGGGGTCAGTGTTGCACCCGCGTCCGGAGCTGTGGAAACTGTGGGCCTGGCCTCTGAGGGGGTTCAGCTTATAGATTCAGGTCTTTCTACTGAGGTAGTGGAGACCATGTTGCACTCCAGAGCTCCTTCTACGAGGAGGCTTTATGCCCTAAAATGGAGAGTTTTCGTTGCTTGGTGCACAGGCCAGTCGGTGAATCCAGTTGACTGCCCAGTTGGTTCAGTGCTAGATTTTCTCCAAGAAAAGTTTTCTTCGGGGTTGTCCCCCTCCACCTTAAATATACCAAAAATATACCAAAATAAACCAAAGTATACGTGTCAGCTATATCTGTCTATCACGTTCCTCTAGAGCAGGGGTTTTCAAACTTTTTGTGTGTGTGGACCACTATTTGTAATCAAGAATTTTCGCGGACCACCTCATAATACACATAATAAAATATGTCTACACAAAGTCCTACCTGAATTAATCTGCACCTCTAAATAGGCTTACTAGCTCTAAAACTATCATTGGTCATCACATCAGTACAACAGGCTTGTTAAAAGAAAGTTTACTGCACACAACGGCTGCCACATATTTTATTTATTTATTTACTCAAGCGCCCGAGGGCATAATCAGGTTCATTTGAACAACAGGCTTATTTCCATAGCAATGGAATATGAAATCTATACAGAACACTGGAATATAGTCAACATTTCAAAACCTTTGGCGATTTTAGGGGATTATTAATCTTCAGAGTTTTAGTTTTACAAGTCCTCAAAAAGTACCTAGGCTTGAGTTTGTCCACTTAACAGCACATCTGGAAAACATTTCAGAAACGCGAGATCAAGAAACTAACTGGAAATTAAAATAATAACAGGCCTTATTCATTCCATTTATAAACATTTCGTTACTGCCTATGCCTAACTGTGCGTTCACACCGGACGCGAATAGCGCGTCAAATTCAAAAAGGGATCATATGTCAAATTCGTGCCTACCGCGTCTAGTGATACGCTTGACCACTTTGTATCATTTCGCGCGTCGAGAGCGAAATTGACGCGCGTGAAAACAAAAGTTTGAAGCGAAATTTCGTCCGGTGTGAACGCACCATTAACCCTCTGAGGTCGAGAAATGCGCCGACGCGTTTGGTGGATTTTTTTCACATAGCAGCAACATAAACTTAAATTACTCCGTCATTTATGGTTATACAGAAAAAAGAAATATAAAAAAATTATCTGTGATATTTCTACTTTTGTATGTGTCCACTTACAATCAAATCAAAACATTGTGCTTTGTAAAATAAAGAAAATAAACAGGGTGTGCGTTCTGCCTCTCCGTCGCGGTGAACTTTTTTTTCTTGAGCACGTCTATAAACTGAAACAAAACTCAGCGAATCCTTCTCACACATTTATGAGCCATATACCTTTATACACATTTAAGTGTGTACTTTTAAATGATCGGATTCAAACTGCAAACAAATATTCTCTGTTTAAGTAATTTGTATAAAACCAACAGGATGTCCAGTAATTCGACACGCCCACTCGCGCAAAAGTGATTCACATGCAAATCTCCACATGGGACGCGAACGCCCTCGTTACCTCAAACACAAAACACCAAAACACTTCACAAGTCTCTGCTTTTCGTCGAGTTTGGAAGACGCGCTGTGAGCTTACTGGATTTACCTCAGAAGAAGAAGAACGCGATTTGAAGACAAGAAAGATGTAAGGTAAGAAATTCTTACTTATTAGTTTATGGTATTGTTGCATAAACTTCACATTGCAGTTGAACTGTTGCTAGATATATGGTGAATATTATACTATTTAGACCCGTGTTTCCTGTTAAATACTGTTTGTGGATATCTGCTCAAACATAGATATGTATAACCATAATGTTTAATATTTTGGAGCGCGATGGCGTTTGAATGTATCATATTTTGGAGCGCGCTGTGGGTTTGAGTATCATATTTTGGAGCGCGCTGTGGGTTTGAATGTATCATATTTTGGAGCGCGCTGTGGGTTTTACTGTATCATATTTTAGAGCGCGATTGCGTTTGAAAGGAAAAATGCACCAAACATTAGGCTTTATGTTTTTACTATTATCTCATTTCATATCATCATAACGAATGGAAACATTTGAAGTAACATATGATAATCAATATATTTTTCTCTAGCGTAGTTGTTCTTGAAATCTTTTGGGAGATTTAATTTATTGTTATTATTATTTTATGCAGCACTGCGTAGCCTATGCTTACAAGGCACAACAAACCTGGTGTTCATTATATATTGTTGGAAACGTGTGTGTCTGTGTGTGTGTGTATTCTGTGAATTTTAAAAAGAAATTTTAACCAGAAAAATCTAAAATCTATTCCCAAAATCATGCAGCCCTATAGTTTCTCTTGATATCAGTATGTTCACAGTTTTTTCTCTTTTTTTTTTTCTTTCAGGGACCAGATGCAACTGAGTCCTGCTGACTTCAACATTCACATGAGTCTCTGTACATGAACATGGTAAAGTGAAAATCAAACACCTTGGAAATGAAAGGTAGGCCTATGTACAATGTTTTTAGGAATGGCACAAAGGTCTCTGTCTTTGGATCATTGTTTTCAATGTGCTCTTTTGTCATTTGTATTTTTGGATTGTGTTGTGTTGTAAATAAATCCAAACAATCTAAAAGCCATTCTTTTTTAAATCTCCTCATTCTTTGTGCAAGGTTGCTCTGAATGACAGGGCCTGATCGCTCCTAATAGGGCAGTTAGGGGAGTGTCTTTGTCTTTCTCAGGTGTTAAAAGCTTACATATTCATGAGATGATCACGCCTCTTCGAATATGGCTTTGTCACACAAAACACGTCTTAGAAATTTTAAATCAATATATTGTCTTATCTGAATGAGCAGTCAGGGTGATTTTCACATAGTTTTGGAGCAAATATTCTAGGCTACGTCATACAATTTTCAAAAGTCTTGTGAAGAAATAATCAGTATGGGTTTCATGGCCTTATTACAGTGACAATTTTTTTTTGTATTTTCACAAACCACGCATAAATGTCATTATCTCAAAACAACAAACTTTTACAAACATGCTGCTGATATATTATTGTAGCAGAGTTTGTGCTGAATACAGTGTAATCAGACTTTAGCCATGAAAATGTCACTAGTAACAGAAAAAAACACAAATGTCAGAGCATGTCAGAACACCTCCAGAGCCCAGAAAACAGCTCAGACCTCAGAGGGTTAAAGGCTATGCGTGTGATATGATAATGAGAACATATTTGCCTCTGCCCTTTTCTCTTCAGAGAACCTGTTGCTATCCACCGAACCTATGTTGTGGTTCTAACGGCACTGAACTTGAATGTCAAGGCCGAACACCACTAGGCTATTTTAGTAATCACACAATAACTTGACAATTTAATTAAAATGTTATATCAATATAGGCCTACATATTATTCTTAACATTTTTTTTATGGGAATTTCCTGGTAAAATTAAGGTAAAAAAAATATGATTTTATTTTTTATTTTGCCTTTCCACGGACCACCTGCAGTACCCTCACGGACCACTAGTGGTCCGCGGACCACAGTTTGGGAATAGCTGCTCTAGAGGGTGCATCAGTGGGGAGACACCCATGGGTAACTCGCTTCCTACGTGGTACTTTGAGGCTAAGGCCTGCGGCACGCTCGAGGGTGCAGACTTGGGATTTGGCCATTGTATTAGAAGGCCTAGCCCTGGCCCCCTTTGAGCCCATTGAAGAGGTGCCAGAGAAGTTTCTCACATTAAAAACTTTGTTCCTTTTGTCTATCTCTTCTCTTAACCCTCTGAGGTCGAGAAACGCGCCGACGCGTTTTGCTGGATTTTTTTCACATAGCAGCAACATAAACTTAAATTACTCTGTCATTTATGGTCATACAGAAAAAAGAAATATAAAAAAATAATCTGTGATATTTCTACTTTTGTATGTGTCCACTTACAATCAAATCAAAACATTGTGCTTTGTAAAATAAAGAAAATAAACAGGGTGTGCGTTCTGCCTCACCATCGCGGTGAACTTTTTTTTCTTGAGCACGTCTATAAACTGAAACAAAACTCAGCGAATACTTCTCACACATTTATGAGCCATACACCTTTATACACATTTAAGTGTGTACTTTTAAATGATCGGATTCAAACTGAAAACAAATATTCTCTGTTTAAGTAATTTGTATAAAACCAACAGGATGTCCAGTATCTCAAACGCTTGCTAATTACTTTTAATTCGGCCACGCCCACTCGCGCAAAAGTGATTCACATGCAAATCTCCACATGGGACGCGAACGCCCTCGTTACCTCAAACACAAAACACCAAAACACTTCACAAGTCTCTGCTTTTCGTCGAGTTTGGAAGACGCGCTGTGAGCTTACATTGGATTTACCTCAGAAGAAGAAGAACGCGATTTGAAGACAAGATAGATGTAAAGGTAAGAAATTCTTACTTATTAGTTTATGGTATTGTTGCATAAACTTCACATTGCAGTTGAACTGTTGCTAGATATATGGTGAATATTATACTATTTAGACCCGTGTTTCCTGTTAAATACTGTTTGTGGATATCTGCTCAAGCATAGATATGTATAACCATAATGTTTAATATTTTGGAGCGCGCTGTGGGTTTGAATGTATCATATTTTGGAGCGCGCTGTGGGTTTGAGGATCATATTTTGGAGCGCGCTGTGGGTTTGAATGTATCATATTTTGGAGCGCGATTGCGTTTGAAAGGAAAAATGCACCAAATATTAGGCTTTATGTTTTTACTATTATCTCATTTCATATCATCATAACGAATGGAAACATTTGAAGTAACATAAGATAATCAATATATTTTTCTCTAGCATTGTTACTGAAATCTTTTGGAAGATTTATAGGCTGCTTTGTAAAATAAAATTATTTTATGCAGTACTGCACATAGCTTATGCCTACAAGGCACAACAAATATGGTGTTCTTTATATTATATATTGTTGGAAACATTTGTGTGTGTGTGTGTGTGTGTGTGTGTGTGTGTGTGTGTGTATTCTGTGAATTTTAAAAAGCAATTTTAACCAGAAAAATCTAAAATGTATTCCCAAAATCGTGCAGGCCTAGTTTCTCTTGATACCAGTGTGTTCACTTTTTTCTTTTCTTTCAGGGACCAGATGCAACTGAGTCCTGCTGACTTCAACATTCACATGAGTCTCTGTACATGAACATGGTAAAGTGAAAATCAAACACCTTGGAAATGAAAGGTATGTACAATGTTTTTAGGAATGGCACAAAGGTCTCTGTCTTTGGATCATTGTTTTCAATGTGCTCTTTTGTCATTTGTATTTTTGGATTATGTTGTGTTGTAAATAAATCCAAACAATCTAAAAGCCATTCTTTTTTAAATCTCCTTATTCTTTGTGCAAGGTTGCTCTGAATGACAGGGCCTGATCGCTCCTAATAGGGCAGTTAGGGGAGTGTCTTTGTCTTTCTCAGGTGTTAAAAGCTTACATATTCATGAGATGATCACGCCTCTTCGAATATGGCTTTGTCACACAAAACACGTCTTAGAAATTTTAAATCAATATATTGTCTTATCTGAATGAGCAGTCAGGGTGATTTTCACATAGTTTTGGAGCAAATATTCTAGGCTACGTCATACAATTTTCAAAAGTCTTGTGAAGAAATAATCAGTATGGGTTTCATGGCCTTATTACAGTGACAATTTTTTTTTGTATTTTCACAAACCACGCATAAATGTCATTATCTCAAAACAACAAACTTTTACATACATGCTGCTGATATATTATTGTAGCAGAGTTTGTGCTGAATACAGTGTAATCAGACTTTAGCCATGAAAATGTCACTAGTAACAGAAAAAAACACAAATGTCAGAGCATGTCAGAACACCTCCAGAGCCCAGAAAACAGCTCAGACCTCAGAGGGTTAAAGGCTATGCGTGTGATATGATAATGAGAACATATTTGCCTCTGCCCTTTTCTCTTCAGAGAACCTGTTGCTATCCACCGAACCTATGTTGTGGTTCTAACGGCACTGAACTTGAATGTCAAGGCCGAACACCACTAGGCTATTTTAGTAATCACACAATAACTTGACAATTTAATTAAAATGTTATATCAATATAGGCCTACATATTATTCTTAACATTTTTTTTATGGGAATTTCCTGGTAAAATTAAGGTAAAAAAAATATGATTTTATTTTTTATTTTGCCTTTCCACGGACCACCTGCAGTACCCTCACGGACCACTAGTGGTCCGCGGACCACAGTTTGGGAATAGCTGCTCTAGAGGGTGCATCAGTGGGGAGACACCCATGGGTAACTCGCTTCCTACGTGGTACTTTGAGGCTAAGGCCTGCGGCACGCTCGAGGGTGCAGACTTGGGATTTGGCCATTGTATTAGAAGGCCTAGCCCTGGCCCCCTTTGAGCCCATTGAAGAGGTGCCAGAGAAGTTTCTCACATTAAAAACTTTGTTCCTTCTGTCTATCTCTTCTCTTAACCCTCTGAGGTCGAGAAACGCGCCGACGCGTTTTGCTGGATTTTTTTCACATAGCAGCAACATAAACTTAAATTACTCCGTCATTTATGGTCATACAGAAAAAAGAAATATAAAAAAATAATCTGTGATATTTCTACTTTTGTATGTGTCCACTTACAATCAAATCAAAACATTGTGCTTTGTAAAATAAAGAAAATAAACAGGGTGTGCGTTCTGCCTCACCATCGCGGTGAACTTTTTTTTCTTGAGCACGTCTATAAACTGAAACAAAACTCAGCGAATACTTCTCACACATTTATGAGCCATATACCTTTATACACATTTAAGTGTGTACTTTTAAATGATCGGATTCAAACTGAAAACAAATATTCTCTGTTTAAGTAATTTGTATAAAACCAACAGGATGTCCAGTATCTCAAACCCTTGCTCATTACTTTTTAATTCGACACGCCCACTCGCGCAAAAGAGATTCACATGCAAATCTCCACATGGAACGCGAACGCCCTCGTTACCTCAAACACAAAACACCAAAACACTTCACAAGTCTCTGCTTTTCGTCGAGTTTGGAAGACACGTCTGAGCTTACATTGGATTTACCTAAGAAGAAGAAGAACGCGATTTGAAGACAAGAAAGATGTAAGGTAAGAAATTCTTACTTATTAGTTTATGGTATTGTTGCATAAACTTCACATTGCAGTTGAACTGTTGCTAGATATATGGTGAATATTATACTATTTAGACCCGTGTTTCCTGTTAAATACTGTTTGTGGATATCTGCTCAAGCATAGATGTGTATAACCATAATGTTTAATATTTTGGAGCGCGCTGTGGGTTTGAATGTATCATATTTTGCAGCGCGATGGCGTTTGAATGTATCATATTTTGGAGCGCGCTGTGGGTTTTAATGTATCATATTTTGGAGCGCGATTGCGTTTGAAAGGAAAAATGCACCAAACATTAGGCTTTATGTTTTTACTATTATCTCATTTCATATCATCATAACGAATGGAAACATTTGAAGTAACATATGATAATCAATATATTTTTCTCTAGCGTAGTTGTTCTTGAAATCTTTTGGAAGATTTCATTTATTGTTATTATTATTTTATGCAGCACTGCGTAGCCTATGCCTACAAGGCACAACAAACCTGGTGTTCATTATATATTGTTGGAAACGTGTGTGTGTGTGTGTATTCTGTGAATTTTAAAAAGAAATTTTAACCAGAAAAATCTAAAATCTATTCCCAAAATCGTGCAGCCCTATAGTTTCTCTTGATATCAGTATGTTCACAGTTTTTTTCTTTTTTTTTTTCTTTCAGGGACCAGATGCAACTGAGTCCTGCTGACTTCAACATTCACATGAGTCTCTGTACATGAACATGGTAAAGTGAAAATCAAACACCTTGGAAATGAAAGGTATGTACAATGTTTTAAGGAATGGCACAAAGGTCTCTGTCTTTGGATCATTGTTTTCAATGTGCTCTTTTGTCATTTGTATTTTTGGATTGTGTTGTAAATAAATCCAAACAATCTAAAAGCCATTCTTTTTTAAATCTCCTCATTCTTTGTGCAAGGTTGCTCTGAATGACAGGGCCTGATCGCTCCTAATAGGGCAGTTAGGGGAGTGTCTTTGTCTTTCTCAGGTGTTGAATGCTTACATATTCATGAGATGATCACGCCTCTTCGCATATGGCTTTGTCACACAAAACACGTCTTAGAAATTTTAAATCAATATATTGTCTTATCTGAATGAGCAGTCAGGGTGATTTTCACATAGTTTTGGAGCAACTATTCTAGGCTATGTCATACAATTTTCAAAAGTCTTGTGAAGAAATAATCAGTATGGGTTTCATGGCCTTATTTCAGTGAGAATTTTTTTTTGTATTTTCACAAACCACGCGTAAATGTCATTATCTCAAAACTACAAACTTTTACATACATGCTGCTGATATATTATTGTAGCAGAGTTTGTGCTGAATACAGTGTAATCAGACTTTAGCCATGAAAATGTCACTAGTAACAGAAAAAAACACAAATGTCAGAGCATGTCAGAACACCTCCAGGGCCCAGAAAACAGCTCAGACCTCAGAGGGTTAAAAGAATCGGGGATTTACAAGCACTGTCGCTGTCGGTTGCTCCCTCGTGTCTTGAGTTTGCGCCTGGTATGGTGAAAGCGTTCCTGTTTCCAAAGGAAGGATATGTACCTAAGGTCCCCACTAATGTGGCGGGCCCAATAATGCTGCAGGCTTTTTCTCCGCCTCCATTCTAAAACCAGGACCAGGAGAAATTAAACGTACTTTGCCCGGTTAGGGCTTTAGATGCGTATGTCCACAGAGCTGCCCTGTGGCGCAAGTCTGATCAACTGTTTGTGTGTTTTGGGTACCCGAGTAAAGGGAAGCCTGCATCTAAGCAGACTTTAAGTAAGTGGATAGTCGAGGCTATCTCACTTGCATATGAGTCGGCCGGTCATCCTTCACCACTAAAGGTCCGAGCCCACTCGACTAGGAGTATGGCTGCTTCTATGACCCTATTGTCAGGGGTTTCACTTCAAGAGGTATGTGATGCGGCAGGGTCGTCCTCTCCGCACACTTTTGTAAGGTTTTATAACCTGGATGTGGCTTCTACTCCGGGTTCTCGGGTGTTTTTAGTATAATGTGCATTACGATTTCACATATACAGGCACTTGAGGACTATGGCGACGTGGGTATTCAGTTCCCGCAGCGCTTGATGCAGCGCGAGTTCCCTTGAAAGGGAACGTCTCAGGTTACGTATGTAACCATGGTTCCCTGAGAGGGAACGAGACGCTGCGTCGCTTTGCCATACTCCCGGCATGCCTGTGACCAACTTGTTCGACCTATCAGAAGCTGACATTGTTTGGTCCAGGGGTGCTTTATAGTTTCCTGGTCAATGACGTCACCCGCCTATGATGTCCCGTCACGCCATTGGACTGATTTCACGAGTGCTTCATGACGCGATCACGCAGGGGCGTTCCCGCAGCGCTTGACGCAGCGCGAGTTCCCTCTCAGGGAACCATGGTTACATACGTAACCGGAGACGTTTATTAAACACAATTTATCTTTGGCGGTATGGTTCCTTATGGGGGTTCTTGGTCCATAATTAATGACATACAGAGCTTTAGCATTAACCCCCCATGGACCCATCAGCTTGAGTGATATTGTAACGGTCACCAGCTGGAGTGCCCTTGAGAGCCACCAGAGGGCACTCCACACCGGACTATCATATTTACTCAGACTACAATTCCCATCCTGCATCTACCTGGACTGATTACTTCATACACCTGCACTGCACTGATTACACACACCTGCACCTCATTCACACACACATAACAGCCACTTCCACACTCCACTTCTCTGCGAAGTATTGCATTGCCCTGGCTTTCAATTCCGAGCGTTTATTCCTGTGTTTGCTGTTCTCATTTACTGACCTTGGACTGTGTATCTCGACTCCTGATTGTTCTCTGCCTGCCTTTACCCGGATTGTTAATTGGACTTTGCCTTTTGCTGCCTGCCCTGACTTCTGCCTGTGACCCCGATCTGCTCTGTGTTCTCTCCGTTGTTCTGTCTGCTGTTGTTTTACCCTGCCTGTCTGACCACTCTAAATAAAGATAAATAAAGAATAAATAAAGATGCGCTGCATCATTACAGATATACAGATGATTAAGACACTTTAGTAATGTCTTTAAAGTAAAACAGTTTTAACATGTAGACGTATACTGTAGCTTGGCTATGAGGATGACAGTCTCTCGGCGATGATGTCCGTGACAGCTAGGACTTGAAAGCCTCAGTAATCTGAAACAAAGAGACGACAGCCAGAAGGTGCACAGAAATATGCTTGATACTTACAGTGGTGAGGGCAGGAGGGTTGCGAGCGGTTTGAGCATGCTTACCGAGCAATAGTGCCACGTATATATATCCTCCCGGTCTAATAGGAGAATGGTAGTGGTTGGTGTGATTTGACAGCTGATCGCAGCCTATGCCTACGTGGCCTGTCTGAACTAACACTGCGCTCGATTTCTGTTCACCTTTCCTCTAAGACCACGGCTGCATCTGACATCACATACTTCACTACTATATAGTAGGTGAAATATAGTTTGTGACTAAAGAAGTATGTCTGAATTCACTCATAAAAGAACAGGTAAAAAGTCCCTGGATGATCTACTACTTCCAGTGAGATCTGAAGTGTGTGTATGATGGACACTTTACTATCCCATGAGGCCACAGGAGAGGATTTATGAATGACAGTGAAGTGACGCAACTGACAATAGTAGGTCACATGATAATGACATCATGGCGAATGTAGTACGTCCAGATTACATTCATACTACACACACTCATACTATGAAGAAAATACTTTTTTAGAGGTTGCAAAGTAATTACTCGTTAAAAATAAATAAGTACCTACTCTGTGATTTCAGACTCAGTCCATGTGTTCGATACACAAAACAATCTGAGTTACTGTGAGCTTCGAATCATAAATAAAAGCTGTGTGTGTTCAAGCTTATGTCTCTGATTTTCAAGTAGAGATATACACGTGAATCATTTTGATTGTTTTAAGTTTGTATTTGCACAAGTTGCTGTTATTTTATCAAGCTTTGATGGAAATCTATGATGTTTAATATCGGTAACAATTTAAAGGTGAACTATAATGCCCATTTTCACATGATGTAATATAAATCTCTGATGTCCTCAGAATGTGTCTGTGAAGTTTCAGCTCAAAATACCATCCAGATCATTTATTATAGCTTTTCAAAGTTGTCCCTTTTTGGGTGTGAGGGAAAATGCTCCGTTTTTGTGTGTGTCCCTTTAAATGTAAATGAGCTTCTGCTCCGCCTCCGTTCAGAAGAGGCCGATCCATTACACGAGCTTCAGAGACTGGATCAACACAACAGCCGAATTTCTCTCAGCCTAAATGTCAATAACACCCAGTGGCGAGAGCAGACTCACATGTTTGAGCCGGAGTCAGACACAGATGGAGAGATCAGGAAGAGGCTGCAACTGTTAGACTGCACATGGACATTTCTGAATGGTTAGTGGATACATTTATGTAACTTAGTTGTTGTGGAATTACGTTTATTCATCTCATCGACTAGCCTGTGCCATCATGTTAATCTATAAACTGCTGTATAGGCAGGGTTCTCAAGTTTTATCAAAAGCTTGGAGTGAGATCACATGCAGTTAGGAGAGGAGACCTAATGGAGCCCCGCCCCCCAATTTTACCCATTGTTCATAATTAACCAGCACAAATTGAAATTATAACAATTGGTAAATCTGATAAATGACAGAGCAATTCATCACATCAAATATACTCTTTAATGTTATATTTAAAAATTACAAATATACAAAAATGACAAAAATATAACAAATTGCTCCAAATCTTTTTGCATTTTGAATGTGGCCAGTCGAAATGGTATAATGATTTATTGTGTGGTGGGACATTGTGAATAAATGACATATTAGAGTATTAAAGTGTGTGTGTGTGTGTGTGTGTGTGTGTGTGTGCTGTGTGTGTTTGTGTTTGTGTTTGTGTTTGTGTGTGTGTGTGTGTGTGTGTACACAAGAGTAACTTACACACTCCAGCTTATGAAATGTGTTTTATGTTGTTTGTTGCACATTTTGATGCCTTGATAACAGGGGTAGGGGGCTCCTCCTTGAAGCACTGTGGCTCGATGCCAGACATTTTCACTGTCATAATGGATGACAGTGTTCCGTCCAGAGCATATAAAATGAAGAAATACATCTTCATTCCTTCCCATACCCACTAACGGTGGCCGAGAATGTTCCGTCAACTTCTGTGTGTTCGCGCATCTATGTTGCCTAGTAACGAACGCAATCTGGCCGAGATATACGTGCTGGCGGTAGGAAACTTCACTTTGTGCGCCTGCGCCTCGTATAAAACGTTATATATAAAGCTTGCAGGACAACTTGGTTGGCATTGCCTTTTCAGCGTGAGAAATACATGGTGTGGCGTGTGAGCGTGTGAACTGGTTGAATTGCGTGTGTCTCACGGCCAATGCGTGAGACTTGAGAACCCTGTGTATAGGTGCATGTGTGTGAAATTAACCCTCTGGGGTCTGAGGGGTTTTTGGGGTCCTTGAGATGTTCTGACATGCCCTGACATTTGTGCTTTTTTCAGTTGCTTATAAACATATAAATGGCAAAGGTATAATTACACTCTATTTAGCACAAACAGGGCTACCATAATATGTGAGCAACATGCATGTACATGTTTGTATTTTTGAGAGAATAATGTTTATGCATGGTTATTGAAAAAACTAAAAACTAAAGTTTCTGAAATAAGGCCACAAAACACATACTAAATATGTGTCAATAAGACTTTTGACTAATGGATGTCGTCGCCTAGAGTTTTTTCTTCAAAATGATGTGAAAATCATCCTGCCTAATCATTCACATAAAACGATACATTGATTTAAGTTTTGTGAAACACTGTTAGTTTGGAAAGCCAATATGCGGATGGGGCGTAAACGCTCCAACAGCATCATGCATATTTAGTAGTTCTCTTACGAGAGGTCTCTCGTACTTGCGTAAGTATCTTACGCTAGGAGAAAACCTCTTTTCCTCGAGATATTGAAGCCAAAAATTATCCTTAATTTTGCAATAATGTAAAACACATTGCAGCAGCATGCAGACATGGGCAAGACAGCTCGCGCGCCCATTGGCTGCACTGCGGCAACTGCACCAGCCTATCGATAGAGGCCCCTCATGACGTCAGAACCAATGAGGGTGCTTCGCGCCCAATACGTCATGTCCCGCCGAAAGCGGGTGGGGCTAGGGCTATAAATACGGCCCAGAGAGGCTGGTTTGGTCAGTTTTTCCATCGCTGAAGCGAATCAGAACATGACGCATGCACGGCAAGATACGCAAGTACTCGTTCCCTCTTCTAGAGAGAACCGAGGTTACGTTAGTAACCGAGTACGTTCTCTTACGAGAGGTCTCTCGTACTTGCGTAAGTATCTTACGCTAGGGGAACACAATGTAAAACGCTGTGCGTGCTTGAGACATAACACTAAATTCCCAAGGGCAGGTGCCCGGGGCTCATACAGTGCCTAATCACAAGAGACTCACAGAGAATCCGGGAAGAGGGGCTAGAATAGCATCATTCCTGTAATATGGAGCTCTGATAAGAGCATGTTATATCAAGTGTTCCACACAGCCAGGGCGAACTCGGCCTGGACTGATAAATATGGGGGACTTACGCACTGCCCACAGAAGTATACAGACGATCAGTGATCGACGCTCTAGCAGTTTCAGCATCCTGAGCCGATAGCATCGGGCGGGCAATACTGAAAAATTAAACCGAGAGCAACCTAGCTTGCAAAGCGGGAACCTCGAGGTTATAAAACCTTATAAATGTAGACGGGGAGGCCCAGCCTGCCGCCATACAGATATATTGCAAGGCAATCCCACAGGACCAAGCCCACGACGAGGCCATGCCTCTTGGGGAGTGCGCTTTGACACCTATCGGGCATTGCAGGCCCTTGGATGTGTAAGCTAGCGCTATAGCATCAACTATCCATCTGGATAGACTCTGTTTTGACGCAGCTAGTCCCTTAGAACGTCCGCTGAACAAAACAAAGAGCTGCTCTGTCTGTCTGAAAACAGATGAGCGAGACACATAGGCCCTTAACGCCCTGACCGGGCAAAGGAAGCCTGCGTCCCCTTCCTCTTCAGATACCGGCAGGGCCGACAGGGAGATCACCTGTGCCCTAAACGGTGTATTGAGGGATTTAGGAACATATCCGTGCTTTGGTTTGAGTATGACTCTCGAGTCATTAGGCCCAAACTCCATACACGTCGCGCTCACTGAGAGCGCTTGCAAATCCCCTATGCACTTCACTGAAGCGAGAGCCAGAAGAAACACTGTTTTGAAAGACAAGAGTTTCAGGTCTATTGACTGTATTGGCTCGAATGGGGCACCTTTCATGGCTTCCAGAACCGTGGAAAGGTCCCAAACGGGAACTGAGGGAGGTCTGGGAGGGTTCAGCCTCTTAGCTCCTCTAAGGAAGCGAATGACCAGATCGTTCCTTCCTAATGACTGGCCGAGCGGTGGTTCAGCGAACGCTGCTATGGCCGCCACATAAACTTTGAGCGTGGATGGGGTTCTGCCCTTATCCAGAAGCTCTTGTAAAAAGGAGAGAACCTCCGGCACCCCACAGCGTGAGGGCGGAGTACAACTCGCTGTACACCAGCTAGTGAACACAGACCATTTTGAGGAATAGAGCCGCCTCGTAGATGGAGCTCTAGCCTGTGTGATCGTGTTTAACACTCCCGCTGGGAGGTTAACGGGTACCCGTTGATGGCCCACACATGTAGGGACCAACGCTCCGGGCAAGGATGCCAGATCGAGCCGTTTGCCTGCGAGAGGAGATCCCTCCTCACCGGTATCGGCCACGGGGCGGTACTCGTCAGCTGCATCAGGACTGGAAACCAGACTTGGTTTGTCCAAAATGGGGCGACGAGTAGCACTGGGCATCCGCTCTCCCTGATTCGCTCTAACACCTGGGGTAGGAGCGTGACAGGGGGAAACGCATAGAGCGGGCAGCGGGGCCAGACGTGAGCCAGCGCGTCCCTGCTCTTGGAGAAAAATTCCTGACAATGAGCGTTCTCTTGAGACGCAAATAGGTCTATTTTCGCTCTGCCAAATGTCCTCCATAGCAGTTTGACTGTCTGTGGGTGTAAAGACCATTCTCCCGTCGGAAGATTGTTTCTGGACAGTCTGTCTGGTCCCACATTCAGATGGCCGGGCACATGCGCTGCCCTGAGCGAGCGCATATTGTGCTGAGCCCAGACCAGGAGGCGTTCCGTCAGCCTGTGAAGGATTCTGGATCTGATACCTCCTTGGTGATTTCCCATACAGAAATGCAATATATTCACATATATGTGAAACACTGTTAAATATATTGAAATATATTTTGAAAATATATTTTCAACATGCATAAAAATTCAAGCATAACAGTTGATCTACATGTTGCATGTATAAATATGTGTACATATATGTGACAATATATTTCATGCCTCATGTCATATGAAAATACATGAGGCATGAATAGTGTCACATTGTCACAGATGGTGTTGGGTTTTGTTTCAGGTCATTGTCATGTTTCAGTTTCTTGTCATGTGCTTCCCTGGTTTGTCATGTCTTCTGAACCTGCCATGTACTCCCCTGTTCATGTGTCTTGTTCTCATTGGTTCATTGTTTTGTTCACAGGTGTCCCTTGTCTTGTCATTAGCTTGTGTATATTTAAGCCCTCATGTTTGCCTTGTTACTTGTAATGTTTGCCTTGTACTGCTGTTGGTGAGGTTATGGTCTTTGTTTTATTCTATGTCATGTCAAGCCTTTGTTTTTAGTTTATTAATTAAACTGCACTTAAGTTTTGCAACTTGCCTCCAGTGATCCTTAAACGCATATGTATATTTTTAATCAAGCGAGTTACTTTTTTGCTATTCATCTTTTTGTTCCTACACCATTTACCAATTATGCATTATATTAAGCTATATTATATTATATATTATATTGAAGACATTCAAACATGGGAATATATTGTGATATTTATTGTCAATATATATGCTTTTCTCATTCTATTTACAGTGAACACTTGAGATGCATTACAATTCACTCAATCCACTCAATATCACAATCAAGTTTCAGAAAAAACATTTTATCTTATATTCTGATTTTATTTACTGCATCAGTACTGGCCTAATGACCTTATAAGCAGATTGGGTATTGACCCCCTGTATCTATAAGTAAAAGCTTATGTCAATGAGAGTATAACAAGTCCTCCATGTGGTAATCTCAATCTTAAAAAAACATTCTTATTTTAGTGATAATATTTACATTTGATCAAAAATGAAAAAACAATGTTATAAAACTGTTAATGGTTATGTTGTATCTTCCTAGAAATGTCTTTCAATCCAGTATTTCTTTCTTTCTTTCTGCAGCAGCACTGCACTTCCTTTTGATGTTGGTCTATTATGTAGTCAGCTCATAGCGATTAAGAAACTTAAAAATGTAGTCCACTCTCAGTCCTGGTAGACACACAAATAAACTCTTCTGTTTGATCTTACTGGCAGGAATGGCTGTTAGATGGCCAGTAGTTTTATCAACAGCAACAAAATGGCATGGGTTGCTTAAGGATCAGAAAAAATTATGCTTTCGCTTCTGAAAATAGTGACCAATGGCATAGCACATGCCTCCGGTCCCCAAATCTGCAAAGATAAACCTTCTCACCAAGAAGGCATCATCATCATCATCATCATCATCTTTAAGGAAGACAATGTGAGAGTTTCTCTTCGTCTCCCTGGCATAACTCTCTGCATGTATTATTTGACCATCAACTACTACTCTGTCATAGTAGTTGACAATGTCTTTCTTTAAAGAGTGCACAAGACTGTGGAGTGCTAGATAGTCGTCATGTTCTAGCAATTTTCTTTGTGGTCTGCCAAGTGCAGTGACTCCTTCAAACTGTTCTACCATTTGAACTGTCTTCTTAGATGTAGTTAACATCTCAAATGTGTCTTTGACCTCAATGGGAGCATAACTCATCAAAGATTTGCCATAGACTGGAAGTGCCTTCTCTAACAAAAAGGTTTTGGAAATCTGTAAAGCAACACCCTGTGTGCTCTTTACCATCTCAAGCAATTCTCTGTTGTAGCTTTCAAAAACAAAAGCAGAGTGAGTCCAGAGTGGCCCCCAGTCTTTAACACTTTGGGCCAAATGCAGATAAAACAGATGAATGTTGAATGTCATATTACAAACACCATAAAGTCCTTCTGCTTCCTGCACAAATGCATTAAGCAATTTGTCAGCCTCTGTGATCTCTTCTGAAGTGATAGATTCTAAGAGGAGCAAACCAACACCCTTCATAAGTTTTGCCCAGTGGACAAGGAACCTTTCAGGGAGTGTGCCCTTTAACACAGGTACACTGTAGAAGAACAACCACATGTACCACTCATGTGCTTTCCAAAAATGCCTTTCAGTCACAGATCGAGGGATTCTAGAAACACCACGGGGTGGTTGAATGCTGCAAAGTCTATCATCCACTTCTGAGACAGACCTTCCAACATACCATGGCTGTCCACTGTTCTCACTGCAGAACCACAGGTTAGTGTAGGCCCTGGCAACACCAAGAAGAACACAATGCATGTAGTCTGGAACACAGCCATGTATGATGTTAAAGCCTGGCAACAGTGAGAGTTCTGAGGGCCCTTTAACACCCATTACAGGTGTGCACTTCTCCAGTGCACTTTCAGCAAAATTGATGGTTTGAGTGTGACTTCTTAAATCACACTTTGTTTCGAAAGGGTAAACCCTTGTATGGCCTTGTCCTTTTTCTACCATGACTCCTTTCTGTACACAAAATGAACATCCAAATTCCCCATTGAACTGTTTGAAATTTTGTAGAAGTGGCCTGGCAACAGAATCACTGACTAATACCAAAGGAAGAACTTTAGTTGTGTATGTCGCATGTCCAACTGACCATTTGAAGCCAGCCTGTTCCAAGTGAACACATTCTTTCACAAAAGGTTCAAGAAATGTGTTCATGTTTGGCTTTTCTCCACCAACCCACAGAGCAGCAAGCATCACATGCTTTGATCTCACTGCTGGGTCAAGTTCATTAATGGTATAGAGCAAGGGCCAACAGCTGCATTTAGATGAACGATACAGTGGTATGCCATCACAGCTAAATGTTAGTGAAAGGTGGTTCACACTGCCATGAGATTTACTGTTTTTTAAAGCTTCCTTGTACAGCTGTCCATCATAGATGTCACAGACAGAAGTCTTTGTAGGTGCAGGTGTTACGATGTGTGAACGAATTTCGTCATTTTGTAGTATATTTCTGAGTTGGCCTTCCAGGGGTAGTTCAATGAAAAAGTTTCCCTCTTTCATGTGTTTGTTCAAGTCGCATGTCTCCCCACAACTGTTACATTTAGCTAATTTCTCATCAGACTGCATAATAGCAGAGCACTGTTTACAAATTGGATGCAACTGAAAATGGTTTCTGACTTTACCAAAAGTTTTGTAGAAACAGTACTTTGATGTGGACACAACATGTTTTTCACTAACTGCATTGATTACCTTAAGCATGTCCTCAATGACTGCATCAGTTAGATTATCTTTTAACTTTAATGCCAACATTAATAGTTCATGCTGCTTTCTCCTTTGGTCACCATCATCTGGACCGTTATGTTGTAGACCAGTACATGTGGTCTGATCTACCACTCCTTGTTCAGCAGGATTCACCATCCTCAGTTTGTTGTCCTCCTCCATTTGTTCCCTGACTGACCCTTCTTCTGCAATGGAAATGGATTCATCTTCATAGTCCTGTTAGAGATGAACAATACATTACCATTATGGTCATAAGTAAAAAGAAAACGGTTGAAAGACTGAAACGGTTCTTTGATGTTTTGTTTGGTGAGCATGATTGTTCTTGTTTAATGTTGTGACGAAATGTCCCCACAATGATAGTAATACCAGAAATATTTGATCTTGTGAAGACATTTTTGGTCTTATAAATATGTTGTTGTTGTTGTTGTTGTTGTTGTTTTAATGTCAAAATGCCGAATGTTTTTTT
Organism: Leuciscus idus; assembly: GCA_021554675.1. Taxonomy (NCBI): domain Eukaryota; kingdom Metazoa; phylum Chordata; class Actinopteri; order Cypriniformes; family Leuciscidae; genus Leuciscus; species Leuciscus idus. Next base: position 31,031,960 of record CM038643.1, on the reverse strand, counting down.
GTGAGGGTTGTGTTTAGAGTTAGAAGATAAGAAAAAATGACCAAAATCATTATGTCTATGGAACAAAAATCATTATGTCTATGGAAAGCCCCATATAAAAGACAGAAACCCACTGTGTGTGCACATGTGTCACAGCGTATGTGTGTGTGACACATGTTAATGTGAAAATGCAGCATAAGTGTACTCCCTTTTACCTGGTAAACATTGAGACCTCTACAGTCCGAACTGGAGGATTCTTGATGCGTAAATGATGTTACCTCCAAATCTGCAGAGAGACACCTGCTTTGCACCGTGGGTTTGCTGGTTAACCCCTTCTCAGTGTCTCCTAGTCAACATATGGTAAAAGCAAAATAACTGATACTGAACTGATTTTAGTTGCAATTATTTACATTCATGTAAAGAAATGGATATATATGGTTAAATATCTCACCAGAAGGGGCTAAGTTGATTGAACTCCAGAGCCCTGCTAATGAGGAACAACCTTTTTAAAGCAACATTATTGTAACATTTAAAAAAATAAAAAAAAATAAGACTGAACAAAAAAACTTACATGAAAAAAACAGTTGTTTCTTCTTCCACATGTGGACATTTTTCAGCTAATTTTACCCTAGGAAGTGAAAATTCTTGAATTCAGGCTTACTCATATCATATTCCCCCAACCAGCAAAATTTTCCTTTTCCATTCAAAAACAATTAGGACAGTATGTTAAACAGTCTTAAAGCAGTCATTACGAAATAATAAAAAAGAAAATGAAAAAGACAATTTAGAATTATTAAATTATATAAATACAATTATTAATTTATATAAAGAAAATATAATTGTTAATTTACAATTTTATATATTGGCCTATGTAGGCTATAGCCTATGTTTAAAGCCATGGAAAAGTCATGGACATTGATTGTATCAATAAATGTTGTGCATTCTTTGTTTTAAGTATAATACATTGAGTTTTATTAAACACATTTCAGTTTATTCATTCAGTAATATCATTTGTTATAAAAAACAACTCATTCACGTTGATCGTAGGTGAAAAGGCCAGTTAAGAGTTTTCATCCAGTCAAAAACAACAACAAAAAATCCCAAAACTTCATGTGACTTACCGTTTCCATCTACTCTCTGTGCGTTTAGGGACAACACACTTCTCATTCAAATACTTTTTATATTTTTGCATCTGGACTTTTTATTAATTGTTAATTTACATAATTTGCTCTTTACATTATATAGTAAGGCTGTCTGCACCTTGGCAGTAAGAGTCCTGTGATTGGTCAAACTGCCAGCTTTATTTCCATATATGGTTATTTACGTCTGACTTCCAACCGACGTTCAACTTTTCCCGCCGCTCGTCCCACTCGTCATCGTCAGTTCTCCTGAGGTTATCGTCAGGTCTCCCGAGGTTATCGTCAGTTCAACAGAAATCAAGAAGTTATGTTTGCTCTCGTCGAATGGTTGGATGGTATTGACACTGGAACATACAGTGTTGTGAAAACGGACTTTATTCGTGATTTTATTTGCGAAGACTACTTAGATCGTCTGGATGAGAGCGATGGCATCTATGTTGTGGAGTGGGCCGCGGGTAAAAAACCCAAAGGTGGCTGGCCGGTCTACACTGCCAAAATTATCAAAGTTGCTGGTAAGTTGCTGTTTTTAATTCATATAATCTTGTAAACAATTATGCCGATTTAAATGTTAATGTAAAATATTCCCATCTTTTTTTCTGACCACAAAAGGTGAATTACAAAAATCCGCGTGCGTCTTGCGACAAGCTTTATTAAAAAGATGCAAAAAGTATCACATAATGGTCCTATGTGACACGTCTTGTTTATTCCAAGTATGATATGGATTTGTGAAAAACGAACCGAAATGTAATGTATTATTTAACGTACTAAACATCTTGACATAGGCCGTTGGTCTTGCTCTGCGTGCGTTTTGACACTTTAATATGCGCTCTAGTTCATCGACCATGAAAGAGTGTTTCAATGTACAATGTAAGGTGTTCTGACGATTTGTGCTACCTGCAACAGTACATTAGTTAGGAAATAATTAATAAGATTGTGTTGTTCATGTGGTTTGAGGCTTTTTGAGGTTTTTGTCCAAACCCTAACCCTACCCTTAAAACAAAGTGTTGGTAGCACAATCTGATAGGCAGCATTTTTTTGTCAAGACAATGGCATTAGAGCAACACCAGGGTGAGTAATTGATGACTTAAGTGTCATTTTTGGGTAAACTCCCTTAGAGCTAAAACCTAAAATGATATAGCATTACCATTAGGCCTATATAGTAACATTCTTTAAGGATTTGTAATACACAATTTATGTTATATAACTGTTGCAGAGAAGGCATCAACACTGGAGTCGTACCTGCAGGCAATGCAGGAGGATGAGGATGAGGGAGAGGAGTGGAAGCACCCGTCCAAAAGATCTGCCAAGCCTAATCCTAAATACCAGGGCAATACTCCAACCAGCGCAGAATCACTACAGCCGGGGAGAAGTAAAATGGTATGTAACATTAGATTAAAGGAGAACTCCGGTCAATTTTAACATTGAGCTCATTTTTTTGTAAATTTGGAGTGCTGTCAGTACAGAGAACAACGACAAAAATCAGTGTTGCCTACACCGTGTTATCCTCTTTTTAAAATTTGCACCCTGTTGACTTAAATGGGGCAAGTTTTAAAGCTGCTTTTAGCCTCTTAACATCCTTGATGTGTCATTACAAGTGCACAGCCATTGTGAGTGATCCCTTCAGAGTGAACACGGTGAATCTGACTGCAGTAGATGTGAAAGATATGAATAAAAGTGATGTTAATTCAGCCAGCGCACATACCTGTATTTACATCCTGTTTTCGGTTGTCGAGTTCACGCGCGTGATCATAGGTAACTAAGCACGCGCGTGAACTCGACAATCGACTACTGTGGACTTCGACCGAAAACAGGATGTAAATACAGGTATGTGCGCTGGCTGAATTAACATCATTTTTTAATCTTTCACATCTACTGCAGTCAGATTCACCGTGTTCACTCTGAAGGAATCACTCACATTGGCTGTGCACTTGTAATGACACATCAAGGATGTTAAGAGGCTAAAAGCAGGTTTAAAACTTACCCCACTGAAGTCAACAGGGTGCAAATTTTAAAAAGAGGATAACACGGTGTAGGCAACACTGATTTTTGTCGTTGTTCTCTGTATTGACAGCACTCCAAATTTACAAAAAAATTTGCTCAATGTTTAATCGTCCAGCCCTAACAAATTCTTAAAGGAGAACTCCGGTCGTGGTAGTGGTATTAATCAATGGTACACCATTGTCGATAATGATATTTAAAACATTTTCGATATAGCGCTCGATATTTTCATTAAAATGTGCGCGCATCGCTCGTAGATCTTAGGGCCGTTCACATATCGCGTCTTTAGCGTGCTCAAGTTCGTTATTTCAAATGTAGCATATAATGGAAGAGACGCTGCAGGGTTCCAGACTGCGACCATTTTCTGAGAATGTGCGAGTTAAAATTTTATGTGGTCGCATTTGTGCGAGTGCACGGTCATGTAGCCTACTCAGTTAAATTCACGCATGAATTTTCCTGCATTGAACTTGTTTTAGCGCCCGCCAAAGTAAATTTTTGTCCCACCAAAGTCTTATTTGATCGGTGAGTAATGTAGATGAACTGCTGCGCTTGTGACAGGGCGCATGTTTAACTGAAAGAACGAGCAGAGAGAGAGACACGGTCGCGTGAGCACTCTCTCTATTCGAAGCCAGGTGAAAGACTTCACCGTCTCCAAACTAAGCGCTGTCTTGCTCTCTCTCCGTCGCACATATTAATCAAAATAAATCGACACGGTGGTAAAAGGTCGGAAGTTTCATGTGGAGCATTCAGAGATTTTTTTTCCCCTGAATTACCGCTGGGTGTGAATTGTGCTAAATAAGTTACATTATCTTCTCTGAAAAGCGTTCCGGACATTCAGCTGACATAAAACAACACTTTAATTGAACGGAAAAAAAAACTATCCAGTGATGAAATGTTTTCTGTGTTGACACAAATCTTGGATGTCCATGTCCTAACTGCTGGGATAATCACACAACGCGCATGACACGTCCAATTCACGAACTAATGACTCATTTGAAACCGATTAATTTTAATAAATGGTTAAAACAACTGATCTTTCCAACAGTGAACTCACGAGACGTCTGAATCGGTGTATAACTAATCAGTAACACTTTACAATAAGGTTCTATTTAATAAGAGAATCGTTAAAGAATCGGATCGATAAGCAGAATCGTCAGTGGCATTGATATTGATAAAATCTTATCAATTCCCATCCCTATGTGAAGACAGTTAAATTATAATCAAACATTAAAGAACATGTTTTTTTTATTGTTTTTTTTTAGAGTTAAAAGATTAAAACATTTTGCTAACATGAGGTCTTGTGTCACTAGGGCTGGGCGATTTAAATCGCGATATTGTTATGCGCATCTCGTCAGTAAAGCCGGTTCCTTGATTAGTAGTAAATCACCATCACCTGCTTTCAGATGGAGCGGCATTTACTACAAAGAGCCGTAGTTAACTGACAAGCTGAGCCATATCACATTAATATCACGGCCGTATCGCCAGCAATATTTAATGCGATATGGCTCAGCTTGTCAGTTAACTACGGCTCTTTGTACACAGCAAAAACTCCAGTGTTAAATTAACACTCCTGGGAGTGTATGAGTCCACACTCAAAAGTGTTTAAGTTAATGAGATAATTAAGTGATTAATTTAGTGATGATTGAACATTATTGAAGACACCTGATGTTAACAAGCAGAATCACTGAAGGAGAAAATCTCAAATTGTAAGCCACCGTTATGACGATCAATGGTTGGTTTAGTTGGACTCTTGACCCAGATATTATTAACTTTAGATTTTGTTTGGCTGCTGTATCTGAGTTATAACTGCCAGTTGAACAAAGAAAAAAAAGTGATCTGATGGTGTTGGTTACATTATGACAATCATCATTTGAACTTGATCACTGAACTCATTAAAATCCTTCTTTCTGACTTTGATTTATGTTGTTGTTTACAGCATAACTGTGAATCAGCATAACTGTGAATCTGCATAAATGCCCAGAATTGTTGATATAATATAAAGGATTTCTTAAAAGTTGTTTTAAAAAAAAATCATTCTTTTAGGCACACACAGATGTCAAGATTCAGTCTATGCATCTCAACAATGGTGAGGAGCAGAATATTCAATTAGGAAAAGTAAATTACATAGACAATTCAGATCATAATTTATTCATACTGCAATGCATGATGGGAACCATTAATGAGTTGTGATTGGTGGCAACCACTGCAACATGCTTTATTATTGTCACCATTGTTGAGATTCACAGGCTGATTATTGATGTCTGTGTTTTAAATGAATTTGTCTGAATGTCTTTTGATCAGAACAATGTTTATTCAATATTTTGAATTATAAATAAAGTACTGATAATCAGGCTGAAGAATCACAAAACTGCTGCTAACAAGTTAAACCAAACTATATCAATAAGTTTCATTTTTCAGATCACAGCATGATTATGGCAAAACATAACCAAAACTATAAGATAACATTTTACTTTGTTCAGTTAACTGTTATAAATCAATAACAGCAGACAAACAACAGTAAATATTAAAGTAAACACATAATGGTCTAGAGCCCAACTAAAGCAAACACCCATCACCTTAATGGTAACTTACAATTTGTGATTTTCTCCTTCAGTGATTCTGCTTGTTAACATCAGGTGTCTTCAATAATGCTCAATCATCACTAAATTAATCACTTAAATATCTCATCAGCCCTAAATGCCGCTCCATCTGAAAGCAGGTGATGGTGATTTACTACTAATCAAGGAACCGGCTTTACTGACGAGATGCGCATAACAATATCGCGATTTAAATCGCCCAGCCCTATGTGTCACTATCAGTCTTTTTACATCAGTGCAAAACTAGGGTATGCAGATTAAGACCACTATTCATCAGCATGCATTGATTAATCCCATGGCATGTAGAAAGAAAAAAAAAGGTGCGACCAACTGAGAAAGTTGGTAGCACCAGTGCAACCAGTGGAAAAGTTAGTCTAAAAATTCACTTTGGCGGGCGCTAAAACAAGTTCAATGCAGGAAAATTCATGCGTGATTTTAACTGAGTAGGCTACATGACCGTGCACTCGCACCAATGCGACCACATAAAATTTTAACTCGCACATTCTCTAAAAATGGTCGCATATGTGACCATTTTGGTTGCAGTCTGGAACCCTGCCTTGATTGTTCTGCAGTACGTTTACACTTTTACACTGCACAAATTTTGTAACATTTTATTTAAGTTCAAGAGTTTCTTTAACAATTATTTTTTATCTTAATATAAGACATAAAGAAGATATTTTTGTTTACATTTTAATTCTGTAATACATTTTAAAGGAACACTCTACTTTTTTTGGAAATAGGCTCATTTTGCAACTCCCCCAGAGTTAAAGGACATGTTCGGCATTTTACACTTAAAGCCCTGTTTACAGATCGTTTCTGATGAAATAGAACGGTTAAGATAAAAATTTGGACACATGCTGCTGTCCCGAGAATTTTACGTTTCTTTCGCTTTCCCTCCCACCTACAGAATGGCTGCATATGGGCACTGGAACAATCCTTCCTAAAACGCATTAAACTTTTGTTTACAAAGACGTGAATCTCACCGAGTGGTCAGGGGTGTTCACTGATATGCTCACACAAAAATGTTTGCTAAAGATGCTTTCCAACAGGTTTTATCGTAGTTTTTGTCCCAACTCCATTGACTTGTATTGGATGTGCTGTGAGGTACGGTATTACTCCGCCACCGGAAACCGGACTAGAGAGTCTATTATTCAAGCTCTCAACGGATGAATGTACGGGTGTGAGGCGTTTGAAAAAATAGGTCCACAGTTTTACAACGAATGGTAAAACACCTGTTGGAAAGCATCTTTTGCAGCGATTTTTGTGTGAGCATATCAGTGAACACGCCTGACCACTCGGTGAGTTTCACGTCTTTGTAAACGAAAGTTTAATGCGTTTTAGGAAGGATTGTTCCAGTGCACCTATACACCCATTCTGTTGGTCGGGGGGAAAGCGAAAGAAACCTAAAATTCTCGGGACAGCAGCATGTGTAATCTTAACCGTTCTATTTCATCAGAAACGATCTGCAGTGTTTCCCCTATAAAATTTTCCAGCAGCGGTGCTGTGACCTGCCAGAGGTTGTTACCAAGCCGCTCGCGGGGGGTCCGGGGGCATGCTCCCCCGGAAGATTTTTTTATTTTTAATAACCCCTTAAACCATGACTTCTGGCAAGTTTTGTGGATAGAAATGGACATTTTGAGACATACAAATTTGACATACCATCAACAGAAGGCATGATTATTCATGTTTTTCTTCTGTGTTAATTTTCAGCTGTAAGGTAGAAATTGATAGTGAAAAAATGTAACTCTTTCCTCCCTCACCTGCACTACTGAACTTTTTTTCTGTAACACACTTTAGCACTTAGATACATCATCATGTAACCAGTACTTTCATTTATTTTATCCTGTAGACATTTTAAAAAATTAACTAATTAATCGCACAATTTGCTGTGATTAATCGCAATTAATCGCATTTCCCCCAAACAGGGCTCCAGACTAACTTTTTTCACCTCCGTCCTGGAACCGTCCTGAAAAACAATTTGAACCGTCCTAAAGTGAATGTCAACCGTCCCAAAATAAACATGTTGTTTCTGCACTTTGTTATTTAGTTAGTTGTTAGTCACATAATAAAAACACCATTAAAATGTTTATGATATATATTATTATATTTATTTAGCTCCATTCAAAGTAGTTATCTATAAACAGGTAAAAAACAGATTTAATAAAAAAATAACAGGAGTTAAATGCTTTTTTGTGTTAATGCAGAACACTTTTTTTTTTTTTTTTTTTTTACATTCGAAAATTACGAGAAAAATACATACAGTTCAAAACGTTTTTGAGTTGGTTGGATTAAACAATAACAAATAAATACTGGTGACTACATATCTCAAAAATATAATCATTCTTTATTCTTTCAAGCAGCAGACATATTTATTTGTATGAATTAAATATAATGAATCCTTATTAAAGCTATTAACGAGCAGTGAATGCTTTTCTCTTTTTCTTTTGTTGCATTGATCAATATTAAGGACACAGACCGCATTAGGTTTATTACCCACTGTCACTTTAAAGCCTGGAACACACCAAGCCGACGCAGACGAACTAGCGCTGATGAAAGCCGACTGTGTTGTCGCCTCGCGTCGGGGTAAAAAGCTGCACTTGAACACACCGAGAGAACTACAGCCGACTGTCAGCTAGAATGCGCGTTCTGCGCCTGCGTGTAAATGAGACAGCTGTCTATTTCTGCAGATATATTCGTCTATATTCGTCATTCAAAAAAGGAAACCGGCGCTGCCGGCTGCAGTTACACAAACCGTAAACAAAGCAGTGTGTGCTTACCGTTTTGAATATCAATCCTGCTAAACACGGTCTTTATTCCACTCCTCTCGTGTTAATATTGAAATATTCGCCAAGGAACACTCAGATAAGATGACATATCATTAGAACAGCCTTCTACCTGTACCGTTTTGACTTTGCTCGCTATTTTGCTATTATTCTCGTGCACTGACTCGGTCACTAAGCTGAACAGCCAATCAGAGTTCCCTCTTTCACCGACGGCCCGACGCCGATTCAACATGTCGAATCGGCCGTTACAAAGCCGACGAGGACCAATTTCAGCCGATGGTGCGGAACACACTGAGAAGATTTAGTCGGCCGACGCACGGAAACTGCCCGACGGCCGACCGTCGGCTTGGTGTGTTCCAGGCTTAAGACATCGGATCATGTCCAATGACATGCGGATCTAATTGCACTGATGCACATCCGATACACTCACAACTGTTTGACATAACCAACATAGTTTACGTGACTACTCTCCAAAACGGATATTTCGACATAATGTTGTGTGTATTTGTCCATTCAGACACGAAAGAGAGCTTAATTCAGTACTCGCGCTGTATAGGTGTCTATGTAAATGGCTGCACGCTTCGGGTCGGGTGTGTGCGCACAGAAAACCGTACCGAATATAGCGTCGTTTTCTTGCGTCGTCACTCTTATTCAGATCTATATGTCTGCTCTACTCATTCTCCCAGACGTTTACATTTTTTAACGTTTTATGAGACATGCAGCGCATGTCAGCCCGTGTGCCGCTGGGTAGATCAGCACGTTACAGTACAAATGTGCGCATCTACCACAAACGCAGGACATTAGTTCTGACTGGATCGCTTCCCAAATCGTCACTATCTAACATTTTTGTCTAGTTTTTATTCGTTGACGAAAATGTCAATAGATTTTCGTCATAGTTTTTGTCATTCAAAACTATTTTTTATTTAGTTATCGTCTCGTTTTCGTCTGTGAAAATAAGCCATGTGAGATGTACCGCGAAACAAGTCTCCGGGTGAGTAGCCGGCCAGTGATAGTAACTATAGTAACAGCATGAGAAGACGCGCTCCGTTGTAGTCAGCGCTTGGTCGGTTAATTTTGGCATTTTCTAAGTAAGTTACCCTAATAGGCTAGTAATAAATGAACACACATACAAAAATGTCTTTCGTCCTGTAGGCGTCCTGGAGAATATTTCTGTTCGTCCTAAACACATTTTCTATCGTCCCCAGGACGATAGGACGCCGTTAGTCTCGAGCCCTGCCCCCAAACTTGTAGTCATCAATATTTAAATGTAGAATCAGTAATTAAATCAAACACACAAAAAAGGGGAAAAAAAGAAAAAATGTCCACACAAATTGGACATAAAATAGCCCTATATTAAAATATAAAATATCAATATATTATTCTTCATTCAGTTCTATGAAACATACTCAGATTTAACAGATTTATTTTTTGACTAATTATCAAAATAAAGTATAGTCATTAGGGCTGTCAAAATTGCTCAAAAATGACGTTTGAATATTCCCTCTAAAAAACACACGAATATTCGAACATCTGGTTGCGCATTTTGTCAATGACGCGCAAATTAATACAAAGAGACATACATACATTTGTATAGGTAGTTAATTTAAGTTTAAACATATTTGACAATGTATTACCAACACAAAACCAAGTAAATAAACTAATGGCCAAGACCGCAGACCTCAGTCTCGCTCACTCGCAGGCACTCTTTCTCTCTGTCTCTCGCGCCCTCGCGCTCTCTCTGCGCATAACGGTTTAAATGAACAACAATAAGCACATGTTGAGTGCTGATCAAGAGTTTTGTGCAAGCAATTTAAGGTCGCGACTCTTGTCCCAAATATAGCAGGCTTCATTCAGTGATTGAAACAAATTTATTAACATTAATTTAAGTTTAACAGTATAGAACCGACATTGAACGCTCCGAGCGAGCTGTGCTGTGGTAAACATTTCTGTTTAACGTTAAATAAAATGAGGCACACAATTCCGAGAAATGTGACAACAAAGAACTTTTACCCTGAGGTTCATAAAAAATAAAGCGCTATTAAAAAAGAAAAAGGCTACTTACATTATTGGTGCTTGTATTAAAAAAAAGGAAAAACTGACTGCAATTTATTCCCATTGTCTTTTAGTGCACTGTCAACTTTCAGCAGTGATGCTGTGCTAGACAGTGCGACTCGTAAAGCAGACAGCCGCGCCTCTGCTTCCGCGGGCGTGTTTTTCCATAATCGAAATTCACATTCGAATATTAATTTTAACGTTCGAATTTCTGTTTTTTAAAACTATTCGAATATATATTCGAATTTAGAATATTCGTTGACAGCCCTAATAGTCATACAAAGCTATTATTACCAGAGCATGTGATCTGAGCAGGTAATTTTACCATTGTTGCCCAGCAAACAGAAGCCTACTACTGAGAAATTTCACGTTATATGAGTGGACTTTGCTTTTCCAGTGCGTGATCGGTACATGATTGGAGCGTTTGGCCCGTTAATGACAGAGTAAGAACACGCAGCGCAAACACAGAGCGGAACAGTGCAGAGAGCGCAGTGCGCCGATACACACACAGTCACACACACACACGGAACCGAGAGCGCGGCGCAAACACTGCGCGGAAAAGACCCGCACGTGAAGTTACTAAACAAGCTGCGCGAGAATGAAACCTGATCGCCGAACACGGAGGGGCGGGACGGCATATTTTCCATAGACAGTAAAAAAAAAAAATGGACACAGCGACCCCATAGACTTCAACGGAGAAAAGTTTGTACCGCTTTCTCCTTTCCACAAGCGCTTGCTCGCTCTCCCATGGCGTCTGTTGTTGCTATGCAACCATGAACACTGTCGCTTCTATTATGAGCGCGCTTGCTGCGTGCCCACATTTGAAATATTTGCATGTGAACGGCCCCTTATGGCAACGTGACATTAGCTTAATCAAAAATATTTCCATTTGTTGCTCTTTCCTTATTTGGAAAGTGTATTCAGAGCCCATTAGCTGCTAGCAGCGCCGCCGTTCACCATGTTTCAGTGTTTTTAGGTGTGTAAGTGAATGACGTGATATTACTGATCATGTGAAGATTTTGCAGCGGCGCTGAAAATCCAGCGGCAATACATTGTAGGGGAAACACTGATCTGTAAACAGGGCTTTAAGTGTAAAATACCGAACTTGTCCTTTAAACAGTTGAGTTTTACCGTTTTCGAATCCATTCAGCCGATCTTCGGGTCTGGTGGTACCGCTTTTAGCATAGCTTAGCATAGATCATTGAATCGGATTAGACCATTAGCATCTCTCTCAAAAAAGTCCTAAATCCTATTTAAAACTTGACTCTTCTGTAGTTACATCGTGTACTAAGACCAACGCAAAATGTAAAGTTGGGATTTTCTAGGCCGATATGGCTAGGAACTATACTCTCATTCATAATAATCAAGGAACTTAAAGGAGAACTCCGGTCAATTTTAACATTGAGCTCATTTTTTTGTAAATTTGGAGTGCTGTCAGTACAGAGAACAACGACAAAAATCGGTGTTGCCTACACCATGTTATCCTCTTTTTAAAATTTGCACCCTGTTGACTTCAGTGGGGCAAGTTTTAAACCTGCTTTTAGCCTCTTAACATCCTTGATGTGTCATTACAAGTGCACAGCCAATGTGAGTGATTCCTTCAGAGTGAACATGGTGAATCTGACTGCAGTAGATGTGAAAGATATGAATAAAAGTGATGTTAATTCAGCCAGCGCACATACCTGTATTTACACCCTGTTTTCGGTCGAAGTCCATAGTAATCGATTGTCGAGTTCACGCGCGTGATCATATGTAACTAAACCTATGCGCGTGAACTTGACAATCGATTACTATGGACTTCGACCGAAAACAGGGTGTAAATACAGGTATGTGCGCTGGCTGAAATAAGAGAGCTGTGGGCTACTTTTTTTTTTTTTGCACCTCAGCCATGCGTGTTCTTAAAGAGAAAGTGTTTTTTTCAGCTTGCCACTATAAATCGCTATTTTTCTGCACTAAACTAGTGAATTTTGCCAAGATATATTCAGAGATATTATAGACAAGATGTTATAGAATAATAATTTAATGAAAAACCAATTTTGACAAAAAAACTGATATTTTACCTATTTTTAGACCTTACTGAAAATGTACCAGCGCGACATCCGACGGGTTTTCCCAGATCACATCACAATTCTGTAAACTATACAGGAAGTCAGTTGGTTCAACAATACTATAATACTGAAGGTTAAAATGAACTGATTCGTATACAAACATTTAAATTAAACGCATGAAAGTAAAAAAAAAAAAAAAATTATAGTTGATCTTCTTGTTTGCGCGTGAGCGTAAAGCTCAACTTCCATTGGCGTTTCAGTGTGTTGTTAAGGTAAGAGTGCATCCACAACAGGAGTTACACATTCTGACTACGTAACATAGTTAAAGTTCATCTGTGCGTGATTTTGTGCAAATGTAAGGTGTAATATTGTTTATTTTGTTTAAATATCTGATTTATCTTTTATAGGATGCGTTCCGTTGAGTTATTAACCTTCTAGCAAAGCTCTTCAGATTACGGGTGTTAATTCACCTCTTCAGCTTCAGCGCACACAGCTCAAACAACAATGATGTTATTTGAAACAGTGATATTAAAGATGTTAACTATTACTCTAATATTAAAAATGTTTGATATTTTTTGCAAAAACATTGATGCATTATTATTATTAACTAGAACTCTTATGACTCTTATTATTTTCATATTATTTCCTTATTGTCCGTGCAGAGGCCATTTCATTTTATTATTTTTTTCTTTGTGAGGTGCATGTTATTCAGACATTTATTTATTGTTTATACACCAAGATGAAGACAATGAAAGTCTCACAGCAGAGAGCACTTATGGAGAAGATCCAGATGCAGAAAAAAGACTTGCCACAACCACACAAGGACATACGGGAGGACATATCGGAGCTACAAGAATTTGTTGTAGAGAGTAAGATCTGCACAATATGTGCCTTATTTATTTACGTCTCTTAAGATCTAACATTTTAGGAATATTTTATATTTCTTTTTAGGGCTGGATGATTAATCGAAAAGTAATCGAAACCGAAATTCAGAGCCTATAACCGACATAATTTTACCAAGTCGGTTATTTCGGTTATTTCCCACTGTGTGTTAATGTACTTTCCCCTTAAAACATATTACCGCGTGTGTAGTCACGTGACTCCGCCCCGTCTCTTAGCTCTGAACGCGCGTCTATTTCGCTTCAAACTCGCTTACGCGCGTCCTATTCGCTTTGGACGCGCGAATGGATTCAAAATGTTTAAGCGTAGAACCTGACGCGAATTTGACGCTCTATTCGCGTTTGCTGTGAACGCAGCATAATGAACAGGCTGCGATGTCAAGATTGCGATGCTGGAATGTGTGTGTGTGTGTCAGAGAGAGAGGCACGGGCGCGATCTAACAGTGGAAACATAAAAACATCATTCGTCATTATAACATCAACGTCAATTTGTTCATACAGGACATCATTAAAACTGCAAAGTGTTCAGCCTACTTATATTTGTGTAAAACATTGTGCTTTTGTCAAACTGTAAACTCTTGTCAAACTGTAACCTACAACTGTCACCCAACCAAAATCACACACACACACTGTGTACATTTTTTTTTATAAAATTATCAAAAAGCAAAAATTATCTCATCTTTTGGACATTTATAATATTGCATTGGTTTTCATTTCTTGTCCTAAAACAGAGCACTAATCTTTTTATTTTTAAGTTACACATTCTACATTGATTAAAAAATCAAATCAAATGTGTTTTTAATGGTAGTATTATTTTATACAGAAATAAATGATTTATAATTCAGATGAGAAGTTAAAGTTAATTTAAATTTTAAGGAAACAAATATATTGATCTGAAATATAGCTAATTAATTTTAAATTCATTCAGGTTACCAAACATATCTTAAGGCCTTTTGAATAAAGTGTGGCAGTCTTTCATTATCAGCTGTTGTTGTGGACTATATACTGGAGAAGTGTTTGTTCTCCATTTGAGTGAGATGTTTTTATGTGGCTAATTGAGCAACGTGCTTCCATATATTTTATTAGTAGTAGTATTAGTTCAAGAATAAAATAAAGATATCGGCAAATAGCCAAAGCTGCGGTATCGGTATCATATCGTAAGTGAAAAAGTGGTATCGGGACATCCCTAACTCTTTCATTAGAAAAAATAACCGTGAACGTATTTACAGTATAAGCCTTGCCAGTGACATAGGATTTAAATTTTTTTTATAATCGTTCAATAATCGTAATCGAGGTAACTTGTTTGATTAATTGCGATTATGATTTTAGCCAAAATCGTCCAGCCCTATTTCTTTTGCAAATTCCTTCGTACCCTCAATGTGAAGTATCTTGTTGATTTTGCATTTTAGAAATGGGAAACATGGAAGAGTCTCTTCGTGTTATTCAACAGTCTATTGAGGAGCTTAAAAACATGGTAAAAGCACCTGGACAATACCCAGTACCATCAGATAATGCAGCCAACACAAGTGTAAGTTTCTCAGACACCAAATCACTTAAATTCTTTCTTTTGATATGTAGTTTTCTTTGACCAAAAAAAACGTCCTTGTTTTTGATTATTCTAACCGTTCTAATACTTTTCCAGTTTTTTAAGAATAAGCCTAACCCCAGTGAGTGTTTTTAACAATATACAGACACACACTAGTGCTGGGGATCGATACAGATGTCCAGATTCAATTTGATTCCGATTCGCAAGATTTCAATTCTCGATTCGATTTAATAATTTTCAGAAAAAAATCGTGATTCTCAATTTATCCAGAATTGTGCATCTTTATTGTATTATAAAAAAATAAGGTTATGACACCAAACACCATTTGATTTTTATGAGCCTGAATATTCGAATGCAATATTTTTGAAAAGTGCCCATCCCTACTTGTAATTGGCATCTTTGTTCTTATTTTTAATAACAAAGATAAAATAATACGATTTTGGCCATATTGCCCACCCCTACTTTGGCCTAAATGGTCTGTCTTTCCTTTTTCTTTTGTTATCTTGTCATTTTTGTTGTTGTATCCTTAGGTTGAAATCTATCCTGGATCAGAAGTGTTTGTTTCCAGAAGTGCATGGAGGGCAGCATCATATGCTAATACGTCCACTGCTATGGTCCGGTGTCTCCTCTGTAGTGTTTTTGACATGGAGACTCTTCTTCGAAGTAACCTTAGAGGTACATTTACAAGTACTAATAGTAATATACCATTATACTTTAAATGTTTCTTCCTACAAGTATCACTGTTTCCGGTATTTAGGTGGAAAATCCAAGACCGCATGTGGTGAAGAGGCAAGAGATGGCCTGGATTCAGGGAAGGTCAAAGCAATTATGAGTAAGTTTATTAATTGGTCTGTTTAAACGTATGACTGAACCATAGACTGCAAATATAGAAACCTCCTGTATTTGAGCCTGTCATAAACAGCCCTGAAAGAGACATTTTGATGGGAAAAATTTGTGAAAAATTACATGGGTTTTGCTTTCTCTCGCAAATATTTTGTGCTCCCCCGTGAAAAACGGGGGGAAAAATGTAATCGGTTATATTTATATTTATATTTAGTTATTTTATATTTTAATATACTTTCAAATATAATTTATTCCTGTGATCAAAGCTGAATTTTCAGCATCATTACATCATTAGTCTTCAGTGTCACATCCTTCAGAAATCATTCTAATATCCTGATTTGATACTCAGGTATTTTTCAATGTTGGAAACTGTTGTGCTTCTTAATATTTTCTTTTATAACCTGTGATACTTTTTTTCAGGATTCATTAATGAATAAAAAGTTAAAAAGAACAGCATTTATTCAAAATAGAAATCTTTTCTAACAATGTTAAGTCGTTACTAGGGATGTAGGGCTGCAGCTATCGATTCTTTTTGTAATCGATTAATCTAGCACTTAATCGATCGATTAATCGAGTAATCGGATAAAAAAAAATTGTGTGTTTTTAAACAACCAAAACAAATAATGCATGACGAAAATTAGGTATTTATTCCAACTCCAGCATTTGGCTCCAAAACTAAGCCTATTTATTGCAATCTTGACCCATTTAGTGTTTATAAGTGCCAGTGCCAACAATTATATAACAAGACAGTTAAGTCAACTTACTGTAAAACATGTATAACATGTAAAACTATCAATACAAACTTAAATAGTAAAGGCCATTTGGCCTTAGTTTTGTCTTCTTAATACAACATTACAAAAAAAGGATTGCACCTTCTGCAAATTACCCACTGGAGAACAAAAATAAATGAAATGAATATAAAATATCAAGCCCAACAGGTACACAATGTATACAATTTATAAAAAAAAATAAGTGTAGCTTTGAAAAGGGGAATGTTTTATTGCAAATATGCATTTTGTTAAATAGTAAAAAGAACAGCATTTTGTTTTTCACTTAGGCTAGTTTAAGTATATTATCACGTTTTGTAGTATTATATTTTTTTAGTTAATTGAAAATGTTCTATGCTCAATTACTTTGGTAGCTGATTATGTCTTCCCCAAAAGTACGAGTGGATTGGAGAGGCTGGGGAGTTTCATTTTTTGTTGTTGTCTGTAACTATTTGGCAGACGTGACAGACTACAAACAAGGTCTCGCAAAGACTGCAATACAATATTTGTTCCTCCATCACGTCCCGGTGTATACAGTGAATGCATGCTGAAATTATTGTTGCGTGGCTACATAAAAGTTTAAGCATATGCATTGCCGCAATTGGTCTGACTGGCGCGTGTGAGAGACGAGGGTGCGTGTGTGTGTGTGAAGCGGTTCTTTTTTTAGGCTATACTCTCTTGCAATTGAACGTGAATACGTTTACTACTTAAAAACATCAAAGCTAAACATCATATCTAGTCAAACCGCATCACGACATCATCACTACAAATACAGTATGGGATTAAAATCAGTGAACATCAATGTATAGGCTTAGGCACGGGCGGAAATATTGGCGCTGGGTCAAAAAAAAAAATGCGGGACAGAATCGTTACCTTGTTTCAGCGACGCTGGAAGGAAGCAATCCCAAACTTTAGACATTCTCTGCCGTTTATGGACATCTTTACTCTCCGCCATCGCGCCAACTAAATTCAAAATGTATCACGCGCTATGGTGTGCTTCCTGAACACTGAACAACGGTCCGTGTGAAATCAGATCCCTGCGCGTATAGTGCGCGTCATAGGAATTTAACGAGGCTTCGAGGCAGAGTTTTTGCCTCGAGGAATTTTTGTAATCGAGTAAATCGAGTAACTCGATGAATCGTTTCAGCCCTATAGGGATGTTAACGATTAATCGACGATCGATTAATTGATGATAATACATTTAATCGATAAAACTTATCGATCATCGATTAAGCAGGTTCATGCTGCTCAACCGCAAAACATGTATAGCGAGCACGCCAGAGTTATGTTTGGGGCCATTTTACACCTTCATCATGACTATAAGTTTGCGTGTGCATTCGCAGCCTTTTGTTCTGTGCAAATGTAAGTTGTAATATTGTGTTTATTTTGTGTAGGCCTAACTATATCTGATTTATCTCATGGTTATTTGATTAAGAATTTGGTTAAGAATGAATGTAGTAAAGCTTACGGTGACCCTCTTCTGTTTCAGGGCGCGCAGCTCAAACGGCAATGCACAACTAATAATGATTATTGGACTGTCATATTACATAACATTATAAAGAGAACAATATTGTAATAAAATATTGTGAATTATTTGGGTTTAGTTGCCATAGTTGCGTTGCTCCAGAAATAGTGCGTCCACAACACGAATCATTCTGAATGGCACGTAACTTAGTTCAAGTTCACTTGTGCATTCGCTTCATTTTGTGCAGATATAATTTGTAATATTATGTTTATTTTGTATATATCTGATTAATCTCATATAGGATGCGTTTCTTTGAGTTAAATAATGCGACAGCAAAGTGCTTCAGTTTAACGGTATTCATTCAGCGCGCAGCTCAAACAGCAGTGTACGGTTAATAATAACTATGATTAGGACTGTCATATTACATAACATGAGAACACTGTTTTATGAAATCGTTGTGAATTCATTGGGTTTAGTTGCCATTTTCAGCGCGTTGTTCCAGGAAGAGCACGTCCACAACAGTCACATATTCCAAGCACGCATCTGAGGCGTTGCCTTTGGTTTTCATTAGTCGTTATGTTTGATTATTAAAAAATTTATTTAATTAAATGATCAATCACATTGAAACATTTTACAATCCTACTAGCCCTTTATTTAGATTAAAAACCATTCTCATTCATTTGGTGAGGAACATAGCGTTTTGTGCAGTATTTGCACACCCTGTCCTGCTGTTGGCCATAAGCAGCAGACTCATAACGCAGTGTTATGGCTAACGTTTAATCGATTAATTGATTGTTAATTTAAACAACGATCGATCATGGGAATTTGTTCAAATTCACATCCCTGGTCGTTACTATCACTTAACACATCCTTGCTGAATAAAAGTATTTATTTATTTATTTGTTTAAAAAAGAAAATGACCCCAAACTTTTGAAAGGTAGTACAAAAGATTTATAATGCTGTTATAGTGCTTTTTTGAACTTTTTACTCATAAAAGAATCCTGACAAATGGTTTCATGAGTCAACTTCCTTGGTTCTCAAGTAACCAAGTAACCCCCCCTTTTGCAGGATGTGTTATTGAACCCATCGACAATACTACGGCAAATGTAGAAATAAATAAATAAAACATCTAGGTGAACATCACATTATGTGATGGTGTTTGATAAACGCCAATCAGAAAGATTATAGAGATGTTTATAGAGAATTTTTCATTGAGTTTGACCTGCCGATACAGATTTTAGCCGATTCCGATTTCATTTTTTGTAACCACTTTACAGCACACACAAATATTAATGTTCTATTTTTTTTAAATAAAAAACTATATAGTTTTACCCAAACTGAATAATTAAGACAAGTTTAAATGGGTACATTTTCTATAAATATTTTTGAGTTTTCATTTTCTGACATCAAACACTTTTCTGTTAAAACACACTAGACATGCAAATTATGTGCATTTTAGGCACTTTTTGTGTGAAATCATATTTATTTTGTCCATCAAAAGTGTGCTTTCACTTTAATTGAGCGTGAGCTGCGCAGAAAAAATAGACTCGGCGCCGAAACCCTCCGCTTCACTGCTGCTCACGCGACGCTCCTGCTCGCAGTGTGAATGCACTCATTGATTAACATGGACGCCGAAAAAATACGCACTACTCACGCTTGCGGTGTGAAACGGCTGTAATTCACAAGGTTTCCTACATGTGCGTTCCGTGTGCACGTGTGATGCTGATGTTGCGCGATGTTAATCATGCGGCGCCACATTGCATTTGACCGGCATAAAATCGGCATATGTCAGACAGACTGGCCGGTCGGCGGTCATGGCTGATCACGTAAAAATCGTCCAATTCCGGTCACCAGCCAATCAATCGGGGCATCTCTAAAAGATTATCATTAAAAGTATATTGTTCAGATAGGCTAGATTAGATAGACGATTTTTACGTGATCAGCCATGACCGCCGACGAGTTATATAAAACAAGTTATTTTTTTTATTTTTTTTAAATAACCCCCCAACCACCGCCGGTAGTTGGTCCATTACCGCGGTGGTAAAAAAAACTGCCACCGTCACAGCCCTAAATATACTAAATATAATAAGATAACCTTGTTTGAAATTCTATATTGACTTGGTTAAATAGAATTGAATTACTAAAAAGAGACTAAAATACAATTTTCATTGACTAAAACTAGACTAAAATGTCATCAGTTTTCGTCGATTAAAACTAGACTAAAATGTCATCAGTTTTCGTCGACTAAAACTAGACTAGATTAAAAAGAGTATGAACGTGACTAAAACTAATAAAAACTAAAACGACAGCTTGACACAAAGACTAAAACTAAAATTAAAACAGGCCGCCAAAAACAACACTAGTCAACTGCCTGTTGCTTGTTTGTCTTTGTTTTCTTTGGAACAGGTGCTTGGAAATGTTCATTGTCACATCTGTAAAAAAAAAAAAAAACCTTGAGGCGCATGCTGATAACACAATCAAATAAACTAGGTATTATTATCATTATCAATCACTAATGGCCATGGATTAAAAAAGACAACAGTTTTTGTAATTTCATACAAGAACATGTACTTTTGTATTATGACGATGTAAACAATTGCATTTCATCAGTAAAATATTACGTCTGTTTACTTACTCAGTATGATTCTCGATCACACTGAGAACTGAACGACACCTGTGTGCCCCTCTGCGAGGTGCTGGAGAAGGAGAGCTTGATGCAGCCACATTCCTAAAAAAAAAACCAAAAAACATGCATTGTCCAAAATAAACTGATTAATGGTTATGGACGCATAATGTATGTATATATCTGTTGATGGGCCATAGGACAGAGAAATAACTATTGATGGGCCGTAGACCGTGTCACCGCGAGTATCTGTTGATGGGCCATAGGCTATAGACCTCACGCATTTAGAGCATTTCAAACATGTACACCTGTATTCACAAACATCTGTGCATAAGGCAGTATTTTAGCATGATAAGCAAGGGTCATAGGCTAACCAAAATCTAACATTTATACATAAAAATATACTGTCTAGTATTTAGACAGTATCACATTTTAACTGAAGCTAAAATATATTTGTACTAAATCACATAGGTTATATTTACATAGATATCCGCAAAGCTAAATTAGGCATAAGGCAGTATTTTAACATGATAATCAGTGTCAGAAGCTAAACAAAACTGAGCTAAATATATTGTGTATATTAATATGTTTAGTAACTTATCACATTACAAATGTTTACACCTGAGCATAGCCTACAAGACAGTAAGGGACATTGTTACACTGTAATCCCAAACAGTTGTACTAGCTCATAACTAATAAGGTCATAACAGTCAAATGTCGTTATGCAGTTGACCAAACTATAAAGTGTTGAGCTCTGTTGAGATTTATGTAACTTAAATTGAACAGGGCTCAGTATTTTAGAGCTAATTTGTGTGGAACGCTCAAAAAGTTTAGGAACCATAAAGTAGCGTCATGACGTTATCGACGTCATGACGTTTTGGTGGGTGGGTCTTATCTCTCCCTCAGGAAAGATGAGTCCGCCATCTTGAATTTGCTTTGATGCGGGGAAGTTTTGGCCAGCACATGTGGAGTTGGAACACAGTTTAATTTGTTTTTATTTGTTTGGAATGCACACTTTTATCCCCCCGCTTCAAACCACCACCACTTCAGTTATTTTCATCAGTCTTATTGCCCTCGTTTTCTTAAGCGCCGTCTTATCATCAGCCCTGATTTGGTAAGTAACTCTAACGTTTTTTTATATATTATATATAAAATATTTACAAATCCAAGTAATTGTAACTTTAGAAGTTGTTGAATGTGACAAATGCGTTAACGTTAACTTTAAGTTACCTTACTTAGTTCATCTTACAACTGAGTAACGTGTCTGGTAACGTTATCAGCGGGTTTCCTGGATGAACTACATTACCCATAATTCATGTTTGCCCGGGACATTGACGGTAGAGGAACGTCCATGAGTTTTGAATTCTCTGGCGGAGTCCAAAAGCATAACGTTATCCCTGATTCCCGCTGGTTTCTGGCGGTCGTTGTTTTTGCTGTTCGATGTTAATGCATGTGCATACTTTGAGTATACTAATTTCAATAAGAGTCTGCGTTACACAGTCAATATTTAGCGTTGTCGAGCTGTGTGCATGTGTGTGCTAGCGTAAAACGAACAATGCTAAAAAACATAATGTGAGTGTTATCATGATGCTAATCAGGCCTGTGTTTGTATTTTTTCGTAGGCTCAAGTGTATGGATGTGAGATCATCTCGAAATAATTTTAACAGTTCAGGTAGGATGGATTATGAAAGAGTGTTATTGACAATTGGTTTTATTTTATGTGTTTCAACAGTCATTCTTTTTCTATTTATTTAAATGTTTTTATCCCATGAACCCTTTATTAATACTTTGTTAAAAACAACAACAACAGAAATAGCAAATATATTAGCACACAATTTAACTTTTTTTTTTATATATAACTAGCTCATCTTTTAACATTTTAATTTTTACTATAATTAGTGTAAAATGAATGTTTTTGATAGATTAGATTTTTTTTTTTAAATCTGTATATTCACTTTTTTAAATTTCATTGATCATTATGTATTATTTTAAAAATGTTTTTTGAACATTAACAAATCATCTTTGTGGCATGTTGTGTACAGATATCAGACTACAAAGAGTGCTACAGAGAGTCAGTGTTTCACCATCAGACAAGGTGCCAATAGGTAAATTTTGTAAATTGTGTACTAATTTTAATTTTTTCAAAAAGATTTTCACTCTGAATTATTCACAATGTTTAGTTTTTTGCAGCAGAACAGACTTAATTTGTGTTGTCGAATGGTTAGCATAATAATTTCCCCATCGTTCAAAATTTTACACACATTTTAACTTAAAATAAAATAAAAATGGGAATAGCCAAAAGTGCAAACCAGGCCTGAAATGGTTTAAACTTTAATTGAAAATATTTAAATTGCAGGCTGAAGTTGGCCCAATGGAGTGGAAGTGCAAGTTGTGTTCTGCAACTTCAAATACCCGGGGACAATTATTTTGGCACTATACTGTACTGCATAGCCAATATTCAAGAGTGTCCCCCCTGCCATGTCTCTATGACAGTTGCATTTGTACTTTTCCATCATTCGAAGCGATGAAAGCTCATCTGTCAAGATCTCACAATGAGTCATGTAGAGTAGGTGCAACTGAAGGAGCATGTGGTTTTTTTACATGTCCTTTGTGCAACTTCAAGCAGCCCTTTTTTGAGGAAATTCTATTTGGTCATTTGAGAAATCATTTACGAAGTCATGAGATGGTAGCATGCCCATTCAAGAACTGTAATTACAGAACAAATAGCTACTCAGCGTTTAATGCACACAAGAGTAGAAAACATGGTGGTGATTCAGACTTTGGTGAATGTGTTGTATTGGCAGACAGTGATAGTGCCCCAGTTGTAGTTGCAGCAGAAAGTCTTGGGGAACCTGCTGAAAGTCACAGTGCAGAGTCTGCGGACACATTTGATCTCGATGAGGTAAACAGTCAGTGTGACACAGACACTTTAAGAGCTCAGTTGAACCATAATTTGGCATCATTATTCTTAAAGATGCAATCTATTCTTCATGTATCTGACATGGCATCTCAGGAAATAGTGGAACAATTGACTCAAATATTTTCCTTGTCCCAACCGATACTCAAACATGACATTAGAGAGGTCTTACAGAGTCATGACATCACTGTCAGTGAAACACTTCTAAATGAGGTTGTCAGTACTGTTATGGACAGTAATGTTATTGTCAGTGCCACAACTAAGGGTAAGCAGTTATCCTCAACCAAGAGAAGGAAAACCTTCATCGAAAATAATTACCCTGTGGTAAAGCCTGTACAGTATCTGCTACAGCCAGGACACACAGCAGTGCATGTTCCCATTCTTGAGATGATACAAAAAATCTTCAATCATACAGATATTCTGGACAAAATTAAAGAAACAAAAGTGGCACAAAACAGTCATTATGTAAGCTACCAAGATGGTTTGTACTTCAAAGAGAACACATTTTTGTCTTCAGATGAGTTAAAAATAACACTCATTTTGTACATTGATGATTTGGAAATAGCCAATCCACTTGGCACATCACGCAAAATACACAAAATCTGTGCAGTATACTGGATGCTCGCTGATCTTCCCAGTAAATACAGATCAGCCCTGCATGTGATACAGCTTGCAGCTTTATGTAAAGTGGCTGACATACAAACATTTGGCTATGAAAAAGCACTTGGTCCTTTGTTGAGAGACCTCCGTACCCTTGAACAAGATGGGGTATTCATTGAGTCTATTGGTAAGGTAGTTCAAGGAACAGTTATGTGTGTGGTGTCTGACAATCTTGCAGCCCATGATTTGGCAGGCTTTTCAAAGTCTTTTAGAGCAGAATATTTTTGCAGATTCTGCACAGCAACACAAGCTAAACTTCAGACTCATGAAGTTACAAGTGGCGAGTTCAGTCTTAGGACAAAAGACAGCCATAATAGTGATGTGCATGCTGTAATGCATGGGGATAGTCAGAGTCAGAATGGTGTTCAGGCAGATTGTGTCCTGAGCCAGCATCTAGAACATTTTCATACAGTCACTGGCTTTCCACCTGATGCTCTCCACGATCTTTTTGAGGGCATTGTGCCCGTAGAGCTCGCCCTGTGTATCGGTGAGATGATTCGTTGCAAATACTTTACCCTTGAATATTTGAACGAGAGAATTCTATCGTTTCCATACCAGCACACAGACAAGCTTGACAAACCTCATAAAATACCACAGACCTTCGCTGTAAAGAAAAGCATTGGTGGTAATGGCCATGAAAATGCCACATTGCTTAGACTGCTCCCTTTGATTATTGGGAATGCAGTTCCTGAAGAGGATAGAGCATGGACTGTGCTAATGGACTTAAAAGAGGTAGTAGAGTTATCGCTGTGCTCAGAATTCACAGAGGAGTCCATCCAGTATTTACAGTCCAAGATACAGGATCATAGAGAGATGCTGAAAGAAGCCTTTCCAGATTTCAAACTTCGTCCTAAGCATCACTACATTGAACACTATCCTGACCTTGTACGCCGTTTTGGGCCCCTTGTACACTTGTGGACAATGAGGTTTGAGGGTAAACACCGTTTTTTCAAGAGAGTTGTACACGACACACAAAACTTTAAAAATGTGTTGAAAACACTGGCAGACAGGCATCAATACATGGTAGCATACCATCTCAGTGCCTCAGGATTCTTCAAACCTCACCAGCAGACATCAAATGTCTCTTCTGTACTGGTATCAATGCTTCCAAATGTGGCCAAGACATACATTGAACAAATAACTGCAAGCAATGTTATTTACAGCACATCAAAGGTCTGCATTGATGGAACTGATTATGATGTAGGAATGTTTTTGTCTGTGGGACAAGAGGGAGGACTGCCTAATTACTGTAGAATTGAACAGGTTCTCCTGGTTAACAGTAGTGTTGTCTTTCTTTGCCAAGAGCACACATCACACTACATTGAACACCTGAGATCTTACGAACTTTTCCCAAACAATCTGGCTGTTCACACCCCATCAGAGCTAAATGACAAAACACCTCTCTGCGCTTACAACATAGATGGAAGATTGCTCTTGACACCCAAACGTTTCATATTATTGAACTGAAGTTTTTGTTGAAGCAGATAAACCGATGACTGCAACATTCTCTTGGAGCTGTGCAGAGCAGTTGGTCCATGAATAAACTGCCCCACTACAGCAGCTGGCCTTCCATACATCCCCTTGTTCAAGTGGTGTCCCAGTATTTGTGTTGAACAAGTGAGTATGTGACATTATTGTGATATTTTGTGTATGTCACCTTCACTCTCCATGAAAATGTACGTGTTTTTGTCTTTTAGGAACCAAAAGATGGCTGCTGCCCAAAAGCATGTGCTGCGTGTGTATGTTGCACGAGACACCGCCCTGAAACTTACTCTACTCGAGCGACCAAAGTCAGTGGAGGAGCTGAAAGACATAATGCAAGAGAGGTTCAAGCCCAGACTGGATGGGGACTTTAGCCTGCACTATGAGGATCCAGACTTTGATGGTGATCTTTGTCTTCTTGTGGACATCCAGGAGTTACCAGAGAAGGGCACATTGAGAGTCGTCAGACCTGAAGGTGACACCTCATCTACTGCATCTTCTGACACAGACATACTCCCACATGTATCTGCGTTACAGCGCCAGAAGAGTTGGCCTGATCACTTTGTTGTTCCTGGTTTTGGTTATGAAATGGAGCATATACTAGAAGAAGGAAATCGTGTTTATGAAGAATCAGGAAAATTGCTGAAGTTAAAGAGGTCACAGAAGAGTGAAATCCTTAAAAAAATGGCAGAAACGATCTACAGTTTTAAACCATACCCACATGATAAGGAATTGGCAATGGCTGCTCAAGCTTTGATTACAGCTCATCCATGTCTCAGAATGACGGCTAGTGAAGACGGGGAGTTGGGATGGAAACGTCACATAGGGTACAAGGTTGCGTCTTACCGTAACAATCTGGCCAAAGCTGGGGTTGCAGAAGTAGCCATCAACACAGGGAGGCGGAGCCGAAACAACCCTGACAATGATCATCCCCATCAAAACATAAAGAAAGCTCGAAAAGCTGAGGTCAACTACATCATCAACCTACCGAAGGATCAAACCACAGCCACTCTGGAAACAATGAGAGAAGAAATCATACATGAAGTTGAAAAGACTGAGAGAAACCAATTAGTCATAGGCAAGCTCATGAACACAACCTATGCCCTTCGTCGCCAAGAAATCGTTGGAGCTCTTGTAGCTCCACGGGTGAGAGACGTCGTGGATAGATGGCCAGCCCTACTTATGGAGTCACAGGTAAAAAAAAAAATCTTTCTTTAACATTACTTTACTGTTCTCCCTGTTGAGAGCAATTAATCAACGTGACTCTTTACCATGTCCACTTTGAACATGATTGATATTTCCAATATTTAACTGACTGTTTTAAAAATCTACATTTTCAATAAATTCACCAAAAAGCAAATGGCAGATGTAAAAGTTTACAACACATCACGCTGTGACATGTTTTTGCCATTCACAGTAAACAAAGTATACAGAGGTTAATTATTTTAATTTCCTTTAGATAACATTATACAGCCTTGTTTTAAATGAATGACAATTAACTTTCTATTTTGACCTGGGTTCTTCTGACTCATCTCTAATAGAATTGCCCTTGGTCTTGCTACCTGTCAACAGAAAACTTCTTTAAAATACATTCACAATTCTGTTCCTAATTCATCTTTGTGCATTTTTGTTTAATTCTGTCCATGTACAGGTGTTTGCAGAGTTCCACCGAATCAACAACGTTAACCTGCGCAATCAATTCTACAAGGAGCTGGACAGACACACGCCTAAACTCATCACCTTGTTCAGAGACAAGGCCACCAAGACTGGCAAGATAGCGGAGGAGCTAGCCAAGTTCATGAGGATTTATGACCTTCAGGTGAATTTTTAACTTTGCATGATTCAGAAACAGTTTATTAACAGATTGTTTGCAGACAACTGTAAGAAGCCATAGTGTGAATTGCCTCGACTCGAATTGTGCCCCGAGGTTAAGTGATTATGCCATGAACACAACGTTGTCATCTCATCAGAGATAGGTGTCTTGACAAGATGTATTCTATCAGAAATAGGAACCTTAAAAAAGATACTTTATCAGCTTCAATTTAAAGAAGTCCAAATAACTACTGTTTATGTGAAATTTGATTTACAATTTTTTTTTCTTTGAGTTAAAGTATTTACAATAGAAAGTTATTCATTTGAAAAATGTTTTACTGAATAAATGATGACCCCATAGCAATGACCACCATCAGAATATGGAGCTATTTAACACTTCTGTAAAGTGTGCTCTGCGTTTGTTTAATTACTATTGTAATGGATTTTTTTTTGTAATGGATTTTTTTTTTTTTTTGTCTATCTAGAAACAACCTGATGTAAATATGAGACGGGCCCTCGTCCTTCGTGCACTTCCTGTGTACTTGCGTGAAGATGCCTTCAAGTTCTTCAGGACCTGTAATGTAAGTGTACTGGCCTCACTATCAATCTTTTTGCCTAGCTATTCAATCAGCTTAAACATATGACATCACTCAAATAACTCTAGGAGAACCAGGGGGGTATTCCAGCAAGCAGGTTATGTGACAACTCAGAGTGAACTCTGAGATGAGGGAAACTCTTGAGTTATCCATTCCAGAGGGAAACCCTAACCTAGGACCAGCTCCTCTGCCTCTGTCGGACGAGGTGGAGGTGAGCACCACTTCATTCGGGTGTAAAACAGCATCTTTTGGTGGTAAAAGCTACTACAAGTTAAATTATCCACTGAATAAACTTTTACTTTAATATGTGAAATGAAACCAAAGTGAGGAGCCATCGTTAGACTTTTTATATTTAATTTTCAGCTGATTCAAATTAATCTAATATAAAATAAAATAAAGTGATGTTAAATTCAAAATGTAAAGATTTGTGCATCTAAAACTCTGTCAGTGATTTTTATTATGGCCGCAGTCAGAAAACTCAGTTAACATACTCGGAGTCGATTTACCTAACTCAGATCAGCTGTTCTGGAACTGAAAACTCAGTTTCACTTCACAGGGTAAGTCAACTCAGAGTTCAGGGTTAGGCTCAGAGTTTGTTGAACGTCCTTTCTGGAATATCCCCCAGGACCTGTTTTACTTGAATTGTTATTCTGCAAACTGACATGTAGAAATTACATAAATGAAAAGGTAAGTATAAATCATTCTACTAAACAAAAAGTATGCTAACAGATAGGTGTGAAACTAACATAAGATATAAGCATATGTAAAGAAAATAGTTTAAAGGGATACTACACTTTTTTCGGAAATAGGCTCATTTTATAACTCCCCCAGAGTTAAACAGTTTTACCGTTTTCGAATCCATTCAGTCAGCTGATCTCCGGGTCTGGCAGTACCACTTTTAGCATAGCTTAGCATAGATCATTGAATTGAATGAGTCCATTAGCATTTCTTTCAAAATGACCAAAGAGTTTTGATTTTTTTCCTGTTTAAAACTTGACTCTTCTGTAGTTACATTGTGTACTAGATCAACGGAAAATTAAAAGTTGCGACTTTCTAAGCCTATATGGCTAGGAACTATACTCTTATTCCTGCGTAATAATCAAGGAACTGTGTGGCCGTACATGGGTACAGCAGGCGCAATGATATAACACAGCGCAAACACAAACTTAGTGCCAATGACGTTGTAAGTTATCTAGCTTGGTATTGGCTGGGGACTATTTTTGGGCGCTGCGTAATATTGCGCCTGCTGTACCATGTACGGCCACACAGTTCCTTGATTATTACACAGGAATGAGAGTATAGTTCCTAGCCATATAGGCTAAGAAAGTCACAACTTTTCATTTTCTGTCGATCTTAGTACACGATTTAACTACAGAAGAGTCAAGTTTTAAATGGGAAAAATATCAAAACTCTTTGGTCATTTTGAAAGAAATGCTAATGGACTCATTCAATTCAATGATTTATGCTAAGCTATGCTAAAAGTGTTACCGTCAGACCCGAAGTTCGGCTGAGTGGATTCAAAAATGGTAAAACTCAACTGTTTAACTCTGGGGGAGTTGTAATATGAGCCTATTTCCAAAAAAAAGTGGAGTATCCCTTTAAACATGTAGCTTAGTTGCAGTCTTAAGTGCTAAGTGACAGTGATGTCTAGACATCATTAGCATGATTTGTATCCTTGAGGGGCTGAACTCATTCTTGTATTATTTGTGTTTTATAGTCAGCAGTTGGTCCAGATCTCAGTGACACTCCGGTGGCTCTCCTGACAGTCGTCACGGATGACACTATTGATGCGGCCCTCTTCAGCCCTGAAAGCATCTGTATTGTCGTGGAGGATGAAATACTTGTGAGTGGTCCCACAACTCTGGCTGACTCATTTCTCCTGCTCTTTGGGTATGTCTATGCACTAGACCTACAGTACCCAAAGAATCTCGAGCTTACGTTCACATTTATCCAAAAAGTTGTGATGTGTCTTGAGGACAACAAACCATTGAAAGGGCGTCTACTGACACTGAAGAATGATTTGTTTAATGAGTGAATCACTCAGAATGGATTATTTGTTGAGTATTGAGGACGTTTTTGTTTTTTTCCCCCTCTTTACAAATGTAATAATTCGCCTGTTCTACCTCAGATTTAAGATCTGACACTGTTTGCCTCTTCTACCTCAGATTTAAGATGACAATGTTTGCCTCTTCTACCTCAGATTTAAGATCTGACACTGTTTGCCTCTTCTACCTCAGATTTAAGATGACAATGTTTGCCTCTTCTACCTCAGATTTAAGATCTGACACTGTTTGCCTCTTCTACCTCAGATTTAAGATGACAATGTTTGCCTCTTCTACCTCAGATTTAAGATCTGACACTGTTTGCCTCTTCTACCTCAGATTTAAGATGACAGTGTTTGCCTCTTCTACCTCAGATTTAAGATCTGACACTGTTTGCCTCTTCTACCTCAGATTTAAGATGACAATGTTTGCCTCTTCTACCTCAGATTTAAGATCTGGCACTGTTTGCCTATACCTTGATGCACTAATGTGATGTTGCCAGTTGAAGTACGACTAGTACTTTATTTGAATGTTTTATTAACACTTATTGTACTTTAAAAAACATTTTGTTTTTATGGAATCATTTCCTTTTTGTTTTAATTTATCACAAGCACTTTTTGACTGCTGCTCTTTTAATTCATGCCTTTTAAAAAGCGCATTGTGTTAAATAAAAAAAGTTGTTAAACTGTCACTGTGGTGTCACTTTCATGTTTTCTAACATTATTAGCTGATTATTGGGCCGACATCAGTATTTCAGTTTAGAATTAATTTTGAGTGTATGTCCCACATTATGAGTTGAAATTTATTGATAATTAAGTGTACTTCCCACATTGATTTGAAAAATATTGAACATTTTGAGTGTTTTTCACACATTATTTGTGTTGAAAAATATTAAAAAATGTGTGTACATTTCACACATTATTTGAGTTGAAAAATAGTGAAAATTTTGAGTGTATTTCCCACATTATATGAGTTGAAAAATAGTGAAAATTTTGAGTGTATTTCCCACATTATATGAGTTGAAAAATAGTGAAAATTTTGAGTGCATTACTCCCTAATTATAAGTTAAGGAATATCAATATTTATAAGATAACATTGAGATAATTTAAGGCAACTGGAAATTAAAATTTTATTTTATTTAAACTTAAAACTTTTAAAAACATAACTCAAATGTTTTTGTGTAATCTGTTACAAAATAATTTTTGAGTTCTGTGAACTTATTAGGGTTTACAGTGTAGGCAATATTTCCCATAAGATGTCAAAAGCTAGCCAAAACTAGGCACAATATAGTCTGAAATTTATATGAGAACTATATTATCAGAAGAAGAATTATATAACACCAAACAACTTACTCCGTATCCTTGGCAGGATCAACTCTCTTCAAAATACAACCGTTCGTCATCTGAGTTTCAATCTTCCTCTGAGGAAAAGGTGAATTCTTCCTCGCTGTCCAGAATCATCTGAAGGGCCTCTTTACCGGAGTAGCATGCCATCCTCAAAACGTGATGAACTATCAGTGAATCTGATGAAGGAACTTTGTGTTTTTGTATCATTGATCGGGGGCGTGTGTGATGCATATAGATCACCTGAACTATTTACCATGTGAATAGCACCTGGGGTATGGCGGCCTCAGCTCATTAGAGATGAAGGGAGAACGAAAAAACTACATCTCCATGGTTTCAAACGGATTACATAAAATGAGAGTATTTGTTTTTGATATGAATTACTTAATTTAAAAGTAGACATTCCAAGCTTAATAAAGACATCTCTCATGAAAGTGTGGCTAATATTCGCTGAGTTACAGTTTATTTTCAGACACGTTTTAGAATGGACTTCACTGACAGAGAGATGGCAGAACTCGCATCATGTTTAAACCATTTCTGATGACCAACAAAACACATATTTCCGACTGGTGAAAAACCTTGTAACTCCATTTGAGCTTGATTTGGTCAAATACTAATAATATAATAATAAACGGAGCAGATCCAATAGGGTCCTCTCACCATCGGTGCTCGGGCCCTAATGACAAATCCAAGTGCCTGACCGCACATAAAGCCACGATACTAACTTAATGTTTAAAATTAGGGGGGGAAATAATTTTATCCAGATATCAATAGCTGTATTAGTATCAGTGATGCTGGCCTTCATTCATAAAAAGATGCCATTAAACATTTAAAAAAAACTTTGTTTTGTCTCTACATTCATTTGTTGATTAATTGTGAAATATTATTACATTATAAAATATATAAACTATAAAATTGTAAGTGTTTTTAATTGCGATTAATCACAGAAAAAATGTGTGATTAATCGAGTTAATTTTTTATATCAATTGACAGCATATGTCCGTGGTTGGTCATGTATGGCATTAAAAATGTAAAAAAATGGCATTAAAAAGCATTAGATTTAATTTGAAGATACCTGCTGAAACCCTGTTCTGTCATTAATTACTCACTTTCAAGCCCCAGAAAGGTAGTAAAGACATCAGTGCTTTGTGAAAAAAACATAAT
The DNA here is from genome assembly GCA_021554675.1 of Leuciscus idus. NCBI lineage: Eukaryota > Metazoa > Chordata > Actinopteri > Cypriniformes > Leuciscidae > Leuciscus > Leuciscus idus. Next base: position 30,999,205 of record CM038643.1, on the reverse strand, counting down.
TTGCCACTTTATTTACATATAAATAATCTCCAACGCACGTTCACGCAACGTCTGCCCTTGCTGCTCTAGTGGAGATTCATATTTTGTAAATAAAGTGGTAATAATTTTTTTTTCACAAACAAAACACTCGACTTGTCTTTACTACCTTTCTGGTGCTTGAAAGTGGTAGTTGCGTAGAATGTCAATGGAGGGAGAGATAGCTCTCAGATTTGTGTTTGTGTGAACGGAATGTCTTACGGATTTGGAATGACATGAGGATGACTAAATAATGACAGAATTTGCATTTGTAGGTAAACTAACCCTTTAACCATAACCACTGACTTCTTGTATTGTTTTGCAGATGCTGTCATAAAACGTCACGAAAAGGCAACTGTTGGACAGTTGGGCCAGGCCATTAATTCCAAGTTGGCAGAACTGAGGTTCCAAAACAAGAAAAAAGAAACAGTTTTATAATGACTTTTTTTTTTTTAATAAATTTTTGAGTAAAATAAAGCTTGTGGTAAACAACTTGACGATACTTTAACGTTTTGTTCTACAACGTACACTGCACATATTCACACCCAAACATCTAGATACTTATTAAAAACTTAATAAGTTAACATAACTTCAACTAAATTCATGTTTTCAGTATAGTTGTGTGCAATTTAGGTTGTAGAACAAAACGTCAAAGTATCGTCAAGTTGTTTACCACAGGCTTTATTTTGCTTGATTCATGTTTGAATCAATTCATGATTGATGTTTTAAGTGCAGTTAATATTATATGTACTTTACCCTGTTTGTCAGCATCAATAAAAACACATTTTTTGTGTAGTAGTGTGTTCCTGAATGCAATGAAAATATTTACATATATGGAGACTATTTGCATCAAGTGGGAGTAAATGTGAATATATTATATGAAAACATGTTTAGGTTTATTTACATATATGTGAAGTATACTAAAAGGAGCACTGAATATTTGAGTATGTTTCAGAATAGATTTACATACAGTATACAGAAATCTAATATGTTAACAAATATTAGAAGTTAATATATGCACATAGATGAGCATCTAAATGTATTTACATATAAAGGAAATTAATATATGTAAATATTTCCAATAAAATATATTTACATATAAAGAAATCTAATATGTTAACAAATATTAGAAATTAATATATGCACATATTTTGCAAATTAATATATTTACATAGATTGATATCTAAATGTATTTACATATAAAATAAAGAAATATATGTAAATATTTACACATGTTTAATATATGTGAAAAATATTAAAAAGGGGCCAAAATCAAATATTTAAATATATTTTTAATATATATTTCAAAATATATTTACATATAAATATAACATATATTTTAATCTATTTAGATTTAAGACATTTAAATATATGAAAATCTATTTATTATTAATATATTTCAATATATGTGACTTCTGTATGGGTTATATAAGCCACCACTGACATGTTGTCCGAACGGACCAAGACGTGGTGTCTTTTTATCTGGGGACAAAAGCGCCTCAGCGCGTTGTCGACTGCCATCCTTTCCAGGCAGTTTATATGCAGAAGCTTCTCCCGTTCCGACCACTGGCCGAATAACGGTCTGCCCTCGAGCAGCGCTCCCCATCCCGAGATTGAGGCGTCCGTAGACACCACCTTCACACTCGAGGAAGTCCCCAGGCTTACACCTGACCGGTACTAGTCGGTCACTGTCCAAGGTTTCAGAGCTGCGACGCATTTCTGATCGACCTTGAGGCGTGCAAGACCGGAGGTCCAAGCTCTGCGCGGCGCGCGCGCTTTCAACCAATACTGCAGCGGGCGCATGCGAAGCAGACCCAGCTGAAGCACTGAGGATGCTGAAGCCATGAGACCCAGCATCCTCTTAAACTTTTTGAGCGGGGCTAAGCGTCGTGGCAAAAAATCTCTGTCATGCACTGAATACTTAGTCTGCGCTGCGGCGACAGCTGTGCTGTCATAGACAGCGAGTCCAGATCTGTGCCCAGAAAAGATATTTTCTGACTGGGAGACAGCGAACTCTTCGCCCAATTGACTGTGAGACCTAAATTCTCGAGATGATCGAGTAATATGGTCCTGTGTTCTATGAGCTCCGACTGTGATCGAGCTAGAACCAGCCAATCGTCCAAATAATTCAGCACTCGTATGCCTCGGAGCCTGAGGGGTGCGAGCGCTGCATCCATGCACATCGTGAATACGCGAGGTGCCAGGGATAGGCCAAATGGCAGGACTGTGTACTGATATGCCTGACCCTCGAAGGCGAATCTCAAAAATCGCCTGTGACGTGACGCTATTTGTATTTGAAAATAAGCGTCTTTCAGATCTATCGACATGAACCAGTCCCCTTGGCAAATTTGCGAGAGGATTTTCTTGGTCGTGAGCATTCTGAACCGTCGTTTCAGAAGTGCATTGTTTAGTCGTCTTAGATCTAGAATGGGTCTGAGACCCCCGTCTTTTTTGGGTACCAGAAATTATCTGCTGTACATGCCCCCTTCGCTCTGAGCTTGTGATAGGGGTTCTATAGCCCCTTTGCTCAGTAACTTCGCTATTTCGGCTTGAAGTAGGTGTGCTACTTCATTTTTCACCGTAGTTTCGATTCGCGCCGCTTTGCGTTGCGGGCGTCGACCAAACTGTAGCGAATAGCCTCTTTCTATAATGTCTAGCACCCACTTCGAAACCCCAGGTAGCCTTGCCCATGCGTTTGCACGAATGGCTAGGGGTTGAATGCGAAGCGCGCTCTGGTCGCTCAGCGACAAGAGGGGCTTCAGTGTGCTGCAACATAAGAATCTGCGCCCCTGCCGTCGTCTTCAGGCCGGAAATGCAGAGTCTGGATCCTCGGATTACGAGCTACGGTCGGGCCCTACGCCAAAGAACTTTATATCATAATATTTGCTTGCTGGGCTGTTAATAAATGTAGACTTGTTATGGTATTTTGCCTCCCGAGTCTTTCTGGTAGAACTGACAAGTTTATTTTTGATCTCACGTCACAGTTCAGCTTTCGCTGCACGGTTGACATAACATTCGTCGTTTACTTGCTTCATTACCTCCAGGGTTTTTTCTCGTGCACTGGTTCGCTAGATGAACAGCCAATCAGAATGATCAGATGGCCCGACTGACTGACCCTAATATAAGACCTAATATAAGACCTAACCCCTTCTTCTAACCCTAATTTATGGAGTGAGTAGCTTTTCATGTCTTAAACAACCATGTAGGAAAACACATCATGGTCATATTCCAGGATGACAAAGCCAAGACTCATCAGGCTCAAACTGTAAGAGAATGGTTGGGAGGAGAATCATTTTCACAGCTGAGTCCAGACCTTAAACTCGTTGAAAGTGTTTGGGATGTCCTAGAGGAGACTTTACTGAGTGCTGGACCATTGCATTGACAATACAAGATCTTGACCAAACACTGATTGCACAGCGCAGAATAAACAATAGAAAGTGTAACAACATTACAAAATATTTGTTATGATCCCAGCCTGTGTTCCCCTGTCTTGTGTGTTATTTCCTGTCTTGTGCGATATTTTGTAGTTCTTTGTAGTTTTTCATGTTGGTTAGTCTCCCCAGGTGTGTCTTATTAGTTCCTTTGGTTACCCTTGTGTGTAATGTATTACATTAATGTTGTCACAAACTGCTCCGAGACACGAAGGTTAGATCCAAATGCAGCTTTATTATGGGCAATCCAAAGGCATAATCCAAAGTACAGGCAAAGTCAAACACAGGCAGACAGTCCGTACAAACAAACAAACAAAACAGGCAGGGGGCAGAGGCAAGAGAGTAATCCACAGAACAGGCAAGAAATCCAAAAACCAAGAGACATGAAACCAGGGAGAATGCTCGGAATTGCAGTGTGACACTAAAACAAGACTTCGCAGGGAAAGAATGAGTGTACAAGGTATAAAAAGGCTGAGACTAACTGGGTAAACAAGCTAAACAAGATAACAAGGGGGCGTGGTTAATCAGAAACACCTGGGGAGACTAATCAACATAACGGGGAACTGCTAAACACATGACAAGACAGAGGAACACAGGCATGAATCATTACAAATGTATTGTATGTTTGTATTAACTAACATGAACGAACAATGAGCAATACATTTGTTGCTGTGTTTGTTCATCTTTGTAAACGTTAGTTATTAAAAATACAGCTGTTCATTGTTTGTTCAACAATGTTGTTAAGATTTTAATAAAGTATTAATGTTGAAATTAACATTAACAAAGATTAATAAATGCTGTATAAGTGCAGTTCATTATAAGTTCGTGCTAACTAATGTAATTAACTAATGTTAACTAATGAACCTTATTGTAAAGTGTAACCGAAATGTGTTTGTGACTGATCTACAGTCTTCAGGATAATGATTTAAATAGAGAGAGTCACTTTGCATTGTCAGCACATGCTTCAGTGCTCTGAGAGTGTTTATAGTGCTGTGAGTTTAACACTTCATGACTGAGAGCAGAACACAATCTTCATCATCACACAAGACTAAACTACAGCAATGAACACAATCAACATCTTCATCTGGACCATTGCACTGTTTATTCAAGGTTTGTGTAATACCGTTTTTATAATGATTATTAATTATCTTAAAATGTGAAATATGTATTAATCATTTTTTATTTCTGTTTTCTTTCAGAGTGTAGAGGACAGATCACTGTAACTCAGAGTCCATCAATACCAGCAGTTCAACCAGGAGAAGAAGTCAGAATAAACTGTAAAACCAGCAGTGATGTGTATGTTGGTGATCGTAGTGGTAATCATTACTTAGCCTGGTACTCACAGAAACCTGGAGAAGCTCCTAAACCCCTCATATATACAGCAACAACCCGTAATACTGGAACTCCATCTAGATTCAGTGGCAGTGGATCTGGCAGTGACTTTACTCTGACCATCAGTGGAGTCCAGACTGAAGATACAGGAGATTATTACTGTCTGAGTGAACACTGGATCAACAGTCAGTATGTGTTCACACAGTGATAAAGAGTCGTACAAAAACCTCTGTCAGTCAGACGTCACAGTGACTGCACTGATACAGCTGAGAGAAACTGCAGCTGCTGATGGAGGATCACAAACTACACAATATCAAACCTTTCACACACTTTATTCATTATTATGATGTACTAATTAAGTTAACATATAATCTTATATCTCTTACTAAACTGGACTAAAATGTGGAGAAAATGATGTGAGTGGTGCTTGTCCCTGCAAAACTTGCAACTACAATATTATCTATATTATTAACTGTAGGAAAGTCAATCTCTTTAATTGCACTTCCATACTTCACCACTAGAGGGTCACATGTCTTTTTCATAACTGAGTTCAGACAAGACCACTCTTTCAAGTTACTTGGGTTTATTAAACAATTTATCTTTGGCGGTATGGTTCCTCATGGGGGTTCTTGCTCCATAATTAATGACATACAGAGCTTTAGCATTAACCCCCCATGGACCCATCAGCTTGAGTGATATACAGATGATTAAGACACTTCAGTAATGTCTTTAAAGTAAAACAGTTTTAACATGTAAACGTATAGCGTAGCTTGGCTATGAGGATGACAGTCTCTCGCCGATGATGTCCGTGACAGCTAGGACTTGAAAGCCTCAGTAATCTGAAACAAAGAGACGACAGCCAGAAGGTGCACAGAAATATGCTTGATACTTACAGTGGTGAGGGCAGGAGGGTTGCGAGCGGTTTGAGCATGCTTACCGAGCAGTAATGCCACGTATATATATCCTCCCCGTCTAATAGGAGAATGGCAGTGGTTGGGGTGAGTTGACAGCTGATCGCAGCCTATGCCTACGTGGCCTGTCTGAACTAACACTGCGCTCGATTTCTGTTCACCTTTCCTCTAAGACCACGGCTGTATCTGACATCACATACTTCACTACTATATAGTAGGTGAAATATAGTTTGTGACTAAAGAAGTATGTCTGAATTCACTCATAAAACAACAGGTAAAAAGTCCCCGGATGATCTACTACTTCCAGTGAGATTCTGAAGTGTGTGTATGATGGACACTTTACTATCCCATGAGGCCACAGGAGAGGATTTATGAAGGACAGTGAAGCGACGCAACTGACGATAGTAGATCACATGATAATGACATCATGGCGAATGTAGTACGTCCAGATTACATTCATACTACACACACTCATACTACACACACTCATACTATGAAGAAAATACTTTTTTAGCGGCCGTGAAGTAATTACTCGTTAACAATAAATAAGTACCTACTCTGTGATTTCAGACGCAGTCCATGTGCTCGATACACTAAACAATCTGAGTTACTGTGAGCCTCGAATCATAAAAGCTGTGTGTGTTCAAGCTTATGTATCTGATTTCAAGTAGAGATATACACGTTAATCATTTTGTTTGTTTTAAGTTTGTATTTGCACAAGTTGATGTTATTTTATCAAGCTTTGATGCAAATCTATCATGCATTTATTGTTATATTAATGTCTAACTGTTAATATGTTACCAGATTATTTATTTTGACACACTACATGATATTTGTGGAAGTGCCAGTGAATTTCACATCATTAATGGTTTATTATTCATTTATGTTTAGGATGGGAAATGATTAATATCTCTAGCAATTTAACAAAATGATTGTTCATATTTATGTCTATTTTGCATAATTTAGCATAGTTTCAGACTCATACACTCATACAAACACAACTGCTCACAGACGTGACCTGTTTTATGAATCCAGCGTATCATTAATAGTTTTGTGGATTGAACTCTTCGAGCTCTTACTCTCTAACCGAGTCAAAGACGATCTCAGCAGTCCAGAGGCTTCAGACCCTGACAGTGTTTCATTATAAACTGATGAATATGAACAAACCTCATCTCTCCATTAGTCCAACTCTTCTGACTCACTTCAGAGAATAAAGTGTCAGACAGTGAAACTCATATTTGCATCATCAGGGTGATTGTGTTCCTCTCAGAATAGAGCAGCTCCATCAGCAGATGTTCAGCGTCCTCACAGGAGCTTCATGTTACTGGAATACACTACTTCTCTAGTTTCTGGAGATATACTGGGGTTACAAACCATCAAATACAGTCTAATGTTTCTGTAGAAGACTACAGAATTATTGACAGTCATCTCCTTTTCATAGAACATTAACAATTATGTCATTTTGAGGATGAAGCAAAATCAGTGTCATTTCCATCAAATCTCAAATGTTTTGTTTTGTTTAATAGCATTCTGTCATGGACATTTTTTTTTCTTTTCTATTTTTGGAATAAATGCCAAATCCTTAGTCTTGCCAAGGCGAATTTCAGCTAGTATTTCATGCATCCCAAACAAAATTAAAACAGAATTATAAATTATATTTTCATATTTTCATACTTTTCCACACAGCTTAGTTGTAAATGGTTCATAGATATTCTGATATTTACTTAGACTTTTCTTTATTTTCTTCACTCATCAGATGTCTCATATTTCATCTCGAGCATCTTCACTGACACTGTTGTCTTCTTGTAATTGTTCAGTTTGAAGGAAATATTATATACTTCCATAATTCTTTATGGAAAAAGGGCAAAATAATTCAATCTGCATAAAAATAATTTAAAAAGAAGCGCATGGGACCCTGTTGTAACAAAAATGGACAAATAAACCCATTGTTAAAGTTAAACTCGCGTCATTCTCACACACACCCTTTTTTAGGTTTTTAATGACTTCTTTTTTAATGAAAGTGACACTGAGAGTAAAAAACAGGATAAGTGTCACCGCTAGGGCCGAGAACAACCACCACTCCGGAGGAGCTACACCAAAGCACACCAACGAGGCAGGACAACGACGTGATATAAAAGCTTGATTCTTTTTATTGAATGTAAAAACAACTTGAAGGGAATGTCACTGACACCGGACTCCTCATAGGGGCTGCTCGTTGAAACAGGTCAGAGGAGTCTTCGATGGAGGAAGGCTCAGGCCAGCCGGCAGTTAGTCCTCTCCTTTCACAGAACAGAGCAGCAGACAACAGTAGGTGGTGGGCAAGACACAAGGGACTACAGGTAGGTAGCGGCAGACAGTGGGCTTTCTCTTTTCACAGGACAGCATCAGATAACTGAGTGTCACCTTTCTTTCACAGGCCAGCAGCAGGCAGATAACGGGATCTCTCTGTTCACAGAACAGCAATGGTGAGTACAGAATCCAGCAGTTAATAACTGAGTCTTCTCTTACCACAGGACAGCAATGGCAGAATGCAGATCTTCACAACGACACACAGAGCAGAACTTCTCCTCTCTTTACCACAGCGGCATGAACTGGGACACCTGTACAGAGCTTTTCCCACAGCAGTTCAAATTATTTCCTGACGCCCCACCGGGCTAGACGATCCCCAACAAAGATTTCAGAGTGCTGATACACAGTAAAAATAGCAGTGTTACATTTTATTAATTCCCAAAGAGTTGAATTAACAACCTACAGTGTTAATGAGTACTCTCTTTCAGTGTAGTTACAGGCTGTTAAATTATGTAATTTTATTTTTACACTGAAAGTGCAAAAAAAGAAGCGCCAAATTGTTTTGACTCCGCCCCTCAATTGCCTTGCAAGACGACGACAACGCCATTTTGTATTCATGCGACTGAGACGGTAAGTGTGATTGCGTTTCTCTCTTTAAGATGAATTAGGATATACATTTGTGCTAACATTTATAGTAAAAATATAATTACGTTAAACATGTTTAGAAATGACTAAATGTGCGTGTTTTTGAAAGGTTTAATATGCTCCTTAAAGTTAAGTTCGGAGACGTTCAGAAATATGTTAAAGTTTCTGATGCGAAACTTTCGGATTTCCTGGATGAAGGTAACTTAATTTGACGTATTTAAACTAAGTTAGTAGTAGTGTGTTCACATTTTAACGGTTATATATTTTGGCTTCATTTGATTTTTGGTTTGTTCACACTTCACAGCCTTTATGAAATTTGGTATTCCCGCCTCCAGTCAGGGCGAGGCCAAGCTTTTTGACGAGACTGTAACTGAAGTCGACGAGGATCCCAGCTAACAAAAAGACGTCCCTAGAACGTCCCCTGCGAACGTCCTCTGGACGTCTTCGTGTAGGGTTCTTTAAACGTTAGCAGGACGTCGCGGGGGACGTGCGCAGGACGTTTGCAGGACCGTTGTGCGACGTCCCGAGGGACCTTAGTGGGACGTTTGGAAAACATTCGGGGACCTTTACAGAACGTTCATTAGAAGTCCTTTTAACATCCTTTTATTTTATTTTACTTCTGGCTAACCAAAGAAAACAGACACGTTGTAAGGAACAAAGTATTTATTTAAACAATTGTAAAGGTGTTGTGCTCTTTCCGTGTGTGTGTGTGTGTGTGTGTGTGTGTGTGTGTGTGTGTGTGTGTGTGTGTGTGTGTGTGTGTGTGTGTGTGTGTGTCTCGGTCGGTCAGCTGTGGGGTTAGTCCGTTGGCAATTCTTCCCCCTGGCATCTAAAACAACAAAATGAACACATTCAGTAGTGTTATATGTCTATATATGAATATGTGAAATATAACGTCGTTTCATTTCAGCAACATTTAACGTTAGTTTCGTAGTGTTAGCATAACGGTTAGCAGTGGTACAACGGCGGACAACTTCAGCAAACGTTTTAAATGGTCAAATTTTCATAATACGTAATGATGTATAGTGGTTACGATATCTAATGTATACTAATCTAAAAATTAAAAATACCTTTTAGACTGTCGAAAGAGAAAACACAAGGCCGCGTCTGAGGAGGACGTTAACTGTCACTACGCAGCTGAGCGTTGCCATGGATACACGGATACATGCTGCGTGCCATAATGAATGACGTCACTCGCTTAGGTGCATTTGATCGTCACTTGCTAGTGTGTTATGGAAGGCATATTCTGCCAAAATTATAGTGTGTAGCTATATGACACTTTTTTTTTGTTATTTGAAATGCAATGTGCTATCAGTCTTAAGTGCAATAATTAGAATAATATTTTTCCTAAAATAACTTATTTTGAATAAAACCAGTCCTTCGATCGCCTGACCAACATTTTTACAGGTAGCCTAAATTAGGATACTTTTATTTGTCTTACCTGTGTTATTTTCCACTTTCTTTCCAGCAATGTGCTTTTCCATTCTTCGCATTTTCCTTGGCTGCATTCATCATGTGAAGTCGATGCATTATTTTAGAGCTCCTGAGATTCAACCATATTTTCTTCATGTGGAATAATAAATTGTAGGCTATTCAATTGAATCACTTCTCATGTTTTTGATGTTTAAATTATATTGGCTGAAAACAGACTCGTGATTTGATTACATCTTTAATTAGTGATAGAAGTTATAAGTAACATGAAAGTTATTATCTTAACATTAAAATTAAAACACTAACAATTTTAACATTAACTTAATTTTACAATTAATTCAAATAATATTTTTACTATAGTTTATTTGCAGTTATAAAACTGTCAATCTGCAAAACAAAAAAACATGGTTTTTAGATAAAATCTATTAGGCCTATCACAGTTAATTTAATGGATAAACAAATCCCCTTTTAAATCCAATATGGGTTTATATTTTAGTTGAATTATTCGTTTGTCTGAGTTGCAAGATGTCCGGTCTAATGATAAAAATCAAAGGCATGGGCGACTGGATTGTGTTGTCATGGAAATGGCAGGTGAGGGACGAAATAGACGTTCGCAAACTGGCCTGGACAAATGTCCTCAGAACGTCCACAGGCGAACTTTACAAAGCGGACCAAATACGGACGTCCTCCGAAGGTCCGCTCGGGAACGTTACAAAGCGGACCAAATACGGACGTCCTCCGAAGGTCCGCTCGGGAACGTTACAAAGCGGACCAAATGCGGACGTCCTCCGAACGTCCGCTCGGGAACGTTACAAAGCGGACCTAATGCGGACCTAAGGGGACGTTGGAAAAGTCCGGGGGACGTCCCCTGTTAGCTGGGATGTATTTGAGGAGGTTTTAAAGCAGACAAATTTGGGCGTTTTCCTGCTAAAATTTGAAAAATATTCAAATGGTAATTTTATATTTACTTTGAAAGGCTTAAGTGTGATATTGCTTTCTGTCCACGCATTAAAGACGTAAAAAATACGTTTTTTTTTTACAAGTTAAGCCCCTGGTATTCTTAATTTCCGTCGTGTAACGTTAATGATAAAGTGTGAAAGAAATAATTTTTGTTTGTGTAACGTTAGTTTTCATTGCACGTTGTTCGTAGGCTACTGTATGTCTGTCGTCATATCCACGTCAATACAGCCGCGCTGCCATCGAGTTTTCTTAACGTTAACAGTTACATGAGAATTACGTTCATGCAAACATTGTTAAAGTCCTAAATTGTAATTCCGTCTTCCAATAGGAGTGAAATAAACTCCGTGGATATGACGATACAGCCGTTATTTGAGTGCGCAGAGCATGCGAGGTGAAACCGATCTTTGCTAACATTTCACACTGCATGTTATTTCAGTTTGAAATAAACTCCTAAATATTTGCTAAGTTCAATTTTAACGGAAAATGTCTGTATGTATCTGTTTGCATTATAAGTAACACTAATAAATTAATACAGTACATTAAGTTCATATTCACATGTATTATCACACACATTATTAATTTAAATGAAATAAATAGCCTACATTTATTTATCAGATTAAATAAATGCTTTGAGTGTTGCCGTCCTCAGATGAATGTTGCCAAGGTCATTAATGCTAACAGTCATTTAATTTATCCTAAAAAAGTTAATACACATTCTATAATTTGACATCAATACTAGACTTATTTCAGCATATTTAAAAGTGAGGATAATCACAATTGTTTTACCATATTGAAAGTCCTATTTTAAATTGCAGTGCTTTCCTGAATTATTTTTTTTTTTTCCAGTATTGAAAAAATGAGTCTCAACTTGTAAACTTTTTTTTTTAACACTTTTTTCAATAGAATTAGCACAGACCCCTGCAGTGTCACATGAGGGAAGCTCCTCTGTGACTGCAAACTATGAATCTGATGACGTGGCTATTCTGGGTGATGGAACCCCTTCAAGAAAGCAGCAGAGAGCCGAAGATGAAGCCAGAATTGTGAGTCTTTACACACATCAATCCTGTCTGTTTGATAAAGAATTAGATTGTTTACATGTCGTTCCAAACCTGTAAGACTTTCATTCATCTTTGGAACATAAATGAAGATCTTTTAATGAAATCTGAGAGCTTTCTGTCCCTCCATTGACAGCCTACACAACTACCACTTTCAAGCCACAGAAAGGTAGAAAAGACATCTTAAAGTAATCCGTGTGACTCGAGTGGTGTACCTTCAATTATATGAAGCAACGCGAGTGCTTTGTTTGTGCAAAAGAACATAATTTACCACTTTATTTACAAAATATTAATCTTCAACATGCTTTGGAGATTCATATTTTGTAAATGAGGTTGTCAATTATGTTGTGTTTTTACCCGCAAACAATGCACTCGCATCACGTCATAAATTGAGGTTAAACCACTGGAGTTACATGGATTATTTTTATGATGTCTTTTCTACCTTTCTGTGGTTTGAAAGTAGTAGTTGTGTAGCTGTCAATGGAGGGACAGAAAGCTCTCAGATTTCATTAAAAGATCTTCATCCAAAGATAAACGAAAGTCTTACAGGTTTGGAATGAATTTTTTTTGGGATTCAAAATCTAGGGTAACATTAACTGCCATTACAAAGCTTTGAAGAGCCAGGATATGTTTAATATAACTCCCATTGTGTTCATCTGAAAGATGAAAGTCATATACACCAGGGATGGGTTCAGGGTGAGAAAATTATGGGATAATTTTCATTTTGGGTGAACTATCCCTGAATGGATCTTGAGGTTGTCGCTGATTGTACTATGTAATTGTTTGCAGCTGGTCCAAAAAATCCTGCAGGCTAAACCTGGTGGGGACACAATCATCAGGGAATACAACAAAACCAAAAGCTTGACTGACAGCACCAGGAGGAAGATGATCAATATTCTTACTGCAGAAATTATTGAAAAGCATAGGTAACACTTAAAGTATTCTGTATTCTACATCCAGGATTCCCTCGTTCATGGAAAACGTAAAAATATCAAGAAATTGTAAATTGTTATTTTCAGTCCTCGAAATTGTGAAAGTTATTAAAAGGATTAGTTCACCCAAAAATGAATAGTCATAAATGACTCGCCCTTGTGTCTTTCCAAACCGTAAGACTTTCATTTAGGGGTGTCGAAATTAATTGTTTCTACGATGTATCGCGATGCAGACGTGGACGGTTCGGTATCGGTTCAGTAATAGACCATAACCGATTACAATGTACTGATGCTTTTCTGACGTCATTTGTCGTGTACGTGCTTTGTTGCGGTAGCATTCAGTGGCAGAGGGAGGTGAGAAAATCAAAAATGCTCCAACTACTTTAAAAGCCTACATCTGGGCACATTTCGGCTTTGATGAACAACCTGATAAGCACGACCTGCAGAAGACGCGCTGAGTGCGCTCATGTCACCACAAATAGAATATGCAGGAGGTAATGCCACAAACTTGATAAACCATGTTAGCTGTTTTCACCCCGAGCTGTTAGCGCCTGGCGGAGTCTGACTGCTTTAGAGTAAGCGGATGAGCTCCAAAGTCTCCCGAATCCACAGCCAAAAACAAATCATCCAATCACCCCAATCATTTTCTCTGATTTAAGTATCCGCACCCGAGGGTCAAATTACAATTATTCTGTGTTACGCGTGATTTATAAAAGGATGATCATCACCTTCAACAGTGGACTCGGCGACGGTTGATGCGCGCATCTTTAATGGTAACATAATACACTGATTAATGAGCGCTGCTTTTAAATGAACATTTCTTTAAAACAAAATGTATTTGACATTTTCCTTTTCTTAATGGCATAAACAAGCTTTACTCCCTTGAAACTTAAACTGGAATATCACTGTGACTTCCCGAACAGGCGATCACACACATGCGCGCACACATCACTTTTAAAGTAAAATTGAAAATTGAGAATGCAGTGCATCGTGATGTATTGTGATATCGAATTGAACTGAATCGATGACATGATAATCGTAATCGAACCGAACCGTGAGACCAGTGTAGGTTCACACCCCTACTTTCATTCATCTTTGGAACACAAATGAAGATATTAAAAGCCTAAATTCAATTTGTTCATCATATAACGTGATCTAATCTCTTTAGAAAATTTGGACGAAATCGCTCAATTCATTAGGATTAATTTTATGATCTCTTTATGAACTTTTTAAAGCATCAAAGTGGTAGTTGTGTAGCTATCAATGGAGGGACTTTCATCTCAGATTTCATCAAAAAAATCTTCATTTGTGTTCTGAAGATCAACAAAAGTCTTATTGGTTTGGAACGACATGAGGGTGAGTAAATAATGACAGATTTTTCATTTTTGGGTGAACTATCCTTTAATATTGCAGAAACACAGGTGTCAGCACTTTGACAATCCAAGTGTCACATTTACAGACCATTCGCATTGAACATATATTGCATTATAGGGCTCAACGCTAAGGAGTTTTTTTCTAGGTTCGTTTTTAGTTGCCCTGCCAAATATTTCACTGTCCTCACCACAAAAAAGTTATAAATAAATAAATTGTATTTATTGTATTAGTTGTTTTTGATCGATATAACCTTAATGAATAAGGTTATGACACCAAAAACTACTAACGTAACTCATATGAATTTTAAATATTATTAAACCGAAAAGAAATGAGAACAAATAATTAAATTACAAGCAATAGCACAAATAAATGCAACAGTACAAACAGAAATGAAATAAACAGTGATTTTATGGGTCTAATCAGTAGATTTTCTGGTACAGAAATTGTAATCAAATGTAAAATAACACGGTTTAATGTTCACAATAGAAAAATACACAAATTATCAATTTTCGTAATGGCCCAATCGGGCAAGTGGCTGTTTCGTCTACTGTCCCGAGCATCGTTCACGCTGGCTCTGGGCCATCTGGCAGTCCTTGTTGTTGAGCCCTGCATTGTTATTCTATGTAAATGCGATAGCCGTTTTTTGCAACTTCTCCCGCATGATGTGGCATTCTTTTTCCATCCAACTGACCTGCTCCTCCCATTTCTAACTTCAAACAGAGTTTAAAAATAATTTAAATGAATCGACTGGAGTTGCATTATTGTATACAGTACCGGTCAAAAGTTTGGAAACATTACTAATTTTAATTATTTTGAAAGAAGTCTCTTATGCAAATCAAGCCTGCATTTATTTGATCAAAAATACAGAAAAACACTGTAATATTGTTAAATATTATTACAATTTAAAAAAACGGTTTTCTATTTAAATCTGAATTTTCAGCGTCATCACTCCAGTCTTCAGTGTTGCATAATCCTTCAGAAATCATTCTAATATGCTGGTTTGATACTCAGTTATTATCAATGTTGGAAACAATTGTGCTGCTTAATATTTTTTGGAACCTGTGATAATTTTTTTTTATTTTTTTTATTTTTTTTTAGGATTCATTGATGAATAAAAAGTTTAAAAGAACAGCTTTTAAAGAAAATCTTTTATAACCGTATAAATCTAAACTATTACTTTTTATCAATTTAACAAATCCTTACTGAATAAAAGTATCAATTAAAAAAAAAGAAAGAAAAAATGTACTGACCCCAAACTTTTAAATGGTAGTGTATATTTCTATTTTAAATAAATACTGTACTTTTTAAAAACTTTTTATTGCTCAATGAATCTGGAAAAGTATTACAGGTTCCCAAAAAATATTAAGCAGCACAACTGTTTCCAGCATTGATAATTCATCATATTAGAATGATTTCTGAAGGATCATGTGACACTGAAGACTGGAGTAATGATGCTGAAAATTCAGTTTTGCTCTATTTGCTATATAATATATAAATTATATTTTGAAGTATATTTAAATAGAAAAACATTCTTTTAAATTGTAATGATATTTCACAATATTACAGTTTTTTTTTCTCTCAGTATTTTTTTATCAAATAAATGCAAGCTGGATGAGCATAAGAGACTTCTTTCCAAAACTTTAAAAACGAATGATTCCAAACGTTACAAACCGATACTGTATATGCGTTTACAGACATGTTTAAATTTATATTCATATAAATTCATATTCAGAAATTTGAATGTTTGTCTGTTTAAATTTGACAGCACATCTCCTCCTAAACGTATCAGAGAAATGTATGCCCAAGGAATTGTTGCCCTGTTTCCATATCTTCATGATCCCTACACAAAAAAAATGGATATGTAAGTGAAAATATTTCTTGGTAAAATCTAGTTATGGGATATTTGGTCACTTTTGTATTAATGAAAACACTTTTGTTTTTCAAAGGAACATTATTATGATCCTCAAAGTGGACAAGGGTACTTGTTTTATAAAATAAAGAACATTCAGAGGAACATTGCACCATCAGAGAACCGTAGATCTCTCCCCCAATCTTTCAGTGGTGGCCCAACTGCAGAAAGAGAGGCTTCATCCAGCACTGAAGTTATCCTGACAGAGGAGCAGTGTAGAGAAGCGGTTTCTCTTATGAAACATTCATCAGAGGTGGAAACCGTAAAGGTCAAAATGAGGGAGACGTTCCAGTATCGTCGCAAGATGATTCAAGACCCAAGCAGATCCACTGATGTGCTGACTGAATTTCCCCGTTTTTTGGACATTAAAGGCCTGGTAAGATTGGAGATGGTTAAATAAATGTTATGGGCTTAATTTAAGTTAAACTTAATTGACAACCTTTGTTCTCGACTTCTATTAAAATATTCCTTGTGAAGTAAATGGATGGTCCTGTTGGTTTTTACAGATTGAGCAGGATTTTGTTTTGATTTTTGGTGAGAAGACGTCAGCAAAGTTTCTGGAAAGGTGGCCAACTACATTTATGCAGAAGGTCATTCTACAAAGCAAAGGCCTTCACTTCTCCCAAGACCTTCAGGACCTTATTGACTCTGCGGAATCAGCTGTGGACAAGGATGAAACAGATGATGCAGGTTAGACTGTTTGCATTCAGAATAAGAATATCTAGATGTGTCTGAATTTTTTTTCTGAAGTTGCCATATCTGTTATTCAGGATGGGACCAAGATCTTGCTTCAATTCTTCTCTTACTTTATTTAATTCCACCATCACCACAAGGCCGCAAGAGACCTGGAAAGATGTCAGCACGTCAAGCTGAAAAACACCTCGTCGTCTTCAAAAAGGTAAAATTGGACTTTTCTGTCAGTACCTGTTGTCTGCCTCAAAATATTGCCAGTTGGGTTCATTGTATTTTGGAAAACGGATGTAAGGAGAAGAGGCAATTAGAGAGCTGACTTTGAGTGTTTGTCTTTGTTTTATCTTTAGGCAGGGACTAACATCCACGATCACCTTGATACCATCGAAGAGAGCACACAGCCATACCTGCTCGCCATGGGGACAAAGAAGAACAACATTCATGCGTACTACATAATTCTCGACAAGAAAGCCATACCATGCAAATCAGTGAGTGGTCTGGGTGCCTTTGATGAACTGTTCAAAGCCCACTTTGTTTTTGGCGCATCTTACAGCAAAGTGCTGCACAACATGTACACATTCATACAGACAACTGTTTTCCAGATTGATATTGGCAAGGTCAAAGAGAGTCCAAGAGTTGCTGAGCTCAGAGCTAGATTCATGCATTCGAGAGCTGATTGTCAGTAAAAAATTATCTGCTTTGTTTGTTCTTGCTGCCTTGAGAGCACAAATGTGCTTGTCCGACATCTCAAGTTAATTCATGGACTGTTGCCTGGCAAATCACTTCGTCTTAAATGTGGTCAAGCAGGTTGCTGTGTAGAATTTGGCACATTTTCAGGATTCCGCAAACATTTGAATAGAGTTCATGGAAGTAATGAAGTTCTCGTACATGATGTAGCGACAATGGGTATGAACCAAACGCAGACTAATCTTCTTCCAGAAGATTAATTCAAACTTTCCACTTCTCGATGAACAAAGAGGAAGATTTGGTCAGGACTTCGTATCCTCATCAATCTTGTCATGGGGTCCAGGCGCCAACGAGTCGGGCTATTTAAAAGAGCCCCCAGCACTAACACATAACTGGTCAATGACTAGCTTTGTTGCCAAATTACTGATTGGTTAAGAGAAAGACAGAGACCAAGGCATCACACAAGTGTCTCACATCCCAGAGCCATAACTCACCCAGGCTCCAGAGAGTCTGTAACCAAAGACTTTTATTGGTTAACTGAAGGCAGAACTGGTCAACTTCAATAGTTTGCAAGACGGATCGATACCAGCAGATGTTGTTTTTCCCCCACAACATTCCTGACCCCTTCCCCCTTAAGACCTCTGAACGAACAAACAGAGTTAAAAACCAGAGAACTGATTCTTACCAATAACTATACATAAAATCATTCAAGAACAATTTTCAATGGACTTACAGTCAAACATCACGCAACTACATAACTCTATTTTGTGTCTGCAACTTATATGTGTGTTTAATATGCTTAGATACCATATAACTCATGTAATGTTATAACTGTTAGATGTTTGAATGAAAGTGTGTTGTGTTTCATATCAGTATGATCGTATGCTCTTGATTCAAAAGATGGCTTGATTGAAATCTGTGTAAAATGTTTCGTATTCTTATAATACTGATCATGTCTAAACTGTGGCATCTGTTCTCTCTGTTAGCAAGAAAACCCCCCGGATAAGATAATTTACTATCAGAACAGAAAAGAACGCCACCTCCTAAATTTTGCCAGTGTCTAATTGGTCAGAACTCATCCTGGAGGTTGGACAAACTTTGAGTTTAAAATCTTAGACCCGAAATAAAGTTCTCTCTCTTCTCTCTGCTCTCTAACTCGGCTCGTTCAAAAATGTTCTGATAGAGAAGAGCTCTGCTCTCTCTCGGCTCTCTCTCTTAACTCTCTCTCGGCTCTCTAACTCTGCTCGTTCAAAATGTTCTGATAGAGAAGAGCTCTGCTCTCTCTCGGCTCTCTCTCTTAACTCTCTCTCGGCTCTCTAACTCTGCTCGTTCAAAATGTTCTGATAGAGAAGAGCTCTGCTCTCTCTCTGCTCTCTGCACTCTGCTCTCTATCTCTGGGTTCACCCCCAAGAAACGCTCTGCTACCACTCTCAAGAGAGATGGGCAGAAAAAGGATGAAGACTTCAATCAGACTAGCAACCATGTAAACGCAGAGACAAAGAACCCAAATTAAGATCAGAAGAACGGGTTCAACAGCTTTATTCAAGCCATCTTACTACTCTCGTCTAAGTTGTCTTTTCTTTTCTAAGTTTTCCTTTATTTTCCGTTGTGAGTCTCGGTTCTAAGTGAAGTTTTGCGACAAGATTTCGAGCCACGTTTCTTCTGCAAAGCCAGCTTCAAACAAAGACTTTCATTCCGCCAGCACACCACGTGACTGGCCGCCCCAGACATCAGGCACGCACGCAACAAAAGGGAATCCCCAAAAGCAAAGACAAGCAAGTAGGCTACCTCCAGACTAAGAGCTGAACTGGTGTATGTATTGATATACATTTAATAACCTGTCTAAGAAACGATAGAAGGGTTAAATTAATGATTTGATGGTTCGTTCCAGGTCAGGTCTTAAAGTGCATAAACTTGGGATTTCATCATCTCACTCTTAAACTCACTCTTAAAACTTAATCTTTCCTTACTCTTTTTCCTTCTGAAACTCGTATGAATGTGTGTGTGTGTTTGTGTTAGATATTAGTTGTATGTGTTAGTATATAATCAATAAAGTATTGTTCGTATTTTAAGGGCGTGCAAAGATGGGTAGTATTTATGATCATATAGTGGGCCAGTCTGGGCCAAAATGCCCGGGCCGATGCCCACTCTGTGCGCGCGCGCGCCTTTATGTATGGCTGCGAGTCTGCTATTAGGCCTATAGTGTACTCTTGTGCCTCTACATTTGTTTAAAGTCTATTTAATGTTTAACAAGCAAGACAAAAAAAGTGGGAATGATAACTTTTCATTATTTTGACGAGTGCTGAACAAGTGGTTTTAAGAATTTTTATAGCTTTAAAAAATACGTAGGCTATTTTTTCTAACTTGTGTATGACTATAGCCTATTTAGTTAAACAATTACATTTGTACTGTTTTGTATAAATGTGTAATAGTTTATATAATACAATATTACACTGATAAAAACAATATATAAATATAGCAGCCCTATAGGCCTATAATATTTATTTTTCAATTAAGTTGTAGGCCTACTTACCAATTGTTTTCCTTGCGTTGTTCAGTTTGACGGGAGTCTTGTTCTTTTGAGCTGTTACAATGCTGTTGTATTTTTCCGGAGTGAAAAATACGGCTTGGTGGTATTCCTGTCTTGCTGTTTGGACAGTAGCGTTGAAATAACGCGTATTTTTTCTGGAGGTTTTTATCTGGGAAACTCCATGAAAGTACCCCACTATTGGGTCATTCTCGCTGATGTCTGTCTTCTTTTCCATTTTTCTTGAAAATTCAGAAGAAGTTCTATTTTACTTCTGCTTATTTCTATCCGCGGGATGTCTTGAGCGCAACTGAGCTGAAGCTATATTTGAAAATAGCGGGTTTTATATTCGTATTTTTCAAATTGAGATGGGCGTGTTCAACTGCTTGTTTCTGATTGGTTGAAAACCAGTTAGTAGTTTTTGAACACAAAATGTAGCCTATCACATTAAGACTACGTTAGTTTGAATTTGTTTTACATTTAAATTGTTTCACAGGTTATGTAGGCTATTTAAGAATGAATTATTTTCACTCATTTTATTACATTTTTTTCCAATGTAAATTCAAAAAAGGTAGCCTACTATACATTTGATTTAGGGCTATTTGTTTAGCCATCAAAGATATTAAGCATTCTGAAGTTTTAGGATGATTGGTGATGTTTGTTGTAAGATTTGTATCATAATATTTGTATCAACAGATTTGTATCATAATATAATGTGATTCTTTATTGTTTGAATGTTTATAAGTCAATGTGTCTATTTGTTATGACTTTTTTGTCAATCTGATTTGTATCATATTTGTATCAACAGATTTGTATCATAATATGTGACTCCTTATTGTTTGAATGTTTATAAGTCTGTGTATATATTTGTTATAACTTTTTTTGTTAATCTGATCTGTTAACTTAGTTTTAGACTGAGGACCACTCATTGACTCTGTTTACTTTTTTAAAAAGGTTTTTTGGATTTTCACTAGTAATCTCCACAAAAGAATGCCACATTTTACATGTTAACTCCACCCACACACACACACACACACACACACACACACACACACACACACACACACACACACACACACACACACACACACACACACACACACACACAGAGAGAGAGATGTTGGTGCATTGTATTACAATAATAATTATTGGACCATCCAGGTGTAATGTTTGTAATAAGGTAATGACATTTTCCAACCCCTAATAATTTTTTTTTTGCATTTTTAATAGGTCTAAAAATAAAAAATAAAATAATTTAGTTATTCAGCATTTTGTATTTCAATGAAATAGCGTTTCCAAGTAATGTTTGTGGCGTGGATTTTAATGTTTTAATAGATGAAACCAGTACAGACACTGAAGCTAACTTAAAGTTCAGGATATGAAACATAAACATTAAATTGAAAAGATATTTTTATTGGAAGTGTTCATGTATCATACTAAGTTGATTAAATGTTAACAACGGGCAATGTATTGTCGATCGGCTTAAATTGTTTTTAAGTGTTTTTTTTTTTGTTTTTTGTTTTTTTCAGCACATGCGCAGTTTGAACCCTGAACAAATGCTCAGAATTTAAACTTCAGTTAATTTTAGGTGGATTCCTGACATTATTTTGAGAATGATATTTGGGCGTACTGGATTAAATAGTACGCTTAAAATAATAGGGAAACATGAAACTGGGATGTGTGATGTTTGTAATATTAATTAAACAGTAGAACATGTAATTATTAATTGTCATTGGTATAAGAAGGAAAGGATAAGGCTGAAAGAATGGTTTAGTAAAGAAAAATTTGATTTGAAATGTAGGAAATATTACAAATGAATTCAGGGCATGTAGGGTACAGAGCGATATTTGTGTTTTTGAATAATTAGGATATGGGTTTAGTTGTCTTAGAAAGTTGTATTTAATAAGAATGATATTTTATTTTATTTTATTTTATTTTATTTTATTTTATTTTATTTTATTTTATTTTATTTTATTTTATTTTATTTTATTTTATTTTAAGTGAGAAGGCTATTGTGATCCACACTCCATACTAGAAGGTGGCGGTAATGCACACTTAAGTTGTTTGCCAACCGCCATTAAAAAAACAACAACCAAGAAGGCGTATTCCTCCAAGTGCTGCAGCGTTTCTCCAGAATCACTGGTATGCTATGCTATGCATTAGTGATTTTTATAACCGAGTCGACTGTGTTATTTGTCATATAATATAATGTATATTGTGCTTTTCGTAAACTGATGGTCTGATTCGATTTAACTTAGTGTTGCCGATTTCGGCACTTTTGGGTGCTTTCCAGTGCTGATGTTAACGAACGGTGTCTTGTTGATTTAATCCATTGTTTCTGCAGAGTCACTGGTATGTATTGATGGGACGTGTGATATGTGTAGCAAATGCTTGTTTGGGGTTTGTTACCGCCGGCGCTCACTGGAAGACTGCATTACCCTTTTTGTCACCGCTTTAAAACTACAGCAAACTACGGCAAGTCATATAGCTCAAATTACAAAATAAAATGGGTTTTTTTGTTTGTTTTTTTGTGGTGGTTCTACCTGCATTACAAATGGTATTGTTATAGTTTAACGTTTTTTTTTTTTTCATTGTGAATAATTTAATGAATGATTGAAATTATACTTTGTGTTATATTATAACTATTTTTGAAGATAAAATGATTTATTTATTTTGAGACTGATTTCAATTTTTAATTATAATAATTAGCTGAAAGAACTAGTCAATTGTTAAAAATAAAACAAAGTCTTTAAACTTGACTTGGTCTATAGGGACTTGTGAACATGTTATTTTTTTTTAATGGACTTTGTTATTTGTCATATATGACATATTGTGCTCTTCCCAAATTGATGGCCTAATTTAATTTAGCAGTTGTACTGATTTCATGCACTTTGTGAAACAAACAGGAAAATGCATTTAATGAAATTGAGCAATGGAGAAAATGCTAAAATGATGTAGAGGGTATTAAATTAGACATTTACTCATGACAGATTTTAAATTGACAGATTTATTGACCATCTACAATGTCTTCAGCCAATAGTTGAGGAGATCAGAGCGAGGGATCAGAGCTTGAAGTATTGAACACCTGTCCTAAACCTACAAGTAAGGGAACGCCTTTGGAGAAGAAATGAAGACTGCTTTGGACAAGCTGGATGAATGGGTACTCTTTTTGATCCTTTAATAGATTCAAAATATTGCAGTATTGACCGCTTTTGACAATGAGGCCATTAATGGAAGTTTGCAAATATATATTTAAAATAGCATTAAATTGAACATGCTACTTTAAAAAAATATATATTGTAAATTTATAATCCCTATATAATTACATTTGTTGTTCAATTTAATGTTATTGTGTTGCAAAATGAATCACATGGAACACAGCACTTTTGTTGATCTGTGGTATGGACTGGTCAGAATCCATAATACAACATGCATTTAATTTGGTGTAATTTTAAGTTTAACCTTTATAGACTGAAAATGTATTATATGTTCGTGTTTTGTCTTGCTAATGTTAGTGTACACATTAAATGGGTTTGAATTTATTCCAGCACTACAAGAGGCTAAATAAAATGTAATTTGGTACTCGCATGCCGTTAGCTGTGTGCATTTCTGCACACACCAGAGGCACGAAGACACCGAGAGGCCTGTTTTAGAGCAGATAATGAGTGCCCGTTTTTATTCCTCTTTCTACTTGCACTTGTATGGATGCATAATGCATACACCTACATAATTAGGTAAAAAATACCACAAGAGTGAGAAGGATATGTATCCTTAAAGAGCACCTATTATGCAAAATTCACTTTTACATGGTGTTTGAACATAAATGTGTGTTGGCAGTGTGTGAGCAAAACAACCCTAGAATGATAAAAATCCACCCAGTGTTATTTTACAATCTCAATAAATCACAAGCACTGTCTCAGAATGAGCTCAGAAGGGTTCTTTAAACGTTAGCAGGACGTCGCGGGGGACGTGCGCAGGACGTTTGCAGGACCATCGTGCGACGTACCGAGGGACCTTAGTGGGACGTTTGGAAAACATTCGGGGACCTTTACAGAACGTTCATTAGAAGTCCTTTTAACATCCTTTTATTTTATTTTACTTCTGGCTAACCAAAGAAAACAGACACGTTGTAAGGAACAAAGTATTTATTTAAACAATTGTAAAGGTGTTGTGCTCTTTCCGTGTGTGTGTGTGTGTGTGTGTGTGTGTGTGTGTGTGTGTGTGTGTGTGTGTGTCTTCAAACGTGCTGGCAGCTGTGTGTGTGTGTGTCTCGGGTCGGTTCACTTTATTTACTTTCTGTTCACATTGTGGTAGTTACGGTTCGTGAACTCGTTAAGCTCCTGGTAACCCGCGAGTGCACCACAAGTTTATCCTCCATCATCGCACTCTCCGGGCGTTCAAGCAACTGTAGCTTTCATCACTAAAACGGAAATCCCGCCTCTCCATTCATTCGATTGGACAGTGGAAAAAACCGCGATGACGTCGGGCGCTTTTTCCGCTTGGAGTTGCTTTTTTTTCAACTTCAAAAACGCGAGGCGCAGCAGGCGCTTAAACAGCGCGCAGAACGCTCGCTGCCATAGGAAACCAATTGAAAATAGGCGCCTCTCACTGCCAAAAACGCGTCAGGTGTGATCGGCCCCATAGGAAACCCATTGAAAATAGGCGCCTCGCACTGCCAAAAACGCGTCAGGTGTGATCGGGCCCCTAAGTGCAATAATTAAAATACCGGTAATATTTTTCCTAAAATAACTTATTTTGAATAAAACCAGTCATTCGATCGCCTGACCAACATTTTTACAGGTAGCCTAAATTAGGAGGATACTTTTATTTGTCTTACCTGTGTTATTTTCCACTTTCTTTCCAGCAATGTGCTTTTCCATTCTTCGCATTTTCCTTGGCTGCATTCATCATGTGAAGTCGATGCATTATTTTAGAGCTCCTGAGATTCAACCATATTTTCTTCATGTGGAATAATAAATTGTAGGCTATTCAATTGAATCACTTCTCATGTTTTTGATGTTTAAATTATATTGGCTGAAAACAGACTCGTGATTTGATTACATCTTTAATTAGTGATAGAAGTTATAAGTAACATGAAAGTTATTATCTTAACATTAAAATTAAAACACTAACAATTTTAACATTTAACATTTAATTTTAACATTAAAAATCTATTATCACAGTTAATTTAATGGATAAACAAATCCCCTTTTAAATCCAATATCGGTTTTATATTTTAGTTTAATTATTCGTTTGTCTGAGTTGCAAGATGTCCGGTCTAATGATAAAAATCAAAGGCATGGGCGACTGGATTGTGTTGTCATGGAAATGGCAGGTGAGGGACGAAATAGACGTTCGCAAACTGGCCTGGACAAATGTCCTCAGAACGTCCACAGGCGAACTTTACAAAGCGGACCAAATACGGACGTCCTCCGAAGGTCCGCTCGGGAACGTTACAAAGCGGACCAAATACGGACGTCCTCCGAAGGTCCGCTCGGGAACGTTACAAAGCGGACCAAATACGGACGTCCTCCGAAGGTCCGCTCGGGAACGTTACAAAGCGGACCAAATGTGGACGTCCTCCGAAGGTCCGCTCGGGAACGTTACAAAGCGGACCAAATACGGACGTCCTCCGAAGGTCCGCTCGGGAACGTTACAAAGCGGACCTAATGCGGACGTCCTCCGAAGGTCCGCTCGGGAACGTTACAAAGCGGACCAAATACGGACGTCCTCCGAAGGTCCGCTCGGGAACGTTACAAAGCGGACCAAATACGGACGTCCTCCGAAGGTCCGCTCGGGAACGTTACAAAGCGGACCAAATACGGACGTCCTCCGAAGGTCCGCTCGGGAACGTTACAAAGCGGACCAAATGCGTACGTCCTCCGAAGGTCCGCTTGGGAACGTTACAAAGCGGACCAAATGCGTACGTCCTCCGAACGTCCGCTCGGGAACGTTACAAAGCGGACCTAAGGGGACGTTGGAAAAGTCCGGGGGACGTCCCCTGTTAGCTGGGTTCTTTGTATAATCTTAATAATCTGTATCATATTTAACATTTTTAGGCCAGTGTAAGTTGTTTTTTGTCTGTTTGAATATTTTGTGGTTGTATTTTGTGATTAATTGTATAAAGACAGCGTTTTGTTATAGTGATAAATTAATCTTATTCATCTGGCCAGCATTTTGATTAGAACAAGAAATAAGTTACTGTTTGAAACATGTTTGGTGTTGTGGTTGTTCTTATTAGTTTAAAAGTTAAGTTAAATTAGTTAATTTTTATTAGTTAAAATGTCGATTCCTCTTATCGTTTCCTTTGTGAGCATTTCAATATGAGTTTATACAATTCAAGTGCAAGACGACTCGCGACTTTTTTGTGCTGACGAAAGGAACGAAAGCGTTTTTTTGTGCTGTCTGTCCAACGCTATCTCACGACCAATTCGTACGAATTCGTACGAATGATAAAAAGTTGGCTAATTCGTACTAATTCGTACGACCTCACTCGTACGAATTTGTACGATTTGTCTAAACCCACGTGATGGGTAGGTTTAGGGGCGGGGTCAGGGGTAGGTCATTCGTATGAATTCATACGAATTGGCCAATTCGTAAAATATGTACGATTTTGCAAAAAACTTACTAATTCGTACGAGTCAGGTCGTATGAATTCGTACGAATAAGCCACTTTGTAGAATTTGTACGTTTTCCCGTGAGATCGGGCTGGTCTGTCTGCTGTTCACACATCCACAGCTCGCTCACAGAAAAAGTTATTTTAAACCTTTCAACTCGTGCGCTGTTTTCTATGCACATTGAAGCGCAGTCACAGAAATTTTGATTTGTAAAATTGATCTTAAACTTAAACTAGCGCTGTTTTCTATGATGTAGTCTATACACATGTGAAGTACGTGAGCGCGAGACGGCTCGCGCGCTGTCTTCAGTGCTACAGGCGTATTGGCCAAGTCTTAAAGTGACAGGAGCGGCTGTCTCTATAATAACAGTAATCAAAGGACAAAGAGAAAATTCACTCGTTCTTGACTAAATAACTTTTGTAACTGTGTTTGTACCTTATTGATAAAAAGTGTAGGCCTACTGTTATTTTACATTTGAATTACAGCTTTTAGTACCTGAATACCTGAAAATCTTAAAACACTGTTTATTTCAATCATATATTTGTTCAGTTGTATCTATATTTGCAATTGGTAATTTTTGATTTGTTCTCTTTTAATTACTGAGTGTTTACTTATCTTTATTAATGCTTGCATGTATATTTAGTTAGGCTAGTTGTTTTACTATAGTATTTTTAAACCACAGGCAAAATTTTCCAGTGCAATTGCTCTTTAGCTTGTTAATTTGGTAACACTTTATTTTGATAGTCCGTTTGTTGAGACTTTACTAGTTATTAGTAGCCATTCAGTAGCTTGTCAACAGTACATCAGTTGACATTCAACAACACTGTTTCAACAGACAAGTAACATACGTTCAACTGACTGCCTATAGACTATAAGGTACAATTCAAGTGTTAATCTACAGATTTTTCGAAAAAGTGCCTGTTGACTGTCAATGTTATTTTGCAACAGGTTTTTAACCAATTGTCGACTAACTTTCAATTGTCAACTAACTTTCTGTAGATTGAGTACCAACAACTCAAGATCAATCTGTCAGTTAAATGTCAACAGTCATGTCAGCATATGAAGTATATGATACTGTATATCCTACTCAAGGGGTCTCATATGCATCAAATTAATAATTATTTTAGCTGATTTAAAACTGTTTAAATTATTATAACTGTAAAAATAATTTTTTGCTCTCTGACTAATGATCAATAAATCAATAAAATGTTCCCAAATGAGCCAAGAAATTATGTGGAATAATTTTTATCATGTGCCATCAAAATGTTTTGCAGTAGAGGGTTAATATATATGAATGTCTTCAAATCAATAGTTTCCTCGTCAGTTGTTAAATAAGTGCAATGTAAATATTAATAATGACTGAATAAATGATATTTATGATTCTGTCAATAGACTTTCAGAAATGTGTGTATAATAGCTTAGCATTTCTCAACATGAGGAAGTTGTTTGATAATGTGTTTGTGACTGATCTACAGTCTTCAGGATAATGATTTAAATAGAGAGAGTCACTTTGCATTGTCAGCACATGCTTCAGTGCTCTGAGAGTGTTTATAGTGCTGTGAGTTTAACACTTCATGACTGAGAGCAGAACACAATCTTCATCATCACACAAGACTAAACTACAGCAATGAACACAATCAACATCTTCATCTGGACCATTGCACTGTTTATTCAAGGTAAGATGTAAAAACTGACTCTGGTTTTGGTGTTTTTGTAAAAGTATATGATGATAATAGTTTTAAACACTAATAGTTTGTATTTTCTCTTCTTCAGAATCCAGAGGAGTGACTCTGACTCAACCTGAAGTTAAAACTGTCCAACAGAGTCAAACAGCAACAATAGAGTGTAATATAGATGTAGGAATATACAGCAGCTACTTAGCCTGGTATCAGCAGAAACCTGGAGAAGCTCCTAAACGCCTGATTTATTACATAAACAGCCGTAATACTGGAACTCCATCTAGATTCAGTGGCAGTGGAACAGCAAATACTGGACGAGATTTTACTCTGACCATCAGTGGAGTCCAGACTGAAGATACAGGAGATTATTACTGTCAGAGTTATCACAATGGTCCAGTGTTCACACAGTGATAAAGAGTCGTACAAAAACCTCTGTCAGTCAGACGTCACAGTGACTGCACTGATACAGCTGAGAGAAACTGCAGCTGCTGATGGAGGATCACAAACTACACAATATCAAACCTTTCACACACTTTATTCATTTATTATGATATACTAAGTAAACACATAATCTTTTATCTCTTACTAAACTGGACTAAAATGTGAGTGGTGCTTATTGTTGTAAAACTTCTTGTTCTTGTAAAGCCGCTACAATGTAATAATTGCACTTCCATCCTTCACCACTAGAGGACACATCTTTATATTACTGAGTTCCCTATCTGTCAGCGAGAGAGTTTTCCTGCACTTCAACGAGCTTCTAGAAAGAGAAATGTCTCACTTCACATCAGAAGGCCTACTCTCTCATCCCTGCATAGAAAGACACACGTACGAATGAGACGCTAAAATAAAAATGGTTAAAAGCACAATTTTTAAGGAAAATGTACTAATCACACTGATGCACATTATGACAGAAACCCTTAACAATGTTCTAAAACCATAAATGCAGTGATTATGATACAAATTAAATGAATAAATAAAACTACCATTGCAATGTATCTTATATAATTCCTATAATTAAAGGTCCCATGACATGCTACTTTTTGTAGGCTTTAATATAGTCCTTAGTGGTCCCTAGTACTGTATCTGAAATCTCTTTCCAAAAATTCAGCCTCGGTGCAGAATTATAGCCACTACAAGCCAGTCCCAGAATGAGCTTCCTTCAGACAGGCCGTTTCGGTGTCTGTAGCTTTAAATACTAATGAGGAGGAGAAAGGCGGCGCAAGGTGGAGGGTGGGTGTGGCCTTGACCATCTTGCGCAACGGTACCGTGGCGTGCATGTTTACGTTGGATATAGCAATGGCACGAAGACACGCAGTCGTTCAAGCATTTCAGTTTGACCCAGAATCTGATCCAGATGGAGAAGCAACGGATGAAGAAGTTGCAACTCAGCGGCTCCAGCAGGACGTTTCCAAATGGTTAGTTTAAAATATTATGTCTGGATACGGTACTTTATTCGGATGGTTTACAGTTATTATCATGTAGCTAACGCTAACCTACTGTTGCCTTTTCATGAGAGATCTGTAACGTCTGTATTTATCTTATTACAATTACATCAAGCTCTGCGATCTTGAAATGCGGATATCGCGCGCGCCATATAACCAACAGGAAAACGGTTATCCAAATAACAAAGACGTGTACAACACTCGCGTTACAGTGTGTGTATTCACACACATAAACTGCATAGCTGCATAGCTAATGTTACAGCCACATTCTACGTGTAACAATCTAGGTAACCATAAACAGTAAAGCAACACACTTATATATCATTAGTTGACTTACTTGTCCGAGGTGTGTAGCTGAGCCAAAGAGAGTGATCCAGACTTTAGTTTCAGACGTTCAGCAAGCCCAGCTCTGTATTGACCCTTAGGTGTTCATTTGTACATCCAATTATTGAGCAATTGTTATGCTTCGCTCGCTCAAAAGCCATGATATCTCTCGTGGACAAACTAAAATCGCGCGTGCGCGTTCCTAATTCCTAGCGCATTTTCTCATGGGCGGAAAATATATTCTCTGGGCGGGCAAAGCAGAGACAGGGGAGGTAACATTTCCTCCTTATGACGTCATAAGGAGGAGATTCAAGATCAGCGCGTATGAGCCTCCATTTTCTCAAAGGCAGAGAAAGATAGCAAAAGCTCGATTTACACCGATTGAAATTTCTAGAAACTTGGGGACCATATACAGGCTAGGGGAACTCATATTAATGTTAAAAAACCTCAGAAAGTGAACATTTCATGTCATGGGACCTTTAAGATTCACCCACAACAACTGACTGGAACTCAGATCAGAACATTTTATTCAAGTTTTGCTGTAGTTAACTCACTTATAGAACATTTCTCCTTATACATGAAAACATAGAAATTAAACTCAGATGTCCAAAATCAACTGGTTACACTGCCATCCTGAATGTTTTATCTCTTTATAATGTGGTATTAATAAACTTATCTAATATACTTGTGTCTCTTTTTGCCCTCAGTGGTACTGAACCTGTGTGCCCTATTTCTATTCTTAAAGGGGTGGCGTAGTCTGCTCTTTATATTGTATTCATATTAAGGATTTTGTATCAATATTGTCATCTCGTTTGACAGTTGTTATAAGCTGTGCTTATATGCGTAATTATTCACTGATTGCATCATTTACAACTTGTAAAACAGCAAACTAGTGATGGGTGTTTTCGAAACACTGCTTCATTGTCAAAAATAATTTATTTCGAAACAGTGATTCAGAGTGTGTATTAAAGGGATAGTTCACTTTAAAATAAAATGTTGGTATGTTTTAGCTTACCTCAAGGGCATCCAAGATGTAGGTGTCTTTGTTTCCGCAGTAGTTTCAATTTTGATATTTTTAGGTCAAACCGTTCTTGTCTGTCAGTCATATAATGCAGGTCTATGGTCACTGTCTCAAACAGCATGCACAGAGTCCAAATTAAAACAAGTCCCCATCGTCCAAATTAAACAATTCCCCATCGTAAGTACACATTGATGGCCTAAGACACGAAACGAGCGGTTTGTGTGAGAAAACGAACAGTATTTATATCGTTTTTACCTCTTGAACACAGCCATGTCCAAGTGATCTGAGAGCGCGGGCGGGTATAGATATATACACTAGATGTCGCATTGGCTCATTTTGCAAATCAATCGGTTCAATGGTTTCTAAAAGCTTTGTTTCTCCCATCACTAGAGCAACATGATTTTGGTTATTTTTTAAATTGATAACAGCAGACTATGTGGTTGCACTTTATTTTACAGTATGTGCACTTACATGTACTTACAATGTACTAGGAAAAATACTGGGTAATATAAGGTAACCTATAAGGTATACCTAGTTATTATCCAGTTATTTAAATTACTATAATAAGTACCTAGTAAGAACATGGGGAACAGGACTGTAAAATAAAAAGCTACTGACTATCAAACATTGTTATTGTGGAATGATAAAACACAGTTCAATTATCAAGCAATCTCATTGGCTACAGGATCATCAGAAGCCAATCAGCTTGTGTAATTTGGTAATGATGTGATTGCTTACAGCTTATTCGTCCATGAATCCTGAAAAAAAGTATCACAGGTAAAAAAAAAAAATTATCAAATGTTTCTAACATTGATAATAAATCAGCATATTAGAATGATTTCTGAAAAATCATGTGACACTGAAGACTGGAGTTATGGCTGTTGAAAATCCGGCTTTGCATCACAGAAATAAATTATATTTTTAAAGTATATTAAAATAGAAAACTGTAAAACTGTACATTTAAAATGTAATAATATGTTTCTGTATTTTTTATCAAATAAATGCAGACTTGATGCGCATAAGAGACTTCTTTAAAAACATAAAAATAGTCCATGTGTGCAAATGTTTGACCAGTAGTACTGTACTATTATACT
Source organism: Leuciscus idus (assembly GCA_021554675.1). Classification (NCBI taxonomy): domain Eukaryota; kingdom Metazoa; phylum Chordata; class Actinopteri; order Cypriniformes; family Leuciscidae; genus Leuciscus; species Leuciscus idus. The sequence continues at coordinate 30,966,840 of CM038643.1, read as the reverse complement.
ATTGCTGCATAATTATCAAACATGTTGAAGTCCTTTCACGTCACCATTGGGCGTGTTGTTGTCCGCCTACACTTCACATAATAGTTCTGTAGGCCTGGACTTCATTTAACCAACTATGATAGTTTGATCAAATGGTAAACGGTGTTTCAATATACATAGACTAAATAAAAAGTGACTTTAATATTTCTTACCATTAATGCGACTTTCGGTGCTGGTTTTGTGCAGTGCTCTGTAGTCAATTAGCATCCATAGTTTAAACGACGCAGATTCAGATCGCTTCATAAATGTAAATTCGTCTGTCCATCTAATTTTCAAACCATTTATGAATGACTGGAAAATTACCGCTCCACTTCACATTGTCCAATGAAATTTTAACTTGTGCCAGATGACGATTGGTCGGTGTATTATACATGACAAACAGGCTTCAATGAATTATGTAATATTTTAAAATATGTGATATGTGGATTATTAATTGAATCGACACACTACCTTTTATTATTGGAAAAAAAACGTCTAAAAATGGTTTGGTTTATTCCTTCCTGCCGTCGAGCCGTTTACTCACTGAAATAACTATATCTGTCCCGAGAGCATCGGTTCCCGAGCAGACTGTGGAAAACCTACGGTGACTGGACAAGTTTTCTTGCGTGCGTCCGCTTTTAACGAGTCTTGACTGTCGTACAGTCTGACATTAATGACGACTGAGATCTTACAGTGTGACATGGCTTACAGCGAGGATCATGTTCGTAGCAACAATCGTAAAGGACTATTATAAATGGCACAGTGTGCGCCCGGCTTTAGTCTTGAGTTGTTGTATTATGTGGGGAACTGGTATGCATGTAAGAGGGAGAGAAAGTTGTTTTTGTACATGCAATGCTAGCAAAGAGACATGTGAGTTACCTGAATGTGATCTCTTGATTTACGTGACTATACAACAATGTCCACTAACTCTCATTAGAGTATTAGTAGACTGTATAGTATTAGTATACTAAGTATTAGTTGTGATTGAGGATCAGTTAAACTTCACAGAGCACATTTCTAGAGCTGCCCGGTCCTGCAGATCTGCCTTATACAACATTAGGAGGATCAGGCCCTTCCTATCAGAGCTACACAACTCTTGTTCTCTCCAGACTGGACTATTGTAATGCTCTCTTGGCCTTCCAGCATCAACTGTCAAACCTCTGCCACTGATCCAAACACTAATAACACTATATCATTACAATCAACATCACTCTTGTGTTTATGAAGAGAATGAGTCAGTGTTTCAATATGATCATCATGTTTTAGGTGTAATATATGATCCTGTCAATCAAACTGAACAGACTGCATTCAGTCACTTCTGCTGTCTGGACGTGATGCTTTCCATCTGAGACACAGAAACTTTTACATTCTTACACAAATATTGGCTGATTCATGAGTTGTGATCATGTTTTTATTCATTTTTATTATATTTTTACACATTAAAGTTCACCACCTTCTTTAAATGTAAATGTGCAGCAGAAGTGAAAGTGTTCCAGTCCAGATCATGTAACCAATCAGAGAGTGAGACTGAAACCCCATTTGCATTGTCAGGGTGGAGTGATTGTGATCCTCTCAGAATAGAGCAGCTCTGTCTCCAGAGACCATGTTCAAACCCCAAGAGCTTTATTTGACATTTACTGCTACATCAACCTTCTGAAAAGCACCTGCATCTTCATCTGTTAGTTGAATGATGTTGTCAGACACAAAGTGAACTTGTTGAGAAGCTTTATTGAATGTTGCAGCAAACACAGCAGATTGAAAGATCACACACACACACACACACACACACACACACACACACACACACACACACACACACACACACACACTCAGTTTCAGTATTGAGTTGTAAATCACTACAGCTGCAGCACTAGACTCATGTGAATCCTGCCTGACACAGGACACTCAGATACGGCTCATCTTCAGGAGAGAAACATCAGCACTCAGAGCTCTTGTGGAACGAGACCTCATGAGGAGCTCCATCATGTGTTACTCTGCAGACGTACAGCTCTCCCTCTTCCCAGCGTGCTTTGCTGAGGGTCAGGACGCTACTGCGGCTGTAGCGGCCGTCCTGCTGGCTCTCTGCGCTGGTCAGAACCCCCTCGGTGACCTCTGACCCGTCCAGTGTCCAGCTCACCAGCGCCCCCTGTGGAGAGTAAGAGCTGAGCAGGCAGAGCAGTGCGGCTGAGTCTCCAGAGATCTGCAGAGAAGAGGGCGGCAGCAGAGACACTGAGGGCTTCACTGTGGGACCAGCTGCAGGAGACAAACACAACACATTCACACACACACACAACACACACACACACACACACACACACACACACACACACACACACACACACACACACACACACACACACAATTAAATTTTTAATGCATTAATTATGCACTGCTATATACATTAAAATGCATGTATGATCTAATCAATAAGTGTAACAGCAGTTATAACACATATTATCTATTATCAGGCCGATCTGACTGCTTTAATTCCAGCAATTATTCACTCTGAACATAAATATCTTACATTTTGAGATATTCACCTGAACTGAAAATGTAACTCAATTTCAAACAGAGTTAAAACACAATTGAATCATACAGAATGAACAAAACACTGAATTATAAGCACAACATGAGCAAAAGAGATTCAGTATCATTGACTGAACTACAGAAAGCAGCAACATTTACATTCTGATGTCAAATCTCTTTTTCCATGTATGATTTCTACAATAAAAGATGAACTAAATATGAACTCAGTGTAGAAATAAATGAAGGAAAAACAAACCTGTAATAAACTGATTAAACTCATAGTGAGACACAGTGTGGAAATATGTTTAGAAATTTATTATTTTTTGTTGTTGAAAGGAATAATGCTATTCTTATAATAATATCATTGTTTTAGATTAAATAATTATACAAAAATATCAGTAACACTTTATTAAAAGCCTTTATACATATTGCATTATAAAGGTATTTTTAATGCATTAATTATATATTGTTTTGCACATTATAATGCATGTATAATCTCATCAGTAATTGTAACCAAAGTTTTAACACATTATAATATTATCTATTCATTGTTACACCTCCAAAAAAAAAAAAAAAAAAACACTAAAACTCATGACAAACAACCAATTCTAGATGTAACAAGGAATGTGCAAATATTATAAAACATTTTAACTTTGGTTACAGTTATTTATGAAAACATATGACATTATAACATACGCTATTGATACCTTTATAATGCATTATACATAAAGACTTCAAGTAAAGTATCACCACAATATCTAATAATCATTATTATTAATAAATGTTGTTCTTTTTTCAACTATAAAAAACACTTTCTGAAATATAAACTGTATTTTTTCATTAGGTGATTAAATAGACAGACTTACCGATCACCAGTTTAGTTCCTCCACCGAAAGTCCACCACAGTGATACAATCTAATGAAACGCTCGTACAAAAACCTCTATTCCACTCGAGTGAACACACACTCCAGCAGAGAGAGAGAAACAACACTTCAACACACTGATATTAGAAGATCCTCAGCTCTTCTCAACACTCACTCATTCAGATTTGACTAAATGCTTTCTGATATAACACTGTTTAAAGAAATATATTTGATGAGCTGTGACCTCTGAGGTGACCTTTGACCTCTTTGATCATGGATGATGTTGTGGAGTTTCTCATAATGATGCTTCTGTTCTTCATATGCAGATCAATCATCATGATTCACAGAAAAACCTGCAGCTTCAGACTTCAATCTTCAGTGAAAATCTCTTCAAATAATGAGTTTATTGAATTTTAGAGCCAAAGTCAATAGAAAGTGTCAACAATGAAAATATAAAAGGTATTTTGCATGTTCTACACAGTCAAGCATGTTTTCATATTCAAGGTCTGATCTAAAAGTATCTGGACTGGTTATGAATCTCCACACAAGATCATGAAACGTGAACAAGCTCTAATATGTCTCCATCTTTAACAGCCTGTTTCTTCTCCATTTGATGATTTCAGACACACATGAGGCTTCATGATAGATGGAGTGACACCATGAACTCTGATTAGAGATTCACAATCAGTCCTGATACTTTCTGAACAGACTCATGATTCATGATCTTACTTTAGTGATGGCGGTTCATCTAGTGGAAGTGTAGCAGTGATGATGGTCACATGACTGAATATGGACACAGAGATGGACGTTCATCTGCACATCCTCAGTGTCTCAGGAGTCACAATAAAAATACAAAATAAAGTCATGATTCTGTAACTCTAGTGTATATGAGTTTGTTCTCAGCACAAGCTGTTGTAAATCCTGCCCACTTCTTTGCATTGTCAGCACATGCTTCAGTGCTCTGAGAGTGTTTATAGTGCTGTGAGTTTAACACTTCATGACTGAGAGCAGAACACAATCTTCATCATCACACAAGACTAAACTACAGCAATGAACACAATCAACATCTTCATCTGGACTCTCTGTCTGTGCATTGAAGGTAAATGTTTCAAGAAAATGTTAAATTGAATATTATAATATCATCAACAGTGAATGCTGCTTTTCTAACTCTCACTATTTCTATCAGGTTTCAGTGGACAGGTGACTGTGACTCAGACTCCTTCTGCAAAAACGGTTCAAACTGGTGAATCAGTCTCTATAAACTGCAAAACAAACACAGTAGTGAGCAATGGCTGTTCAGGTTCATATACTTGTATGGCCTGGTACTCACAGAAACCTGGAGAAGCTCCTAAACTCCTGATTGAGTCTGCGACAAGACCTTATACTGGAACTCCATCTAGATTCAGTGGCAGTGGATCCAGAACTGATTTTACTCTGACCATCAGTGGAGTCCAGACTGAAGATACAGGAGATTATTACTGTCTGAGTTTTCACAGCACTGGTAGCTATGTGTTCACACAGTGATAAAGAGTCGTACAAAAACCTCTGTCAGTCAGACGTCACAGTGACTGCACTGATACAGCTGAGAGAAACTGCAGCTGCTGATGGAGGATCACAAACTACACAATATCAAACCTTTCACAGACTTTATTATGATGCAAGTAAACATATAACATATAATCTTATATCCCTTACTAAAATGGACCAACATTTTTTAGAAAATGTGAGTGGTGTTTGTCCCTGTAAAATTTTCCACTTCAATGTAATCTAACTGTAGGAAAGTCAGTCACTTTAATTGCATTTATGAGCTGTTAAGTCATTATTATGAGAAAATGTCTCATTATTATGACTTAAAGAATCATATTTTTTTACTCAACCATGGCGGAAACGTGCTTCAATACTTCACTGTAGATACAACTTACTGTATATTCATGTCACTTTAACATAGCGATCACATGAATATACAGCTACAAATGATCTCACTAAAAACCCGTCAGTCATGAATGATCACGTCTGTCTGCTGATCTCTGATTGGCTAAAAGTGTGTTCTCGATGTCATCACCAACACCAGTCGACTCTGCGGTGGGCCGGTGTGTTTACACATCATGATGACTGATTTTATAGACTACATGCACACTTGAGTTTTGTTTATTAACCAGTTAATCTATAAAATGTAGGTGTTTGAAAACCGCCAAACCAATTTTTACCAGCAAAATCAAATTCAATATTCAGAAACTTGCCAAATCTGGCAGCACTGGCTTCATGTCATTACGTCACTAGGGGGAGATGATCTCTGTGAACCCATGAACCACTGTCTATTTCATTTTACCTGATCTCAGATCAGTTTTTTAAATATTAGATGCTTATTGGCACATTTTTATAATAAAAAAGGAGTTGTAGTTAAAAGTGTCTAATTGGTCTGATTACCAAGCTCTCCATAAAACAAACAAAACAAGCCCTTCAATTTAATAAACTAACTCATATTATAAAGACATTTCATATTTACTGGTGTTAGATGATTTGGTAATTACATTGAATAAAAACTGATAAAATAAAAATTTAAAATAAAAATTTGAACTTTCAATAAAAACTGTTTTCATGCTGAGTTTTCGCTGTTCTGACCAGCGTGTGAGAGCCTCGAAACAGTGAATCATTTTGCAAAGCAATTGGTTCAATGGTTTCTAAAAGCTTTGTTTTAGAAACAGGAAAGTTATCAATGACGCAAACAGAGTTCAATTTGGCTGTAAAGCTGCTCTAAAAAGAAAAGTGTCATTGTTCAGCTGAATTCAGTTCAGTGTTGATTCAGTTCTGTTCAATAACTGTGTAAAGTATATCAATTATAAAAATAGTTCATTTTCATTATTAAGCAGCTCTGCAGAAAACGTCTCAGGTTACGACTGTAACCTATGTTCCCTGAGAACAGGGAACGAGACACTACGTCAGAATGACGCTATGGGGAACGCCTCAGGCGTGACAGGTGTCTGAAATCAAATATCATCTCACAGCAATCATGCTGACCGGCGACAGCCCGTGAATCATTAGCGTGAATGATTAACGTGCAACCTGCAAGTATAAAAGGGGCGCTTTGCAAACATGACAACATCCTATCGTCTGAAGGGACTGTTGCAGGCAGGCCCCGAGGCATGGCAGGAAGACGTAGTGTCTCGTTCCCTGTTCTCAGGGAACATAGGTTACAGTCGTAACCTGAGACGTTCCCTTTCGAAAGGGAACTCTACACTACGTCAGAATGACGCTATGGGGAACGATATACCAACGCCACCATGCTAAGGGGAGTGCATGCCAAAAGGCAGTGACAACTGTCAGAACCGGCAATTCAAATGAACGCTAGTACCACTCACCCCCAGGTCACACTGAGCTGTCAGTGACAGCACTCCCTACGGTCATAGCCCAAGCTCAAAGACACCACAGAAAGCCTCCATAAACATAGTTTAGTGAAAGGTCTACCTGGGCCTGCTCAAGGGCCAAGGACCACAACTTCAACTTCTTAGAAGGGGTCCCTTCTAGGGAATGTGGCTAGGGAACCTGAGGAACCCCAGCCAGTCACTATTCAGGGGAACGTGCCGCCTGAAACGCCACCAGGCAGGCCTGACCTGGTGTCAATATATAAGACACTACAGTCTGGCCACTTCCTGTCTGTCCGAAGACAGAGCCTCTGGACACTTGCCTTTAGGAAGGCATCCAACCCGAGGGACTGTGAAGCAGGCAGTGAACCACTCGGACCGGATCTCAGAGACGGGATATCCTGGAGAGTATGACTCAGCATAGTGCTTTACAACCCTTGCCAGCGAGGGGAGTTTCTCTACTCAATCCACGGATCAACTCAGTGTTTGTGTTTCAAAACACTGAGGAGGCCTGTGAGGGCCTAAGGGCTGATCTAACTGGGAGGCCTCAAGAGAGGCCTACGACCGACTGACCAGACTCAGGAGACCACATACTCATACTGACCCTCAGTGAGGGGAGGAGCATTAGATCTACCTGGTAGGCAACCAGGCTGTAGCAGGAAAAAGAGGTTCCAGGAGGGAACCCGTAGCAGAGAATAAAAACTTGAGTCGAGCCAGGGCGCAAGCTCACCTTCGCTAGCTGCCTGATAAGGTCTGCTAAACTGAAAGTAAGCGGCCACTAGCTTACAAAAACCCAGCACCACTGTGAAACTACTCTCAGGGAGACCTGGAGAGGCCTTACTACCTGACAACCACAGTATGTGGGAGCTCACTTTCAGAGAGGCCTGGTGAAGCCTACTATCTGATAGCCACAGAACGTGGGAGCTCACTTTCAGAGAGGCCTGGGGAGGCCTACTACCTGACAACCACAGTACGTGGGAGCTCACCTTCAGAGAGGCCTGGTGAAGCCTACTATCTGATAACCACAAAACGTGAGAGCTCACTTTCAGGGAGGCCTGAAGAGGCCTACTACCTTAAAGACCATGCTAAGTGGAAACGCACAGTAAGTAGGAGCTAACCCTCCAGGGAGGCCTGGTAAGGCCTACTACATGACAACCACAGTATGTGGGAGCTCGACTTCAGGGAGGCCTAGTGAGGCCTACTACCTGATAACCACAGTGCATGGGAGTTCACTTACAAAGAGGCCTAGAGAGGCCTGCTACATGACAACCACAAAACGTGGGAGCTCAACTTAAGGGAGGCCTAGTGAGGCCTACTACCTGATAACCACAGTGCATGGGAGTTCACTTACAGAGAGGCCTGGAGAGGCCTACTACCTGACAACCACAGTATGTGGGAGCTCACCTTCAGAGAGGCTTGGTGAAGCCTACTATCTGATAACCACAGAACGTGGAAGCTCACTTTCAGAGAGGCCTGGAGAGGCCTACTACCTGACAACCACAGTATGTGGGAGCTCTCCTTCAGAGAGGCCTGGTGAAGCCTACTATCTGATAACCACAGAACGTGGGAGCTCAAGAAAAACCACATTAAGTGGAAACTCAAAGTATGATGGAACTCAACTCCAGGGAAGCCTGGTGAGGCCTACTACCAGAGAGCCATGACATGAAGGAGCTTACTTTCAGGGAGGCCTGGAGAGGCCTACTACCTGAAAACCACAGCTGACAGTGGGCCAGACTGGCAGTCCAGTTGACTGTCTATGGGGCTTTGCCTTCAGGGAGGCCTTATGAGGCCTACTACCTGATAGTTCAACCTCAGGGCCACTTAGTACCACAGTATGAGGGATTCAGCCCTCAGGGAGGCCTAGTAAAGCCTACTACCTGATCCCCACAAAAAAATGTGGGAGCCCATCTTCAGGGAGGCCTGAAGAGGCCTACTTCCTGAAACGGTCTAATCAGCTGGATGTGTACTGCTGCTGGGGACTCGCCTAACAGGGAGGCCCGGTCGAGCCTACTAGCTGATAGCGAGTCTTTCTGCTACTTTAATGAACACTGCTGGAACCATACTAATAAAAAACTTTCCTAAAGTTTTGACCTAGTGTATGCTCCACAATGTTGTGACCCACCTCCGAGGAGGCCTGTTAAGACCTACTACTCGGTAGTGAGTCTTCTGCCCGAACTACCAGGGCCAACCAACGAAAGTGAGCTGGCCTAGGAGCCCTAACTTAGGGGCTACCCGGTCAAGGAGGCCTGCTGGGGCCTACTACCTAACTGTGTAGCCTTCAAGGCAGAAAAACTGTTACTACAGTGCTTACAGCATCCTGGTACCTAATCACATTGCCAAAGGCAGTGTACTCAGCAAGAAGCAATACCCTCATAGCAGGGGAGTACAACATACGCCACTCTGCCTAGTGGAGGCCCCATTTTAAGGGCCTACCTACTAAATGCATGGGCGTCAGCTCATGGCAATGCTCTGGCTTCAAGGGAGCGGAGTTCAAAAACCGGAATGAAATGTAGTTAGAACTCCCTGCTCAACCGGAGCCATCGTGGTGTGAGGTAGATAATACAGAGCTGAGAATGGATTACTCAAAACTACCACGCGTTTAGTGGGGGAGTAACACCATATGCCCCTGAAATGTTAGACAGGGAGGGTGCCTGCAAGTGGCTCCAAAGGGTAACAGGGATTTGTCCTGTGCCCAGCCTGGGGAAGCGGGGCTTGCTTGCAAGCCAACCAACCTTCACCCCTCGTTCGAGTGGTTCAGCTCAAAGGGCTGAGTGGAGCCAGCTCTAGAGGCCTAATCCAAGTAGCTCTGTTCGGCAGGGTCTGGCAAACTATCACATCGCAGAGCGAAAGACAGCCTAACCCTGCCTGAAGGATCATACCTCAACTACCACCCTGCATTACTCTACCACCCCTGAATGCAGTGAAAGGGGCGGGCCTTGGCCAACAACTCCCATTTAAGGGAGGAGGCTGAAATCTAGGGGAGGAAGCCTAACACCTAATAAATGTGGCAGCTATACTTAGCAGAACGCCTCCAACATCCCAACCTAGCCTAGGCCAGCTACAGAGGCGGCCCGGGTTAGGGCCGACCTACAAGCATAGATCTACCTGAGAGCTCGGAGGAGCCACAGCCTACTTGATTGAGAGGCTGTAAAACACTCACCTACTGACACCTTACAGAGCTCAGGGGAGCGAAGTACTCAGGATACCAATGTCACAAACCAATAGGTAAGACATAAGATCTATCTGAAGCGCCAGCGTCAGTCTAAACCTAAAGCAAAAAAGTTCTTTTTTTTTTTTTTTTTTTAGGAAGACCAACTACTCTACCCCAGGGTGGCTAACAGCCCTGTGGCTAAAAAGAAATGAGCGGTGGCCCATCACGCATAAAAAATGTTATGACAGGAAGGCCATCACATACTCAAAACGGAAGCCAATTTTCCTTGAGCTTCTCGTTAGATCGTTCCAGCCACCAACTGGGGAGGCTTCAGGGCCCTGAAGTCTCCATACTTTACCTTTTTATTCTAAGAATGACCCCTAGGTCTATACAGGGAACAAGGCTTCTGTAGAGAGATACAAATAAGTGTTAGTTATACACACAAATTCTCCAAAAACCAAAAAAGTTCACCTGCGGCGTGCGGAGTGAAGACTTCACCAGAAAGGTCTCAACGAACCTGGGGTCCACCACTTTTACATGCCTAGAAGAGGCACTCACATCAACCAGTTGCTACGGCGGGCCATCAGAACATAGTTCTCATCATAGGCCCAACCCCAGGACTGGTGTAACGCAAACGCCTGGGGAGTAAAGAAGAGGGAGAGGGCCGGTAGAAAAAGCCCTCCAGGGAGGTCATACCCTTACTTCCGCTGAGCGCTGCTCCGCTTGCGCTGAATGACCTCCCTTAAGTCCCTCTTCTTGCGGGAGGCTCGCCTTCTCTGCGTCCTACTCCTCCCTGGAGGGGGCGCACGAGAGGCAACACTAGACCTCTGGCCCAGTCTATGGTCCTCGGACCAAGACGGACCAGGTCCTCCCGCCTGCCTGGGCCGGGGCCCGGATCTCAGCGGTATACAAGTTTTAAATGCGGCTGAGCACGCCTTCGCCTCCCTAAACTTTCCAACCACCGCCTCAACGGAGGTGCCGAAAAGTTTAGTGGGCGAAACTGGTGAATCAAGGAGAAGGGCCTTTTCCTTCTCCCCGATATCAGCCAAGTTGAGCCACAGATGCCTCTCCGTGGCCACCATCGCCGCCATCGACCGGCCGATCGCGGCAGCAGTTTGTTTAGTGGCCCGGAGAGACAAATCTGTGGTCCGGCGCAACTCAGCGACCGCCTCAGGGGACAGCCCCGTCCCCTAGTCGAGATCCCGCAGCAGATCAGCTTGGTAGGCTTGGAGCACTGCCATGGTGTGAAGGGCAGCACCAGCCTGACCTGCTGCCATGTACGCTCTGCCATTCAAGCGAGCCGTGACTTTAAGAGGCTTGGATGGCAGAGTCGGAGCTTTTAGTGTCGACGCCCGCCCAGATACGAGATAGTTCGCAAACGTCTTGTCAATGGGCGGCATCGACACATAACCATACTCCCCGATCCCCTCAACATCAGCGAAATTACCCCGCTGATGTCGATGAATACGGACCGAGTATGGTTTCTCCCATGCCCTCTCGATCTCAGAATGAAGATCCGGAAGGAATGGGAGGCTCCGTTGAGCTGGTGGTCTATGTTCAGGGAGAAATCGATCGTCTAACCGGCCGCGAGCGATCTCTCCCTGAGCGCGCTGCCATGGCAACTGAAGCTTGTCAGTGGCGCGCTCCATAACTTCCACCAACTCAGCGTACATGGGGCAGGATGGCTGACGAGGTTGAGGATCTGATTCATCCTCCTCAGCCATCTCTTGCCCAGCCTGAAGAGCACTCGCTGCAGTATCAGTAGGAGAATCTTCTCCGTCATCCACCTGCAGCTCACTCTCGTCAGCCGATGACTCGTCCGAGAGGTGAACAACCCTCTCGAGACTGTCAGCGAGCTCCATCTGGGAGCCCCATGAAGCGCGTCGCCGCTCTGCCTCGGCACGAGCGGGACCCGATCCGCGAGGACCAGATGCTGAACTCTCTCCCCTCGAGAAGAGAGCCAGACGAGAGCGGAGCGTTCTCATAGGAAAACACTCACAGTTTGCACAGGATGCTCCCTCGAGAACATCCCGTGCGTGCTCTTCACCCAGACAGTACACGCACATCTCGTGAGTGTCACCCGGCGACAAATATCTTGGGCACGGGTCAACACATTTGACAAATTCCTTAGGACTTGCCTTGGACGTGCGTTTCATTTCCTTGCTGGAGTAGACGTTTTTAATTACAGACAAAAACAGTCCCTGAAGACGAAAAGGATGTTGTCATGTTTGCAAAGCGCCCCTTTTATACTTGCAGGTTGCACGTTAATCATTCACGCTAATGATTCACGGGCTGTCGCCGGTCAGCATGATTGCTGTGAGATGATATTTGATTTCAGACACCTGTCACGCCTGAGGCGTTCCCCATAGCGTCATTCTGACGTAGTGTAGAGTTCCCTTTCGAAAGGGAACTGTGATGTCATCGTCCAGCTCAGTTCAGTTCTCATATAATGGTGTCAATGCAGGAGATCAAGAATATTAAGAAGAAGTGTCCTCAACTAAGCAAGCCAGAGGCGACAGTGGCAAGAACCCAAACTCCACCAGAGACAGAATGAAGAAAGAAAAACAGGCTCCGTCGGGGTCAGTTCTCCTCTGGCCAAACAACGAACATGGTGTGTGTTAGGACTCCAGGCCGCTTCACAAGTCAGACTGTGGACTGATATCATTCAGAGTATTTTATTCAGCTCCTGCTTGAAGATTGGAAAAGATTACATGAAGGTAAAAGAGTAGCAAAACTCGAGAGCATGTAGATGTGAATTTGAGAACTTGTACAATAAATATTTGTTCTTGAAAACCTGTTGAATGTTGAGATTTGCATTCGCAGGCAATAGTCACAAACTTGTATTCTGAATTTGAAGCTGCAGACAAAGTCACAAATGTTAAAATACCATTCACAGAAATACAATGAAATACACAAACTTGTATTATTTCATTAACATGTAACCAGGTCAAAAGTTACTAAAGTCAATCACTGGACTGGTTATCAAAGCCCTGGGTTAAGTGAACTGCACATAAAATGTTTTAGTGCATTTCTCATCCATAGATGGAATGTTACACTGGCCCTTTAAGAAACATCACTGTCTGGAAGTGTCGCGAGAGTGGTTTTTGAGCAGCGCGTTTTCCCAACGTGGTTTGGATGATGCTCATGTGGACGCTGTGTCGAATCAAGGCCAAAAAAGTCAACGATATAACAAAAATAGTGAGAAATATGCACTTTTAATAGTTTGTGAAGTCCTCCTCAGTGTTTGCTTGGCCGGATGGCTGTGTATTGTGTTGATTGATGGTAATTGGTGGTGATTTCGTAAGTGATGAACTATCATCAATACCAGCGTAATGTTAAGATTATTTTGTGCATAATTTGATGTGAACCAGTGTTTTTGATTTGTGGTAATTTTGTCTTAAGAGGGGAGAAGAGTGCTCTGTGTAGGCCCTCAGTGTGTTTCTGGGGCGAGTGTGAAACATCAGAGTGAGTGTTGTTCACTTTAATTGATTTCCAAGAAGTGTTTATCAGTCTTGTGTTCCAAATATTGAGGAATGTATTGTTTATTTTACTGTCTGCAGGGGAAAATCAAGTGCGTCATTCACTGTGAAAACGTTTACAGGTTATAGAGTGGTGATGAAAAGTACGTTTGAATATCATTCATTTCATTTTTGAAGTTGTACAAGTGTTTATTTGCTGATGTAAGACTAAGTGTTAAATTGTTTAATCATTTTTGAAAGGTATTGCAAATACTCAAAAATGTAACTTCTAATTTCATTGCCATGTATTTTGCATGTAACGTAAGTAGCCTTTTCTTGGTCCTCTGTGCTGACAATTGTTATAATTATTTGTGCATTTTTTTTTCTAGAATGAGAGGCTGCTACTGTTTGTTAGCTAGCCTAGTTTTTGTGATTGATACATTTAATGTTGTGACTGAGAACAAGAGAGATAGAGAGACTCATTTTGATGTGAGAAGCAAACTTTATTGATTTCAATCACTTTACACAAACCTTTCTACGCTAAGTTCCTGAAATTTTGCTTAATTAACGCTGCGCTGTTTCAAGTGCAGTCTGGAATAAAATACCCCTTTATATACTTTTCATTCTGTGTCCGGTGTTGTCACTATCTCACATACCGGGCTACACACATTCGCAGGACAACCTCGATTAGGCATTTGCAACTTCTCAAATCTGCCATTGCAATTTCAAATTGCTCCTGCTTTCTCTCTCACCGCCACTCAGTTTACAAGTGCACAAGTTAGTCACGCATCTCATATATCGCGACCATAGTTGCAAAGTCAATGCGTGAAGATTTTAAATTGCAATGGCAGATTTGAGAAGTTGCAAATGCGTAATATTGAGGTTATACTGCAAATGTGAATGAAAGAATACAAGTTTGTGTATGTCATTGTATTCCTGTGGAACAAAATGGAATATAACTCAATATCATTTCATTAGCCCACATTACATTGCACTGGATACAGCTCAGCAGTTTTTATAATGAAAAACAAACAAACAAAAAAAACACAATCATCCTAAAAAGAGACCGTATTATAGGCCGTCTCATCAACACTCGTACCTCCGCGACCGAATGGGTATTCTGAAGTTACGTAATTATCATCACAATATCTAGATATTAAAAAAGTATTTTTATCTTGACAATTAATCAAAGAACACTAGAGCAATAAATTAATTGAATTACTTACACGTTTTTCAACGCATTTTCTGACGCATTTCAGCCTGAATCAGCCCAGCTGTGCTTGCTATCTGCAACATTGTTTAGTGTTTTGGACTGATAAAAGACCGTTCAGTTATCTTAGGCCTGGGACACACAAGACAATTTTCAAATCTTAATTTAAAACGGCGGGAGACCACAGACATAAGGGCAGTTTCAACCGATTGTGATCATTATAATTATAGGCAGAGCGCGTGTTAGGCTGGACCATCCCTGGCCACAGCCACGGGTCAAAAAACAACGGGGGATTGGGTCAAAAATGCACCTGCACATTTAAACTAAATCTAGTAGTAAATTGAAAATTAAATAAAGTCTCGATTGTGTGCTTGCGGCATTACATTTAGATGTGCTTATGTTGAATCATACTTTTTACCTGTTTTACAGGTGTAGCGGGACATTGAGAGGGAAAGCAACCTCTAAAGATGTAGCTGACTACGCCACCCTGTTAACTAGGGAAATATCAATACTCATGAGTTTAACAAAGGACACACAGGAGCGTGGTTCTCGAAAGGAGGGCCTGAGACGTGGATACTAAAGATACAAAAGCTTTATTTCAATCAAGCAATAATCTTAAAAACATTAAAAGACTGTAGGACCAGGTTAACATATACAAACATTGAAGACGCTAATAAAAAAGGCAGAGGCTTACCAATGGCAGGGAAACTAGTTTAAAAATGATAAATTGATCATTAATAAATTATGAAAATACAATTGTTAAACACATTATAGATATGCTTATAAATCAAGAATAAATCACTTATAGCCGCATTTATAAACTGCTTATTAATGTCTATAAATGCTTTATAAATTATGAATTAACTGTTTACTAATGCTTAATTAATGATTAATAGCGTACAGTTATTATAAAGTGTTACCGAACTGCATGCGGGAGAGCAGGTGTCACACAAAACACATGAACCTGACGAGCGAGTTTGTCACGGGAGAAACCAGGACTGTTACGTGCCTCCCCAGTCTAGGGGGTCAGGGAGGCAGTAACATGGAAATTACTAAAGAGTTGGCAACCAAGAACTCTCATCTCCTGTCCCACCACTCTACAAAGAAAAATCACACTGATTTTTGTAACACTCAAGAATGACTTTATTCAGTCCAAAGTACAAAAAAGAGGGGAAAGCATCAATAGGCTTCAGGAGGGGGACAAGGCCAAAACAACAAACATAAAGTTCTAACCTTTTTTGTAGGGGGTATACTTTCTTAACCTTTCAAAGCAAGATTCAAAATAAATGACAAAGTTCTGACCTTACTCCCTCTCTAACCAAACACAGGAGAAAACATGGACATGAACAAAAATGGCATCCACCTCCCTACGGCTTCCCAAATTATCTATATCAAAATTTTATCAAATTAAAATCAAAAGTTATAAATGTTTTAAACTCAAGGCTCTTTCAG
Organism: Leuciscus idus; assembly: GCA_021554675.1. Taxonomy (NCBI): domain Eukaryota; kingdom Metazoa; phylum Chordata; class Actinopteri; order Cypriniformes; family Leuciscidae; genus Leuciscus; species Leuciscus idus. The sequence goes on along the minus strand of CM038643.1, from coordinate 30,950,800 downwards.
TAGTCAAATGAAGTTAAGGAAACTTAGCTCAACTGCAGTCCAAGTCTGCTTAGGTCAACAACAACAAGTAACCAACAAGTTAGAATCAACAATGAGAACTTTAGCACACATGCTAAAACCGTGAGGCAGGAGAAGACAGTCTTGGCAGCCTGGAGTCAAAAAGGAGCTCAGCAAACTGGGTTTTCCTCTCCAGTTTTATCCACAAGCCTTCTCAACCAAGAGCCAATCGGTCACAACCAGGAGATGATTGTAATTGGTGTCAGCTGGTCTTCATTTGCACTCAGGATAGACAAAGCAGCAGCATCAAATAGTGTTGCCCCGCAGACTTCACTGAACGCACGGTATCCCAGAACACAGACTATTCCTCCTAAAATTTAAACATAAAATTACATACAACATAACTATAAATGAACGCTGCACAATAGCGGTAGTTCCATGTACCTTCATTTCATAGCCAGTCGCAAATCCAGGTCTCACACACACACACACACACACACACACACACACACACACAGAAGGGTGTCACCATGTCAACAAAGCACGGGACTGCAGGAGGAACATGTGGAGGGAAAATGGCAGCCGCCAACAACCCACCGCAATAAAGCTATAAACCAAAATAACTGTTACATAAAATCATGCATCTATGTGCTAACTAGTTAGCCAAACAACACATACCTCAAAGCGGAAGGGATGAAAACAAAGAGAATGGGCGGTCCCCGAATCCCCTTTTATACGCTCCCTCACAGTATACGATTGGACACTAAATTACCCAAGGGCATTAGGTTAATTAGAAACGAAACTCTGTACGTCCCACCACACAGGGTTTCACAGCATTGCACACTATAACCAATCACACACGATCTGTTGAGATGCAATACATACAACCGGCGTAGCGTCATAGAACGTCTCTGAAAAGGTTCACGCCCACTTTTAGGGGAAAACAAACCGGCGAGCGCCATACACAGTATCGGATTGAGGACGTGTACTAACCCTTACAAACATGTAATTTGTATTTAAACATTTTTTTTTCACACAATAGGCTACCCCTATTATGTATTTGTATTTAATTAAAATTTTCCACACAGTATTGTGTATTTTTATTTTATTTTAAATACATTTCCATGTATTTATGCCCATCTCTGCCTGCCATTATCATCAATATCTTGCTGTTATGGAAATATCATGAATTACGGATGATGCTATCGAAAGCTAAATCAGGCTAGTTGTATGGCTGGACAGAAAAGTGCACTCAGTAGCTACTCTAAATATAAAGACATAATATTATACATTTAAAGATGTTTACTTCTTAAAACCGAAGTAAAATCATTCACTGGCTACCTGGTGACTCGATGAGGTACGAGTAAATGTCCGGGTAAGACACTTCTGGCCACTGGGTGGGGTTGTTAGACCAATTTGACGCTGGTAGGGACATGTTTTTAAGTTGCCCAAATTAAGTTTATAAATGTATCGTTCACGCTCTATGGAAGGCAGGGTGGACATATAATTACTCGACATATTTCATCTAAGTGATTTCTGAAGTTATACACGTCTGCCGGCTGTGTACGGACGTTGTTTTGTGCCGCTATTTTGTATTGAAGTCTATGGGAAGTCTGGTTTGTTTTCCCCTAAAAAGGGGCGGTTACGAAATTTACAGTTAAGTTCCCGGATGTGCCGGTTGTATGTATGGCCAATCAGAGGCATCAAGATTAGTAATCGCTGAAACACCAGAGTTTTGTTATAAGACAAAAAGACTGTTATATCATTAAAAGACTGTAGGACCAGGTTAACATATACAAACATTGAAGACGCTAATAAAAAAGGCAGAGGCTTACCAATGGCAGGGAAACTAGTTTAATGAGCACAAGACTCTTATATCACAATCTTACCACCCTGTGCACAGGTCAAGCATGAACACACAGCACTCCATGACCAAATCACACCACCGCACGCGAGGGCCTACCAGCGGCCTGCCCTGAAGCCTCGGCTCCTGCAACAAAAGACCAAATTAACAAAATGATCTCCAAATAAACCAAAGAAATTACAACAAGAACACTTGAAACATAAAAAGTAAAAAAAAACTAATGAAAAACATTTAATTATTGATGTGCGTGTGTTGTGGTGAGACCTGTGCACAGGGTGGTAAGATTGTGATATAGGAGCCTTACTAATCTTGATGCCTCTGATTGGCCATTGCATCTCAACAGATCATGTGTGATTGGTTATAGTGTGCAATGCTGTGAAACCCTGTGTGGTGGGACGTACAGAGTTTTGTTTCTAATTAACCTAATGCTCTTGGGTAACACCAGAGTTGTGTTCAGTGCGCGAGCTGAACTCTACATTCTGGCTGAATTCTGCTCTCTCACGAATACTCTCATCATAAACCCATAAACAGGTTTGGTGATCGTGCTCTTGAGAGCGTCGAAACTAATATAAATAGGTTTTTCTATTTACAACGTATTTTTGCTGCGTTGAGCAATGTAGCCAATCACAAACATATCTGATTTCTTAAACGCAATGGCCAATCAGACGTGTTTAAGTTAGAATAAAAAACGCCAGAGTTTTTGTCCAGTGCTGAGATCTGCACACACAAATCCTCTCGTTATAATTTAACTTGTAACAAAAAAGTGTAGACATTATGTAGGATAAATAAGATATTCATTGTACAGTCAGCTTAATCGATTAGCAGAACTTTGTGAGATCGCGATGAATTAAGATGAGTGACAGCTTAGTGCTTATAAGGGAGCGCTTTTATGTAAGCAATAAGGTACAAGCGGCTAGTGCTGAATCGTGAATAAGTCACGGCTGAAGGGCGAGCGCCTGCAACCACTTCAGCCGTGACTTATTCACCGCACAGCACTAGCCTCGGGTACCTTATTGCTTTTAGAAAACGGTTATCACACAATACAAATATTAAAGCCAAAAAATATGTATCAATGCAACTTTCATGATGTAAAATCAGTAAAAGCCTTCCTTCTGCTGGAAAAAATAGTCCCTGACCGTAAACAGCAACAGAAGTTACATTATTTCGCCATTAGATGGCGGCAAAGACTGTCTTTTTTAGTGAGTCAGTCAGTAGAGAAGACTTTTATATTGAAAGGACTGAAACTTGTGAACACGGAGAAGCAAGACGCAACTGACAAATGACTAACGTGTCATGGCACGGGAAAACCCCTTGACTGTTAAAAGGACAAGATATCTCAGACATTCAAAAGGATTCATTATTACAAATATGACTGACCTGAAGGAAAATGCTATATCTACTGTAAATGCAGGAACACTCGCTTACTCGATCTCTCACAATACTGTACTCTATAAGCTTCAATGAACAATATCAATGAGAGCTAGTGGTCGACCGTTATATCGCCGATATATCGGCCGATAATTGGATTTTTTTAGATATAAATCTTTCCGTTTGGCCGATATATTTCAAAACAGTTTGTGACTGTGCATTAGCGCTTTTTTCCACTGACGCGAACAGAGCGAGCGTGAATGAACTGAATACACTCGCTCTGCTCCGCCCAGCACCGTAAGACCAGCCACTCAAGCGAAGCAGACATCTGACAGACACAGTAAATGACCAATCAGCATTCGCTTTCTAACCTGACGCTACATTGTGTTACACACAAAAACACTCCGGCGTGCAGCAAAGTCTATTCGAACAGTACCGTGATATGTCAGATCCGCAGCCCAGCGATAGCTCCAGTGGGGGTCACAGATGTGATATAAACCAATTCATTTTACCTCACAAACAGTCAAAAACCCTGTGACTGGCTGTTCCTCAGATACGTGCGTTGTTCTCACGTTACGTTTAAACTAGACGCTGTTTTCCCACGGACTTGCGTGCACAGAAAAGCTGGGTCGCGTGCACTACAGATCAGTGGTCGCGTGAGGTGGATGAGAGGAGAACACTATGGTAAGTAAGGGATAATGTAGAGCGAGGTGGTTGTTAAGCGTCGGGGTCCTGATCAGCCTGTCGGGATTGTATTCGCTATAACAACCGCCTCGCTCTACATTATCCCACTTATTACATGGCTACCTACCAAATAAATCAATAATTTGACACAAAATATTGATTTAAAAAGGAGTTTATTGATTTAAAAATGATTGTATTGCTTCCGCTAAAGAAAATAGTCTGTTCCGTCTCTATGGTTAGAATCCTGCTACCATAGCAACGCTCTGTTTTTCATGGCAACGGTATGTTATACTTAGCCATGCAATAAGTAATAATAATAAATTTGGAAATAAATCCTTGAAAATGTTATTCACTATCAACTGTATTTATTTATCCATGATTGGCGTAATATCGTGTGTAGTATACATTTTCATATGTTCATGTATGTCATACAAAATACATGTGACGGCTTGCAACGTTTCAAAGAAACAAACAAGCAAAACTAAACAGACATAAATCATTATTATTTAAATATACTTAAAGTAAAACAACCAGTTTAAGGTAAATAGTATAAATAAACTATGTGAGATTTATATTTAACTATGTATTGTACATAAAATGTATGTAATTGCACATACTATTTTGTCATTAATTTATGAATATTGTTTCGACTGGTTCATTAATGATAAATGTTATTTGTAACCTGCAGTAAGCAGCAGTAATTATTTATGTGACTGAAAAAATGACTGTAAATATTTAAGCAGACAAGTAGCTGCACTAAAACTTTATTTATTGAAGCGTTACCTTACCTTATTGTTTACATTTTAATTTCTAAGTAAATATATTTATTGTAAAAAGAATATTGCATAAATATTATGTACAATAAATGTTCATTTAGTTCCACCAATATTCTTTATGTTTCTCATTTACTGTATTCACATGTATTGTATCGGCCAGATTGCTTTCTCAATATCGGCATCGGCCATTAAAAATCCCATATCGGTCGACCACTAAAGAGAACATATGTTAACGTTGCTAAGAGTGGTTGCTAGGGGTGTTGTGTAGTGATAGTGTAGCAGTCATAGCCGTGTTTTATCCTTTAATCATGAATAAAACACAGCTATTGACCAATCAGAATCAAGGACTGGAACTAACCGTTTTATAAGCATACTGAATACTCTGCAACCTATTCAAGACAGAGAACTTGTGCTGCATTATTATCATGTTGATTTATAGAAAGAGCAAAAGACAAGCAGGTTGACACGTACCATCTTCAATGATGAGCTTTTTCGTCTTTTGTTTGGACATGTTAACTTACAAATCAACTTGACCAGAGACGTAAACTATCCTGCAGACTGTAACTGCTAAATAACTGAGCTCAACATTACAAGAGAAGAAGTACTGAATAAAGTAAAAGGTATTCAAAGTAAACGGTTCCGTGTAATTATTGTCAATGTCGATTATTCTGTTATAAACCTGAATTCGTTACTGTATTTAAGAAATGACAATACTAATCTACAGGAGTTCCCACGGGTCTGCTTCTGTCCGACAGTGAGCGGTTTTTCTACAGGGAACATGTACAACATCGCCACCTATTGACGTGGAAGACACGAGTATTGGGTTGGAAAAGGGTTCATGTTTGGTTATGAGAAATGTTGACTCGTGCTGCATATTATTTTTTATATTAAATATTAAAAACAATAAAAAACTAATAATTACATCTTAATACCCTAATTGTCAACACATGTGCATGTGTACTGTAATTGTACAACGTAACAAGAATTGACAAGATTTTGCAAACATAAGTTTGGCCAACAATACACATGCATTTTCTTATATAGCAAGTAAAACTTACTGGCCTTTTTGGGCGATAATCCATTCAGAATTTGAAGAAAACGTATGTTTTGCTGTTTTGCCACCCCCGGGGACCAAACGAAATTTTTTCGTAAAAGTCTAGTGGGGCTACATGCCCACCAAATTTCATGTTCCCCGGTGTTTCGGTGTCCCTGGTATCGTTGACGAAAAATTCAGTAGATGACGGGAAAAAAAACTTTGACAATCCCTATATGACCGCTTTCGCTAGCTACGCTAGTGGCGGTCATAATAATCTCCTGTATCTTCAGTCTGGACTCCACTGATGGTCAGAGTAAAATCACTGCCAGATCCACTGCCACTGAATCTAGATGGAGTTCCAGTATAACGGGTTGATGTCTGATACATGAGGAGTTTAGGAGCTTCTCCAGGTTTCTGTGAGTACCAGGCTAATAAATGACTACCAAAACTGACATGTACATCACTGCTGGTTTTACAGTTTATTCTGACTTCTTCTCCTGGTTGAACTGCTGGTATTGATGGACTCTGAGTTACAGTGATCTGTCCTCTACACTCTGAGAGAAAACACAAACATTGTCAAACAAAATTATATATTTGATAATATACAGTATATGATAAATATATACATTTCACATTTTAAGATACTGTATTACACAAACCTTGAATGAACAGTGAAATGATCCAGATGAAGATGTTGATTGTGTTCATTGCTGTAGTTTAGTCTTGTGTGATGCCGCCGAGCCAGTGTCTCCGGACAAGATGGCCTGACCTACTTCACGTCAATCCTGCCGAGCCAGTGTCTCTGGACAAGATGGCCGCCGCCGAGCCAGTGTCTCCAGACAAAATGGCCGCCGCCGAGCCAGTGTCTCCAGACAAGATGGCCGCCGCCGAGCCAGTGTCTCTGGACAAGATGGCCTGAGCTACTTCACGTCAGCCCTGCCGTGCCTGAGCTACTTCACGTCAGTCCTGCTGTGCCTGACCTACTTCACGTCAATCCTGCCGAGCCAGTGTCTCCGGACAAGATGGCCGCCGCCGAGCCAGTGTCTCCGGACAAGATGGCCACCGACACGCCTGAACCTGAGCCCTCAGCAGAGAGGGCCGCCGACACGCCTGAACCTGAGCCCTCAGCAGAGAGGGCCGCCGACACGCCTGAACCTGAGCCCTCAGCAGAGAGGGCCGCCGACACGCCTGAACCTGAGCCCTCAGCAGAGATGGCCGCTGCCAAGCTGTCTGTTCCTGTCCCTGAGCCGGTGTCTGTTCCTGAGCCGGTGTCTGTTCCTGCCCATAACCCCATAGCCGCCCCAAAGGAATTTTTTTTGATTGGACCATGGAGGCCCACCTGTGTCTCATTACCCTGTTAGTCTCAGCCTATTTATACCATGTTCACTCATTCACTCACTGCGAAGATTTGTTTGTGTCACACTGCATTTCTGAGCATTCTCCCTGGTTTAATGTCTCTTGATTTTTTTTTGGATTTCTTGCCCTGTTCCCTGGATTACTCTTTTGACCCCTGCCTGTTTTGTTTGTTTGTTTTTATGGACTGCCTGCCTGTGTTTGACCTATTGCCTGTTCTTTGGATTGCCCCTTGAATAAAAGCTGCGTTTGGATCTTAACCTTTGTGTCTCGGAGCAGTTCATGACATCCTCCATCAGCAGCTGCAGTTTCTCTCAGCTGTATCAGTGCAGTCACTGTGACGTCTGACTGACAGAGGTTTTTGTACGACTCTTTATCACTGTGTGAACACATGTTTACTGTTGATATAGTGTAAACTCTGACAGTAATAATCTCCTGTATCTTCAGTCTGGACTCCACTGATAGTCAGAGTAAAATCAGTTCTGGATCCACTGCCACTGAATCTAGATGGAGTTCCAGTATTACGTGTTGTTGCTGCATATATGAGGAGTTTAGGAACTTCTTCAGGTTTCTGTAAGTACCACTGTAACCAATCACCAGTCACATCACTGCTGGTTTTACAGTTTATTCTGACTTCTTCTCCTGGTTGAACTGCTGGTATTGATGGACTCTGAGTTACAGTGATCTGTCCTCTACACTCTGAAAGAAAACAGGAAAAAAATGAAAATGATGTATATTTAACATTTTAATCATTATAAAAAACGCCCCCCCCGCGCTGGGCCCCCCCAAACCCCAAAAATGCAGTTTTTCCTAAATAACTCCCTGAACCGTGGCACCGAGGATGAAGACATTTTTATGGTATGTTGCTCTTAAGGGCCCACATCAACCTAGCCCATAATCAGTCATTTGTGATTTGCACCCCTCCCATAAAAAATGAAAATGCAATATTATTCTGCTTTAATCGCCCCTATCTTCAGTTGAGATATTCAGAACTGCACCATATTTCATGTGTATGATTAACTTGACATCCTCTGGGGGTATCCTCTGCTAAGTTTCGTAGAATTTCATCCATGGGGGGGTATAAAATAAATTAATTTATGTGCACATTTAGTGACTGTACACTCATCGGCCTGTAGATGGTGGTGTTGAGCGAAGGGTTGCTGGTTTAGGATGATACTGTCACTAAGGTTGCCAACTGTCCCGAATTAGGCGGGACGTCCCGTATTTTGGGCCTAATTTATTTGTCCCGTGCGTGACCTCTCGTGTCCCGTTTTTTGACAAGCTGATAAACCACTGACTGATACAACAGCAACAGCAGCAGTGCTGACCACGACACTTGAGAATGATCACAGACACCTGTCATCATCCAATCACAGCTTTTTTTAATCACTGTTTTGAGACAAATCATTGTTTGATTTGCGAACATCCTCTGCCGTCTGGGGGGTATTCCAGAAATCTTGGTTAACTTACCATTTGGTAAATCATAACCTCTGGGTTGATTTACCCCAAACCCGCATACCATGAGTATGCCGGTTCCAAAACACCTGAGAAGACCTCCTATTGGTAACCCAGAGTTAATGCGCGCACACGGCGAGTACATAAAGACATTTTCAATGGATCACCGATTTCAGGAGTCACCATGGAAACCCAGGGAGAAAAAAAGCGAGCTACATATTTCGGTGAAACTGAGTTGGAGGTTTTAATGCTTGCTCATGAAGACTATAAGCCCATTATAACAACAACAAAAAAAGCAATACTGCTGCATCAGCAAAAGAAAGAGAGTTGGCTTGGCAAAAAATAACGGACTGAGTAAATGCATGAGTTTATACAATTATAAATGGGCTATTTTCCCCTTTCATTGTGACGCAAAAATTCTTTGGGGCATGTAGTAAAAATAGACAAGTATTTACTTGTTGGCCTCCATACATTTCTTAATATTACAGTAGTAATGCACATAATTGGCTAGTATGTTGGCTTCTTGTTTTATCAGGTGTAATCCTTCTGGAGCCAGAAGAAGTGTGAGCTAAGTCAAAATGAAACACAAAAACATTCTCCAGCAATGTAATTTAGTATTTAATGTAGCCTAATTTAGTTTTCTATACATAGCCAATAGAAAGAAGGCCGAGGCCCGTAAAACAGGTGGGGGTCCACCTCCACCTTCCCTCACCCCAGCTGCCCAGGAGCTGGCACTGTCCCTTAATAAAGGGCGACCTGCGGTCGATGGGATTCCAGGGGCAGTTCATCGGACTCAGCAACCAAGACAAGTGGCTTAGTAAAATGTAGGTGTACCATATTAATACTTATGATTTATTGATGTTTTCACTGTTTTTGTCAGTGTTTTAATAAAGAAAATCATCAACACTGTCACCATTTTAAAAAGGCATTTTGAATGCATTTTACAGTCATTGATTCACTTGTGCTGCAGTGTAACGGAGAGCAGATCACCAGTTGCAGGGTGATTAAATCAAATTAATTAATGCAGTCTAAATCTACAAAACCCCTGTCTCGCTCTGACTCAAGCTATTCTCACATTCCAAAGCACTCTCATTTACGACACCTCTGCTGTTTTGAGATTGCTCTGCGCAAGACGTGCAGCCCAAACGGCGCCGAAAAATGGTGTAAATCATTGACTATCTCTCACTCTACATGATCTCTTACGTCTAAACCAACAGAGACCGTCTGTTTATGGCCGGGAGAGCCTAACGCTGACCAATGAGAGCGATCCCGAAAGCACCCCCCCCAGGGAGTCTCTCGGACACTGATTTACACATAGACACTAATTAACTCTTCACAACAATAAAACAGTGTTGTAGAGACCAGATGCCCAAAACATGTGGTCTGTGCCTAATACATCAATCCAAAGAGCCAAACGCACGCACACACATAAGCCTCACCCGCAGCGACGGGGACAAGAGTTCAGCGGACGGGTATGAACTTTCAAGACGCACTCACATACACACACACAGAAACACACTCAGGCACCACCACGTGTGATCCAAAATCCTTGTATAAAACATTTTAAGTGTATGATCCCCTGTCCCAAATATTATGCCTATGTAGTTTATTGGCCTGTAATCACTCTGTGGTGCCCACAATTACAAGAAATGATGTACCTCCTTGATTTTAGATATTAGAACTGTCATTCGCGGTATTGCCGTGTTCCACAAACCCCAACGATGCTGAATCTTTAACACAAAATATCAGAGAATGCATTGTTTTATTAAATACCAGTGTTATTAAGTTATGGACGAATTCATCGTTTCAAAACCCCGCGGAAAGGAGGCGTATAGACCTCAAAACGTCAGGAGGTGGGCCCATACGTTGTTAAAGACGATTGGCCCACGTACGTGAGGGAGGCGTGAGTTTAGCCCTTTAAAATTGCGCGCCCCTTTCCTCTCATTGCAGTCCGCCAGAGAGAGAGAAAGACGACACGCCTCCTTCCCTCAAGGAAGCTTCGCTCGCTTTTATTTTCCTTTTTATTTTCTTTTATTTCCAAGTCTTTTCTTAGAACTACTTACTTCAGTATAGTCTTCTGAAACCAACCCACAAAACCAACTTAAGGCTAAAGATAATCTTTGCTGAGTCTTCGCTCGCTTCAAGTCGCCATAGCAACCAGAACGCTGTGACCACGTGATCCAGGTGTCTTTATCCAACACAGACGAACGCACCCACAGAAGGCCGACCTTTCAAACAGAGTAACGTAGATCTTTTAAATTTGCAATCTGAAGGAAATGCTGTTTAAAGTTGTCTAAATATTACTGAGAAACGTTGGGGTTTTGTGGTGAATGACTAAACTGTTTCTATCTCTCTCTCTAAATTCTCTTTCACACACACAAACATACACATACACACACACACACATACTCTCACCCACGTGTGCCGAGACAAACACACTACCACGTGCTCACGGAGCGACACACCCACCTTACAAACGCTACCATCTCCACATCTCACACACACACCTAAAATCATTCGTATCTCAACTATTAGTTTCCTCTCGCTGAGTTTCTCTCTCTCTCTCTCTCTCTCTCTCTCTCTCTTTCCCAATCTCTCTCTAAAGCCTTTTTATTTTGTTGTATTTCTGTATTACGATCGTTATATTGCCTGTTTTGTTTATGCATTTTTACTCCTGCGTGATTTAAAATAATTGTGTAATCGCTAGCTTGTTTAAATAAACTTTGTTAAATCATTTGAATTAAGTTTGCCTGTTTTGTTTCAAATTCTGAGTCCCTCTACGATTGGTTTTATTCTTAAAAGAAACCTAAAATTGTCTAAAACACGGAGATAATTATCTTCTTTGTGGCCACAAGAAAGTGTTATCTATCAGTGTTAAAGACGCCCGATTTCTGTTCATAAATTATACATTCTGTCCGCTGGACGGCCAGTCTGCATGGTAAATGAACATTCGTCAACTTCTACCTCAAATTCCCCCAAATTGAGTAAATGCTACCCGTCTCTATCAGTGATTATTACAAGTAATTGTGTAATCGCTGATACCAGCCGAGGTTTCGACCTATTCCCTAATTTGAATAAATTAATTTATGGAAGCAACAGATGCATATTCACATTGATGAATATTACCGCTAATTTGAGCTAATTAATTCCCCAACACAAAGTCATTGTTGTTACATAAATATTGGTTTTTTGAATGCGGGCACTCTCATACTCAATTTTGATACAAATTGTGCAATTTGATATTCATGTGTGATTTTTGAAAGTTTAACGTTTTTGTGCGCGTTTGAATCTTGTAACGTTACTAAACAAGTATTGAATTACTGAATAAGTCGACTCGAAAAACTGATCAAAGGGCAAAAAGCCATAACCCACCAGTTAAGTCTGGTCGTGGAGAAAAACTGCAGTTAAGTTTACAGTATTGTTGCGAGTCCAAAATTAGAGGAAAATAAACATCTCTTTTGCTTGACCGTACATGTAATTCTGTTTTAATACCTGTGTTGGAACAAAGGAGTCCATCAGGCATTGTTACCGGTATTTCTGTAAACCCCGAGAGCAAAGTAAGCTACTCCGGTCAGAAAGAATATATTCTATTGTATGTCGCTAGCAACGACACTTACGGGTTAAACCACTGGCTTTGCTAACCAGCAAGAAACCCGCGTTATAGTTCTGCACAGAACAGAAACAAAAGATCCGCCGTGATCTCTCAAGAATTTATTTGCAGTGTGATTTTTGTGTTTGCAAAAGGTCTGCGTGACCTTTTTAAAGAATTTATTTGCAGTGTGATTTTTGTGTTTGTAAAAGGCCTGCACGCGTGAAATTGCGATTGCTGAAGTCAATCCTACAGGCGTGTATTGTTCTCATGTTTTAAATTTACCACCTCGTGTCTTTGTTCCGCGTAAGCGCAACACTGCCACCGCGTGGTCGACGACGGGGTAAACACCCGTCGGCCATTTCCTTCCGCCTTGATTTTTGGTGATTCAAAAAATTCGCGGTCGTAATTCTAAGAAGCTGTTTAAATACATATTTGCAGTTACAGCTCGCTAAGTTCATTTAAAACAACCCTTGTATTGTGGACTGAGACATTTTATTGTGAATTAAATTCCCAGAAAGGAAACCGGAAATTATAGAGTGTCTCAATCCAAAAGCACTGATAGTTCACCCGGAAGAGGACAGTGCCCCACGTGGCCACACCCCTCCAGGTCAACTATCCCTCTTCTCCTCAGGGTCACTATACCCTGCTGTGTTTTCCACTTCTAAATCTACATTGATGATTCTGTTTGGGTTTATTCCCATTTTTAAATAATCATTTAATAACAACTTCAATGTTATAGTGATTATTTTATTTTGTTGTTGAAATCCTTCCATTTCTAAAAAAAAAAAAAAAGAAATTTTTTTTTTTATTTTTTTTATTTTTTTTATTCCCAATCATCATACCCCTGAGAAAGACAGAGCCCCCTAGTGGAAGCTCCCTGTCCAAGTCAGCTTTCTACAAATTTACTCCGTTGAATTTCATTCCATAGATGCTGATTTCGAATGATTAGTTTGTAATCATTACAAAATAACTTAAGTGTTGTTTGATTGTTATAAATAACCATCCGAATTCTCTGTTAAGGTACCCCAGGATTATTTGGATTTGATTTTAAGCCAATTTCGAATTAAAAGTTTAAGTGTGTCCAACAGTTAAGGCGAACCGACGAGAGGAAGAGCGCCCCCTAGAGGCTCTATTAAACCACTACAGTGGTCTACCGCACCGCTTCTCCTGTTTCCACCTACATCGAGAAACCGCTAACCTTCTTCTGTTTCACCTTTAACTGACAAGACCATACACCCTTTTAATTCGGTTTTTCCGTTTCAAGGTTGGTTTAATTTTACTTTGTGTTTTCTTCCTCTGCGGAGTTTTATTTTGTTATTATTGTTTTACCACATAACCCATTTGGTGTAAGCAAGAAATCTTAATTCACTTTAGAGTCCCTTGTTTCACTCCATGTTGTGGCTCTTATAGGCAAGAATCTCAGCACTTGCAGTGGACTAGAGGACTCCCGGTTCGACCTCTGTGGGTGAGTCTCCCGACTGACGTTTCCGACACTGACCGTGCGGTGACCCTTGAGTTTCTCTTACCTCTGCCACGGGCGGCGGCACGCAGTGCGTGACCTCAGCAATCCGGTGCTTCGGAGTGTCAGCCATAAAAACCGACGCAAGAGTCAATTGTTGGGACCGCTGCGCAAACACTAGGCAGACCCTGCCATCGTTCTGTGACGCACCCACCTTTGCATTGCGTTTGGTTGGTTGATATCTCCGGAACTACTAGGATTGTGTTAAAAGTCACCCTGTTTGAGGGGTCGTGTCCGTGAGCAGAGTAACGGAGAATCCAAGGTCACGGCGGCCAGGTGTTCGGGGCGCCAGGAAGGTTGACCGCGCTCGGGGAGGGCCGGCCGGGGCGACCTCCGTCCATTTCAGGTAAGACTAAATAAAAAAAAAAAATAAAAAAAAGAAAACTCTGCCTCCCACTATAAGCCACATAATCTTAAATATCTCCCCCAAGGCACATCCTTTGTGCTATTAGTGTCCAAATTACAGCTCAGATCAAATCACTGATATTTTTGTTTTTGTTTTTGTGTTCAATTTCTGTTTCTTCCTCCCCTTTAAATCCTCGCCTACTCGTGCCTTGCATGTTCTGTGGTAACTTGTTTTTCAGTGCACCAACGAGACCCCAAAAAGCTAAGTAATAGAGGGACAACTGAACAGTCTCTATTCCGGGTCCTATGCTGACCCGCCTAACTGTCTAAAGTCAGTTAGCCCAAAGTTCTATAGACGGCATACCGTCCTATAGTTTATTAGCTTCACGACACGATTGCATTGGCCCTTCTTGTGTGTGTGTGTGTTGTGTTTTCTCTCGCCTACAGTGAGTCAACATGTCGCGCTCATCCAGCCCTGCGGCTCACTGGAGTAGCCTGGAAGCGTGGTTGTCCGCCATGACTTCCGGCTGTCTATCCAAAGACTTCGGTGACCCAAAACTCCTGACCCAACAGGAACTGGACAACAACGTGGACCAGATCATGTCCCAGGACCCCACGCAGGCCTACAGTTCAAAAGAATGGAGTCGCCTCATCGGGAGTCTCTCTCACTACCTGGTGTCCCAGGCACGTCTGCTGGAGGAGGACAAAGCCCAGCTGGAAAAGGACAAAGCCAAGCTGGAAAAGGACAAAGCCCAGCTGGAAAAGGACAAAGCCAAGCTGGAAAAGGACACCGCTGGACTAAAGACTCAGCTAAAGGAGGCCTGCAAACAAAAGGAGCTGGCACAACAACAACTGGACGAGCTACTTCTGGGAACTGAGGAGGAAACACACCCGGAACTACAACAGGAAGTGGAAGGACTACAACAGGAAGTGGAAAGACTACAACAGGAAGTGGAAAGATTACAGCAGGCCCTGGAGGACCTGCGTCTGGACACGGACAGGACAGTGGAGGCGGAGAAACAGACCACGGCTGCCCTAAATTCCAAGCTGCTACGTGGAGAGGATCTGCTAGCAAGAGCACGCACAGAATTAACGGACAGAGACGCTAGAGTCAAAGTTTGTGAAACATTTTTGCAGAAAGCCCGAGCTGAAATTGACGAGCTCATCCAACAAAGACATGAGCTTAAGGGCGAGCTGGACATGGTCCACTGTGAACTCAAACATGTGTACGACCTACAAGATAAGCGGGAGGGGGAGACACACACCACCCCGTCTCTCCTTACCCGCGAACCTGCACTTCACAGCCAAACTATTAAAGCTAAAGAAGAAGAGGAAAGCCCACGTCCTGACACTATCCCACCTGCTGGCCCCGTCCCGGAAAGACGAGCCACCAGTCACCGCACAGCCTCTAAAGAACTGGACAAGCTGGCAAGAAACATCCCTACATTCAACCCAAATCCAGCAGGTGGCAACGACGTGCACTCTTATTTAACCGATATTGAATTTCACTTGCAAACTGTGGACAATGTCACGACTTGGGACAAGTTATATCTCCTTCGGACCACTTCTGGGCGCATCGTGAGAAGTTTCCTGGATCGCCAGCCAGAATCCGTTAAGACGAACTATCCACAATTACGACAAGCCCTGATCCGTGAATTCTCTGATCCAGACTCGGACCAAGGCATCATTGCGGCAATGGACCTCAAACAAGCTCGTCTGGAAACGCCGCAAGCCTACTACGAACGTCTGCGGCTCGCCTACTTCGGACCAAGGAATGAGGCACACATGGAAGAGGACGTGAGTTTCAAAACGCTTTTTCTGCGGAATCTCCACCCAAGTCAAAGTGCGCACCTGGGCGTTCTAGTCTGTCCACGGACCCTGTCAATTCAACAGTTACGTGACCTGGCCCACAAAGCGTACGTAAAACAAAAGACTGTGTCCGAAAAACCTGTAAAATACCCCACAGTGTGTGCCGTCTCTGCGCCCGGTCCAGAACTTGCCCTGGAGGGTGCACAGCCCGCCAACTATGAACCCGGCAACAAACAGTCCCGACCGTTCCAAGCCGGCAGAGGACAGCGAAACCGGGGGGGTGTCCGCCCAAGGCCGCAAAATGATCGTTTCGGTGGATCCTGGGACCGGCATCGCTTCCCCCACAACCAAAAAGGCGGAGGCAGCTGGGAAGCCGACCGCAACCCCAGAAGGGGCCGACCCCGATCTCCCCGAACCACAAGCCCAGATAAACGGCCAAGGGACCCATCTCGACATGACAACGGTAAAGTCAAAATGGAGCCCACACCCGACAGAAACAGTGCAGCCACGCCCGAAGAAGCAGAACTCATAAGAGCACTGAGAAATCTTGTCCAAAAGAAACCTCACAAGGAAGACAAAGATAAACCAGACACCGCATGACTAGCCCACAGGCCTGAAACCAATGCTCCTCACGCTGACAGCCCACCTGATACTATTGTTAAACCTCAGATCTCAGACACTTACACACTTCTCCCTCCAGAATGTAAATTCTCAGACTGCGAAAAAGCTTTGCTCTGTACAGTGTGGGCAATTCAGCGCTTCTCCAACTACATTGGTGCACAGAAAGTCATCATAGAAACATGCCACCAGCCCGTCATGTTCCTCAATAGCCAGCGAATCCGCGACGGCGTTGTCACTAATTCACGCATTGCTACATGGCTAATGGCTCTCCAAGGACGAAACGTCGAGGCAAGATATGCACAAAACCACAAATCCGCTCTAGGTAACGGCTTGGCGGCCTGTCAAAACTGCTCTGACAACTCTCCTGCCGCAACGCTGAACACACCTGAGCCCCAAGAACCACCACTGACCTGCCACAGGTACTTTGACAAGAATGCGTGCGAAGGCATGCCCACAGCCTACGTGGACGGATGCTCCTACAACAGCGAGGGCATCCTAAAAGCAGGTGCAGGGGTACTGTGGGTGAACGACCACCCATGCCCACCACAACACTTCAAGCTAGGCCCCAAGTCATCACAGTATGCAGAAATTGCAGCAATTCTCATAACTCTGCAAATCGCAGCATCAAACAACATCAAAGAACTTCTCATCTGCACAGACTCTAACTATGCCAGACTCAGTTTTGTATGCCATCTCCAGACCTGGAAACAGAATGGTTTCAAAACTGCTAACAACAAGCCTGTAAAACACCAACACCTGTTCCAGGAATGTGATAACATCACAACGACACACGATCTCGCCGTGTACTGGAAAAAGGTAAAAGGACACTCCAAACTCCCAGGCCAAGACAAAGACTTCAATGACCACACTGACGCCCTCGCGAAAGCGGGCGCCCTACACGGTGAACCGTGGAATTCCCCGAAACCCTCACCCACCCCCGATGTAGCAGTGCTAACCCGAAGCAAGAAACCATCACCTGCTACTGCACCTGCTTCGCAGATGCTGTCACTAACCCCACAAATTTCAAACAACGACCTTGCAGAAATGCAAGCCTCAGACACTGCAATAAAGACTATGATTCTCCACCTCAAAGACCCCTCCCCCAACCCAATCGCACCGTCTGACACCACTGATAACTCAGATCTCAGACACTTACACAACAGCAGACACATGCTGCGTGTGCGGGACGACATTTTATGGTTTGTCACCGATGACACCACTTCGCCCAAGCTTGTCGTGCCCCGATGTCAAAGGGGGGAAATGATAAACCACGCCCACAACGCACCTTACGCTGGGCACCACGGTACCAGAGCCACGTATGAGACACTTAGACAAGTGGCATACTGGCCAGGTATGCAGCAGGATGTGGCAGAGTATGTGAGAGAATGCCTGGTCTGTTGCCAGTTTCACCCAACAAACCTGACTCACAGAGCCCCGTTGCAACGCAGAGGAATCACATTTCCCTGGTCAGATCTCCAAATTGATTGGGTAGGACCACTCCCCCGATCATCACGAGGGAACAGGTACTTTCTCACGGTTGTGTGCCAGTTTACCAAGTGGGTAGAGTGTTTGCCAGCACCTAACGACACCGCCCAAACAACGGTATATCTCCTGATGAACCACATCTTCTCCCGATTCGGGTTGCCACTGAGAGTCAATTCAGATCGAGGTACCCATTTCACCGCAGAGATCATGCAAAAGATCTGGAGAATTCTAGGGGTACAAGCCAAACTTCACATCAGTCACCATCCGATCTCATCCGGACAGGTAGAAAGGTCTAACCGAACGGTGGTCGCCATGTTGAGAAAATATGTGTCGGCTAACCAGAAAGACTGGGATGTGAAACTTCCCCTGGTGCTGATGGCTATCCGAGCCACACCACAGGAATCCACCAGAGTGGCTCCATTTGAACTCATGACTGGGAGGCAGATGACTCTGCCCTTACACCTGTTGTACCAACCAGGAGACAACAACCTCGTCACCGCCTATACTACGTCCCAATATCTGGACGAGCTCCATAGACACTTGAAAACAACTTTCGCTTTCGCTCAGCAACACCTGAAGACCAGCGCTGAAGGCCAGAAAGCCTTTTACGACAAAAAGGCATCACACCAAGAACTCAGTGTGGGCGACAAAGTCCTGTACTACAGTTTCGCCTTGCCACCCAAGCAACTGTCAAAAAAGTTTCTGCCTCACTGGACTGGACCACATGAAATTGTGAACAAACTCTCTCCTGTAGCATACCAGATCCAGCTTAAACGGGGACCAAGAGAACCCGTTCTCAAATGGGTCCACCGAAATCAAATTAAAAGATATGTGGCCCGTAGTAGGGACAGACAAGAAGAGGCCAATACAAGCTAAACTCAACCGTCGCCCCTACAGGAAAGAAGACTGTCCCATCCCCCGGGACAACCCTTGCTGATCTGTGCCTTCTTTCTTTCCCCTTCTCATCCACACCTCTCTCTCTCTTGCCTGTAACAGGATGCTGCTGTGGATTGCCATCATGTGCTTTCAGTCGACCAGAGGCCAGCCACCACCCGATGTCATCTCACCGGGGCCAGCCTCGGGAATCGTGTTGAGAGAGCAGCATGGACTGCTTATCACAAATTGCCGCACACACACACAGAAAGTGTACGTGCGACTCGACCCCCGAAACGTCTACCGTGCGCACTACCCGAGATCCGCCACCCAATACAGTTGGGCCGGTGCCAGATGGACGGAAACAGCCCTGGACCATGCTGAAGCTGACATCGTACACATGCTGAACCAACTTGAAAAGGTGACTCTCACCCAGGCCGAACTGAGTGGACACAACAGACGGTCCAAAAGGTTCCTAGGAGCTCTGCTCGGAGCCGCCGCTGCTGTCGGCACGTTGTTCAACATTGGCATGTCCAGTGTCAACGCCGTGAACATCGCCACGGTACGAAGACATGTAACAGAAATCCAGACGGAACTCCCACAGCTGAAAGACCAACTCACCACACAAAGCGCATCCCTAACCACCATAGGCAAGACACTGAGAGGTACAGTCACCATCCTTAACACACATAGCGTCATGTTGAACCAAACTGTGAACTCCATGAAACAGATGTTCACAGTCTTCCAGAATGACTTTGCCCAAACTCAGCTGGTCACCGCCTTGATGTCCGACATGCTCAGAGAAGTGGGCTCCTCCATGGACAACCTAGCCATGGGAAGGATCCCGCCTTACCTAATACCCCTGAGTCTCGTACAAACCGTGCTGGCTTCCGCCACCACCGCACCCACGGATCCGATACAAACCCATCTCGCCTACTCTTTAGGTAGCGCCATTCCACTGTACGTTGACCCGGCACAGCGGGAGGTTGGCTTCCTCCTCAATCTGCCAATCATCGAATCAAGCCGAATCTACCGTCTTAAAGACATTGTCAACATCGGATTCTGGCAACGGGACACTCAGTTTAAAGTACGGACTCCCGACGTGGTAGCGTACCATGACAGCGACCCACAACTGTACCTAGCACCTAACCTACACATGTGCACCCGCACGAAAGACATTCACTATCTCTGTCCCAGCAAACCTTTCCTCAGAGATAACACCGATGGGATCTGCGGCCTCCAACAACTAGCCAACGACGCACGTTGTCCGGCTGATGCGAAACCTCGCAACCAGGTCACCGAGACGCAAGCTGAGATTGTAGGAAACCGATGGCTCGTGAACACTCCAGTACGGTCAGCGACCCTGACCTATGACCAACACGACACTGCTACACGTGTCAACCTGCTCAACCAAAGCATGTGGATTCAAGTCCCACGAGGAGCCATCCTCCACCTAGATGACCTGGCCTTGTACCACCTCCCAAGTGAAGAGTACCAAGCCGAGCTAGAAATTCCGTCTTTCTTCAAGAACCGCAATTTCACTCTAGATCCCGAACTGGAAGATTGGATTGAAAAAGGGGGGCCACAAGTTATCGACATAGCTCCCCTGGACTCAGCCCTTCAAGCATTGTCCCGACTACCCATTCTGAACACTTCACCTGTGGTACAAACATGGACAGCCGCTGATACCGCACTGTGCATTACCAGCATCCTCGGACACGCCCTAGCTTTGGGTTTGGCCTATATCCTGTACCGAAGGATCAACGCAATTCGAACCTCCACAGCCAAGCTCACAGAGGCAGTCTCCGTCGGCTTCAGGAGAAACCTCCGGAAGGATGACTCCCCACTAGAGCAAGCTGAAGACCTCATCGAGCTCACGCTGCAGTCCTAAGCAACACCCGTGTGCAGCCTCCTCCCATCCATGCACCTGCCATCTGACCGTTGTTACCGTGATGACTCGACTAGGCCCATACACGCCCGGTCGACTCATCAAAAGGGGGAATGTAACGGAGAGCAGATCACCAGTTGCAGGGTGATTAAATCAAATTAATTAATGCAGTCTAAATCTACAAAACCCCTGTCTCGCTCTGACTCAAGCTATTCTCACATTCCAAAGCACTCTCATTTACGACACCTCTGCTGTTTTGAGATTGCTCTGCGCAAGACGTGCAGCCCAAACGGCGCCGAAAAATGGTGTAAATCATTGACTATCTCTCACTCTACATGATCTCTTACGTCTAAACCAACAGAGACCGTCTGTTTATGGCCGGGAGAGCCTAACGCTGACCAATGAGAGCGATCCCGAAAGCACCCCCCCCAGGGAGTCTCTCGGACACTGATTTACACATAGACACTAATTAACTCTTCACAACAATAAAACAGTGTTGTAGAGACCAGATGCCCAAAACATGTGGTCTGTGCCTAATACATCAATCCAAAGAGCCAAACGCACGCACACACATAAGCCTCACCCGCAGCGACGGGGACAAGAGTTCAGCGGACGGGTATGAACTTTCAAGACGCACTCACATACACACACACAGAAACACACTCAGGCACCACCACGTGTGATCCAAAATCCTTGTATAAAACATTTTAAGTGTATGATCCCCTGTCCCAAATATTATGCCTATGTAGTTTATTGGCCTGTAATCACTCTGTGGTGCCCACAATTACAAGAAATGATGTACCTCCTTGATTTTAGATATTAGAACTGTCATTCGCGGTATTGCCGTGTTCCACAAACCCCAACGATGCTGAATCTTTAACACAAAATATCAGAGAATGCATTGTTTTATTAAATACCAGTGTTATTAAGTTATGGACGAATTCATCGTTTCAAAACCCCGCGGAAAGGAGGCGTATAGACCTCAAAACGTCAGGAGGTGGGCCCATACGTTGTTAAAGACGATTGGCCCACGTACGTGAGGGAGGCGTGAGTTTAGCCCTTTAAAATTGCGCGCCCCTTTCCTCTCATTGCAGTCCGCCAGAGAGAGAGAAAGACGACACGCCTCCTTCCCTCAAGGAAGCTTCGCTCGCTTTTATTTTCCTTTTTATTTTCTTTTATTTCCAAGTCTTTTCTTAGAACTACTTACTTCAGTATAGTCTTCTGAAACCAACCCACAAAACCAACTTAAGGCTAAAGATAATCTTTGCTGAGTCTTCGCTCGCTTCAAGTCGCCATAGCAACCAGAACGCTGTGACCACGTGATCCAGGTGTCTTTATCCAACACAGACGAACGCACCCACAGAAGGCCGACCTTTCAAACAGAGTAACGTAGATCTTTTAAATTTGCAATCTGAAGGAAATGCTGTTTAAAGTTGTCTAAATATTACTGAGAAACGTTGGGGTTTTGTGGTGAATGACTAAACTGTTTCTATCTCTCTCTCTAAATTCTCTTTCACACACACAAACATACACATACACACACACACACATACTCTCACCCACGTGTGCCGAGACAAACACACTACCACGTGCTCACGGAGCGACACACCCACCTTACAAACGCTACCATCTCCACATCTCACACACACACCTAAAATCATTCGTATCTCAACTATTAGTTTCCTCTCGCTGAGTTTCTCTCTCTCTCTCTCTCTCTCTCTCTCTTTCCCAATCTCTCTCTAAAGCCTTTTTATTTTGTTGTATTTCTGTATTACGATCGTTATATTGCCTGTTTTGTTTATGCATTTTTACTCCTGCGTGATTTAAAATAATTGTGTAATCGCTAGCTTGTTTAAATAAACTTTGTTAAATCATTTGAATTAAGTTTGCCTGTTTTGTTTCAAATTCTGAGTCCCTCTACGATTGGTTTTATTCTTAAAAGAAACCTAAAATTGTCTAAAACACGGAGATAATTATCTTCTTTGTGGCCACAAGAAAGTGTTATCTATCAGTGTTAAAGACGCCCGATTTCTGTTCATAAATTATACATTCTGTCCGCTGGACGGCCAGTCTGCATGGTAAATGAACATTCGTCAACTTCTACCTCAAATTCCCCCAAATTGAGTAAATGCTACCCGTCTCTATCAGTGATTATTACAAGTAATTGTGTAATCGCTGATACCAGCCGAGGTTTCGACCTATTCCCTAATTTGAATAAATTAATTTATGGAAGCAACAGATGCATATTCACATTGATGAATATTACCGCTAATTTGAGCTAATTAATTCCCCAACACAAAGTCATTGTTGTTACAGCAGTATGCATGCTGCTTTGACTGCATATGCTGTATACTGTAATCTTATTACTAGTACTCTTAGATGTTCCTAATGTCCTTCTTTATTAGTTGTATTTGTTTAAGAATATACATTGAGTATTGAATATGCATGATTATCTTATTGGTTTAATTATCTTGCAGTTGCTGATGGCCACATTGTATTTTTGGATCCTCCTGCAACACCACACTCTGTCACAGTTGTAAGTGATTATTGTCTTTAGGTTTCTGTTTGCTAGACCAAGCATTCCTTAGTCACTTCTGCTGTGACAGAAACAGAAAATGTGGGGAGGCCCATAGAGGTATGATGCATAGAATGCATTCCCCCTTTTTTACATAAGAGAATAAATAAATTGGCATTGTCATTTTACAGAATATGGCAGGAGATTTTAATACAGATGAGGGTCCATCTACCTCCACACAGAATCTTAGCAGTGTAAGAAATGTTCTGCAGTTCTCCTTCCTCATTTAAATATTTGGTCTGTGTTTGTATTACACACTTTCAGTCATGTTTAATTATTCTGTCTTTCTAGTTGCCTGCCAAAGAGCTGTATAAGGTCCACCTTCAAAAGCAAATCAGAAAAAGTGACATGGAGATGGACCTTATACAGCTTCAAATGGAGGAGAATTGCTTGACTTGAATTGCTGGAGCACCAGCTTAAGGTGGGAAACAGTATGTGAACATTAATCTGTCATTTGTTGTTGAATGAAATCTAAATCAATAAATACAAATGTATTGGTAACACTTTAGAATAATGGTCCGTAGTTAACAAGTAGCTATGCAGGAAGTAATAGGTAGTACTGCATTAACACCGAACTTAATACTATTAACTAATATGGAAGCAATATTAACTAAGCAGTAAGTAATATCTAATTTAGTACAAAGGTAGTTCCTTGGTAGGTATTTGATTATTACTAAAGAAATATATCCTCATTGAGAACTACTTGTGAACTAAGAAAGAATAACCAATTAATTACTAATCACAAAAGTAACATGTCTAAAAAAGTGAACAATTGTGTGTGTTTTTTTACTCTTAACATGGTCATAACATTTCAGAAGCTTGTGCCTCAAATGGGTTCTTTGTGGAAACCAGTTTATGAATATTATATTCCCCCAAATACATTAGCTACATGTTGAGATTGTGACTACTACTCTTGCCAAAAGATGGACGTATGTTTATTTCAAACTTAAACATAGAATAATACTAATAATGATCATTTGTTTACAATTTTAAATAATAAGGAAGTGATGCTGACACTCATGATTGGATTAGTTCACTATTATGAGCTCTATTGAGTGTCAGTTCAATGTCTCAGACTCCAAAGACCTACCTTTATGTTACAGTAGCCGCCTGAGGAGGACTTCTCTTTAGGATATGAATATAAACATTGATGTTCTCTTGTCAAAAACAATTTGCATCCTTAATGAAGAAATTGGCTGCATTTATGTTGCAATAATCGCAAAACCACATCTTCCAGTTTACAATGTTCGTTATAATATTACTAGTGCCTCACAGAAATGAATGCCTGTACAGTATGTGTCAAATATAAAATTAAATAACTTGTATTACTTGTGAAAAACATGCTAACTCCTCAGTAATTACTCAAGCGTTATATTGTCATCCCGCAGGAACTACTAGTGATGTGGTCCATTATTTTAAAGTGAGAAACATGTTAACTCCTCACTAATTACTCAAGCGTTATATTGTCATCCCGCAGGAACTACTAGTGATGTGGTCCATTATTTTAAAGTGAGAAACATGTTAACTCCTCACTAATTACTCAAGCGTTACCTTGTCATCCCGCAGGAACTACTAGTGATGTGGTCCATTATTTTAAAGTGAAAAACATGTTAACTCCTCACTAATTACTCAAGCGTTACCTTGCCATCCCGCAGGAACTAGTGCAGCCTGGTCTCATTGTTAATACGTAACGTTAGGTATTAATACGTCATTTTCAAAGATAGAAAACGTACTTTTTTGTACGTTTCGATATATGCTGAAACGTATAATATGGACGTATCTGCAACGTTTAAACGTAACATTATTACGATTTTACAGCTAAAAAACAAACTATTTACGAATTGTATAATTTCCCTTTTACCATTTTATAGATTATAAATGTAAGATCTCTTAACCCTACTCCCACACCTAAACATAACTTACCCATTTTATAGACAATATTAAAAGGATAAAACGTAATGGACAGATATGTGTAACGTTAGGGAAATGGCAGTTTTATTAACAATATAGCATTAAAACATAGTTTGAGCCACTAATCCTACCCCAAAGTTACCCCTAAACCTAACAATTTCTTAAAACTACGTAGGCTACAATTATAAAGGAAAACAACAGACAGACACGTATAATTACAATAATTTATTTATTGAGAAAATGTCAAAACCGGTACCAAAAGTCGTTCACATGACGTTGTGTCGCAGTCCTCTCTGGCAGTATAATAGTTTTGTATGAGGTAACGTTACAGAGCAGAATTTAAATCATTAATCCATGAAAATGTTAATCCGGTTTCGGTTCGCTATTCGCTCTGTGAAAGCGCGCGCGCTTCTCCAATTCAAATGTAGTACACCAACTTAAACACGGCATGTCGTAATCTGTGACGAAGCATGCGAGAGCCAATGAGCGTCTGATATCACTGCCGTAAAACATGTCGTAACGCTTCGGGTGCAATTGTTGAATTTGAATTCACTACGAGCGCGGGATTTGAAGTTTACGGTCTCTGCTGAGAAATGGAGATAAAGATCACTGGATAAAGGGCTGAATTTGGATCTATTTCTTGCTAACAACATGGATTATAAAGATTTGGATTACATCAAGCTAATAAAATTGATGTCTTTTGTGAATTTATGTTGTGTTTTAGTGTATTATGGGTCTATAGGAGAAAACGCCTTTGTTTTGTGTCTCACGGTAAATAAACCAAGTATTACAAAATGGTTAAACGATTAAAGAAGGTATTTTTAAGGTTTTAAAGTGTATTCTTGTTTAACACCATATAGGCTAATCCTCCGAAACGAGTTTGCAGCAGAAGGCACGAACAGAGCGAAATGTTATTATTTATGAGTAACGTTAAACTGTAATAAATGCGATTGAAAATGTAATTGATAAGACAATTGAATGCAATAGAGTCAAAACATTAATGCCACGATTTTAATATGCATAAGTTAAATAGGAATACGTACAAATTTGTACGTCGGTAAAGTTGTTTATACGTAAATAAATTACGTTTTTGTGCTGTCAATACGTAAATGTTAGTGCTGTAAATACGTCAGTATTATACGTTTCTGTGTGTATAAAACGTAAATAAATGTACGTATGGTAGAACTACACTTTACATAAAAATACACACGTATTCTCATGAGATCACGTTGACTAGTGATGTGGCCCATTATTTTAAAGTGAAAAACATGTTAACTCCTCACTAATTACTCAAACGTTACCTTGTCATCCCGCAGGAACTACTAGTGATGTGGCCCATTATTTTAATGTGAAAAACATGCTAACTCCTCACTAATTACTCAAACGTTACCTTGTCATCCCGCAGGAACTACTAGTGATGTGGCCCATTATTTTAAAGTGAAAAACATGTTAACTCACTAATTACTCAAGCGTTACCTTGTCTGTACTGTAACATAAAGGTAGGTCTTTGGAGTCTGAGACATTGAACTGACACTCAATAGAGCTCATAATAGTGAACTAATCCAATCATGAGTGTTTATTTAAATCACTTCCTAATTTAAAAAAATTAAAAACAAATGATCATTATTAGTATTATTCTATGTTTAAGTTTGAAATAAACATACGTCCATCTTTTGGCAAGAGTAGTAGTCACAATCTCAACATGTAGCTAATGTATTTGGGGGAATATAATATTCATAAACTGGTTTCCACAAAGAACCCATTCGAGGCACAAGCTTCTGAAATGTTATGACCATGTTAAGAGTAAAAAAAAAACCCCACAATTGTTCACTTTTTAGACGTTACTTTTGTGATTAGTAATTCATTGGTTATTCTTTCTTAGTTCACAAGTAGTTCTCAATGAGGATATATTTCTTTAGTAATAATCAAATACCTACCAAGGAACTACCTTTGTACTAAATTAGATATTACTTACTGCTTAGTTAACATTGCTTCCATATTAGTTAATAGTATTAAGTTCGGTGTTAATGCAGTACTACCTATTACATCCTGCATAGCTACTTGTTAACTACGGACCATTATTCTAAAGTGTTACCAATGTATTTTGTTACAGGAAATAAAGAAACAATGAACAACACTCGACTGTTAACTGGTTTTAATTAAAGTGATTTTGGCAAATCATGTCTCGTACCACCCTGCCATCTCTTTGGTCTACTGGGTTCACTGGGGGTTCCTCTTGGCCATCTTCATCAAGAGAAGGGGGGGCCCTCTCACCTCTCAGTGTGGCAATGTTGTGAAGAACAACACAAGCAGCTGTGATGTCACATGCCCTTTCTGGGCTGACCCTGAGCCCACGCAGGCACTGAAACCTGCCTTCAGGATGCCTATGCCACCTTGACCCGTGTTCTGCTGTGGGCCAGGTTGAATTGTGTCTGTGGTCCAGGCTCAGGTTCAGGGTAGGGTGTCATCATATAGGGCAGACAAGGGTACCCTCTGTCCCCCAGCAAGTAACCATTGAAGTGTCATATAAAGGTAGTTAAAGTGTATAATTGCATAAAAAAAATAAAAAAAACCATTGTGTAAGGCAAAACATACCCTGTTGAAATTTGTGGCACAATGATGACTCCCTAAACATTCTGGCATCATGTACAGACCCTGACCATTTGGCTTCAACATTAGGGGTTGCATCACATATTACCTAGTTAGTGGGGACCAGTAATGAGGGTGATTTAATGGTTTAAACACCCAAACATTTAGCACCCAAAAAATCTATTGTCACCTGCACATTGATGCTATGGATTGACTTCCTATTAACATAGTCTCCTTTATTGACTGAATGAGCTTTAATGGGAATGTGGGTTCCATCAATGCACCTAATCACATTTGGGAACCCTGAAATTGAAAGTTATATAATTAGAAAAATTTAAAATTATTGTGACTGTATACAGTATGAATAAATTAAGTAGTGCTATGTAACTAAAATGGTCTTTCATAGAATATCATAGAATGGACAAACCCGCCACTCTGTGGAATTCCTCTTTAATGATCCTCAGTGATTTATGGCCAGGGAACTGCACAAAAGTGTGTAGGAACCGTTTGAGTGCAATGCATACTGTACGAACAGCCCTACACACAGTTGCCTTTCCCACATGCTCTGCATCGCCTATTGTATACAAAAAACTCCCCGTCGCAAAAAGTTAAATAAATGGAGTTAAATATTTAACTCCATTATCTTCGTTTAATAAATTAACGATATTCATTTGGATACGAAAACACATTGATACGTGGTCGTATCACCCTCTCACGGCGGAAAAGATTTTGTATTATCTGTGCTTCCACATCCACTGGATCGTCTTCAAAAGGGCACGCCATGCTCCGTCACCTCTCTGAAACAAACTAACCCTGGAACATAACCTGCTACCGAGCAGGTTATCTTCAGAGAGTAAGTTCCTATGGTTACATACATACCCAGAAAGTTACCTCCGTTTTTGGAACCGAAAGTTGAGGTTATCCACTAACTTACCCTTAAACTTACCCGGGTATGTCACATAACCTGCTTTCTGGAATACCCCCCTGGTCGCTTCCGCTTCAAGCCGGACTCGTCTCGCGCTAACGGTAATTTCCTTTCACTGTCCACGTTTTGATTTCGGCTAATCAATTTTGGCGAATGCAAACAACGTGATTATTGTTCATGAGTCTAACATCCAGCCACTCAAGAAAACATGTAATCTACCTGAGGGAATAATATGCTCAAAAAACATTTCTGATTATTATTAATGTTTTAAAGCTTTTAGAAAGTACATAGAAAGCTTTTGTAACATTATCTTAACTGTCACTTTTGATTAATGTAATGCATCCTTGCTGAATAAAAGTAGGCAATTACTTTATTTTTTTTCCCAAAAAATAATCTTACTAACCCCAAACTTTTGAACTGTAAGCCTAGTGTATAATGTTAAAAAAGCTTTCTATTTTAGATAAATGCTGTTATTTTGAACTATGGTTTGTTTGTAATGTGACTTTTTTCATGTATGACATTAAAATTATTTTTAGAATTAAATACATAAATAGGTTAAGCAATACAAATGTGTTTATGTCTGATAACCTTTTAAACACAAACTTAACTGCAGACACTGAAATGACGTACACTGTGTGATACAGTACAAATATTTTGAGTGTCCCTCATTTTCCTATAAATAACCACGATTGTCCCGCATTTTCCTTTTCTGAAGTTGGCAACCCTAACTGTCACACACATGCAGGAATACAAACAAACGCAAGCATGCACACACACTGACATCCACACGCACAGACACACACCCATACACACACATACAAATCCACATGCACAGACACACACACACACGCGCACACACATGTACGCACGCATACATACACGCACAGACACACACACACACACACACACACACACAGACACACACATACACACAGACAGACATGCACATACTACTACTTTTTTTAGGTATATACATAAACACGCAATACAGCCAAATTGCTCCACGTCATTTATTTTTGTGGAAAGCCAGTGCAGGCCTGAGCGGCGGTCATATTTTGTACCGCCATGCGGTACATCTAGTTACTGTCAGAGTTATCACAGTGGTGGTGTGTTCACACAGTGATAAAGAGTCGTACAAAAACCTCTGTCAGTCAGACGTCACAGTGACTGCACTGATACAGCTGAGAGAAACTGCAGCTGCTGATGGAGGATCACAAACTACACAATATCAATGTTTAGCAACATTTCTAAAGACTTTAAAAATATACATTTATCGGTAGTAATATATTTGATATGAAATAAGAGTTAGTGCTGATATTGATTATGGCACTGGGATGTTTTATTGTCAGTGTTTCAGATCACAGTATGAGAGCGATGCGGAGTGAAGCAGAAACACCAGCTGTTTTTAATGTGTAAGTGTTTAATAAAGTCAGTGGTCTTCACTATTGTTTTCATGACAGTCACACTGATGGGACGAAGTCAATAGGAGAGACACTTTTACCGCAAAGTATCAAAAGTTACATCCAGTCATAAATTACCATGTCTAAATATCATTCTTTATCATTTACAGTCAAATTTGTAACTGAGAGATGATTTCCCTTAATGACAAAAAAGCAGGATTAGAATATGTTCATCCCAGAATATATTTTTAATGACCTTAAGTTATTTATTTTCTACATTAGCCCGTCATGTATCTAACCATCCAAGAGCAAGAGCTGGACAGAAACTCTGCAGATACGCTTACATGAACAACTTGTGTTTCGATTGGACTGAATTCACTTTGATTGATGAATCTGAATGTAGAGTTTACATGAACGCTAAACGAGTGATCGGGTTAATATGTGCGTTTATTGTGCATACTTAAAATTAATATGATGTTCACTTTTACTTGTTTGTGCTTGTAAAAGGCTATCTAAAAGGCTGTTGTCCATTATACGTTTGTACTACTGAAATTCCCACAAGGATTTCAACATCATATTATTTGCGCACACTATCGTTACTTGCAATTTAAAATGAATATTTATTAACACAACGTTTCGTTCACACGACCTTCATCAGGAATATACAAATGTTCAGATTCATCTCTTTTAAAGGGACACTTCACCCATTTGCATTAAGCTTTGTATTGTTAGAAACCCAGTCATATATTATAATAAACGTGGATTTTTCGTTCATTTTTCCCTGAGATGGGAGAAATAAGGATTTAAGTGTTTTACTTCCTGCTTATTATGACGTAAAAATCATCATTTTGCGTCATAATAAGCAGGAAGTCACATTTCATTGAAAAGTGTAGAGACTACAAACACTAGCTCCTCATTATTCCAGGGGGCGGGACCCGCTCACGCTACAGACCTATTACAGATCAGTGGGTGGGACTTCACTTTCTGAAACTGAAAGCAATATCCTCCATCTTGTTTGGAAGCTAAGCTAACAGGCGCTGTGGAGCCAGCTGTGAAGATATGACAATAGCGGAGGGTAACGTTACTCAATATGATGTAGAAGAAGAGGATTTCGGAAGTCTGCTGCTCGAATCGGGTGTTTGTGGCTACCTTTACAAGCCGCATTATAGCGAAGAGCAGCCGAGGCAGAAGACCTGCCTGTCGCGGACGAGAAGCCCAGACTGGCTCGAGTTAGGGCGGACTGGTGGCGCCGGTGATCTCACTATGCAACTACGAACCGCTACGAACACAGAGATAGAGTCCGTCTGCGGCAAAGAATTTCTCCTAGACGAAATCTCTGAATCAGACGAGGACACGGACGTTTGTGTTGTGAACCATCCTAGTTTCGCACGGTCGCACCGCATCTGACTGAACATCCCGGTAACGTTACCATGCAATAATTCACCATTTCGAAAGAAATACAAATGAGGAGTAATTCATTAATGAGTTTGCCAAATAACTAACGTTAGACATTTTGTGTGAAATGAATTTCAAGCTCCGGTTGTAGGTAGCTAGCCTTATGGACGGATGAGTAATTCATATGCTGTTCTGGATTAGTGGGAGTGGCTTGCGCAGCTGTGCAATGTGGTGCATTGTGGGAGTTGTTGTCTTTCATACAAATGCGTCCTGAAGTTACTTTCTTTCTTTCCTCGGTCAAGAAGGCACCAAATTCAAAATTTATTTTACATTTCGACTACATATATGACCCACTTTCAATGAAGATCAATGTTCCCATGGGTGAAATGCTCCTTTAAGATAAACACAAGACCAATCAACAGAGCTCCATCTGTAAACAATTAAGCTCATTGAGAGCACATAGTTAACACCACATCATAAACGGTTACAAAATGTGATAGTTACAACAATCAGCAAAGATCCCCCTTTAGGTTAACAAGATCATCAAGAACACATAATCCATTGCTGTTTACTCTGTACATGCTACCATTAGGAGATATCAT
Organism: Leuciscus idus; assembly: GCA_021554675.1. Taxonomy (NCBI): domain Eukaryota; kingdom Metazoa; phylum Chordata; class Actinopteri; order Cypriniformes; family Leuciscidae; genus Leuciscus; species Leuciscus idus. The sequence goes on along the minus strand of CM038643.1, from coordinate 30,918,738 downwards.
TAGGAAACATGACATTAGCTTCCACTGTTATGCTGACGATACTCAGCTCTATATTTCTTCAAAACCTAACGAAACTTACCAACTCACTAAATTAACAGAATGCATAGCTGATATAAAAAATTGGATGACCCGTAATTTCCTACTTTAAATTCTGTAAAAACAGAGATTCTAATTGTTGGACAAAAACTTCCTCTCGTAATAACCTAGAATACTGTCTAACACTTGATGGCTGCTCTGTTAAGTCTTCGTCGTCGGTTAGGAACCTGGGTGTGCTCTTTGATACCAATCTTTCATTTGAAAGTCACGTGTCTATTATCTGTAAAACGTACTCGGTTACCTAATGTAACCTCGGTTCTCTCTTGTAGAGGTTCTCTCGTATTGCGTAAGTTGCTTACGCTACGGGTAAAGTTGTCTTTTCTCGAGATCTGAAGCCAAAAATTATCCTTAATTTTGTATTTATTGTCAACACAGTGCGGCAGCCAGCAGACCATAGCAGGCTGTACGAGCGTGCTCATTGGCTGTCCTGCGGCAACTGCAGCAGCCTACCAGTGAGCCCCACATGACGTTGTGCCCTCCACGCGCCTGGCCCACCAGAATGGGTGTGGCTAGCGTGTATAAAAGAGGGGCTCACAGGCTGGAATTCTGGTTTTCATAGACTGAAGCGAATAAGCTCGTGGCGCGTCACGGCAGGTTACGCAATACTCGTACCCTCTACTAGAGAGAACCGAGGTTACATTAGGTAACCGAGTACGTTCTCTTACGAGAGGTTCTCTCGTATTGCGTAAGTTGCTTACGCTACGGGAACCCCTTGTCAACGCCGTGCGCGCCGAGCATCAATACATGAGTCCCAGGGAAACCCGGGGAAAATAACATGCGAGAACAGGCGGCCAGCAACGCGGGCCAGCACATGTCATAAGCACTTCATAAGGGTACAGAGCGGCACTGCCTCTAAGACCAAGATTATTATAGCCAAAGTCAACAATGAAAATATAAAAGGTATTTTGCATGTTCTACACAGTCAAGCATGTTTTCATATTCAAGGTCTGTTCTAAAAGTATCTGGACTGGTTATGAATCTAAGAGAATCTAAGCCTCTAAGACCAAGAAAGATCCCAGATAGGAACCGAGGGGGGCCGCGGGGGGTTCATCCTCCTGGCTCCCCTAAGGAAGCGGATGATGAGCTCATTTCTTCCTATTGCATGGCTGCGCGTCGTCTCAGCGAACGCTGCGATAGCCGCAACATATACTTTGAGCGTGGAGGGGGACCTGCCCTTATCCAACAGCTCTTGTGCGTGGATCCAGGCTCTTAGTGGCGCACCATTTAGTGAACACTGACCATTTAGATGTGTAGAGTCTTCTCGTGGAAGGGGCTTTAGACTGCGTGATCGTGTTCACAACCCCTTCTGGCAGATCAGCGGGTATCCGTTGATTATCCACGCATGCAGAGACCAGCGCTCTGGATGGGGATGCGTGAGTGCGACAGCCTCACTAGCTCTGGGTACCACATTCGGTTCTCCCATCGCGGGGCTATGAGGAGCACTGAGTGGCGTGTTTCCCTGATCCTCTTTATTACCTGTGGTAACAGAGAGATCGGAGGGAAAGCATACAGCGGGTGGCTGGGCCAGGTTTGGGCCAGCGCGTCCTCGCTTTTGAGAAAAACCTCGGGCAATGAGCGTTGTCTTTTGACGCAAAGAGGCCGACTTCCGCCCCGCCGAACAGGTGCCACAGTAGCTGGACTGTCTGAGGGTGCAGGGACCATTCTCCCGGGGGAATGTTGTCTCTGGACAGTCTGTCTGGACCGACATTCAGGTGGCCAGGCACGTGCGCGGCTCTCAGCGAGCGCAACGAGCGGTGAGCCCACACGAGAAGGCGTTTCGTCAGATTGCAGAGATTTCTGGATCTGACACCGCCCTGTCGGTTCACATAGGACACCACAGACATGTTGTCCGAACGGACTAGCACGTGGTGATCCCGTATATGTGGGAGGAAGTGCTTTTATCATTAATAAATGTTGTTCTTGTTTCAACTGTAAAACACTTTCTAAAATCTAAATCGTATTTTTTTATTAGGTGATTAAATAGACAGACTTACTGATCACCAGTTTAGTTCCTCTACCGAATGTGTACCACAGTGATACAATCTAATGAAACGCTCGTACAAAAACCTCTATTCCACTCGAGTGAACACACACTCCAGCAGAGAGAGAGAAACAACACTTCAACACACTGATATTAGAAGATCCTCAGCTCTTCTCAACACTCACTCATTCAGATTTGACTAAATGCTTTCTGATATAACACTGTTTAAAAAAATATATTTGATGACCTGTGACCTCTGAGGTGACCTTTGACCTCTTTGATCATGGATGATGTTGTGGAGTTTCTCATAATGATGCTTCTGTTCTTCATATGCAGATCAATCATCATGATTCACAGAAAAACCTGCAGCTTCAGACTTCAATCTTCAGTGAAAATCTCTTCAAATAATCTGAGTTTATTGAATATTAGAGCCAAAGTCAATAGAAAGTGTCAACAATGAAAATATAAAAGGTATTTTGCATGTTCTACACAGTCAAGCATGTTTTCATATTCAAGGTCTGATCTAAAAGTATCTGGACTGGTTATGAATCTCCACACAAGATCATGAAACGTGAACAAGCTCTAATATGTCTCCATCTTTAACAGCCTGTTTCTTCTCCATTTGATGATTTCAGACACACATGAGGCTTCATGATAGATGGAGTGACACCATGAACTCTGATTAGAGATTCACAATCAGTCCTGATACTTTCTGAACAGACTCATGATTCATGATCTTACTTTAGTGATGGCGGTTCATCTAGTGGAAGTGTAGCAGTGATGATGGTCACATGACTGAATATGGACACAGAGATGGACGTTCATCTGCACATCCTCAGTGTCTCAGGAGTCACAATAAAAATACTAAATAAAGTCATGATTCTGTAACTCTAGTGTATATTAGTTTGTTATCAGCACAAGCTGTTGTAAATCCTGCCCACTTCTTTGCATTGTCAGCACATGCTTCAGTGCTCTGAGAGTGTTTATAGTGCTGTGAGTTTAACACTTCATGACTGAGAGCAGAACACAATCTTCATCATCACACAAGACTAAACTACAGCAATGAACACAATCAACATCTTCATCTGGATATTGCTCTGTATATCAGGTATACAATAAGACACTGACATGCTTATAACTACATTAATAAAGTTGGCTCATATTTTATACATATTGAACATCTTCTATTTCATTGTTTTTATAATGTCTTTATGTGTTTCTCTTCCAGGCTCCAGTGGACAGATCACAGTAACTCAAACTCCTGTAGTTCATACAGTTTCATCAGGAGAGAATGTTGTGATGAGATGCAGCGCCAGCACTCCTTTAGCATACTGTAATCCACCCTGTATGTCCTGGTACTCACAGAAACCTGGAGAAGCTCCTAAACTCCTGATTTATTACACAAGCAGACTTCAGTCAGGAACTCCATCTAGATTCAGTGGCAGTGGATCTGGCAGTGATTTTACTCTGACCATCAGTGGAGTCCAGACTGAAGATACAGGAGATTATTACTGTCAGAGTTTTCACTGGCCAGGCAGCACTAGGCTGTTCACACAGTGATAAAGAGTCGTACAAAAACCTCTGTCAGTCAGACGTCACAGTGACTGCACTGATACAGCTGAGAGAAACTGCAGCTGCTGATGGAGGATCACAAACTACACAATATCAAACCTTTCACACACTTTATTCATTTATTAGGATGTACTAAGTAAACATATAATCTTATATCCTTTACTAAACTGGACTAAAATGTGTAAAAAATGTGAGTGGTGCTTATCCTTTATTGTTCTTGTAAAGCCACGACAATGTAATAATTGCAATAGCCTATGCTGTCTCCTAGATAAATATTTATCAGCTGAATAATTGTAAAGAAATGGATGTTTAAATGCAGTTGTCGGGACCTTACTCGTCCTGTGGCCAATTTTCCGGCATTCCTCTGGACTGGCATTGAATCACTAGAACAGGGGTGTCAAACTCATTTTCACTGAGGGCCACTTCAGCATTATGGCTGCCCTCAAAGGGCCGGCTGTAACTGTAAGACTTTTAAAATGATAATATATTGTCTTTTTATTATTACTTATTTAAGTTACAAATATTGTATATGCATTTGCAGGGGTGTTTCTAGGTTTTAAAAACATCAGAGGATGAATCCGAAACATCAGGGGCTGGGTAATAATGATTTGATACAGAGAATAATGTATATTGTATATATGCAGGGGCAAACTGGCTCAAAAATTCAGCCCTGGCACTGTAGCCCAGCACACATTACCACACAGTCATGCGTATTCAAATGTGAGGTTGTTACGTCCCTGTGTTGCGTGTGTTTTGTTTTTGTTTCTCTCTCCGCTTCTCTTGTCTACTTTCACTTCTTAGGTACCCGTGATTTGTCCGGTAATCTGTCAATCATCATCAGCGCTGACGTCATCAATCATCTCTGTCGCCAATGGGAAAAGACCACCTCGGATAAAAGAGAACGCCAGACGTTTCTTTCCCACGCACGGCTTTCTGTTGATATCTTGCACAAATTACCTTGCTCTTGTTTCTGTAACCCTTTTGGTTTTGTGTTGCTTGATGTTAGTGTATGATTCCATTCTTCTTGTATTCGTTTCTTTTTGTTTTATGTAACTTGAGTATACAGTGTCTCACTGTATGTTACTAGTCCTGAAAGAGGCGGACAGGTAAGAATGTCACGTGACATACACTGCAACACGTAGGGTTTTTGAACTGTCTAGTACATTAGGTTAGGGGCGAGTGCCACCCCATGTACTTTTGGTTATGGGTAGTTAGTGGAGACTATATAGGGCGTCCTGGACGCTGAAGATTTTGCTTTGCCTTTTAAACTGGAGGTCGACGCAAGTGCCGTAGGTGCTGGTGCGGTACTCCTTCAAGAGGACAAAAATAGCATCGAACATCCTGTGTGTTATTTTTCTCGAAAATTTAATAAACACCAGTGTAACTATTCGACCATTGAGAAGGAGGCTCTGGCGTTACTGTTGGCACTACAATACTTCGAGGTTTACGTAGGCTCCAGTTCTCTCCCTGTCACTGTTTATACGGATCACAATCCGTTAGTTAGTTAGGGGGGTTCGGGGGCATGCTCCCCTGATAAAATTTGTATTTCTCGGACCTACATATGTGCACACACACACACGCACGCACACACACACACACACGGAGGTTGCTTGCGGAACATTGAGCAGAACGCGCTGTGAATACGGAGCGGAGAGCACAGCGCACACACACAGCGGAACGCGATTCGAAGTTATGCATCTTCGGAAGCGGACTCGCACGCAAAGTCATAAAACACGCTGAGCCAGAGTCAAACCATCGCCGAACACGGAGGGGCGCGGCGGCTTTAGTATCTTTAGGCCAAAAACCGGAAAAAAAAATTTCGTCAGCCTAAATTTTGTTGCATCCCTAATTACCCATATGCTCTCGCGGGCCATATAAAATAATGTGGCGGGCCTTGAGTTTGACACATGTGCACTAGAGTCATGGAGACTAGGATCATTATCATAATCAGGGAAGGTCTTGGGAGAAGCCTTTTCAGGATATTAGCGGAGGTCTTCTAACCAAAAAATTAATACAAACAAAAGAAAAACATCATCAGACAGTTATATAGTATAATGACAACCATATCTCTCTCAGGAACCATTCTGTTCAGATGATTGTGTAGTCACAGAGTAGTGCCGTTCACACCTGGCATTAACATTCATCTTGGGTGACGCACAAGTGAACAACTCGAAGTACAGGTGTAAACGCACCCAAGACGCATTGAGATTCGATTGTTCTGATGAGGTCTAGGCCACACTCTTTTATTAAAGGGTTAGTTTCACTCAAAAAATTGTGTTCTGTAATTTACTCTCCCTCATGTCGTCCCAAACCCGCAAGACTTTCAATCGTCTTTTAAACACAAATGAAGATCTTTATGATGAAATCTGAGAGCTTTCTGTCCCTCCAAAGTTCATCTTAAAATGAATCCATATGAACCAGTCAGTTTAGTCTACATTTTCTTTTTCTTCTGTTGGTAACACTTTACTTGAAGGGGTGTGCAGAAGACTGACATGACACATGTCATGAATATGAAGGAGGTTTTATGTATGTTTATGACAACTGTCATTAAGTGTCATTCGCTCAATTATGACATTTTTAATGCAAATATGACATTGTGTGAGATGTCTTTGTTATGGCAACTTGACATTACTAAGACAACACAACCTGTCATAAATATGTCATAAACATGACAGCAGATTAATTATCAAACTTAAGAAACCACTTAGCTTTATGGGTTAACATTTCAATAAACTGTCAGGTGGTTGGTTTGACATTGGCTGTCATGAGGCCATTATAACTGTGTCATGAATGTTTTTCTTGACCTCAACTACAGTGGGACAAATTTAATTTGTCATTAAAATGTTATAATGGCTTCATGACAGCCAATGTCAGAACCAACTTTATGTTGTCTTGGTAATGTCAAGTTGTCATGACAAAGACACTGACAGGTTATGATGTATTGGTAATGTCAAGTTGCCATAACAAAGACATCTCAAACAATGTCATATTTGCATTAAAAATGTCCTAATTGAGCGAATAACACTTAATGACAGTTGTCATAAACATGCATAAGACCTCCTTCATATTTATGACATCTGCCATGCCATGATAATGAAGGTGTCATGTCAGTCTTATGCACACCCCTTCAAGTAAAGTGTTACCCTTCTGTTTCTGTTCAAAATGGTGATTGTGTGGACTGTCAATGGAGGGACAGAATTGATAATATTCATTTGAGTTTCGGAGATAAACTAAAGTCATTTTATGACATGAGTGTGAGAAATGACAACAATTTTACACTTTCGGGTCAACTAACCCTTTAACTTTTTGTTATAGTGATCATGAATTATGACGATCAAGACACATCAATCACCCAAGACACATGTAAAGTCCAGGTCTGAACAAAGGCATTGTGTGGTTGCCCAGTTAGGGTTAAATGTTTCATGTTCAGTCGTCATGTAATACAATTTCTGCACAAAGAATAAAATATAATGACACTCACAATTCTGGAATCATCTTCAGCATTCTGTTGCTTTCTTCTTCATTTCTGTTGCAATCTCATGAGAAGAGCTTTCTTCACTGACTAGTCTAGGCCAAATCTATTGAAAAAGGATTGAAAAATATATGTCAGATGAGGCTAATATTTCCAAAATTTAGTAATGCAATACAATTTAAATTAGGGCTGTAAATATGGTAAAATAATTGTGATTACGCTTAATTTTGATTATGATTATGCTGAGAGCTTTCTATAAAGCATGGGTGTCAAATTGTAAAATTATTTATATTCATATATTCACATCCACACTTGAATATTCACATATTCAAGTTAATAGACACAAAACCTTGTGCAATGTTCACATGGAGGCCTGAAACAGTTTAAATATGCATTTCATCTGATTAATAAATACATTTATATAATTTAAATGAGTAAATTGAGTAATAAGGCATCTTAAATTGACCTTGGTGTACTACATTAGATTTTAAGACATGTTTAGAATTTATTTTACCCATAATTTATTAATGATATTTATAATGTGAACAGAAAATACAGATTCATATTAATAAAATACAGACAGATCATTTATCCCGAAATAACATGCAGTATGAACTGATAAAGACTGATTTCCTGTTTGCTCTGCCTGTGCTTTCGCAAATACCTGTAAACTGAACTGGAAGACAGACGGATTTACAGATTAGCTTTAACTCACTTTCACAATGTTTGAATTTAACAGTCATAAAAAAACTTGATGGTAAGATTGTCTTGACTCGATGCAGATATGACGACATGATATTCAGTGCTAAGAACAAGCAAAATAGAGATGATGTAATTCACACTTAAACAAAGGGCGAATAAAAAGTTTTAAACGCTTCCCCCCCTCAGTCTACAAGAAGACTGCATTTGTTTGCACTGCGCGCTACAAGACACTTACACACGCTGTTAATAATGCGCATGCGTCACAAAAACGGAAATGTTAACGCGTTCATGTATAACACAGCCAGTTTTATACACACAAAACAAATATAAAATGTGTTCCTCCATAACACTGGCAACAATTCTCATTCAGAAAACATACATGTCATTCATAATACACTGAACTAAAAAACACTAACAACAGGAGCATTACACAAATGAACTTTTATCTTTAAAGTTTGAATGATTTTTTTTTCACATTAATGTTCATTATATGATAAGGATATTACGAGATAAAAAATCTCATACAAAAAAATCTGAAAAATCTAAAGTTTTAGATTATGAGATTAAAAAGACAAAATTATGACTTTAAAAACTTGAAATTATGACATAGCTTAACTGAAATTATGACTTGCTGCTCATTGATCTGACGCGACCCGACACAGGATGAATTGTGAACACAATGAGTATTTAACACGTGGTTTTAGCTATTAATGAGGAGATTCTTGCCTTCAAAGTGCTTTACATAGAAGAAATTAAAAAAATAAAAGAAATAAGGATAATTAAAACAGTTTAGAAAAATAAAATAAAATACAGTACAAACAGTCGGACAAACAGTGGCACAGTGCTCATTCAGTAAATGCATAGCTAAACAGATGTGTTTTGAGTCTGGATTTGAAAGTGACTACAGTAGGAGCACATCTGATCTCCTCTGGAAGCTGGTTCCAGCTGCGGCTGGCATAATAGCTAAAAGCAGACTCGCCATGCTTTGAGTGAACCCTTGGTATTTCTAGCTGATATGATCCTAGTGATCTGAGTGATCTGTTGGGTTTATATTCAGTGAGCATATCTGCAATGTATTGAGGTCCTAGGCCATTGAATGATTTATATACCAGTAATAATACTTTAAAATCAATCCTAAATTGAACTGGGAGCCAGTGTAAAGACCTGAGGACTGGTGTGATGTGTTCATATTTTCTGGTTCTGCTCAGAATCCTGGCGGCAGCGTTCTGTATGAGCTGCAACTGTCTTATGGTCTTTTTGGGAAGGCCAGTGAGGAGTCCATTACAATAATCCACCCTGCTGGTGATGAAAGCATGCACAAGTTTCTCTAAGTCTTGTCTGGAAACAAAGCATCTAATTCTTGCAATATTTTTCAGATGATAGTATGCTGATTTAGTTATTGCTTTGACATGACTACTGAAACTAAGGTCTGACTCTAGTGTCACACCAAGATTCCTGACTTGATGTTTAGTTGTTTGACCCCTAGATTGAAGGTATGCATTCACCTTGAGAACTTCATCTTTGTTTCCAAACGCAATGACTTCAGTTTTGTCTTTGTTTAACTGAAGAAAGTTTTGACACATCCAACTGTTGACTTCGTCAATGCATTGGCACAGGGAGTCAATGGGGCTGTAATCGTTAGGCGATAGGGCTAAGTAGAGCTGTGTGTCGTCTGCATAGCTGTGGTAAGAGATTTGGTTCTTTCTCATTATTTGGCTCATTGGGAGCATATACAGGTTGAAGAGGAGTGGCGCAAGAATTGAGCCTTGAGGGACTCCGCATGTCATGGATGTCCACTCAGACTTATGATCTCCTATACTCACATAATAACCTCTCCCATCTAAGTATGACCTGAACCATTTTAGGACTATCCCAGAAAGCCCCACCCAGTTTTCCAGCCTGTCAAGAAGTATGTTATGATCGACAGTGTCAAATGCAGCACTGAGGTCGAGTAGTACCAGCACTGATAATTTGCCTGAATCAGTATTTAAGCGAATATCGTTTATTATCTTTATGAGCGCTGTCTCTGTGCTGTGGTGCGGTCGGAAACCAGACTGAAAATTGTCAAAGTGTCCATTTGAGCATAAGAATTTGTTCAGCTGATTGAAGATAACTTTTTCAATGATCTTGCCTATGAAAGGAAGATTTGAGATCGGTCTATAGTTGCTTAATATGGTCTTATCCAGATTGCTCTTTTTCAGGAGGGGCTTGACAACTGCAGTTTTTAGGGAGTTTGGAAAACTCCCAGAGAGAAGTGAGGCATTTACCACTTCTAGAAGATCTGCTTCTAGACTGTTTAACACACTTTTGAAAAATGATGTGGGAAGTGTGTCAAGAGCGCATGTTGATGTTTTAAGGTGCTGTACAGTTTCTTCCAAAATTTTGCCATCAATTTCTTTGAAATCAGACATAGTAACTAATTTCTCAGGTGGTTTGATCTGTCTGACCTCAGTGCAACTCAAGGATGTGCTGATCACCTTTCTGATATTATTGATTTTCTCAGAGAAGAAAGAAGCAAACTCACTGCACTTGTTCTCTGAGAGCATTTCACTGGGAATCTGGCTTGGGGGGTTTGTCAGTCTCTCTACAGGGTGGGCCATTTATATGGATACACCGTAATAACATGGGAATGGTTGGTGATATTAAAGTCCTGTTTGTGGCACATTAGTATATGTGAGGGGGCAAACTCCTCAAGATGGGTGGTGATATATACATATACTAATGTGCCACAAACAGGACTTTAATATCACCAACCATTCCCATGTTATTACGGTGTATCCATATAAATGGCCCACCCTGTACAGTAGCAAAAAGAGTGCGTGTGTTGTTTAAATTGCTGTTTATAATATTTGAGAAGAAAGTCTGTCTAGCTTTGCCTAGTTCCATATTGAAAGCATGAAGGCTGTCTTTGTAGATGTTATAATGGACTACAAGTTTAGTCTTCCGCCACATGCGCTCTGCTTTTCTGCATTGTCTTTTCATATTTTGCACTGCTGTTGAGTTTCTCCAAGGTGCTTTTTGTCTGCCACTCTTCTTCCTGACTTTAACAGGAGCAATATCATCAATTATACCTTTAACTTTTGAGTTAACCCTCTGAGGTCTGAGGGGTTTTTGGGGTCCTTGAGATGTTCTGACATGCCCTGACATTTGTGCTTTTTTCAGTTGCTTATAAACATATTAATGGCAAAGGTATAATTACACTCTATTTAGCACAAACAGGGCTACCATAATATGTGAGCAACATGCATGTACATGTTTGTATTTTTGAGAGAATAATGTTTATGCATGGTTATTGAAAAAACTAAAAACTAAAGTTTCTGAAATAAGGCCACAAAACACATACTAAATACGTGTCAATAAGACTTTTGACTAATTGATGTCTTTGCCTAGTGTTTTTTCTTCAAAATGATGTGAAAATCATCCTGCCCTTATCATTCACATAACACAATACATTGATTTAAATCTTGTAAAACACTTTTTGTTTGTAAAGGCAATATGCGCAAGGGGCGTCAACCATTCAACAGCATCATGCATATGTAGTGGTTCACACCTCAGGAGACAATGGGGCCCGCATACTTAATGAGCCATTCATTCAGGTGTGTCACCTATAGCCACAAGAAAGAATGCAAGAGCAATATATATACAGTATATATATATATATATATATATATATATATTCTACCAAATTGGTTCACAGTTGGAAGCATGTCAATTTTTTTTTTTTTTCACAAATTTTGCTTGCAAATTGTATAATATCCAAGGAAAACATGTCTATTAATTGTGCAGTTAATTCTCATACTGTATTTTCAGTTTTGGAATATGTATCCTCTCCCCAAATTTGTCAATAATAAAACACAATAAAAATTATTTAAAGAAAATGCTTATATTTACCTTTTAAAATTTGTTTACATCTACCTTGTAAATATATATTTTTTTATTAAAAAGGTTACAATTACAACAACAATTGAAGTGTAATCTTTCTTTGTAAAAACTAAAGTATACATTTTATCATACATATTTCAAACTTCGAATATAGCCTACATTGACAAAACATACTATATTTAACATATTAGCAAAAATTGGCAAACAAAAGCTTATTTGAGGTGGCAGATATTTTACAGTAAAAATGTGTAATCTATCCAAAACTAATCAACGAAATGTTGTCTTTCATATGTCTGTAACATAGGTCTTTCGTTTTTATTATAAGGAATATAAATGTTAATTTGCAGTTTAATACGTTGCTTATACAAATACATTTTATTTCAACATATTTCAATCGATTTTACTCAGTATAGCAAAATAGTTTGCTAAAAGCAGATCATTTATTCACACACAGAAACGCAATTCAAATTTAAACCGTCTTTTTGCGAGTTGTGGTAAACAGCGCATCTCTGCGTTCATTCATTTACACAGAAACGCGATTTACTTGAGAATGAAAAAAAAAACTTACTACATTATTCCATCCGTTGCTCCTCGAAATACCAGCACTTCTGAGGTAAGTTTTCCATTATTATTATTCCTCACAGCGCTGCGAGACAGTGTAGACGACTACACTTATCTGAATAAACTTGATGTGTTTTCTCGAGCTGATATGTGGGCGTTCACAGTTTGTATGGGATCGTCTCAGTCATTTGCGTTTGAATAGCGCGCGCTCTCCGTGGGCGTGGCCGATTATAACGTAATGAGATGAGATGAGCTCGACTGGAATCGCTCTCTTTTAATACAGATTTCACAAGATGAGGATATTTGTTTTTTATATAAATTACTTCATTTAAAAGACGAGAATTCAAGCTTCATGCCTGTGTCTTTGTATGCCTGTTTGACTGAGTATTCGCTCAGTTATTGTTCATTTTCGGACGCGTTTCAGAATGGACTTCACTGGCAGAGAGAAGGCAGAACTCGCTTCGTGTTTATTTTTCTTTATTTGGCAAAAAGCACAACACTTTGTTTTTATTGTGAGTATACACAAAAATAATACACATTTAACAGAATCGATTGATGTATGAAACTCCTATGGAAAATCAAAGTCAACAGAGTATTTATGAGTTTCTTTTACATTGATAAAAAAAAAGCGAGCTGGTATCGCCGGCGATACCGTAGACCTCAGGGGGTTAAAAGAATCAAGGAGAAAATCAACAGAGTCAGCAGATATGCTTGGTGTTAAAGATATAGCCTTCATAAATAGTACACTAGTGTTCTCATTTAAGCATCTCTTCTTGACAGACACAGATCTAGCTTCAGTGGCAGGAGAGATCAATATATCAAAGAAAATACAGAAATGATTAGACAGTGCTACATCCTTAATAACAATCAATGAAATGTTTAGACCCTTACTGATGAGTAAATCTAGAGTGTGTCCACGATTGTGTGTGGGTCCATGTACATGCTGAGTCAGATCAAAAGTTTTTAAAACAGTTTTGATTTATTTTGCCATATTGTTTTTTGCACTATCTATGTAAATGTTAAAATCTCCTGCAATGGCAAAACAGTCAAACTCTGAGGTAATTGTTGATAACAGTTCTGTAAAGTCCTCAGCAAAGGCTGGAGAGTATTTTGGAGGCCTGTAAATAATGATAAGTAAAATGCGTGGAGCACCTTTCAACACAATACCCAGATATTCGAAAGAAGGGTAATTCCCAAATGATATTTGCTTACATTGATAGATATCTTTAAAAAGAGCAGCTAGACCCCCACCTCTCTTAACAGCTCTGCAGACACTCATAAAAGTAAAGTTAGGAGGGGCTGCTTCATTGAGGATTGTTGCACTGCAGCTGTCTTCTAGCCAGGTTTCATTTAGAAGCATAAAATCCAGGTTGTTTGTGGTTATTAAATCGTTGACTAGAAGTGATTTATTTTTAAGTGAACGAATGTTTAAAAGTGCTAACTTAACAGTCTTACTTTTTGTCCCCACATCAATCTTACTTTGACGTGTAATAGGCACCAGATTAGTTAGGTTTGCTGCACGGCTATTGAAGGCCTTAGACTTTCTATCTTGTAATAGAACAGCAATAGAGAAAGATACAGGCACACTGGGTTCCCGCTTGTTCTGTAAACATTTGAGAAAGTTACTGTTATCAGAGCGGGGACCCAAAACACATCACTGAGAGCTGGTATCAGTTGTTTTTGGTTCACCTTGAGTAGATGGAGGAGGGTGTGGGCCCTGGCGTTGTGGTAGAGGCCGAAGAGCTCTCACAGGAGGGGGAGGGCGAGCTGGGCCCGCAGGCTTTGGTGGTAGTGGTGCCTGTCGTTTTTTGGTTGGTATCTGGGGGCTTGCAGCAAAAGAGTGGGATAGTCTGGTTCCAGCATGCACCAGTTCTTCCATTTTCTGTGAGAAGCACAGTAGTGGCGATGCAGGGGAGAGGGAGAGAGTGTCTGGTGAAAGGGGCTGTTGCTCTGGTGTTATAGGAGGTTGAGATATGCTGTCCTGGCTTCCCTGGCTGTTTTCCAGCAAGTCGTCCTTGGGTGCTGAATCTTCAAGCAGTTCTGATAAGTCTCTCTGTGGGCAGGGCTCAGCTGAGATTGTGTCCGTGAGCAGAGGTTGTTGTGGCGGAGTGGTGTTATCATTGTCCTTGTGTGATATGTCAACCGCATGTCCATTTTGCTGCTGAAGTGAAGTCCCGTGGTCATTCAAACTGTGTCCAGGTGTGTGTGTGCCGTTCAGATTGAGTGGATTGGCACAAACTGCAGAAGGATGATTGAGGGAGAAGTAGAAATTGTCCTTTAACACTCTTGAACCAAGTTTGTTTGGGTGATGGCCATCCCGATGAAAAAGTTGTCTCTGACTCCAGAAAAGATTGAAATTGTCAATGAAGTTTAGTCCGTTTATATTGCAGGTTTTTTGCAGCCATGTATTTAGCCCAAGCAACCGTGAAAACCTGTTTGTTCCTCTTGCTGGGAGAGGTCCACTGATGAATGTTTGAACTTTCAGTCTTTTAAGTGTTTCAAAAAGTTAATTGAAATCCTTCTTAAGGAGTTCTGACTGCTCTTTATGAATATCATTCTTCCCCACATGTATGATGAGTCGATTTGCAGTCTTATGTTTCATCAGAATGTTCTGAAGTTCCCTGTTTACATCAGAAGTTGTAGCTTGTGGAAGGCAGCACGTAGTTGTATCCCTGCTGCTAATGTTTCTGATTATGGAGTCCCCCACTATCAGAGTCCTGGGCTCAGCTGAGCTCTGAGCTGAGTGCCGCTGTCTGCTCGACCTTGAGCGCCAGTTAGCATCAGTGTTAGCTACTGGCTGATTCAGTCTGTGTTCGATCACATTCATCACGTTTGGGGATTCCTCATTTACATTCATTAGTACTTCAAATCTGTTCTCAAGATGTATAGGCGGTGGTAGGAGACCAGTGTTTGCAATCCTTGTCAGAGCTGTATCTGGGGTAGAGGATGCTACTGCGGCAATATGTGATGCTCGTGACAATCTGATGTCTCGAGTGCCTTTGGGTCTCCCTCCCTGTTTGTGCCATCGATTAGCAGACATGGGGACTTGTGACTTGGTGACTTGGACTCGAGTCGACTCGAGTCGCTATTTTTATGACTTGTGACTTGACTTGACAAAAAATAAAATACTTGAGACTTGACTCGGACTTGGAAGTTAAAGACTCGGGACTTGACTTGACTTGAGACACGATGACTTGAATGACTTGAGTGTTAATCACATAATTTTTTCAGTTTGAATATAAAATATATAAATTATTTTAAAAAATAAAGTTGATTACCCAGCTGGAGCGCAGGCTGAGAATAGCGTTGTCATGACTGGATCACTACACTATCATCAGTCGCGCCCTCTCGTACCTTGCACACCACGCCCTTTTAGATCAGATATCACATCAACATGTCAGCCGGAGGGGTACTGAGGGTCATCGCTTTCGGCTTCGAGAATTATTCACAAGATGGCAAAAGACGAACAGCGCTTTGCAAGACATGCACCATTAACATCGCGGCCAACTCTCACGCATTCACCGTGAGACACACGCGACACTGACTTTTCACACGCTCTCATTCATTTTCTCACGCACAGAAAAATCGTGACACAAGAGCAGGTTACGATATAAAAAAATCTCAGCTCTCAGATTCTGTCATTTTTATTACGAAATTCAAACAATAAATACCGTTTTGGCGCTTGTAAATGTGACGCAGATCCCTAGCGCAGCACGTGAACCGATCATCTCTAGCTAGTAAATAAACACGAATGAACAATGTTGAAAGATACAGTACATCTGAACTTACCGAAATGTATATTCCTCATACATAATATCGACCAATCAATCAAACAAATGGGTCAATAAAACAGCTGGAGAACAATTATGTCACATAACATTTACCTCAGGAAAGCCATTTGATGACCATATAGGCTATAGCACGTTAGTTGGCTAGAAAAAGTATTTTGCTAAATATGTGTACTATATTACATATTTATTATATTTTTACTTATCATTAAATAAAGTTGTTATTATAATAAAAAACGTATTATATCTCTCTGTATGTTTACAGCATTAGGTGAGTTGTTTTTTTCTTGAGAAAAATTAGTGCCTATCTTGTGTAGCCTACCTAATATTTATCCAAATGAGTCAATATTAAGTCAGATCACAATAATTGAATTGAATTGAAATAATAAAAAAGCGTAGCTTACCAGAAATTGTACCATGTAAACATTGTAACATGTTGTCACTAAACCGAATACAATTCAGTTTAGTTACTAAAATGTTTTGACAATCACAATACACTTATTGTAAACACAGTTTACGTACAACATTAAACTTTGTTACATTTTAAACACTGTTGGCAGAAGTGAAAAATAAATAATTTTATGAAGTTACAATTTTGCTTGATTCCATGATGTATTTTACTGAACATGAGTATTTACAATGCAAATCCAAATTATTGTAATTTATTGACAGTAACTGATATCTTGTCTTTTCACTTTATTAAGATCAGATTCTGCAGGTAAAATTACAATAATAAGGTGACTTGACTTGGACTTGACTTGACCTACTACAGGACTTGACTTGACTTGACTTGACTTGACATAGCCTGTGACTTGACTTGACTTGACTTGCCCAAGAAAAAAATACTTGGGACTTACTTGAGACTTGAAGGTTAAGACTTGAGACTTACTTGAGACTTGCGTATGTATGACTTGGTCCCATCTCTGTCGATTAGTAAGTTGATCGGCTTGTTTCTCTACCTGTCGAGGAGCACTAGTTTCATGGGACTCACCAGCTGTATGCTGAGGGTGTCCATGACAAAGCTCTGTTGTGTGCTCCGTCTGGTTTGGTGGTCCCGTAAGTAACTTTGTTTCGAGAACTGCAATCCTTTGTAAAAGTCTGTGGCAGTTAGTGCAGCAAGTAGATTCTTGAACCTGAAGAGGCATTTTCTCTCTTATCCGTATGAATGTAGGCAGTTGTGTTTTCCTTTCCCGGAATGTAAGCTGGTCGGGTAAAATAATTCTGCGTTTTTGTAGTAATCCAAACTTTGTTGTCTGAGCACTGTGTTGTTTGCTGAGGTTAAAATTAGGTGATAAAAGGAAATAAAATATAAAAATATAGGAGATAAAATGTAAAAGCGATAGAGCAAAGCGCGGAGCAGTAAGCAAGAGCGTCCGAACAGTAGCTGAGCAGGAAGTGGAAGTGTAGCAGTGATGATGGTCACATGACTGAATATGGACACAGAGATGGACGTTCATCTGCACATCCTCAGTGTCTCAGGAGTCACAATAAAAATACTAAATAAAGTCATGATTCTGTAACTCTAGTGTATATGAGTTTGTTATCAGCACAAGCTGTTGTAAATCCTGCCCACTTCTTTGCATTGTCAGCACATGCTTCAGTGCTCTGAGAGTGTTTATAGTGCTGTGAGTTTAACACTTCATGACTGAGAGCAGAACACAATCTTCATCATCACACAAGACTAAACTACAGCAATGAACACAATCAACATCTTCATCTGGACCATTGCACTGTTTATTCAAGGTTTGTGTAATACAGTTTTTATACTGATTATTAGTTATCTTAAAATGTGAAATATGTATGTTTATCATATACTGTATATCATCATATATATATAATTTAATTTTTGTTTGTGTTTTCCTTCAGAGTGTGGAGGACAGTATACTGTAACTCAGAGTCCATCAATAACAGCAGTTCAACCAGGAGAAGAAGTCAGAATAAACTGTAAAACCAGCAGTGATGTGTATTTTTCTATAAGTGGTTATGTTGGTTATTACTTACACTGGTACTCACAGAAACCTGGAGAAGCTCCTAAACTCCTCATAAATTATGCAACATACCGTTATACTGGAACTCCATCTAGATTCAGTGGCAGTGGATCTGGCAGTGATTTTACTCTGACCATCAGTGGAGTCCAGACTGAAGATACAGGAGATTATTACTGTCAGAGTTATCACAGTGGTAATGTGTTCACACAGTGATAAAGAGTCGTACAAAAACCTCTGTCAGTCAGACGTCACAGTGACTGCACTGATACAGCTGAGAGAAACTGCAGCTGCTGATGGAGGATCACAAACTACACAATATCAAACCTTTCACACACTTTATTCATTATGATATGAATTAATTATTATGATGTAAGTAAACATGTAACATACAATCTAATATCTCTTACTAAACTGGACTGAAATGTGTAGAAAATGTGGTAACACTTCAGAATACTGTTTCATTAAGTAAAAAGGAATTACTGAAGAACTAATGGGTAATTCTTCATTAACTACTTCTTCACTACTGTTAACTACTAATGAATATGTGTTAACTAATCAGTATGTAATATAATTTTATGATTGTGTTAAGTATCAGTTAGTTAATCAATAACTATTGAATTCTGTCATGCCTCCTGAAGAACTACTATTAATTATCTACTAATTAAGGTTCAAGAAAAATAACTAAGAAGTAACTACTAATGAACAGTCTTCATTAACATTCACAGTCTTGCTTAAACACATTTCTTGAAACTATGTCTCGTATTCTCAAAACAGTGAACACAAATCCACAACGTCTCACCCAGTTCCCCAAACATCCTATTTTCAGGTCAAAATGAAGCTCTACACTCAAAACCATTCACTCTTGCTGAAAAACCAAACTTTGCCCTCAGACATCACACACACGCCCTCACAAACACACACACTACAACATAGTCTAACACACTGGTGCAATACATTCAAAACAACATTTCCAAAACTGGTAAGTTATGTTGCTTTTCACATGATGAACACAGAAGACACAACCAATGGATATATTGGCACATTTTTATTAATTCATGTACTACACAGTACAACACACACACAAAAAACCCTATGCCCCAGCATCCCGTCTGTGGTCTGGGTCATACTGTGGCCCAGTAGTGCACAACACAATGAAATTCAAAAAGCAAACATAAGTTCACAACACAAAGGAAACAAGCCACAACACAACGGAAATGATCCCAACCACTAGGGGGCAGTGTCGGCACTGACGGAAGAGGAGGAGGAGGAGGAGGAGGAGGAGGAAGAGGAATGATCACAATGATCTGTGCTTTCGATCTCAATCTCCTTTTTTACCGGATTCGGTTGTACACTAACGCATCATGTACCGTTCCACAAAGCTGGTGAACGATCTCAGCTTCATCGCGGATAGTAAGGAGCTCCTGGTCTCTGCTTCACTCAGTTTGCATGAATTTTTTCTTTCTTTCTTTGTTGATGATGAACGCAAACTTTCTTCTAAGAGCAACAAAATACCCCTTACGGCACTGGTCCTGGCATTGTTCACACAGAGCGCGTTCCGAGACTGATTCCGGCAATGTTACTAGGACCCTATCCCGGCATCAATCCCGGGACATGTTTGCGTTCACACAGAAGGCACTCTAGCAATTTTACGGCAATTTCCCGGAATGATCAGGAATGATCTATGAAGAGATCAGGAAGAGGCTGCAACTGTTAGACTGCACATGGACGTTTCGGAAAGGTTAGTGGATACATTTATGTAACTTAGTTGTTGTGGAGTTACATTTATTCATCTCATCGACTATCCTGTGCCGTCATGTTAATCTATAAACTGCTGTATAGGTGCTTGTGTGTGAACTGAATTAGGATGCCCACAGAGCCAGAACATATATTCTGCATGGAGAGAGAGCAGGAATGGTTTAGTTTATGGTTATAATGTGGGAGCGCTTCTCACTCAGGAGATCTAGTGCAGATCGTCATCAGTCGTGGGCCGGTTACTGTTAGTTTTTGATCTTACTACTAAGAGTTGAACTATGTGTGAATGTTACAAAGTCTTAGTTCTCGTGACCATTTGTTGTTTATACCATTTAGTCGGTTTCCCGACTCTTACGCAGGAGTATAGGAGGAAATCTGAAACAGCTTGTTCTGAGAGTTTGATAATTATATATGGGGATTATAAAAAATAAGTATTGGGTGGATTTTTACCATTATAGGCTGTTTTTTTTTTACACATACTGTGTTCAAACACCTTATAAAAGTGAATTTTGCATAATAGGTCCCCTTTAACAGAAGGATTGTTCATATTTATGTCTAATTTGAATAATTAAGCATAGTTTCAGACTCATACATTCATACAAACACAACTGCTCACAGACATGACCTGTTTTATGAATCCAGCGTATCATTAATAGTTTTGTGGATTGAACTCTTCGAGCTCTTACTCTCTAACCGAGTCAAAGACGATCTCCGCAGTCCAGAGGCTTCAGACCCTGACAGTGTTTCATTA
Organism: Leuciscus idus; assembly: GCA_021554675.1. Taxonomy (NCBI): domain Eukaryota; kingdom Metazoa; phylum Chordata; class Actinopteri; order Cypriniformes; family Leuciscidae; genus Leuciscus; species Leuciscus idus. Next base: position 30,898,193 of record CM038643.1, on the reverse strand, counting down.
TAAACTGATGAATATGAACAAACCTCATCTCTCCATTAGTCCAACTCTTCTGACTCATTTCAGAGAATAAAGTGTCGGACAGTGAAACTCATATCTGCATCATCAGGGTGATTGTGTTCCTCTCAGAATAGAGCAGCTCCATCAGCAGATGTTCAGCGTCCTCACAGGAGCTTCATGTTACTGGAATACACTACTTCTCTAGTTTTTGGAGATATAGTTAATGTCCTCTGATTTATTCATTTTGACCAATTTGCCCTTTCTTTGTTTAGGAAGTGTAAACGGCTTCAAATAATTAGTTGCTATTATGTCAATTTTCAACATTTATTAAATAATTGCCATATCCAAACAGTAGCAATGAGCTGGACAGTATAAACCATCAATAACAACTGTATTCTTGCATTAAAGAAAGCATGCCCTCAGCTAATAAAGTGCAGGTTAGTGGAACACCTTCACGGTACAGTTTTCCACTGTGTACATACATAATCTTACAACATTTTAAAATGAAGTCAACAGGCACTTTTGTAAAGATTCACAAGCCATATTCAAAATGAGCTGTTCACAAGTGCAGAGTGACAGTCATGTCTGAGTGCCTTGGCCAGGAGCTTGTGTTTCAGAGTCATGAACTTGGGCTTGGTTTTGGGCGCAGTGTGTCAAGTCCCACGAAAAGTCTTTGAAACACCTCAAATGTTTTGGAAAGCTTGGATGGACACTCAAGATTAAGTGCATATGTCAAACCCAAGCAGTAAGCAGCATGCTTTGGCCAGATTTCCAAGATTGGTAAGGACTGGTATTCCCTCAATGGTGATTCCTACTGCATCTGGCTCACGGCAGACATAGATGCTTATATTCTTCATGTTCAGGTCCTCATGAACAGTGGTCTCTGCAGCCGCCTTTGAGATAAAAGATAAAGTTTTTCCCTTTTTACTTAATGATTTCTTCACATTTTTGAAAAAGATTTGAGATTTTTTTACTAAAATGATCAATAAATCAATAAAATGTTCCCAAATGAGCCAAGAAATGACGTGGAATAATTTTTATCATATGCCATCAAAATGTTTGCAGTAGAGGGTTAATATGAATGTCTTCAAATCAATAGTTTCCTCGTCAGTTGTTAAATAATTGCAATGTAAATATTAATAATGACTGAATCAATAATATGTATGATTCTGTCAATAGACTCTTCAGAAATGTGTGTATAATAGCTTAGCATTTCTCAACATGAGGAAGTTGTTTGATAATGTGTTTGTGACTGATCTACAGTCTTCAGGATAATGATTTAAATAGAGAGAGTCACTTTGCATTGTCAGCACATGCTTCAGTGCTCTGAGAGTGTTTATAGTGCTGTGAGTTTAACACTTCATGACTGAGAGCAGAACACAATCTTCATCATCACACAAGACTAAACTACAGCAATGAACACAATCAACATCTTCATCTGGACTCTCTGTCTGTGTATTGAAGGTAAATGTTTCAAGAACATGTTAAATTAAATATTATAATATCATCAACAGTGAATGCTGCTTTTCTAACTCTCACTATTTCTAACAGGTTTCAGTGGACAGGTGACTGTGACTCAGACTCCTTCTGTAAAAACGGTTCAAACTGGTGAATCAGTCTCTATAAACTGCAAAACAAACACAGTAGTGAGCAATTACTGTACAGGTTCATATACTTGTATGGCCTGGTACTCACAGAAACCTGGAGAAGCTCCTAAACTCCTGTTTCATTCTGCAAACCAAAGAGTGTCAAACACTCCATCTAGATTCAGTGGCAGTGGATCCAGAACTGATTTTACTCTGACCATCAGTGGAGTCCAGACTGAAGATACAGGAGATTATTACTGTCAGAGTTATCACTATATCAACAGTAAAGATGTGTTCACACAGTGATAAAGAGTCGTACAAAAACCTCTGTCAGTCAGACGTCACAGTGACTGCACTGATACAGCTGAGAGAAACTGCAGCTGCTGATGGAGGATCACAAACTACACAATATCAATGTTTAGCCAAGTTTCTAAAAACTTAAAAAATATACATTTATCAGTAGTAATATATTTGATATGAAATAAGAGTTAGAGCTGATATTGATTATGGCACTGGGATGTTTTATTGTCAGTGTTTTTAAGATCACAGTATGAGAGCGATGCGGAGTGAAGCAGAAACACCAGCTGTTTTTAATGTGTTTTCTCACTCCAGGATTGATCTCAGTGGTTTCTTTCATCAGTGGTCGTGGAAATAATATACATACTAACTAATCAGATTTGGTCTGAAAGTAAAGTTAGAAAGTTGTTGCTTATAGAACTGTTATATAAAGTAATATCATCTTCGTGTCTATGGTAGAATCACAGGCGTGCTGATATTCAGTATAACGGCACTCTTGATCATGTGACACTGCTTAAATGTGGCAGGAGGAAAGAAAAAACAGCACAACACCTTCACACATTTAAAGACAACTTCAGCAAGGGCATTAAACCCTAATAGAAATTTGGTAGTGTTTATTTGATCACAGTGTTTTTTTAGTTTTTTTTTTTTATTTTTATTGCTAACAAGCATTGTTTAATACTGAAGCCACATTTTCAAAACTCTTCATTTAGTCTGCATTACCATCATGAATCTTGGCCAAAGAGTTAATCTCACTCAAACCAACAAAACACTTCATATATGTCTCAAAATAAGCTCATTCCTCCATAACACTGGCAACAATTCACATTCAGAAAACACACATGTCATTCATAACACACTGAACGAAAAAAGGAGCATGATGAACTTTTATCTTTAAAGTTTGAATGATTTTTTTCACATTAATATTCATTACATGATAAGAATAGGATATTTTCATTTTACTGACTGTACAGTATAAAGAATGAATGAGAAATGCAGCAATTATTTTTTTGTTTTTCTATATATTTACATATAGTAATTTACATGAAATAAATAAAAATTTGGATCCAAATGTTTTATCTAATTACAGGCCTATTTCAAAATTGCCATTTTTATCTAAACTCCTTGAAAAAGTTGCATTAAACCAACTACAGACTTTTCTAGTACAAAATGAGATTTTTGGAAAAATTTCAGTCAGGATTTAGATCAAAGCATAGTACAGACACGGCTTTGTTGAAAGTTTTAAATGATATCTTGCTTGCGATTGATTCTGGTAGCTCAGTGGTTTTAGTTTTGCTAGATATTAGTGCAGCGTTTGATACCATTGATCACAATGTTCTAGTCTCCCGCCTAGAAAAGACAGTGGGAATTCAGGGTATGGCACTCGATTGGTTCAAATCATTCCTTTCTAATAGGTCGTTTTCAGTTAATTTTGGACAACATTCAAAAGTGGCCCCATTGTCTAGTGGGGTTCCACAAGGATCCATTCTTGGTCCAATTTTGTTTTCATTATATATGTTACCTCTAGGTTCTATTTTTCACAAGCATGGAGTATCCTTTCATTGTTACGCAGATGACACTCAGGTGTATCTACCGTTGCGGAAACAGGACAAAAATGATTTTGAGTCACTATTGAGATGTTTACAAGAAGTTAAATCTTGGATGTCCGAAAATTTTCTGCATCTGAATGAAAGTAAAACTGAAATAATCTGGTTCGGGGCCCCTGACACTAAAAATTATTTTGATCTGGGTGAGTTAGCTCCTTTTTGTAAAACCTTGGCGTCCAATTTGATAGTTCTTTGAAGTTTGACAAACAGATTAATTCTGTGGTGAAATCTTGTTTTTTCCATTTAAGATCAATAGCAAAGGTTAAACCGTTTTTGTCCTCCAGTGATTTTGAAAGGATTATTCATGCTTTTATTTCTGTACGACTAGATTATTGTTACTCGCTATATGTAGGTGTCAGCCAAGCACTTTTGAATCGTCTTCAATTGGTTATAAATGCGTCTGCTAGACTTTTAACAGGGACTCGTAAAAAGCAGCATGTAACACCGATTTTAGCCTCACTTAAATGGTTGCCGGTTGAGTTCCGAATTGATTATAAATTATTGATATTTGTGTACAAAGCCTTGCATAATTTGGCCCCATCATACCTTGTGCATCTTCTTCATATACACAAACCTTCTAGGTCTCTTAGATCAGCATATCAGATGATCCTAGACATTCCAAGGACTAGATTAAAATTGAGTGGTGATCGGGCATTTGCTGTGGCAGCTCCAAAGCGCTGGAATAACCTGCCTCTACATCTCAGACTGGCTCCTTCCTTAGGTTATTTTAAACGAAATCTGAAACTGCATTTGCTAGAATTAGCGTTTGGTTCAGTAGGTTAACTAGTAAGAGGCTCTTTTCAGATGTTTGTTAGTCATTGTTTTGTTTGAAAAAGAAACATTTTATTATGTAATTTTATTGTGTGGCTGTACAGCACATTGGTCAACATCACGTTGTTTTAATTGTGCTTTATAAATAAAGTAAATGAAATGAAAATGAATGAATGAATGAAAAAGTTGAAAAACAAAATCCACCAAACACGTCTAGTATGTGGAAGCCCATTCCCGCCACATACGTGATGTCACCGTCCGGAGCAGAAAGTGGCGGTAATACACCAAAGCTGCTTGTATGAAATCTGTTTTATTTTTTCCCACATTCCAAATTTTTTTTTTTCCATTTTGATTTTTCTTGCTGTCCTGCAGTGTGACTTCTCCTACGACAACAGTCACATTCTCTTCGTTTTTCAAGACAAGCCATGAGCAAAATTAATCTTAGAGATTTCTTGTAGCCACCATTTCAGTCCTGCGTGTAACAGGGACGTGCAGAGAGTTCCTCAGGGGCAGGGGCTCAAATGTAAAAAAGGTAAATATATATATATATATATTAGGGTTTGCAAGATATATCGACTCAATATCATTATCGCGATGTCGCGCTGCCCGATATTATATCGAAAGTCTTGAGATAATTATGCGATTTTTTATTTTTTATGATGCGTCCCCGTCCAACATGCACCTCTCGAAAAATACACGTTGCTTGGTAGCGTTGCATTTCCCCCGACTCATTTCCTGGTTCTCCTTCTCCATAAACAACATGAAATCAAGGAGAGGGTTAACTCTTCATGCTACAGATTTCCCACAGTGGTCAGAAAGAACAGGGGAGACACTTCGTTTCTCTCAATATGACTCTAGAGTCGCTACTCGCTCCAAAGCTAATCGCCGTCACTCTCTCACTTCTCCCTCGCTCTACCACACAGTCCTCACACACACACACAGTTGCCGGCTCGACGCACACACCAGCGCACAAGTATAAACATCAGGCCACTTACTGCGTGGAGCCTCCGCAGGAACATAAAGCAGTGAAGAAATAGACAGAGACAACCAAAACGAAGCGAAAGAAAAGAAAGGGCCTAAAGAAAGAGAGAAGGGAGCCAGTGGAGCAAAAGAAAGAACACAAAAGTAAGAAAATGAGTGTTGCTCAGGGAGAAGACGAAATAACAGAGATTGAAGAGGAAACTTTAGTGGTCAAAAGTAATGCCTCCTCGGTAGCTTGGACATACTTTGGCTTTAAGCTAACAGATGTTGCACAGGCTAATGCACTATGCAAAACGTGTCGAATGGTGGTAATCCGCACAAAAGGCAATACAACAAACCTAGATTCACATCTTAAGAACCACCACAAGCCATGAGTGTATGATACTACCCCCCAAAAAGACCTGTTTTTTAACTCTAATACACCAGAGCTAGCCAAACAAGAACTAGCGAGTGCTTTTGCTAGTGGCACAAAGCACGACAAGAACTCAAAGAGACATACCGAAATCACCAATTCTATAACGTACTGTAACGAGGTTCATTGTTATGGGAAGAAGGAGGCGGGAACCGGCGAACATTCAAATATTTTAATAAATAAACCAATACAAAAACGAAAGTATAAGCCAGCAGCCCCTCGCGGACGACTGCTGGCCACACAAAACAGGGACAAAACAATAAAACTCAGGCCTATTCATCTCTTGCTCTTCACTGTCGTCGCTCCTCCTTTATGCTTCCGTAAGAGATACGAGACCGGTGCGTCGCGCAAGTGTCGCTCATCAGTAATCACGCCACCGGCCTCGTGCCGCTCACCACACGTACTATTTGGCCAAAGATATGATGCCATCTACACAGTGGAAAAGAAAGGCTTCAAGAAGCTTCTGAATGTACTAGAGAAACGCTCCCAAATCCCATCCCGCACCTGTTTCTCACAGGTAGCTATCCCACAACTGTATGAACAGTGCAGAAAGGCGGTGCAGGCAGAGTTTGGAGTCGGAAAGATTGAATATGTTTCATCCACGACCGACCTGTGGTCCAGCCGCACTACAGAACCGTACATAAGTCTCACTGTGCACTATATTACACCCGAGTACGAACTCGTTAGCAAATGCCTTCAGACTTACTACTTCCCCGAGGACCACACAGGACAAAACAACAAATCCAATGCCCTGGATTCATGGGGGTTGTGTTCAGAGCATCAGGTGACTATAACGACTGACAACGGGAGCAATATAAAGACGGCTGTGGAACTCAACAAATGGCAGAGGCTACAATGCTCTGGGCTCCTGCTGCACAATGCTGTTGGTAATTATTATATTATTTGTAACTTTCATTACATGTATAAGGGATAAGATTTTTATTAGTGTATACTGACATGATATTGTATAGATCTCGAAGCTGACACAATCATATATTTATTTTAAACGATACATTTCAATAAACCTGTAAAGATAGACCCATTTAATTAAACCTTTATTTCTGTTTCACTATTTGTTGCTATAACTTGTTTTAATAGATACAAAGTGCTAATACATGTATTATGTCTTGTGTGATGACCAGTGGTGGAATGTAACTAAGTTCACTTACTCAAGTACTGCACTTACAAATGTTGAGGTACTTGTACTTTACTTGAGTCTTTTCTTTTCATGACACTTTCTACTTCGCTACATTTCAGAGAGAAATATTGTACTTTTTACTCCACAGCATTCATCTGACAGCTTTAGTTACTTTTAAAATTTAGATTTTTGCACACAAAACACAAAACAGTTTATTAAATACAATGTTTTATTATAAATGTAACTACAACTCTTGTTCTCTCCAGACTGGACTATTGTAATGCTCTCTTGGCCTTCCAGCATCAACTGTCAAACCTCTGCCACTGATCCAAACACTAATAACACTATATCATTACAATCAACATCACTCTTGTGTTTATGAAGAGAATGAGTCAGTGTTTCAATATGATCATCATGTTTTAGGTGTAATATATGATCCTGTCAATCAAACTGAACAGACTGCATTCAGTCACTTCTGCTGTCTGGACGTGATGCTTTACATTTGAGACACAGAAACTTTTACATTCTTACACAATTACTGTCAGAACAGCTGATTCTTGATTTGAGATCATGTATTATATTTTTAATAACATTTTCATATATATTTACACCATCGCCTATAAATGTAATGATTATGTAACAATTAGTGTCAGAACGGCTGATTCTTGATCTTGATCTTTTTTATGATATTTTTATATTCTAAACTTTTTAATCTCCTATAAATGATCAGTTTGTCTGCGCTGCTTCACTAAAGCAGAAGTGAAAGTGTTCCAGTCCAGATCATGTAACCAATCAAAGAGTGAGACTGAAAACCCCATTTGCATTGTCAGGGTGGAGTGATTGTGATCCTCTCAGAATAGAGCAGCTCTGTCTCCAGAGACCATGTTCAAACCCCAAGAGCTTTATTTGACATTTACTGCTACATCAACCTTCTGAAAAGCACCTGCATCTTCATCTGTTAGTTGAATGATGTTGTCAGACACAAAGTGAACTTGTTGAGAAGCTTTATTGAATGTTGCAGCAAACACAGCAGATTGAAAGATCACACACACACACACACACACACACACACACACACACACACACACACACACACACACACACACACACACACTTTCAGTATTGAGTTGTAAATCACTACAGCTGCAGCACTAGACTCATGTGAATCCTGCCTGACACAGGACACTCAGATACGGCTCATCTTCAGGAGAGAAACATCAGCACTCAGAGCTCTTGTGGAACGAGACCTCATGAGGAGCTCCATCATGTGTTACTCTGCAGACGTACAGCTCTCCCTCTTCCCAGTGTGCTTTGCTGAGGGTCAGGACGCTACTGCGGCTGTAGCGGCCGTCCTGCTGGCTCTCTGCGCTGGTCAGAACCCCCTCGGTGACCTCTGACCCGTCCAGTGTCCAGCTCACCAGCGCCCCCTGTGGAGAGTAAGAGCTGAGCAGGCAGAGCAGTGCGGCTGAGTCTCCAGAGATCTGCAGAGAAGAGGGCGGCAGCAGAGACACTGAGGGCTTCACTGTGGGACCAGCTGCAGGAGACAAACACAACACATTCACACACACACACAACACACACACACACACACACACACACACACACACACACACACACACACACACACACACACACACACACACACACATACATGTCTATATTACTAACAGGGGACTATCGCTCTACACTGGCCAAGAGGGGACTATGGTTTCTAGACATTTTGAAGAAACAAAAATGACATACAACATTTTCTTTTAAGGTCTTTTTTCATAATATAACTTTAAACATGCATTTTTTTATTTTTTAAAAAACATGCCAAGTGAGGACCTGAAACTCTGAACGATCTCTACCTATACAACAGGGGACTCCAGCCTGCAATGGAACTGTGTGCCTGTGTGTGTGAACAGTGAAGTTAACTGGCAGTGAAGTCTGTCTTCATTTTGTAACTTGTATATATATATATATCAAAAATGTAATTGCTTGAGGAAAGACCATTTAAATCTACAACAGGGTAAATAATACAGACTGCCCGGAGGCAAATGTTTTAAAAGCAGAGGCGAGAAGACACTTCTTATCATTCATAATATTATTTTCTTTTTTAACACTCTCTCTTCCTAGACACTTTGAATTGGTTATGCAGTCCCTAACAATTAACTTGCTATTGCATACACACATACACACATACATGTCTATATTACTAACATAGGGGACTTTCGCTCTACACTGACCAACAGGGGACTTCTGCCTGCAATGGAACTGTGTGTGTGAACAGTGTCTTTATTTTGTAACTATAACTATAAGTTACATTATATATATATTATATATATGCAGTCCCTAACAATTAACTTACCATTGCATACACACATACATGTCTATATTACTAACATAGGGGACTATCGCTCTACACTGACCAACAGGGGACTTCTGCCTGCAATGGAACTGTGTGTGTGTGAACAGTGTCTTTATTTTGTAACTATAACTATAAGTTACATTATATATATATATATATTATATATATGCAGCCCCTAACAATTAACTTGCTATTGCATACACACATACATGTCTATATTACTAACATAGGGGACTTTCGCTCTACACTGACCAACAGGGGACTTCTGCCTGCAATGGAACTGTGTGTGTGTGAACAGTGTCTTAATTTTGTAACTATAACTATAAGTTACATTATATATCTATTATATATATATGCAGTCCCTAACAATTAACTTACCATTGCATACACACATACACACATACATGTCTATATTACTAACATAGGGGACTTTCGCTCTACACTGACCAACAGGGGACTTCTGCCTGCAATGGAACTGTGTGTGTGTGAACAGTGTCTTTATTTTGTAACTATAACTATAAGTTACATTATATATATATATTATATATATGCAGCCCCTAACAATTAACTTACCATTGCATACACACATACATGTCTATATTACTAACATAGGGGACTATCGCTCTACACTGACCAACAGGGGACTTCTGCCTGCAATGGAACTGTGTGTGTGTGAACAGTGTCTTAATTTTGTAACTATAACTATAAGTTACATTATATATCTATTATATATATATGCAGTCCCTAACAATTAACTTACCATTGCATACACACATACACACATACATGTCTATATTACTAACATAGGGGACTTTCGCTCTACACTGACCAACAGGGGACTTCTGCCTGCAATGGAACTGTGTGTGTGTGAACAGTGTCTTAATTTTGTAACTATAACTATAAGTTACATTATATATCTATTATATATATATGCAGCCCCTAACAATTAACTTACCATTGCATACACACATACATGTCTATATTACTAACATAGGGGACTATCGCTCTACACTGACCAACAGGGGACTTCTGCCTGCAATGGAACTGTGTGTGTGTGAACAGTGTCTTTATTTTGTAACTATAACTATAAGTTACATTATATATATATTATATATATGCAGCCCCTAACAATTAACTTACCATTGCATACACACATACATGTCTATATTACTAGGCAGACTAGTAAAAATTTTAACTGTTAAATTCTCATTAATTTCTCTTTCATTATGCTTAGATGAGGTTAAATCTTGGCTTGCTCAAAACGTTTTGTCTTTAAATGAAGACAAAGAGGTGATAGTTTTCGCCCCACTGATCATTTTAAGACCCCCAGCATCGATTTGAGGAGCTTATCTGCATTTATATCTACACATGTGCGGAATATGGGGTGTGCTTTTAGATGGGCCTTTACAATTTGACAAACAAATATCTTCGGTAATTGGATCTAGTTTCTATCAACTTTGCTTTTATCTAAAATTAAAGACTTCCTAACTGACAAAACTGAATAGAGCAGAAATGTCTCTTTAAGGTAACAATTGCAGGTCACCACACAAGTTAAACTGTACATGATCTAGACTCTAGATAAATAAAATGCGACCGCAGCAGTAAGTCAGGGGAATGCTTATATTTCTTCCTTTGGTTTCAATTTTGAACATGTTGCAGTTCTTTTTAAAAAGGTATACATTTTAGTACAATTATAAAATGATATAACATTATTTGATACTGTACATTAGCAGCAATTACGGTACACTTTTTTTTAAACTTTAGCAACAAAGTGGAGACCCTCTTTTCTGTAATGAAAGGCCAATCTTATCGGTTGTGGTCTCTCAGACATCGGCAGTAATAAAAATAAACATTGTTTCCCTTTGGACTTTAATTACACTTGATACTGGGCATCATTACATTTTTCCCCTGACTGACAGGTGATGCTTGTAACCCGATCATAATCTGTTATCCGACAAGAATAGAATGTTATATTTTAATTAAATTAAATTAGAATGTATGTATTTCTCAATAATTATCACTTTTTTCAAAGCTCTTCAATCCACTGTCTTAACCAACTTCCAGCTTCACTGCAGTTAATTTCACATTCAAAACGCATTAAAACTACCAAAACACATCATTTATGTTTCAAATTAAATCATTCTTTCAGAACTCTAGTGAAGGTTTCAGCCAACAAACACAATAAAATATACAAAACAAAAAAACACACAAACAACAGGCAGCAATATGCACTATTTTCTGCTGTTCAGAATTCAATGCAATTTATGTTACATGCTTCATGTTTACATTAATGTACAACATGATTTCCTTTTGTATAGATGTTGATGAAAATGAAAGACTAAGACTTGTGTAGGTGTTTAGTTACATCTTAATTTTTCTGTTTTTTTTGTTTTTGTTTTTTTTTTAAAAAAAGAAAAGAATATTCAGAATATATATCAATGTGGTATACGGTAGAAATATTGCACATTTCAGTCTAGCTTAGGTTTTTAAATTAAATAACACAGTCTTGGAAAAATATGTAAGCATGTGCAAATAAGCCTGTATAGTAAATCAAGTTCTGTTGGTCTTTGTGTTTAAGGGAAAGTCAAGTCAAGTCAAGTCAAGTATATTTGTATAGCGCTTTTCACAATACAGATTGTATCAAAGCAGCTTCACAGTATTAAATTAAAATAATACAACAAGGTTTGTTTCTAGTGGAATTTATTGATAAAATCAAATTAGATATCCCCAGAATATCCCCAAAATGTGTACTGTAGGCTACTGTAAACAATGACCATGTGACATAAAATACTGTGAATTCTGAACAACAGAAAACAGCAGAAATATGTTATAATGCTAGCTGTTATTTGTGTTTTTTTTTTTAAATCAATAGATGCCATTTTTTTCTGTTTCCTTTGTTTCTAGGATGTTGATGTACAGAGATAGTCAGTGTTTGAAATATTGCTCAATTTAAATGCAACCAAACATGTGTCGCTCGTTACCATCCAACAGTGGACCCTTCTTTAAGATCAAATTCAAAACCTTTGAGTTGACTTGCTGCATCTTGTCATTTTAAAGAAACAAAAATGAAATACAATTATTTTTTTCATAATATAACTTCAAATATGCAAAAAAACAAACAAAAAAACTTAAACATGCCAAGATGGAATCTCAACTCTGAACAATCTCTACCTATAACACAGTGGACTCACAATAGCCTGCAATAGAACTGTGTGTGTGTGAACAGTTAAGTCTGTCTTTATTTTGTAACTATATATATATATATATATATATATATATATATATATATATATATATATATATATATATATATATATATATATATATAGTATAGTATAGTATAATATAATATATATTCTAAGCCTCTAAGTGCCATCTGAAATTTTCCTCTAAAATAATCATTTTTATCAAGCTTGTATATTTAAGTTCAACAATTTCACTTAAAAGCTAAATGAAAATTAGCTATTAATTGTCATTAAAGTGAAATTACTTAACTTAAATATACAAGCGTGATAAAAATTATCATTCTAGAAGAAAATTTCAGATGGCACTTAGAGGCTTTTGCATCTGAACTCTTCATATATATATATATATATATAACCCATCAGTTATATAAAAAAAAGACCATTTAAATCTACAACGGGGTAAAAAATACAGACGGGCCGGCGGCAACAGTTCAAAAGCAGAGGCGATAATATCCTCTTATCATTCATAATATTCTTTTTCTTATTTAACGCTCTCTCTTTATAGATACTTTCTAAGCTTGGTTATGCAGTCCCTAACAATTTACTTGTTACTAATTTTCTTAATAATTTCTTCTGTAACTCAGCAGCAGTTCAATACCAACAAATAATACAGAATATCATAACACTTTCAATGAAAGCACTATAAAACATCAGAAGCTTTATGATGTGGACATTACAGCAAAGTTATTGCTTTAAGAAGTTCATTCTCTGTTGTGGCCGATTAAATAAAACATAATTTCTACTCTAATAAAATCAATAGATGCCATTTTTTTCTGTTTCCTTTGTTTCTAGGATGTTGATGTACAGAGATAGTCAGTGTTTGAAATATTGCTCAATTTAAATGCAACCAAAAATGTGTCGCTCGTTACCATCCAACAGTGGACCCTTCTTTAAGATCAAATTCAAAACCTTTGAGTTGACTTGCTGCATCTTGTCATTTTAAAGAAACAAAAATGAAATACAATTTTTTTTTTCAGAATATAACTTCAAATATGCAAAAAAAAAAAAATGAAAAAATTAAACATGCCAAGATGGAATCTCAACTCTGAACAATCTCTACCTATACAACAGTGGACTCACAATAGCCTGCAATGGAACTGTGTGTGTGTAAACAGTTAAGTCCGTCTTTATTTGTAACTGTAAGTATATATATATATATATATATATCATAGATACTTTGTATGCTTGGTTATGCAGTCCCTAACAGTTTACTTGCCATTGTTATGTGCCATTGCACACACACATACATGTCTATATTACTAACAGACCAATGTCGCTCTACACTGACCAAGTGAGGACTTTGTGAACGATCTCTACCTATACAAGTGGGGACTCTGCAATGGAGCTGTGTGTGTGTGAACAGTGAAGTGAACTGGCAGTGAAGTCTGCCTTCATTATGTAACTATATATATATGTAGTATATTATATAGTATATATTATGCCTTTTTTCATTCATAATATTATTTTCTCTCTTCATAGATACTTTCTGCTTGGTTATGCAGTCCCTTTAGGGTTTATGGGATTAATCAAACAGAAATAGCTCTTTAAGGTAACAATTTCAGGTGACCTATATTTAGTATAGTGTAAAGCATACTTTATACAGTGAATAATGATTTTATTAATTTAAAATGAACTTCGCGTCCCCAGTTGGATGGTATAGAACGATACTTGTTTGGCTGCTTTGTACATTTCTTGCCATCACAAACACACTGTAAAGATTTTGGAGATCAATCTCAAAATGTTACGTAGACTTGCTGCACTGAATATTTTTAGTTGGTTCAGTTGAAATATATGAAGTAGGGATGTTCATTTAACATTTTGTTTTCTGACTGAAAGCTGATTCTTGTTAACCAGTCATCATCAGTTAACTGACATGATTTGAAGGTTAGATTAGAATTAAATGGAATTAGAATAGATAATAGTCTGTGACTGATTCAAATACCTCAAACATGTAGATTTACATGTGCAAATAGCAGCATAAACAACAGAACATGAGGATTCACACACCGTCACATCAAGCACCCGCAGTGCTTCTGTGAACACAGTAAACCAGAATAAAACTGTATATATAACTGTATAATAAATAGGCCAACTTAAATGAACAATTAACAAAACTAAAGTGCAATAAATAATAAACGCTTTAGGGTCTGTTTACATGACATAATTTTCAACTGAAAACAGAAAACGTTTTGGCCGTTAATTTCAACGAAAATGCCATTTTGGGGGCCTGACAATGCAAGCTTTTGAAAACGATGCCTTTCCCATCTGCGTAAACAACATAAATGGGAATTTGTGAAATTGGTACGTCATTCCAACCCGGTCACACTAAATGCATCTCTATAGCACACATTGTGTTTATTGTGCAATTTGTACACGGAAAGGAGTTTATGTGTGCATATGATATGCATGGGTGGGTTTAGGGTAGATTTAGTAATGGTGTGTAATGTGTAATATGTAATATGTATTATATGAGTTTCTAATTATTGGACAAAAAACTTCCTCACATAATAACCTAGAATACTGTCTTACACTTGATGGCTGCTCTGTTAAGTCCTCGTCGTCGGTTAGGAACCTGGGTGTGCTCTTTGATACCAATCTTTCATTTGAAAGTCACGTGTCTAGTATCTGTAAAACTGCATTTTTCCATCTTAAAAATATATCTAAATTACGTCATATGCTCTCATTGACAAATGCGGAACAATTAGTTCATGCGTTCATGACCTCAAGGCTAGATTATTGTAATGCTCTACTAGGTGGTTTCCCTGCACGCTTAATAAACAAACTACAGCTGGTCCAAAACGCAGCAGCTCGAGTTCTTACCAGAACCAGGAAGTATGACCATATTAGCCCAGTTCTGTCAAAACTGCATTGGCTCCCTATTAAACATCGCATCAATTTTAAAATATTGCTGATCACGTACAAAGCACTAAATGGTTTAGCTCCGCAGTACTTGAGCGAGCTCTTAACGCATTATAGTCCGTCACGTCTATTGCGATCTCAAAATTCCGGCCAGTTGATAATATCTAGAATATCAAAATCGACTGCTGGCGGTAGATCCTTCTCCTATTTAGCACCAAAACTTTGGAACAGTCTTCCTACCATTGTCCGGGAAGCAGACACACTCTGTCAGTTCAAAGCTAGACTAAAGACACATCTCTTTGACCTAGCTTTCACATAATACATTATAGACTTCTATAATTCAATATTAGGCTGCATAGATTAGGTCAGCTGGAACCGGGAACACTTCCCATAAATCCTGATGTACTCGTTACATCAGAAGAAGAATGGCATCTACGCTAATTTTAGTGTCTTTGTTTATCGCGAGGTTTTCCCGCAGCCTGCCGGATCCAGGCCGTATCCAGATCTGATGAAGGACCTTCGCCTGGACCCGATGTCAACGCAGTGCTGAAGTGCCAACTAGTCTCTCCCTATGGAGGATCCCTTTACCACTCTACAGATAAAGCGTCATCGGGAGAACTCAATTCGCGTATCTACCCCGAATTGATCAAATAAAATAAAATTCTGTATCAAAAATTATAAGGAAACACCAGTACTTTGTTTAGGCTTGGTTTGTAGGGAATTACAAACCTGCATACATATATTCAAACGCACATAACTATAGAACCAATTTTTAATGCGCATGTGAACGCCATTAGCGTTTCTCACAGGTTTGCGTTTAAAGTCTATGTAGAGAGAATTGTGTCGTCTTAGCATCCCCTAATTTAATAACAAATGATTGTTGCGACGGAAGCGAATCAATCATAACTAACCTTAGCTGGAAAATAACTTTACTAAAGAACCGCTATAAAGCCAAAACAATCTCTGTTACCTTAAATTATACGTTTATCTCTGTAAAGCTGCTTTGAAACAATCTACATTGTTAAAATCGCTATATAAATGAAGATGACTTGACTTGACTTGACTTGACTATGTTTGGTTAGGATTAGTGTTGTAGGGTGTGTGTGTATTACATGCAATAAAGTGCGTATCATATGCATGTAAAAAACTAATTTTCGCGTAAAACATTGCACGATAAACAATGCATGCTATAGAGATGCATTTTCATGAGATCAGGCTGGGCATCCACAAGTATATAAAGTATATATGTTCACATGCATACTTATCATCAGGTGTTCACATGTACATGTTTTTTTTTTCTTCTGACAAGGCGAACTACTAGCCTGACTACGTCAGACTTCGTACTTCCGCTCAATTTCATTTAGCTTCTGTACTCAGTCTGAGACAGCGTCATAGCTTTCCGTTTTCCTCCGGCCTGAAAACAGCCGGGCCAATCAACGAACAGAGGGCGGGCTGAGAGCCGTGACGTAGACGCTGATTGTACCGTGGATGCGTAGATTTACTTCACATAATCTGCAAAAGTCGTTCACAGCCATGTTCACTCCGGTATTTTGCTCGATGGTTTTTGTTTTTGCATCATACATGTGTTTACAGTGGAAGTTAGATGCGGCTGAGCATGCGCATAACACACGCCATAACCAAACGTTATGTGATTGGCTTACGGGTAACCAATGATTTTAAACTTCAGACAAGCGCCCCCCGCGAGAGAGAAAACACTTCTCTATTATGCCATTCCAGACTCTGTCTACGAAGCAAAGCGAAGTAGCAGAGTTTGGTATTACCAGGCTAGCGAACTACTGGCCTGGCTTGCATAATACAGCTCTTTTAGTGTTTATAGGGTTTGTTTTTAAACAATGTTACAGTTGTATTTAACAATATTTTACATTTTCACGCACTTGTGTAGTTTGGTTTGAAAATTACTTGCATTATCTTTTTAACTGTTAAATTCTCATTCATTTCTCTTTCATTATGCTTAGATGAGGTTAAATCTTGGCTTGCTCAAAACGTTTTGTCTTTAAATGAAGACAAAGAGGTGATAGTTTTCGCCCCACTGATCATTTTAAGACCCCCAGCATCGATTTGAGGAGCTTATCTGCATTTATATCTACACATGTGCGGAATATGGGGTGTGCTTTTAGATGGGCCTTTACAATTTGACAAACAAATATCTTCGGTAATTGGATCTAGTTTCTATCAACTTTGCTTTTATCTAAAATTAAAGACTTCCTAACTGACAAAACTGAATAGAGCAGAAATGTCTCTTTAAGGTAACAATTGCAGGTCACCACACAAGTTAAACTGTACATGATCTAGACTCTAGATAAATAAAATGCGACCGCAGCAGTAAGTCAGGGGAATGCTTATATTTCTTCCTTTGGTTTCAATTTTGAACATGTTGCAGTTCTTTTTAAAAAGGTATACATTTTAGTACAATTATAAAATGATATAACATTATTTGATACTGTACATTAGCAGCAATTACGGTACACTTTTTTTTTAACTTTAGCAACAAAGTGGAGACCCTCTTTTCTGTAATGAAAGGCCAATCTTATGGGTTGTGGTCTCTCAGACATCGGCAGTAATAAAAATAAACATTGTTTCCCTTTGGACTTTAATTACACTTGATACTGGGCATCATTACATTTTTCCCCTGACTGACAGGTGATGCTTGTAACCCGATCATAATCTGTTATCCGACAAGAATAGAATGTTATATTTTAATTAAATTAAATTAGAATGTATGTATTTCTCAATAATTATCACTTTTTTCAAAGCTGTCTTAACCAACTTCTAGCTTCACTGCAGCTAATTTCACATTCAAAACGCATTAAAACTACCAAAACACATCATTTATGTTTCAAATTAAATCATTCTTTCAGAACTCTAGTGAAGGTTTCAGCCAACAAACAAAATAAAATATACAAAACAAAAAAACACACAAACAACAGGCAGCAATATGCACTATTTTCTGCTGTTCAGAATTCAATGCAATTTATGTTACATGCTTCATGTTTACATTAATGTACAACATGATTTCCTTTTGTATAGATGTTGATGAAAATGAAAGACTAAGACTTGTGTAGGTGTTTAGTTACATCTTCATTTTTCTGTTTTTTTTGTTTTTGTTTTTTTTTTAAAAAAGAAAAGAATATTCAGAATATATATCAATGTGGTATACGGTAGAAATATTGCACATTTCAGTCTAGCTTAGGTTTTTAAATTAAATAACACAGTCTTGGAAATAATATGTAAGCATGTGCAAATAAGCCTGTATAGTAAATCAAGTTCTGTTGGTATTTGTGTTTAAGTGAGAAATCAATTCATTTAAATTGAAAGATCTCAATGTTAATAAGATCTTTCAATTATATTTAACAGTTTTGAGCGTATAAAAGAGTGTATAAAAATGGGCTCTGAGTTTTGGCAGTGGTTGTGTCTAAGTGAAATATGTAGTTTGGAAGATGTAGTCACTGAATGCATTAGTACAACATTGAATGACACAGACATTTGCAACACTTCTACAGTAATACCGTATTAAAATATATTCAGAATCTAAAAATAAATACTAAATACTATCAAAACAATTAGATGTAGCTGAACACATACAGGTATTAATCTTGCAGTTTCATCACCATCTGTAAAAAGGGGAAACTTGGGGGGGAAATGTGTACTGTAGGCTACTGTAAACAATGACCATGTGACATAAAATACTGTGAATTCTGAACAACAGAAAACAGCAGAAATATGTTATAATGCTACCTGTTATTTGTGGGTTTTTTTTATTTAACTTGTGTTTTTTGGGTAAAACCTTGCACGATAAACAATGCATGCTATGGAGATGCATTTTCATGAGATCAGGCTGGGCATCCACAAGTATATAAAGTATATATGTTCACATGCATACTTATCATCTGTATGCATGTGAATCAAAATTTTTTTATTTAACTTGTGTTTTTTGGGTAAAACCTTTTCTAGTGTTCTGGAATAATGATTTGATCGGAGACATGAATGAAGTTTCAGTGCATTTTGAATGTGAAATGAACTGCTGTCAAGCTGTAAGTTGGTTTGGAGAAGATATCATGGTCTTTTAACCTGATATCATTTAAGATATAATTTAAGACTGTAGTATAAATGATTGAATGATTTAACCATAACTCATTACTATCCTTGATATTCTAAAATAGGTATTTTTCATGTGTATGTTGACTCTAGTGTGTGTGTATTGAGTATTGAGTTGTTGCACTTCCCCCCAACATGCAATTTACATATCAATGCAGGGAGGCCTGAAAGGCCAATGTTTTTCTCAGGTGAGAAAACAGGCCAACAACCCTCACAGTACTGTAAGATATCATGGCCTTTTAACCTGATATCATTTCAGATATAATGTAAGACTGTAGTATAAATGATTGAATGATTTAACCATAACTCATTACTATCCTTGATATTCTAAAATAGGTATTTTTCATGTGTATGTAGACTCTAGTGTGTGTGTATTGAATTGTTGCACTTCCCCCCAACATGCAGTTTACATATCAATGCAGGAAGGCCTGAAAGGCCAGTGTTTGTCTCAGGTGAGAAAACAACCCTCACAGTACTGTTACCAAAATATGTGCAACTTCTCAAATAAACTAGAGAAAACGCTGGGATTTACCCTGCCAAATTAAATTAAATTACAGGTTTTTACAATCGCTAGGACACATTTCTCAATATTTAGGTACATTTTCAAAACTCTTCACTCAGTTCACCAACTTACAGCTTGACAGCAGTTAATTTTTACATTCAAAATGCACTGAAACTTCATTCATGTCTCCATCAACTTATTATTCCAGAACACTAGAAAGGGTTTCACCCATACACTTTGTCACTCATAAAATAAAAAAATACAAACAACAGGAGCATTACACAATGCTTTCTTTTGTAAAATGCTTTCAAGAATGACACTATCTACTGTTTATAATTCACTGCAGTTGAACCCAGTCATCATCTATGATAATATCATTGAGCAGGTGGATATAAGTATCTAGGTGTGGTCATTGATCGTTCATTTACTTGGAAAGCCCACATTGATTATCTTAAAAATTCCGGCAACTATTGTATTTTTTTAAGAAATGTGGGCTTTCCAAGAACTGAGTGAAGAGTTTTGAAAATGTACCTAAATATTGAGAAATGTGTCCTAGCGATTGTAAAAACCTGTAATTTAATTTAATTTGGCAGGGTAAATCCCAGCGTTTTCTCTAGTTTATTTGAGAAGATGCACATATATTGGTAACAGTACTATGAGGGTTGTTGGCCTGTTTTCTCACCTGAGAAAAACACTGGCCTTTCAGGCCTTCCTGCATTGATATGTAAACTGCATGTTGGGGGGAAGTGCAACAACTCAATACACACACACTAGAGTCTACATACACATGAAAAATACCTATTTTAGAATATCAAGGATAGTAATGAGTTATGGTTAAATCATTCAATCATTTATACTACAGTCTTAAATTATATCTTAAATGATATCAGGTTAAAAGACCATGATATCTTCTCCAAACCAACTTACAGCTTGACAGCAGTTCATTTCACATTCAAAATGCACTGAAACTTCATTCATGTCTCCGATCAAATCATTATTCCAGAACACTAGAAAAGGTTTTACCCAAAAAACACAAGTAAAAAAAAAAAAAAAAACACAAATAACAGGTAGCATTATAACATATTTCTGCTGTTTTCTGTTGTTCAGAATTCACAGTATTTTATGTCACATGGTCATTGTTTACAGTAGTCTACAGTACACATTTCCCCCCCAAGTTTCCCCTTTTTACAGATGGTGATGAAATTGGAGATTAATGTGTTCAGCTACATCTAATTGTTTTGATAGTTTTTAGTATTTATTTTTAGATTCTGAATATATTTTAATACGGTATTACTGTAGAAGTGTTGCAAATGTCTGTGTCATTCAATGTTGTACTAATGCATTCAGTGACTACATCTTCCAAACTACATATTTCACTTAGACACAACCACTGCCAAAACTCAGAGCCCATTTTTATACACTCTTTTATACGCTCAAAACTGTTAAATATAATTGAAAGATCTTATTAACATTGAGATCTTTCAATTTAAATGAATTAATTTCTCACTTAAACACAAATACCAACAGAACTTGATTTACTATACAGGCTTATTTGCACATGCTTACATATTATTTCCAAGACTGTGTTATTTAATTTAAAAACCTAAGCTAGACTGAAATGTGCAATATTTCTACCGTATACCACATTGATATTCTGAATATTCTTTTTTTTTTTTTTTAAACAAAACAAAACAAAAAAACAGAAAAATGAAGATGTAACTAAACACCTACACAAATCTTAGTCTTTCATTTTTATCAACATCTATACAAAAGGAAATTATGTGTTTTGGTAGTTTTAATGCGTTTTGAATGTGAAATTAACTGCAGTGAATCTGGAAGTTGGTTAAGACAGTGGATTGAAGAGCTTTGAAAAAAGTGATAATTATTGAGAAATACATACATTCTAATTTAATTTAATTAGAATATAACATTCTATTCTTGTCGGATAACAGATTATGATCGGGTTACAAGCATCACCTGTCAGTCAGGGGAAAAATGTAATGATGCCCAGTATCAAGTGTAATTAAAGTCCAAAGGGAAACAATGTTTATTTTTATTACTGCCGATGTCTGAGAGACCACAACCGATAAGATTGGCCTTTCATTACAGAAAAGAGGGTCTCCACTTTGTTGCTAAAGTGAAAAATGTGTACCGAAATTGCTGCTAATGTACAGTATCAAATAATGTTATATCATTTTATAATTGTACTAAAATGTATACCTTTTTAAAAAGAACTGCAACATGTTCAAAATTGAAACCAAAGGAAGAAATATAAGCATTCCCCTGACTTACTGCTGCGGTCGCATTTTATTTATCTAGAGTCTAGATCATGTACAGTTTAACTTGTGTGGTGACCTGCAATTGTTACCTTAAAGAGACATTTCTGCTCTATTCAGTTTTGTCAGTTAGGAAGTCTTTAATTTTAGATAAAAGCAAAGTTGATAGAAACTAGATCCAATTACCGAAGATATTTGTTTGTCAAATTGTAAAGGCCCATCTAAAAGCACACCCCATATTCCGCACATGTGTAGATATAAATGCAGATAAGCTCCTCAAATCGATGCTGGGGGTCTTAAAATGATCAGTGGGGCGAAAACTATCACCTCTTTGTCTTCATTTAAAGACAAAACGTTTTGAGCAAGCCAAGATTTAACCTCATCTAAGCATAATGAAAGAGAAATTAATGAGAATTTAACAGTTAAAAAGATAATGCAAGTAATTTTCAAACCAAAGTAATACACTACACAAGTGCGTGAAAATGTAAAATATTGTTAAATACAACTATAACTTTGTTTAAAAACAAACCCTATAAACACTAAAAGGGCTGTATTATGCAAGCCAGGCCAGTAGTTCGCCTTGTCAGAAAAAAAAAAAAAAAAAAACGGCGAATATTTATGAAAATGTGAACACCTAATGATAAGTATGCATGTGAACATGTTATATACTTGTGGATGCCCAGTCTGATCTCATGAAAATGCATCTCTATAGCATGCATTGTTTATCGTGCAATGTTTTACGCGAAAATTAGTTTTTTACATGCATATGATACGCACTTTATTGCATGTAATACACACACACCCTACAACACTAATCCTAACCAAACATATAATACATATTACATATTACACATTACACACCACTACTAAATCTACCCTAAACCCACCCATGCATATCATATGCACACATAAACTCCTTTCTGTGTATAAATTGCACAATAAACACAATGTGTGCTATAGAGATGCATTTAGTGTGACCGGGTTGGAATGACGTACCAATTTCACAAATTCCCATTTATGTTGTTTACGCAGATGGGAAAGGCATCGTTTTCAAAAGCTTGCATTGTCAGGCCCCCAAAATGGCATTTTCGTTGAAATGAACGGCCAAAACGTTTTCTGTTTTCAGTTGAAAATTATGTCATGTAAATAGACCCTAAAGCGTTTATTATTTATTGCACTTTAGTTTTGTTAATTGTTCATTTAAGTTGGCCTATTTATTATACAGTTATATATACAGTTTTATTCTGGTTTACTGTGTTCACAGAAGCACTGCGGGTGCTTGATGTGACGGTGTGTGAATCCTCATGTTCTGTTGTTTATGCTGCTATTTGCACATGTAAATCTACATGTTTGAGGTATTTGAATCAGTCACAGACTATTATCTATTCTAATTCCATTTAATTCTAATCTAACCTTCAAATCATGTCAGTTAACTGATGATGACTGGTTAACAAGAATCAGCTTTCAGTCAGAAAACAAAATGTTAAATGAACATCCCTACTTCATATATTTCAACTGAACCAACTAAAAATATTCAGTGCAGCAAGTCTACGTAACATTTTGAGATTGATCTCCAAAATCTTTACAGTGTGTTTGTGATGGCAAGAAATGTACAAAGCAGCCAAACAAGTATCGTTCTATACCATCCAACTGGGGACGCGAAGTTCATTTTAAATTAATAAAATCATTATTCACTGTATAAAGTATGCTTTACACTATACTAAATATAGGTCACCTGAAATTGTTACCTTAAAGAGCTATTTCTGTTTGATTAATCCCATAAACCCTAAAGGGACTGCATAACCAAGCAGAAAGTATCTATGAAGAGAGAAAATAATATTATGAATGAAAAAAGGCATAATATATACTATATAATATACTACATATATATATAGTTACATAATGAAGGCAGACTTCACTGCCAGTTCACTTCACTGTTCACACACACACAGCTCCATTGCAGAGTCCCCACTTGTATAGGTAGAGATCGTTCACAAAGTCCTCACTTGGTCAGTGTAGAGCGACATTGGTCTGTTAGTAATATAGACATGTATGTGTGTGTGCAATGGCACATAACAATGGCAAGTAAACTGTTAGGGACTGCATAACCAAGCATACAAAGTATCTATGATATATATATATATACTTATAGTTACAAAATAAAGACGGACTTAACTGTTCACACACACACAGTTCCATTGCAGGCTATTGTGAGTCCACTGTTGTATAGGTAGAGATTTTTTTTGCATGTTTGAAGTTATATTCTGAAAAAAAAATTGTATTTCATTTTTGTTTCTTTAAAATGACAAGATGCAGCAAGTCAACTCAAAGGTTTTGAATTTGATCTTAAAGAAGGGTCCACTGTTGGATGGTAACGAGCGACACATGTTTGGTTGCATTTAAATTGAGCAATATTTCAAACACTGACTATCTCTGTACATCAACATCCTAGAAACAAAGGAAACAGAAAAAAATGGCATCTATTGATTTTATTAGAGTAGAAATTATGTTTTATTTAATCGGCCACAACAGAGAATGAACTTCTTAAAGCAATAACTTTGCTGTAATGTCCACATCATAAAGCTTCTGATGTTTTATAGTGCTTTCATTGAAAGTGTTATGATATTCTGTATTATTTGTTGGTATGGAACTGCTGCTGAGTTACAGAAGAAATTATTAAGAAAATTAGTAACAAGTAAATTGTTAGGGACTGCATAACCAAGCTTGGAAAGTATCTATAAAGAGAGAGCGTTAAATAAGAAAAAGAATATTATGAATGATAAGAGGATATTATCGCCTCTGCTTTTGAACTGTTGCCGCCGGCCCGTCTGTATTTTTTACCCCGTTGTAGATTTAAATGGTCTTTTTTATTAATATAACTGATGGGTTATATATATTTTTTTATATATATATATAGTTACATAATGAAGGCAGACTTCACTGCCAGTTCACTTCACTGTTCACACACACACAGCTCCATTGCAGAGTCCCCACTTGTATAGGTAGAGATCGTTCACAAAGTCCTCACTTGGTCAGTGTAGAGCGACATTGGTCTGTTAGTAATATAGACATGTATGTGTGTGTGCAATGGCACATAACAATGGCAAGTAAATTGGTAGGGACTGCATAACCAAGCATACAAAGTATCTATGAAGGCCTATATATATATATATATATATATATATATATATATATATATATATATATATATATATATATATATATATATACTTATAGTTACAAAATAAAGACAGACTTAACTGTTCACACACACACAGTTCTATTGCAGGCTATTGTGAGTCCACTGTTGTATAGGTAGAGATCGTTCAGAGTTGAGATTCCATCTTGGCATGTTTAAGTTTTTTTTGCATATTTGAAGTTATATTATGAAAAAAAATTGTATTTCATTTTTGTTTCTTTAAAATGACAAGATGCAGCAAGTCAACTCAAAAGTTTTGAATTTGATCTTAAAGAAGGGTCCACTGTTGGATGGTAACGAGCGACACATGTTTGGTTGCATTTAAATTGAGCAATATTTCAAACACTGACTACCTCTGTACATCAACATCCTAGAAACAAAGGAAACAAAAAAAAATAAGGACATGTCTGTTGATTTTTTTTAGAGTAGAAATTATGTTTTATTTAATAGGCAGCCAATACTATCAGTCGCATTATTAATATCTTAATTATATTATAATAATAATTGCATTATAATTATAACATTGAGTTGCAGATCCCCTCTTGTCATATATATATATATTTTTTTTTTTATAAAAAAATGCATATTTGAAGTTATATTATGAATAATATAATATATATGGTAACCCTTTATAATAACTGCATCCTATTAATCATTAGTTAATCAATAAACAGTTAAATAATAAAGCAGACATTAATAACCAGTTTATAAATACAGCTTTAAATGTTGTATTATTGATTTAGAAGCATATCTATAATGTGTTTAATCATTTTATTTTCATACTTTATTAATGATCAATTTATCATTTCTAAATGCAGTATAGCGTTATTTTAAACCAGTTATTTAGGTGTTGTCAGTGATTAAAAAGATCACTTAGAAAGTTTAAGTAAATGTAGTAGATTCAGGTAGTTATAAAGCATTTAGTAGTGGTCAGTTCACTATTTTGTGAGCTCATCTGAAGTGAGGACTAGTTATGCCCTGTAAATAATTTATAAAGGAGATTTAAAGACTCAGTTTTCTTCTAAACAGAAAAAGGAAACAAACACAACACAGCGATAGAGAACATAGAAATATTAACAGCCTTTAAATCTCCTTTATAAATGTTTTACAAGGCATAACTAGTCCTCAATTTAGATGAGCTCACAAAAAATAGTGAACTTACCACTACTAAATGCTTTATAACTACCTGCATTACAGTAGAAATACATGTTAATAAACCATTTATAAACACACTAAGGAACTATTACTATATGTCTGAATAATAAATATGTATGAATGCACATTTAAATAGTTTAATCATTTACTCACACTTTGTAGGTGATCTTATGAACCACTGACAACTCCTAAATAACTGCTTTGTAAATTATGCTATACTTCATTTAGAACTGATAAATTGATCATTAAAAAAGTATGAAAATAAAATTATTAAACACATTTTTGATATGCTTTTAAAACAGGAACAAAGCATTTATAGCTGTATTTATAAACTGCTTATTAATGTATATTAATTCTTTATAAATTAATTAACTGTTTACTAATGCTTAACTAATGAATAATAGCGTGTAGTTATTATAAAGCTCCTGAACTAAGCCGCCAGTTAAACATCAGCTCTACAGTCTCAGAGCCTCTCTAGGACAGCAACCCATTCAGACAATAGAGAAGTGTGAACGACGTGTGTTAATGGGCCACTGCAGTTCCTGCCCCAGCCTACAGGAGCGCTGCTGAGTATGGACTTAAACACACACACACATGTAGGTCCCCACTTGGTCAAAAATGAAAAAAATTCACCAGAGCGTGTTTTAGCTAATTTGAACATGTTTTAAAGCATGACCAACAGGGGACTTGAAAAAAGTCCCCACTTGGCTCGACGGTCCCCTGTTGGTGAGTGTGTAACGACACCAAGGTCCCCACTTAGATAGGTAGACAAGTACACACACACACACACACACACACACACACACACACACACTTTGTTTAAAGCTTTCATACATATTGCATTATAAAAGTAGTTTAATGCATTAATTATACACTGCTATATTCATTAAAATGCATGTATGATCTCATCAATAAGTGTAACAGCAGTTATAACACATATTATCTATTATCAGGCCGATCTGACTGCTTTAATTCCAGCAATTATTCACTCTGAACATTAATATCTTACATTTTGAGATATTCACCTGAACTGAAAATGTAACTCAATTTCAAACAGAGTTAAAACACAATTGAATCATACAGAATGAACAAAACACTGAATTATAAGCACAACATGAGCAAAAGAGATTCAGTATCATTGACTGAACTACAGAAAGTAGCAACATTTACATTCTGATGTCAAATCTCTTTTTTCCATGTATGATTTCTACAATAAAAGATGAACTAAATATGAACTCAGTGTAGAAATAAATGAAGGAAAAACAAACCTGTAATAAACTGATTAAACTCATAGTGAGACACAGTGTGGAAATATGTTTAGAATTAATTTTTTGTTGAAATAAATAATGCAATATAATTGATATATTGATTTAATATAATTGTCTAGATTAAATGATAAATATGTTTAGAATTAATTAACTTATATTAATATCATTGTTTTAGATTAAATAAGTATACAACAATATCAGTAACACTTTATTAAAAGCCTTCATACATATTGCATTATAAAAGTCTATGCATGTATGATCTAATAATAAATAATCATTGTAATATTATCTATCCATTGTTACACCTTTAGAAATTATAATACATTAAAACTCATAACAAACAACCAATTTCAGATATTATAATGCATTTTAACTTTGGTTACAATAATTTATGAAAAAAATATAAATCATTATTATCTAAATCATTGAAATCTTTATAATGCATTATACATACATTTTTTTTTGTTGTTGTTGAAAGGAATAATGTTATTCTTATAATAATATCATTTTTTTAGATTGAATAAGTATACAACAATATCAGTAACACTTTATTAAAAGACTTCATACATATTGCATTATAAAAGTCTATGCATGTATGATCTAATGAATACATTGTAATATTATCTATTCATTGTTACACCTTTAGAAATTATAATACATTAAAACTCATGACAAACAACCAATTCTAGATGTAAGAAGTAAAGTGCAAATATTATAAAACATTTTAACTTTGGTTATAGTTATTTATGAAAACATATATGACATTATAACATACGCTACTGATACCTTTATAATGCATTATACATGAAGGCTTTAAGTAAAGTTTGCCACAATATCTAATAATCATTATTATTAATAAATGTTGTTCTTGTTTCCACTGTAAAACACTTTCTGAAATCTAAATTGTATTTTTTTATTAGGTGATTAAATAGACAGACTTACCGATCACCAGTTTAGTTCCTCCACCGAAAGTCCACCACAGTGATACAATCTAATGAAACGCTCGTACAAAAACCTCTATTCCACTCGAGTGAACACACACTCCAGCAGAGAGAGAGAAACAACACTTCAACACACTGATATTAGAAGATCCTCAGCTCTTCTCAACACTCACTCATTCAGATTTGACTAAATGCTTTCTGATATAACACTGTTTAAAGAAATATATTTGATGAGCTGTGACCTCTGAGGTGACCTTTGACCTCTTTGATCATGGATGATGTTGTGGAGTTTCTCATAATGATGCTTCTGTTCTTCATATGCAGATCAATCATCATGATTCACAGAAAAACCTGCAGCTTCAAATAAATGAATCAATAATTCTGAACATTTCAGATGCACATTGTTTAATATATAATGACCTGATTATGAGTCCTGATGAACTTCATGCATGTGGAAAATGTGGGAAAAATAGACATCATGATAATATTTCCCAGAGAGCAACATGTCAACATTGATTCCAAAGACCATAATGGACTTTTTTATTATGACTCTAAATATAGTAAAACTGATTTATTTAGTTCTTGATTTCTCATTGTTAACATGCTTTTAAAGGTGTAGCACAGAACTGAACTCATAAATAAATAATTATGGTGTTTGACACATATGTTTCAAATGATGTACATTCATGATTATCCAGTCATTTCAGTGGCCTAGAAATATCTTCATTGGTCCCTCTTTATGGTGTCCATCATGTTGAGATCACATGACTGAATTCTGCTCACTTTATCTTGGTAGCAAATTATCAGAAACATTCATTTGATGTAAATGAAACTGCAAGACAGTGAATAGATTATTTCTACAGCGGCTCTGAAAACTGAAAATGTTTCATCCACACTGACAGACGTCAATATAAAGAACCCTAATGTCTTACCAGCCTGACAAACATAAAATATTTCACAATTAATCACTAAATGGTTCAATAACATTATTCTGACAGTAAAATCTTCTATGTAGAGTTTATGAGTTTGTTCTCAGCACAAGCTGTTGTAAATCCTGCCCACTTCTTTGCATTGTCAGCACATGCTTCAGTGCTCTGAGAGTGTTTATAGTGCTGTGAGTTTAACACTTCATGACTGAGAGCAGAACACAATCTTCATCATCACACAAGACTAAACTACAGCAATGAACACAATCAACATCTTCATCTGGACCATTGCACTGTTTATTCAAGGTTTGTGTAATACAGTTTGTATAATGATTATTAATTATCTTAAAATGTGAAATGTATATATTTATCATATACTGTATATCACCATATATATAATTTTAATTTTTGTTTGTGTTTTCTTTCAGAGTGTAGAGGACAGATCACTGTAACTCAGAGTCCATCAATAACAGCAGTTCAACCAGGAGAAGAAGTCAGAATAAACTGTAAAACCAGCAGTGATGTGGCTTTATATAGTAGAAGTGCTAATCAATATTACTTACACTGGTACTCACAGAAACCTGGAGAAGCTCCTAAACTCCTCATATATGTGACATCAACCCGTTACACTGGAACTCCATCTAGATTCAGTGGAACAGCAAATACTGGACGAGATTTTACTCTGACCATCAGTGGAGTCCAGACTGAAGATACAGGAGATTATTACTGTCAGAGTCATCACAGTGGCTGGCTGTTCACACAGTGATAAAGAGTCGTACAAAAACCTCTGTCAGTCAGACGTCACAGTGACTGCACTGATACAGCTGAGAGAAACTGCAGCTGCTGATGGAGGATCACAAACTACACAATATCAATGTTTAGTTCAAAGTTTCTAAAGACTTAAAAAAATAAATATAAATGTATCAGTAGTAATATATTTGATATGAAATAAGAGTTAGAGCTGATATTGATTATGGCACTGGGATGTTTTATTGTCAGTGTTTCAGATCACAGTATGAGAGCGATGCGGAGTGAAGCAGAAACACCAGCTGTTTTTAATGTGTTTTCTCACTCCAGGATTGATCTCAGTGGTTTCTTTCATCAGTGGTCATGGAAATAATATACATACTAACTAATCAGATTTGGTCTGAAAGGAAAGTTAGAAAGTTGTTGCTTACAGAACTGTTATATAAAGTAATATCACATTCACAGTCGTGCTGCTCTTCGTGTCTATGGTAGAATCACAGGCGTGCTGATATTCAGTATAACTGCACTCTTGATCATGTGACACTGCTTAAATGTGGCAGGAGGAAAGAAAAAACAGCACAACACCTTCACACATTTAAAGACAACTTCAGCAAGGGCATTTAACCCTAATATAAATATGGTAGTGTTTATTTGATCACAGTTTTTTTTTTTTTTTTAATTGCTAACAAGCATTGTTTAATACTGAAGCCTCATTTTCAAAACTCTTCATTCAGTCTGCATTACCAACATGAATCTTGGCCAAAGATTGAGACGACCTCATCTAACCTCCCAGTAAGACTGAGATGGGCAACCCGTACCCATCACTCTCACGCCTTGGTGGACTCAGGAGCAGAAGGTAATTTTATTTTTCACTTGCTCACAAATTCCACGTTCCCATCACGCCACTTAAGGACCAGATTTCCATCAACGCACTCAATGGACAAAGACTTCCCAACATTTCTTTCACTACTGGTCCCATCACACTCATCACCTCTGGCAATCACACTGAAATAACTACATTTTTTCTCATGGACTCCCCCTTGCACCCATAGTTCTGGGTCATCCCTGGTTAACCAAGCACAACCCCAGAGTGGACTGGGGACAGAACTCCATTTTAGCCTGGAGTGATCATTGTCATGAGTCTTGTCTTGTGTCTGCCTGTTCGTCTGTGTCTGGTTCTGTGTTTCAGGAGGAGGCAGTGGATTTGTCTAACGTGCCCATTGAGTACCTCGACCTGAAGGAAGTGTTTAGTAAGTCCTGTGCTGCTTCTCTTCCTCCGCATCGACCCTATGACTGTGCCATAGATTTACTGCCAGGTAAGTCTCCGCCTAAGAGCAAATTATACTCGCTTTCTTTCCTGAAAGGGAGGCCATGGAGAAATATATTTCTGATTCTCTAGCGGCTAGCTTCATCCGCCCTTCCTCTTTTCCAGCGGGGATGGGGTTCTTTTTGTGGGGAAGAAGGATGGTTCTCTGCGACCGTGTATTGATTACCGAGGGTTATATCCAGCATCATATTTATAAGCTGTAAATTCATATTTCACCTGTTCTCCCATCTTGATTCTAATTTACCTTCTTTATTGCAGATTTCAAACCTATCTGCAGCAGTCCACAGAATAGACGCTGCCAGCAAACCCATAACTGCTTTTGGAGATGAATGCGAACTCAAAACATGCACCATAGCAGACAACACAGGAAATATTGAAATTTCCTTGTGGGACAAACACATTCATCTAGTTGAAGTAAACCGCTCATACAATTTCACAAACCTTTCAACCCGTATCTTCAACAGTACCCTAAACTTGACAACAACTTCACAAACCACCATAACTCTGTTACAAACCCCGATTGCATCCATTTCTCCACACACCAGTCAACAACCTCCACTAATACAGATCACAGGAGAGATTGAAGGGGCTGTGATAAACCAATCAAACAAATGCCCAAAATGCAATACTCCTCAACAGGTAACCTTGAAACAAACTTTCCACTGCTGCAAAGTATGCAAAGTAAACCGAAAAGCAACCACATACATCAGCACATGCAGCGGACTACTGACTTTAACACACCCACCGAAGCAGTAGAGCTAACCATAACCAACTCTGTCCTGAGACAGTTTTTTAAAAACCTAAAGGACATAAATGCAAACGATGCAGTTGACGTTGAAGAATATTTACTGACTGCCGGGCCTCTGACAGTTACATATACTGCTGAAAAACATATTACAGACCTCACCGAAACCAAACAAGACCTCTCCTCCAAATCAACCCCTACATTGCCACAAAGCCAATCTGCAACAACCAGTGACCAACCTAACTTCACCCAGTCCACTACAACCAGTGACCAACCTAACAAGTCAACAACATCCTGGAACGACCAACCTTCAACCTCTGACCCACCTGCATTTCCTCCTGACCCAAAACCCACAACTCCACAAAAACGTCCTGCTAACGACAAGTGTCCAACACCACAAAAGATAAAAAAAACCGACTGAAACCCGAAGAGTCCTTACTATGACCGATGACAACGAACCTGCTCTAGAAGACATCGCACAGATGTTTGTGGAAAATTAAACACTCCACCACAATATACATGACACATATATCACACATATACACACATACCTGTTTTAATGTAATGCATTATAAATATGTTGTTATATTTTTCCTGTGTTAAAGTTTAGTCAAATGTTTTATTCTACTTTTCCACTATTAGTATTTAAAGTGTGTTTCCTTCCTGTTCACATATTGTTATGTTATACACTACAATGTAAAATGTTACATTATTTACATTGGCTATGTTACATAAAAAGTTAAACTAAATACATACCACTGCTTCTTTAACATGTTCCTTTCTGTGTTTCAGTATTTCTCAACCCTGTCCTGGTGACCCCTCACCACTGCACAAGTCTCCCTCACTTAACACACCTGATTCAACTTATCAGCTCATTAGTACAGATTGCAAGACTTGAATTGGGTGTGTCTCATGAGAAAGACGTATGTATGTATGTATGTATATATATATATATATATATATATATATATATATATAATATGATGAAAAAGGTTGTTTTTAAGTCTCAGGTTATAAAGGCTGTTTTACATTTTACACAAACCCTGGCAAAAATCCTTGATTATGCGGCACGTTCATACCTTCATGTTGATGTAGGTCAGCAATGGTTTCTTCACTGGAATCATCATCACTCGTGCCTACTTCATCTGGTTGGGTAAAAAAAACAGTTTGGACCAAGTATTTAAATCAAAGACTAAATACAATTATAAATGTGATATGAGAAGTACTTAAAAACAAAATTTAAAACTGAATTTCACCTTCAGGATTGATCTCAATATCATCCAGCCCTTTCCCTTGCAGGTCAGACAGTCTTCCTTTTTCCATTGCTATCAACAGTTTGCTAACTTTTGCAAGCTGCAGGGTACTCTCTGGAAGCCGGTAGAATTCCCTGTGGACCCGTATAACATGTCCTAGAAAGGTAGCAAGTTGATCCATTTCATTTTCTTTTAAGTTTAGTACTGTTGACAAAGTGGCAACTTGTTTCCTCAATCTTGTTGAGGTGAGTGACTCTGGGTTTTTTGCACCACATCATTTTGAATACTTGCGGAAGCAGTCGGAGCCTCTGTAATGGGAAAGCACACATGGGCGTGCAAACAAGTACACATTCTCTGTGTGGACTTGACACTCATTCCTGTTTTTAATGAGGAGGTCCATTGCAGTGATCATGTCAGGTGTGAGAAGCACGGGCATCATTCGTGACCTTTTACCTCGAATCTCAACTCTGTTAAAGTACTTTGCAACCTTCCTCTCAAACTCAGTAAGGCCCATCATAATGTCAGGATTCAACTCTGTACGATTTCTGGATGTGAAAGCCTGGGCCCGGTTTTTCAAAAGGTTTAATCCGGATAAAATTGATCCGGATTTAGTAATCCTTTTTTTTGCGATCCGTGATCACGTAATCCACCTTACTTTTGAGCCAGTTTTTCAAAGCAACATCGGATTGGATCAATCTGATCCGGATAGGAACTTTTCAGGATCACCAAATCCTGTTTACTAGAGCCTTAAATGGAACCAACAGTGTAGCCTACTGGCTTAGCAAAGAACAGCAGTTGGCAAAATACCGGTGGCCACAAATAACCGTTGTTTATTTTAATTTTAAGAAACAGAAACACTGTAATAAACAGAAACATTTTACTTTCCTTATTTTGTTATAATGTTAAATTGTAGATTTTGTTGTTTTACCATATCTCATTAGATGTGACATGCTTCATATATGCTTCAAATATGAAGAAATGTATATATCATCAGTAAACATTGATTTTGTGATCATTCACTTAAAAAAAAAACCTCTCTGGTTTTATTTGGTTTGAAAAATCACAACTGAATCCACCCTTCTGATGGGATCAGGATAATCCTGTTTTTTTGGATCAAATAGATCCTAATCCGAGTTCAAAATTCTGAAAAACCCAAAGGGCAGGTTTGATCCAGATCAAATTTAAGATCGGATTACATGATCTGATCTTAGTTCAGAATCCCTCTTTTGCTTTTGAAAAACCCATTTCCAAGATTTGATCCAATCCGTGATCCGAAATCCCACTGGATTACTTTTGAAAAACTGGGCCCTGGAGTTCCATTTTTGAACCCAATCAGAATTTTTTTTTTTTTAAATATATTTTAAAGTGTCAAAAATATATGTGGGCATATATTCCAAATACATTGAAATATATTTGCATTGTTGTTCACTTATATTTATCATTTTGAAATATAACAAAAATATATGATGTTAAGTGTGAAATATATTTACATTTATAACATGTAAAATATATGACAAAATATATGGTCATAAAATGTTTAGCTTGCTAAAGAAGGGTCGAAAATGTATTTTGATCATAGTAATTCCTCTACGCAGTGTTGAAGAAATTTCCACAGGCCACCAAGGGACAACTGGGGACAGCTGTCAACTCAAAAATAGCTGAGCTCAGATTTAAAATGAAATAAATAAAAATGTAAAAAATAAATTGAAAATGTGTTGTTTGTTTGTGAAAATGTTAACTTTTTAAATTTCAAAATATATTTCAAATGAAACAATTTGCAAAAATTAAAACTATAAATATATGAACATATATGTTGTTAGTAAATATATTGAGATAAATATATTCACATATTTAACTAAAATATATTTATTGGGCCAATTTCGAATATTTGCATATATTCCAAAAATATATTTCAAAATATATTCTGAAAATATATTTCAAATATATTTATTTTCTGTATGGGAAACTTCCCCTTGCCTTCTTCTGTTAAATAGTACCACCTGCGTCAAAGTCACTTGTGCAAGATTTCCAAAGCTTTTGATGTTGGGTTCTTCCCCAAGGACCTTCATGCACTTAGCATGCTCAGTAGCAAGAGACTTGTGCAGCAGGTACACATCCTGTGTAAAGGGTAAACATGTGGTTTATTCCATTTGGCTTGATGAAGTGTACCCAGTGCAGCACCTGAAATGGATTCCGCCCATCTTTTCTCATATAGAGTGGCCGAATTGCTTGACAGACTCTGCGACGGCATTGCGATTTGCAATGATGGCATTGCATTGCACAAAGCCTGCAACCTTAGCCAAACTGTGACATAATTTTAAAGCCAATGATGGGATTTTATATGAGTTGCTATCCAAGTCATAACCAGCAACAGATCTCACTGCTAGTATCACGTGGGGGAAATGACTGGGCATAACAAGGTCTTCAGTGCTCTTCAAAGGTGTTGTAGCTCCTGCAGTTTTCAAGAGTCTTGCCATCTCTCTCATTTTTTGACGTATGTAATCATTTCTTTTCTCATTTGGTTTCCTGCCATTGTACATTGACTCGCCAAGACTAAGTCTCTTTCACTCCTTACACCTAAAGAAATGTCATCCTGGTTCATTTCACAAGCAATCTTCCAAACAGCTTCATGAAGTGTATCAGCTTTTGGTGTGGATCCGTTTTCGCCCAACTCTAGTCTCCACCTCAACAGACTTCTGAGGGCAGTTTCTGACATGTCTCCATAGACTATCTCTTGCATAGAGTCCTTGACAAAAATTGCATTGACTGAAGTCATTAGATTGTCGGCAAATCAGAAGAAAGGTTTGTGAACATTAATTAAATAGACCAAAAGCGACCTGTTTTTAGCAGAGCTGCTGAGAGAGGAGCTGCAAAACGATATTTACCTGGTGTTTGATACTTACAACTGCAAATACCCCTAGCATTTGATAGATCTAACTACCCCTCAACACATTAAAAATTATTTTAATTTTCACAAAATTTAATGTTTTTATCTACTTCAAACACATTTATTGCCCATGTTAGCTTCTGCTTATCAGTTTACATGGTTTAACTTCTAGGGAAGTAGATCCTGTCCATTACTGTGGAGATTTTAGCTTTCTTTTACTACAACAGTATAACTTAGAAGACAGGAACGCTGACTCTTTGTGTGTTCAGTCGTTATGTCCTCATTTTGCTTTAGGCTGTGAAAGACTGAACTGTGTTTCAGATGACGTCCTGACATTGTATGTTTCAACGTTTAGAGTGTGTGTGTTTAACAATGTCCTCATATTGTGGGTAACAGATATTGTACAGTTTTAGATATTTCCATAGAGTCTTGAATGAAAAGCCCAGGTCCTCACATTAGCTATTTTTACTACAATTTGTGTTCCTTAAATGCAAAGTTGAGGCAGCCCTTGACTTCAGCAATGAGTCCCATCATAATGTCAGGATTCAACTCTGTACGATTTCTGGATGTGAAAGCCTGGAGTTCCAGTTTTGAAACTTCCCCTTGCCTTCTTCTGTTAAATAGTACCACCTGCGTCAAAGTCACTTGTGCAAGATTCCCAAAGCTTTTGATGTTGGGTTCTTCCTCAAGGTCCTTTATGCACTTAGCACGCTCAGTAGCAAGAGACTTGTGCAGCAGGGACACATCCTGTGTAAAGGGCAAAACATGTGGTTTATTCCATGTGGCTTGTTGAACTGTACCAGAGTATGTGAGCGGAGCGGAGAGAATTTGCGCTCCACGCTCAAAGCATTTCATAATTACTCCACTCTGGGTGTACAATTTACCGCCCTTAATACGTCTCGCTCATTTCATCTGCACATCCTCAATGTCTCAGGAGTCACAATAAAAATACAAAATAAAGTCATGATTCTGTAACTCTAGTGTATATTAGTTTGTTATCAGCACAAGCTGTTGTAAATCCTGCCCACTTCTTTGCATTGTCAGCACATGCTTCAGTGCTCTGAGAGTGTTTATAGTGCTGTGAGTTTAACACTTCATGACTGAGAGCAGAACACAATCTTCATCATCACACAAGACTAAACTACAGCAATGAACACAATCAACATCTTCATCTGGACCATTGCACTGTTTATTCAAGGTTGTTACTTTTTAATATAAGTATAATATGTTGTTTTGATCACTTTAATATACAAACATTGATTTCTTAAAAGGTGATTAACAAACTAATTGACTTTATTTTCTCTTCTTCAGAATCCAGAGGAGTGACTCTGACTCAACCTGAAGTTAAAACTGTCCAACAGAGTCAAACAGCAACAATAGAGTGTAATATAGATGTAGGAATATACAGCAATGGTTTAGCCTGGCATCAGCAGAAACCTGGAGAAGCTCCTAAACTCCTGATTTATGGCATAAACAGCCGTACTACTGGAACTCCATCTAGATTCAGTGGCAGTGGAACAGCAAATACTGGACGAGATTTTACTCTGACCATCAGTGGAGTCCAGACTGAAGATACAGGAGATTATTACTGTCAGAGTGTACACTGTCCTAGTAGTTGTGTGTTCACACAGTGATAAAGAGTCGTACAAAAACCTCTGTCAGTCAGACGTCACAGTGACTGCACTGATACAGCTGAGAGAAACTGCAGCTGCTGATGGAGGATCACAAACTACACAATATCAAACCTTTCACACACTTTATTCATTTATTATGATGTAAGTAAACATGTAACATTTATTCTTATATCCCTTACTAAACTGGACACAAATGTGGAGAAAATGTGAGTGGAGCTTGTTCCTGTAAAACTTGCCACTACAATGTAATCGAACTGTAGGAAAGTCAATCACTTTAATTGCACTTCCATCCTTCACCACTAGAGGACAGATCTTTAATATTACTGAGTTCCCTATCTGTCAGCAAGAGAGTTTCTCTGGGCACTTCAACGGTTCCTTTATTTCCAAAGGAGAATATTCTCTAGCAAGATAATATCTCTATAAAAGAGAACATTTCCTCTAAAAGACGCTTGTTTCTCCCGGTCGAGTTTGCAGATGAGTTAGGCGGTTCCCCTGTGGGTGAACTTCATTTCTAGAAATTAACAGACTTTAAAAGCCTCACACACACTAAAAGCCGAAAATGTGTCATTCGTGTTCAGAAAAATAACTAAAATAATAGTAATGAGCTTACCTTTGTATTGCGCTTTAACTTTAAACAGAACGAAGATCATAACAGAAATTAGCACAGCCAAAACTGATGAATGATTGAAACCTCTTCCAGCAGCGGTCGGGACGAGTAGAGCGCAGTCTGGACGGTTTAGAAGTTGCAGATGTCCTGATCAGGCCAGTGTGCACATGATGATGGACAGGAGTCATAGTCCCATACTCCATTTCAATGAAGTCATTCAACTGTGCTCTCAGAGTTACAGTTATATTCATAAAGAGCCTTCGAGTCCCACCAGGTGTAATCCACGTTTAGAGAGTTGGGTCACTCTCACACTCTTTACTGTAGATACAACTGTATATTTATGCCACTTTGACATACTGATCACTCGAATATACAGCTACAAATGATCTCACTAAAAACCCATCAGTCATGAATGATCACGTCTGATTGCTGATCTCTGATTGGCTGAATCAGATCTGCAGTGGGCCGGTGTATTTACACATCATGATGACTGATTTTATGGACTACATGCACACTTGAGTTTTGTTTATTAACCAATTAGTCTATAAAATGCAGGTGTTTGAAAACCGCCAAACCAATTTTTACCAGCACAATCAAACTCAAAACTGCCCAAATCTGGCAGCACTGGCTTCATGTCATCACTGTTTCCAAATGTCACTGGTTCGTCACTAGGGGGCGATGATCTCTGTGAACCCATGAACCACTGTCTATTTCATTTTACCTGATCTTATAAATATTAATGTTTATTGACACATTTTTATAATAAAAAAGGAGTTGTAGTTAAATGTGTCTAATTGGTCTGAAGGGTTAAAAATAACCCAACGTGGGTTGTTTTATAACCCAACCGCTGGATCAATATTGCACCAGACCAGCAGTAATTAATTTGACCCAGCAAGATGGGTTGGTCATTTTTAACCCAACAGATTAGTTAAATATTCTACCCAAATGCTGGGTCAAATTAAATACAATTCTGGGTTGATTCAACTAAGTATTTATTATATAGTGTACCCAAATTCTGGGTAAAATTAATCCAAATGCCAGATTAATTCTAACACATTACAGTACAATTTAAGAAAATAAATTGCAATAGAATACCCATAGCTATAAAACTGTTAAAGAAACACGCCAACCTTTTGGGACTTTAGCTTATTCCCCGTATCCCCCAGAGTTAGATAAGTCCATACACACCCTTCTCATCTCCGTGCGTGCCGTAACTCTGTCTGACGCACCCACTGCTAGCCTAGCTTAGCACAAAGACTGGAGGTAAATGGCTCCAGCTAGCATACTGCTCCCAATAAGTGACAAAATAACGCCAACATTTTCCTATTTACATGTTGTGATTTGTATAGTCACAGCGTGTACGAATAACAAGGTCACATGAGACACAGCCATCTTCTAACCGGATCCATACTGGGATCTATATTCTCAGAAGACGAAGCACTGCTACTTCTGCGGAGTGATTTACTCCAACTCTGAGCGAACTCTCTGCTCCTCACTACAGTTCTTCTCAGACGCTGTGAGCAAATCACTCGGCCCAAGTAGCAGTGCTTCGCCTTCTGAGAATATGTGACCATGTTATTTATACACGTTGTGACTATACAAATCACAACATGTAAATAGGAAAATGTTGGCATTATTTTTTACTTTTTTTACAGATCGGGCTTTGGTCGGACTCGGGCTTGGGCTCATTAGCTTTTCTCCTTTCATTGTGCCCATAATATACGTGCAGAGCGCAGGCTACTGTATGAAACATTGTTATATTGATAATATTATAAATATGCAACGCAATATGCAATCACGCGAGTAACGAGATGCGCGTGCAATGCATTAGATGACAGTTGACCATACAGAGCATCAGGGAGAAGTTGGAGTGTAAGGAGTCACTAAAAGTTCCCAATACTTCAGGAAAAGCTGCATTTTGAAAGAGTTTTGATTTGATTACCGAGCCTGAAGCCTTCAACAGTGGATGCTATTCTTTTTCTTCACAACGATCGCGAATAAACAGTGAATGAGCCTACTTAGTTCAACAGGTTTTTTTTTTCTTTATTATATTTTTATTATTATTTAACGTTAGCCAGTTGGCGAAGAGTTCTTTGAAACATTTGTCACAGGCCGGGGTGGGTGGCCTCCCCCGCCCCTGTTGAGCGCACCACCTCGAGGAGTTACCCAGAGACACCAACAGACCAGACAAGATAGACAGTATCAAAAGTTGTATTTTATTGAATTAAAATAAGCTCAACTCTAAACTAAAATTCCCAGGCTGATCCGCCTCTCTTCTTCGACAGGCTACGTGGGAAGTTCGCACAGCGATCCCTCTTCGGACGGACAGAGACAAGCAGTAGAACAAGCACTGGTAAGGGTTCGCACAGCGGTTCCTCTTCAGGCAGAGGTAAGTAATGGAGCAGACACTGGTAAGGATTCACACAGCGGTGGGTTTTCTCTTCTCACAGGACAGCATCAGATAACTGAGTGTAATGGAGCAGACACTGATAAGGGATCAACGAACAGGGGGGGGGGGATTTCTCTTCTCACAGGACAGCATCAGTTAACTGAGTGTCACCTCTTTCACAGGACGACAGGGGAATGGCAGGATGCAGCGGCGGATCTCAGGATCTTTTTTCATAGAACAACAATAGTGCGTACAGAATCCAGCAGTTACACTGAGTCTTCTTACCACAGGGCGGCAATGGCAGGATGCAGCGGTGGATCTCAGGATCTCTTTCTCTCTGTTCATAGAACAACAATAGTGCGGACAGAATCCAGCAGTTAACAACTGAGTCTTCTTACCACAGGGCAGCATTGGCAGCATGCAACGGCGGATAGCAGTTTCTCTGGGTTCACATTAATCCTTGGTCCCCCACCGGGCTGGACGATCTCCGACCGAGCTTTAGAGTGCTGGTAACATCAAGCTTTCAAATACTCATGCATGTATCAAACCACTTTAAATCTTCACACGT
This sequence comes from Leuciscus idus, assembly GCA_021554675.1. Lineage (NCBI taxonomy): Eukaryota > Metazoa > Chordata > Actinopteri > Cypriniformes > Leuciscidae > Leuciscus > Leuciscus idus. The sequence goes on along the minus strand of CM038643.1, from coordinate 30,856,410 downwards.
GCTCACTTCAGTCGTCAGACACTGCAATGACACACCACTTAAAAGTGAAAAGGGTACCTTCACCTCACTCGTCAGGCCGGCAGATCCATAATTCAAAGCACACTCGCGCCTCTAAACTGCCGCCTCTGCCTCTCGTCTTCTCGTACCTCAGTTTTGATCAAGTCCGCTTTGCTTGTCTGCACCTCTCCTCTTCAAACTGCCGTTTCTCTCTTCTCAAGCCGCCATGCACACTGAACACCAGACCGCCGCACAACAGAGCATCCTTTCATCATGCCACTCTCCTCCGCTTCGGCCGAAGCCGAGCTCGCCAGCTGCCCGCTGCCCTTCCGCTTTCCCGCACCGCCCCTCAACGCTGCACGGCGAATGTTGAAATAGCTACTTCATAATTCACTGCAGCTGTCGCTCATCAACACGGGCGGCCATGACAGGCCACGGGAACCGGCCTGGTGTCCCGCCAGAACTGTTTCCCCAAGGGGACTCGTTCCATTTATTATGGTTCCCATTTTTCACCCCGTGACACATTGTTCTTCAGTAAAGTTACCTGACATCAAAGAAAGGTAGGCCGTAAATCTTTATTTACTGCTTATGCTTCTCTGTAATGGACAGTCTGTATTATTATTTGTGGGCATAATTGTCGGTGGTAGTTATGTTTGAGGCCTATAATAAAATTTTACCTAGTAGCATGTGTGTATGTGTGTGCGTCTAGCAGAGACAGCGCGCATCAGAGAGCGCGCGTCAGAAAGAGCTCAAAGTGAAAAAATTGCAGACGTTTTCGGGCTGGGGCCGGATTAGGGTTTGAACACCATGAGCCAGGTCTCGGTTAGGGCTGGATGTTTTGCCCCGTGCAGGGCTCTAGGCAGTATGCTAGCTGGAGCTGTTTATCTCCAGTCTTTGTGCTAGGCTAGCGGTGGGTGCGTCAGACAGAGTTACGGCACACACGGAGATGAAAATGGTATGTATGGACTTATCTAACTCTGGGGGATACGGTGAATAAGCCAAAGTCCCAAAAAGTCGGCGTGTTCCTTTAAACTACAAAACTCGAACAAAATACATGCTAGATTTATGCATATTATGCAATAAACACTTAACCCCTTGCCCGTCAGGGATCACTGGTGATCCCAAATTAACGTTGTTCAATACAAAAACAAAACAACATAATGGAATCTTTGAAAAAATGTATTATATTGCATTAATTAATATCAACAATATAGTGGAACTGGTGCAGTTAATTTCACTGAAGTAAGAAAACATTCAGAGCAAAACAACAATTACGAATGAACTGGCTGAACATTCAACAGGCCAACAGTCAACAGGTCTAGAGTGAACAAATTCAAGAAATTCAAATTCCTATTAAAAAGCTTCTATTAATAGTCATTAGCTCTATTAAATACTCATAAATAATAACAGTGTGTGGAAAACTGAAGAATTGAACCTCTCATGTCTACACTGATCTTACAAGTCCTCTAAATGTTTTGAGGAACTTCAGCCTAGGGCCGGCTCTTGGGATCAACTGGTTGATGGTAGCCTCATCTAAACGAAGAAAACTCTGCTCATCAATCCCTTCCTCTGAAAGACAAAAATAGAAAACACAAAGACATCTTTGTTTTTACAACAGTGGAGTACAAAACAAAAATGTATGGCTAATTACATGGAAGATATAGTAATAAACATGCATATTCCATCATTTGTTATTACAAAATAGAATGAAGTGCTGAAAGCCTACAAAACACATGTGCCCTATTCATCTATTGGAGTCACTTTGACACATTACATGGAAGCTATTGGAAAAAAGAATTAAGAATTTATGTCTAAAAAGGGCTTGAGTAGCAATGCAGACTTGATATGCTGTGGATGGGAAAACAAATATTTCTTACATTTAAATCTTTCGACAAGGTCTGTCAGCTGCCACTCTGTCAAAGTGTTAATGACAAAGCTGTCCATTGATCTGAAACAAACACAAAGAGAGCTTAAGCAAAAATACATTTGCTATTGTATTAACTAATCAGATCTCACCATGCAAAAGCAATGCAGACTAGCAGCAGAATGTAATCCAATGTTTTTACTTCACAGGAATATGTGGCTGCTCCCAGCATAGCCTTCAGGGCACGACTGTCAGTATAACACAGTCTACAGCAGCGGTTCCCAAACTTTTTATTATATATTTATTAACCCTTCACTCGAGTGGCCCTTGTCGTTTGCCAGGCCACCATTTTAAATAAGAATTTGTTCTTATCTATTGTGGGTCACCACATTACTTAAATAAATGCACATAAATGCATTTAGTCAGACATATCAGGTTATCTCACTGTTTTTACATACTTTAATCAGTCAAACACTGTGTTATGCCTTCACGTTTCACATTAGCTTCAGGAAAAACAAGCGTGCTCATTTATAGCCAGTTAAAATAATATAGCTAGCAAAGCAACTAACTGACAGCCTGGTGGCTAGTAAACTAGTTAACTGGCGAATCACCTGACTAGCTTGAAACTAGCTGGAAAATTAGCCTGGCGAACTCAATAAACATGACCATATGCCCATGGGCATTATGAACTTCATTTCATTAATTCATTAATATAATTCAGACCAAACGGATAAGCTGTAGGCTATCCGTGCTTCCATGATAACGGCTAAATGGCTAACGTTAGCTACGTTGTTAGCCAAACCAACCAACTAGCCTTGACAATATAAAGATACTACTTTAATAGGTAACGCAACACAGACAGTGTGAATTAGACATGTAGTGTACACCAACCTTTTATTATTTATTTGCCTCGCTGGACGACCAGTCAGGTTCTCTGCTGTGACGAGCGCTCGGTGTGTGGACTCTGCTGATGATGTGATGACGTTCGACGCACAAACAACCCACGTGCTGGGTCAACCGATGTATGTTGGATTGATGGATTTTGACTCAACGCATGAGTTGCACAAAATAACCCAAATTCCATATAAATAAACCCAAAATAACCCAGCGGTTGGGTAGATGAAATAACCCAGCTGTTTTTAGTGTGCTCTCCATAAAACAAACAAAACAAGCCCTTCAATAGGTTGGTTTCACGTGACGTCACGCTGCTGCATCGCGAGAGCGCGAAATTCAGATGGAGGGCAGGCAGTGAAATAGCTGAGGATCTGCCGTCTGAAAAAATGCCAATGTTTTGTGTAGTTTACGGCTGCTCCAATCGGTCTAATCGAGAAAAGGGAAAGGGTTTGTCTGCGGTCGGGAGGAGCAGATATGTTAATGTCTGCAGCGACCACTTCGTCGGAGGTATGTTAGCTAGCCAACGTGTTTTTTGTGTCTGTGTTTATATAGCACTAGGTTGTCTTTAAATGCTCATTTACTTAGGTCTCGTTTACACTGTCAGTGAAATGTGACCCAATTCCGATTTTTTGCTCATATATGTGACACAGGTCCGATGTATTCTATGTAAGTGTAAATAGAAAAAAAAAACGCATGCATTCGGATATTTCCAGATCGGTTTCAGGCCTCATTCATATGTGGAAATAAATTGGATATGTGCCCTGTCATGTAAACAGGCAGATCGGATTTTCTGAGGCATTAGGCAACGTCTCCGCGGTTAAAGCCAATATTTAAACACAATATGCTCCCACCAGTCCTGAGATCTCTCTCACACACAATAACTGAAGCATATGTGCAATGATGGCACTTTTCGTCCTCCTCCGCCTCATAATCATGGTGATGTTTGGCGAACTTCGCATACATCGCAGAGCTAGGATCAAGCATATTTTGCGTTTGTCCATCTGTGCAAGAGAATTGAACCCTTTAAGCATGCGCGATGTTTCAGATAGTATGGCAAGTGTAAACGCATGAATCAGATATGGGTCAGAGTTGAAAGAACGTGTAAACGGACGGTCAACAAAATCGGATAAAGGTACAATACGGACACTCCGCAACGGTTTCCTCCATAGACGTATTCTCCGTGTTTACTTCCTGCCCTCCATCTGAAATCGCCCCGCCTTCGTGCGTCATCATAATCACATGACTGAAACCCACCTATTTAATAAACAAACACATATTATAAAGACATTTCATATTTACTGGTATTAGATGATTTGGTAATTGCAGTGAATAGATTAGACTTTAAATTAAAACATTTGCATTTGGTGTGTAAAAGGTGTTTTTATGCTGAGTTTCCGCTGTTCTGACCAGCGTGTGGCGTTTCCAGAGCTTCAATACAGTGAATCATTATGCAAATCAATCGGTTCAATGGTTTCTAAAAGCTTTGTTTCTCCATCACTAGAGCAACATGATTCTGGTTCACTCTTGAGTTGATAACAGCAGGCCAGATAGCAAACTTTGCCTGGCCCACCTCCACTTCTGGCTGGGTCCCCGGCCCAAAACTGGCCCAACACACTGAACATGGACACACAGAGCTTCCTCTGGCCCAGATGTGGCCCACACCCTGTAAAGTGACTCTTATTGACTGATATGGCCCAGGTCTGGCCCAGGCACTGTAAGACAGATCTGGCTGAGAGTCGGCTGGGCAGAAACTGGCAGTGAAACACACATTCAACCAAGAGTTTTTATTATAAAATTACTTTAACAAATACACTTTAATATAAACATGTATGAACAATAAACTAATACACTATTGTGGCAGTTTGCAACTTTAAGTTAAGTCCGACTACGCCACCCGGAAATAGTCCGGGAACCCACAGGTTATTCAGATACACAAAGCACGCAGATCCGTAGTGGCTGAGTTAAATAGCAGACAACGATGATCGTACAAAACAGTTTTTTATTCAAAAAGACACCATTTAATAAATACGACACGATCTTCAATAATAAATCGTAGAGTCAGATAAAACAACAATCACACACATGCACACACACACACATACCACTTCAGAACCTGGGGGATTTGTCCTGACTATTAGATCAACACAGCAACCACTCGTGCTCTCTCACAACACTCCACTCGCTGTGAACACTGCACACTGTCAGTCAAACCACCACCACACCCAGAAGACTTCAGGAACCACGGGTACCCCAGATTCTGAAGGGAAAAGACAAGAACAATCAATATAACAATAAACACATACTCTTTCCACATAAAACTCTGTCAATGAAGCATATAGTCGCACCCGGCCGTAAAGGCCTGTCTTTCTCAGTAACAATACCAGCCAACCAGCTGATGCTCGTGGACCGTGATCAACACGATAGCGGGCGTTAATGGGTCATTCCCATAGATGTTGACAAACACAAAATAAATCACAACAGTAAATCAATGCAACACAAACGGTAAATCAATTCAACACAAACAAAACAATACAAAAGAAAACTAAACCTTCCTAATGTACAAATATAAGGGTGACACACATAGACCTTCGTCGCGGTAAGGTTACCCGTTCTCAGTCCACCCGTCGAGAAACACTGTGACAGCCCCAATTTAGATGTATCCTGGCAGGCTGTACGCTCGGCGCGTATTTTGATCAGCTCTGGCGTCGTCCTTGACCGGATGGAGACCGTCACACTGTTGAATTAGAATTCGCATACAAGTTCACAGAAATTGTAGTTCAAATAAGAGACGGAAGGACGGGCGAACGCAACGACTTGGGAGTGAAACAATCCGTCCGAAGTTGTTCAGCGTCACACATAAATAAGAGTTACAGATAGTAGTATGAGCCGGCAGCGTCTCCAATGCTTCCAGAATCTGCAAAGCCCGCCAAGCCTGCTGCAACACCTCCACGCCTCATACCACTATTAAAACATAACATTAGGTTTAGGAGATAATCATCTCGTTAGCTTAGGCATAAGAAGAATGCATCACATACCTGCGGTAATTAACTCATGCCGCGCAGTGCACTCAAGGCGTACTAATAAAATGCTCGCCATGATAAGAGTTCACTCCACGTTCTCCACCACACTGCAAGTTAAGCGAGTCCCAAATTACTCTTTCTGATCCAAACATTCATACACTTGCCACAAAAGTACTCACCTCCTAAACCTAAACCGGCGCCCCAGAATGACGTCACCACCCGGACTCGGAATAGCACGCTTGCCTAGATGCCTGCCGCATCCCTTTTTATACCCGCAGAACACCATATTTGGGAATTAACCCTATGATGGCTGATCACATCACCACACTATGATATTAATATTTATTAACAACACACTGATTCTTCATTTGTGATCATGTATTAGTTATGATTTTCATAACATTTTCATAAATATTTACACCATTGCCTATAAATGTAATGATTATGTAACAATTAGTGTCAGAACGGCTGATTCTTGATCTCGATCATTTTTATGATATTTTAATATTCTAAACTTTTTAATCTCCTATAAATGATCAGTTTGTCTGCGCTGCTTCACTAAAGCAGAAGTGAAAGTGTTCCAGTCCAGATCATGTAACCAATCAGAGAGTGAGACTGAAAACCCCATTTGCATTGTCAGGGTGGAGTGATTGTGATCCTCTCAGAATAGAGCAGCTCTGTCTCCAGAGACCATGTTCAAACCCCAAGAGCTTTATTTGACATTTACTGCTACATCAACCTTCTGAAAAGCACCTGCATCTTCATCTGTTAGTTGAATGATGTTGTCAGACACAAAGTGAACTTGTTGAGAAGCTTTATTGAATGTTGCAGCAAACACAGCAGATTGAAAGATCACACACACACACACACACACACACACACACACACACACACACACACACACACACACACACACACACACACACACACACTCAGTTTCAGTATTGAGTTGTAAATCACTACAGCTGCAGCACTAGACTCATGTGAATCCTGCCTGACACAGGACACTCAGATACGGCTCATCTTCAGGAGAGAAACATCAGCACTCAGAGCTCTTGTGGAACGAGACCTCATGAGGAGCTCCATCATGTGTTACTCTGCAGACGTACAGCTCTCCCGCTTCCCAGCGTGCTTTGCTGAGGGTCAGGACGCTACTGCGGCTGTAGCGGCCGTCCTGCTGGCTCTCTGCGCTGGTCAGAACCCCCTCGGTGACCTCTGACCCGTCCAGTGTCCAGCTCACCAGCGCCCCCTGTGGAGAGTAAGAGCTGAGCAGGCAGAGCAGTGCGGCTGAGTCTCCAGAGATCTGCAGAGAAGAGGGCGGCAGCAGAGACACTGAGGGCTTCACTGTGGGACCAGCTGCAGGAGACAAACACAACACATTCACACACACACACACACACACACACACACACACACACACACACACACACACACACACACACACACACACACACACACACAACACACTGCACTGCACATTCACAGCATAGGAATAATGCTGCTCTAGTTTTAGATTAAATCATTATAAAACAATATCAGTAACACTTTATTTAAAGCTTTCATACATATTGCATTATAAAAGTATCTTTAATGCATTAATTATGCACTGCTATATACATTAAAATGCATGTATGATCTAATCAATAAGTGTAACAGCAGTTATAACACATATTATCTATTCATTGATCCACCTTTATGAAGAACAACCCTTTTGAGATGAAACAATGAAATAGCAAATATTATAATGCATTTTAGATTTGGTTACAGTTATTTATGATAAGATATAAGGCATTCTAACACATTATGAAACACTTTATAATGCATTAAAGGCTTTAAGTAAAGTTTCACCACAATGTATTAATAATTATCATTAATAAATGTTGTTCTTGTTTCAACTTGTTTTAAATTGTATGTTTAGGAATATTATAATAATTAAATAGACAGACTTACTGAACACTAATTATAACTGCAGTTTTAACACATTATAAAATTATCTATTCATTGTTACACCTTCGAAAAATTATAATACACCAAAACTCATGATAAACAACCAATTTTAGATGTAACAAAGGAATTAGCAAATAATATAAAACATTTTAACTTTGCTTACAATTATTTATGAAAAAATATAAGGCATTATGATCTACATTATTGATTATTATTGATACCTTTATAATGCATTATAGGATTGCCAACTTCAGAAAAGTAAAATGCGGGACAATCTTTATAGGAAAATGAGGAACACTCAAAATATTTGTACTGTATCACACAGTGTACGTCATTTCAGTGTCTGCAGTTAAGTGTGTGTTTAAAAGGTTATCAGACATAAACACATTTGTATTGCTTAACCTATTATGGACAATTTAATTCAAAAAAGAATTTTAATGTCATAGCCTACATAAAAAAATTGTCACATTACAAACAAACTATCGTTCAAAATAACAGCATTTATCTAAAATAGAAAGCTTTTTTAACATTATACACACTAGGCTTAACATTACAGTTCAAAAGTTTGGAGTTAGTACGATTTTATATTTATTTTTTTATTTTTGAAACAAATTAAAGAAAGTAATTGCCTACTTTTATTCAGCAAGGATGCATTACATTAATCAAAAGTGACAGTAAAGACATTTATAATGTTACAAAAGCTTTCTATTTCAAATAAATCTCTTATGAACTTTATAGGCTATTCATCAAAGAATCCTGTAAAAAAAAAAAAAAAAACTGTTTTAAACATTAATAATAATCAGAAATGTTTTTTGAGCATATTATTCCCTCAGGTAGATTACATGTTTTCTTGTGTGGCTGGATGTTAGACTCATGAACAATAATCACGTTGTTTGCATTCGCCAAAACTGATTTGCCGAAATCAAAACGTGGACAGTGAAAGGGAATTACCGTTAGCGCGAGACGCGTCCGGCTTGAAGCGGAAGCGACCAGACGGCAGGGTAGGGTTGCACCAGCCGTTCGTAAGTTCTTTCTTAAATTGGAACGTAAAGTCCACACTAGAGGCTGAGTAACTACTAGCCAGTTTGTAACTAACTCTGAGCTTTATTCCGTTGCACCATTTGTTCGTAAGGCAGAACGTAGCTAGTAGGTCGTAAGCTCTCCATAAAGTAATGCGTAGTCGCATAATATGACGTTTAGCCTCGATTATCCAATAGCAGCCTTCAAATACGTGAGCAGAAGTTGTGTTGAAATGCCGTGAATTTCAGTTTATCCTTCATTCTTTAGCCTCACGTTACTAACGGTAAAAATAACTTTACATTAAATACGATACTTGATCATGAATAGCATAAGTGTTTTTATATGTAAATAACATTCAGAAACTGTATTTGAAATTAAATGAATAAGGATTAATAAATAAATATTGATACAAAAAAATTAAGACGAAATTACAAAAAGAAATTACGTTTATTAATTCTGACTGATATTTGACATGCACAACATGGACCAATGCACACAGCAGCGGGGTGTTTAGGATGGGTTTGTGTTAAAGATAGCCGCTAACAAAGTAATCTTTTTACATAATGTTCTCTCTCTTTAAATGTAAGCGAGTGTAAATGTCAGCATAATCATATTTGTCTAAAGAATTTAAGTCTGTCAGGTAAAAGAAGAGCTTATTAATGCAGTTCAGTCTGTCTGATATTTTATTCCATCCATTTCTCCTGATCGGAGGCTGCCGTAAATATTTAGTTTATACGTAGAGTTACGCTTCAACTGTTGGAGATTTTCCTTTGCCTCATGTAAAAAGTCTGTATTTCTGTGTCTCAGTCAGAACCCAGGTTAAATCAGGATACATCAGGTCAAATTAGGTCAAGTGGTCTGTGAGGATGAAAGAGTACCTAACAAGCTCAGAGAGAAGATGTGTATGGGTAACTGATAAGATGGTACTAAAAACGTCAATTAAAAATGATGGATGGTATGACAACACTGCAGGTGCATTGAATCATGTGACCAAAGATGTTCTAGAAAATGGGTATGACCAAAGATTTTTCCACCAATAGAATAATGTCTCCGCAAAGGTGACGCTAGCGGTAGCGAGATCTCGATAGTTGATTGGCTACCTAGTGATAAGAAAAGGTATAAAACCTGAGGTTCTGACCGTTACAGATCAGATGAACAGCTGCATCTCACTTTGTTGCTTGTCAATAAAGTTACTTCTTCTGACACCTGGAAACTCGACTCTTGAGAGATTTCTTCGAGACCCGATTTGAGGACTTAGAATTTGCTACAACATAATTGGCGAGCGAAGCCAGGAGTGGCGAAGGGGTCGAGGAGTGACCGGGGGAGCTCGCTGGCAGAGGCCTCACAAAACAAAGGCGCGCCATAAAATCAGGTAAGCAATTTTTGCTTATATTTGTTTTGTGTGGCTCCTGGTAAGCTAGCGCCTGGTTGGTAACGGCTTAAAAAAAAAAAAAAAAAAAAAAAAAGACCCCACCAAAAAGAACCTAAAATTGATAAGGAATCAAAAGGAGGGTAGTTTCCAGGTCTCAAGAAGGAGCGCATGCGTAAGTAGGCCTAAGGCAGGAAGTGCCTAAACGCAGGAAGTGCGAAATAAAGCAAGAAGTGCTTAAAAGGCAGGAAGTGCCTAAACGCAGGAAGTGCGAAATAAAGCAAGAAGTGCTTAAAAGGCAGGAAGTGCCTAAACGCAGGAAGTGCGAAATAAAGCAAGAAGTGCTTAAAAGGCAGGAAGTGCCTAAACGCAGGAAGTGCGAAATAAAGCAAGAAGTGCTTAAAAGGCAGGAAGTGCCTAAACGCAGGAAGTGCGAAACGCAGGAAGTGCGAAATAAAGCAAGAAGTGCTTAAAAACGCAAGAAGTGCGTCAGTTAGATAAGATAAAGCGCTTAATAAATTCCAGAGCATAAAATTGGCTTTAAGGAAAATTTATAAAAGGCCAGGATCCAGAGATAAAGTTTCTTTTGGTTGTGCTGTGATCACAGATTGCGCTGCTGTAAACTGCTCTGCTTTAACACTAATCGCGCTGTGTTAAACTCTTTTGCTTTGCTACTAACTGCTCTGCCTGATAAATTAACCGTGTTGCTTTGAGCTGTTTTGTGCTGGCACTGACCACGCTGCTTTGAACTGCCCTAATTAAGAGAAGAGAAGTCATTTCTGAGATAAGACTGAGATAAGTGACTGAGAGAAGCTGAGACAGTGAAAGTGTATGAGAATATTATGTTGGATCTATAAAAATGGAGAGACGAGACTGATGAAATTATATGGACAATGAAAAGCAAATTAAAGAATATAGAAAAATAAAGAATATAAGAAAATATAGAATTCATAAAAACACTCCCAGATACTGGGTTTGTAGACTGTTTGGTCACGTTCCAGATTGCAGAATCTGTGATCCAGATAGGGAAACACAGCCCATACTGAACAGAAATTGAATGAATTAACTGTGTCTCTCCATTTGTTATAAGGAAAAATAACTGTGTGTGTGTATGTACAGTATGTATGTGTGTGAATGAAATCCCGGGTGTATGAATGAATATACTAACAAACTAAGTATATTTGGATTGAGATAAAGAAGTAGGGAGGGAGAAACGTGACAGCAATAAAACAACTGATTATATTCTTTGAAGCTTGAAGAAGAAAACACATGTTGACCAGGGCACGAGACCATTATGAGGAAGAAGAAAGGAGGGAATCAAGAGAAAGAAAAGAAGAAAATGACTTTAAACAGGCATTAAGACAAACCAGAGGCATCAAAAATCATTTTTGGTTAGAAAAAGAATTCATAGATGATGAAGGACAGAGACAAGAATTGACGATTCAAAAGAAAAATGAATTCTTACAAAAATTGACAAAAATCACAAATCTGAGTCAACTTGAGGATGAGTGGCCCTTAGTGGATTGGGTTAAAGCGATCAAAAGACAGATAACCTTTGAAGTCTTAAGACCACACTTGAACAGATTTGACCTTCCCAAAACTACCCTTTTGGAATCATTGCTGATCAAATCAAAAATAAAACTGAATCCATTGTATATCCCATACCTGAAAAGAGATGCGTGGTATACTTGGCCTCGGGGTTTGGGAGGAGCCACAATTTTGAGGAACATGTATATGGTAGTGAGCTCATGTCTAAGACCAGTACAGTGGGAAAGTGACATAGTCGTTGAAGTCAGAAATGTAGGGGAAATCAGACCAGCACTGGTAGATAATTGGACACTGGAAAGGTTAGAGGTAGAGGTATTTTTGAGGAGCAACCTCAACCAAGCCAGTCATATGTTGGTAGAAATCTATGAAAACGAAGAAGAGACAGAAGAGCAGTCAGCTGTCAAAGAAGAGCAGTCAGTAACAACTGAGAATGTCGCAACAATGGACAACTAGGAGGGGCAGGAGAGGAAACGGGGAGAAAAATCTTAAACCAAAACGAAATAAAAAAATTTGATTGATTTATTTGAGCCATTACAATTAGAAACCTGCACTAGAGAGGAATTAAACATTTCAATCACCATGTGGGGAGGCCATGAAGTGAAATTGACCCCATCTCTCACTTATCTATATAGGGCAGGAAGTGTAACTGCACGAGGCCGGTGGGTGGAGGAGAGCATAATCTGGAGTTTTGAACTGATGTGCCTGGGGGAAGACAAAATTTGGAAAAGCAATATACACGATTGGCTAGGAGACGTGACACCGAAGCCATTGACTGAGGTACAAATACGAGCCATTTTGAAGTATCTCCAAAAAATTAAACAGGTACCTGAATTTCTCAACATAAAAGAAAAGTAAAAAAAAAAAAAAAAAAAAAAAAAAAAAACAAACATAATTTTTTAGCTAATTGAGTGGGGATATAGACAATTGGAATTAGGGCAATGGCTTCGACGTCACCTCATCAAGAGACCCCTGTAGAGCAGCTCATATCACAGTATCCAATATGCAAAGATACTATTAAAGACCTGTCTAGAAAATGGGAAAAGAGAACCAAAAAATTAAATACTAAGTGGCCAGCAGAGGGAACATTTGATTTGGCTATGTGCAGGGAAATGGGAGCGATAATAAAAAACCACAAAGCACACGATAAAAGTAAGAAAAGAGATGAGAAAAGGGAAAAAGAGCAGGAGGTGTTGAATTTATTTAGAAGTCAGGGAGCAAAATTGTTAAAGGAGAAACAAGCTAATGGAAAGATAGAGGAGGAAAATGAAACAATAGAAACCCCACCCCCTTATGCACCACCCTATGATTTGACTGGTAAACAACTGCCACTTATAAATGCCAAAGTAACAGTACAGGGCAAGGTGGACTTTGAAGACGACCCAGATGAAGAAGGAGATGGAGGAGAAAGACGAGGGGGTCCTGGCCACAGGGAGATAACTGGCTCAATCTTTGACACTCCGACTCTAATGAATCAAGACATCCCAAGTTTTGAAAGACACCAAGACAGTAGACCAAGTATGAGACGTCTGGCCAGGGCAAACACAGACCCCACCCTAAAAAATCCCTATCACCATGCAGACCAAGCCCTCCGAGAACTCAAAGAACACCTGGAAAAGGAGAAGGAAGAAGACAGCCTACGGATCACAGCTGAACGAGAACAGCTAGAAAGAGACATTCACATAACCGAAGAAGCGATTCGACAAGAAGCTGACTCCATGCGACGAGCCTTGGAAGAAGCCTCACAGAGAGATCGTCAGAGACTTCAAAGTCGCTCAAGGAGCAGATCCCGCTCAGTCAGCCCTTACTACAAGAATGTATCAGGAACTCTCCTTCTGGAGGACCCCTCCCACAACCAGCCACATTGGAGAAGAGGGCACAATTTGAGGAACAGGTCAGTGAGCGGATTATGCCTGCACAAAGAAAAAGGGAATCAACAAAAAGAAGAACAGAAACAATGCCCCATCCTGATAAAAGGACATCAAGGACAATATGTGCCATGGGCGGGACAGGATCTGGACGGACTGATAGCCCGCCTCCCTGACATACATGAGGGGGCTGGCAAATGGATTCGACTGTTGGAGGAGGAGACGATGGGTAAGATCCTGGCCATCGGAGATATCAAAGCCCTGCTGGCGAAATGCGTGGGAGGTGCAAAAACGAATGAAATCCTTGCCGATGCAGGACTTAACCGAGCAATTGACTCCATAACTATGGACGCCATGCCACTCGACCATAACAGAACCACAATGTGGCAGGCCCTAAGGGAACATTATCCAACTCAAATGGATCTAAAACTGTTAAGAGGTGAACCAATGGGAGAAGCAGAAAACCCAACTACTTATGTCCAGAGACAATCAAGAAGATGGAAACAAGACCTGGAAAGGGATCCTGAGCGGGATCCGGTGATAGCAACACTGTTCAGGACTGCCATACTGGAAGCCATGCCTTCTGCTGTGAAAACCAAACTGGAAGATGTGGTGGGACTGAACTCAAAGACAACAAAGGAATTCTGTGACCATGTGACTCATGCAGTAGAACAATACAGAAAGAACGAACAAAAGTTGAAGAATCAAGAAAGAGAACTTCAAAGAAGACTGACTCAGCTGCAGCTGGATGAATTAATCAACAAAAAGAAAAAAGTCCAAGCTGCAGTAAAGGAAGTTGAAGATCAATCTGCAGTCATGGCAGCTGTAAATATACCACACCCAGCCACACAGGCTGCACAGCCGATACCAGCACCTGTGGGCCAGACTGCACTTAACACTGCAGGACCACCGCAGCAGCAAAACGCACCAATTGTGATATACCTTCCTGAACAACAGGACAACAGAAGTGGAACAATGCCAGGAAGAGGAAGAGGAAGAGGAAGACAATACAACAATCAACAAAGGATTACTTACCAACAAGGCCTGGTGTGCTGGGGATGCAACCAGCCTGGACATACCAAGAGAATCTGCCCCACAAACCCATGGCCACAAAATGGGCCCCCACAGGGTCAGATGCATCAGCCATGGCAGCAACTTCACCAGAACCAGCAACATCAAATATCAGGGCCTGTCAATCCATGGCGTGGCCCTGATCAAGGCTTCTAGGGATGCCCAGAGAATCCTACAGGGAGGGGTCAGCTTCCAATGCTATCATCTAATGCTGATCAAGAACCTATGCTGCGGGTCAAAATAGAGGACAAAATAATACCCATGATGCTGGACACGGGGGCAACGTTCACGAGCTTGAGCTCAAATTACGCCTCTCACCTCCCTAGGTCTGGAAAATATGTCAAGACAGTAGGATTCTCGGGACTAACGCAGCTAATTCCAATGACGACCCCAGTCAGCATAAAAATCAAGGACTCAGAAATAAAAATTCCTGTACTGATTTCCGAACAAACCCCAATTAATCTTTTGGGTAGGGACGCCATATGCAAGCTGAATCTACAAATATGGTGCTCCCCAGATGGAATATATATAGACAACACTGGCATAAAACAAATGGCAGTCGTAGGAAATAGCTCCCTACAGGAACCACAAGCCAGTATATTTTGGATAGGGAATCTAGATAGTGGAGTGAAGGAAATACTTGAGAAATGGGGAAAGTACATAAAAGAACAGCTTAGAAAACCATGCCTACCAGAAACTGAGTTTCATTGTACTATGAGGTATGATCCCCTTAGAAGCCCAGAACTGGAAAAAGACTGGTTAGAAAAGACACAGGGACAAACTGTACAATTGACCTCAGATTATTTGATTGTAGGATCAGCAGGAGCAGCATTGCACATCGAAGAGTGTGATTTCACCAAGACATGGTTCAAAATAGAAGGCTCAACCCCACATGTTACTCTATACCTAAATGAGGGATATCAAGCAAAAGACTTGGGACCAATGATGCTAAGAGTCAAAGGAAAACAATGGGAAGCTACTGAAAACCCTTTCATTTTTCAAACAGCAGATAGGACACACCTTAAAATCTTGTGCACAGCTAACATGATAGGGACTCCCAAATTAATAGTAGATATGAAAGAAAAACAGGAATCAAGGTCAAAAATTGAGGAATTAATGTTAGAAATGGAACAGAAAGTACCCATGCAATTATGGTCCAAACATGATACAGATGTAGGACTGGTAAAATCAGCAAATCCTATTAGAATTAGAGTAAAATCAGGAATGCAGTTGCCAAGAAAACAACAGTATCCATTAAAACATGAAGCAGTAGAGGGAATAAGAAAAACAATTGAGGGATTAGTAAAAGCTGGAGTATTGATTGAAACTACTAGTTATTGTAACACCCCGATCTTGCCAGTTGAAAAAGCCAACAAGTCAAAGTGGAGGCTAGTGCATGATTTAAGGGCAGTTAATGAAGTAGTTGAAGATTGGCCAGTAGAAGTCCCAAATCCACATACGTTGTTGACAAATGTTCCACCTGCTGCTAATTATTTCACTGTGATTGATCTTACCTCTGCTTTTTTCTCAGTCCCTCTAGCAGAAGAAAGCAGACACCTTTTTTCATTCAGATACCAAGGTAAACAATATACATACACGAGAATCCCCCAAGGGCTAAAACACTCACCCCATATATTTAATCAAATCCTGAAGCAGGATTTGGAGGATCTGAGAATGGATAGCACATTGATTCAGTATGTAGATGACTTATTAATATGCTCACCAACGCTTGAACAGTGCCATAAGGATTCAATCAAAGTGCTCACTAAATTAGCAGAAGGCGGTCACAAGGCTTCAAAAGAAAAATTACAATATTGCTTGTCTCAGGTAGAATACCTGGGTCGAATTATTGCACATCAAACAAGAGCAATATCACCCAATCAATTGGAGGGAATCAGCAAAGCACCACAACCACAAACTGTGGGACAGATGATGACGTTTCTGGGAATGACAGGGTTTAGTGCTGATTGGATAGAGGACTATACTGTTAAAACAGCCCCACTGCGAGCTTTAATGAAACAGGCAGGACAGCAGAATCTTAGAGCACCCCTGACATGGGATTCTGGGGCACTGTTGGCGTTTGAGTCTTTAAAAAAGGAATTGCAATCTGCCCCAGCATTAGCCACACCTAATTATGATAAGGATTTTTATCTATACGTGGCGAATAGAAAAGATGGATTTGCTTCTGCTGTACTTATGCAGGAAACATGTAGCGGTAGGAAAAAACAACCTATCGCATACTATAGTACAAAGTTGGATAATGTTGCTCAAGGCTACCCACCATGTTATCAACAAGGCTTAGCTGCTGTTTATTTCGCTTATGATAAAGCTTCTACCATTACAATGGGCTATCCAGTCATAATTTACACCCATCATAAGATTGTTGAATTACTCGAGCAAGGAAGATTTGTTTTAACTCAAGCTAGATGCTTAGAATACTCCACCCTACTAACTTATCCTGACATCACAATCAAAAGATGCACCACAACAAACCCAGCAAATTTTGTTTTGTTAGAAGGAGAGGGAACACCTCATGACTGTGTTTCTGCCTCTCTGGCTTTTACTCGTCTGAGGCCAGATTTGGAATCAACACCAATTGTTGATGCAGACGTAGTCTACTTTGTAGATGGCTCTTGTTTTAGAGACCACTTAGGCAATCATGCTGGCTTTGCTGTTGTACAAAAGGATGGGGAAAATTTCAATCCTGTTGTGACGCAGCATTGTGAACAACCTTGCTCGGCACAATTGGCCGAACTAAAGGCACTTACTAAAGCTTGTATACTGGCCAAAAACAGAGTCGCCAACATTTATACAGACTCTGCTTATGCCCATGGTGTATGTCACCTCTTTGGTGCAGTATGGAAACAAAGAGGATTTAAAAAAAGTGATGGAACCCCAATCCAACATGGGGACCAAATTGCTAAATTGATCACGTCTATGATGTTTCCTACTAAGTTAGCCATTATCAAATGTCAGGCTCATAAAAAAGGTAATGACTTTGTGATTAAAGGAAATAATGAAGCTGACATCCTAGCTAAAAAGGCTTCAGGGTGTAAATTGGCAGTCATGGCCCCGACTGTCCTCATCCAGCCCCTCCCCACTGTAGATAGCATTGCCCAAATGCAATCCAGAGCCTCTCTAGCTGAACTACACCTATGGCAGCAACGAGGGGCAACGAGAGATGCTAATAATATCTGGAGATCACACGAAGGCCATATGATAGCCCCAACCCCTTTACTTAATATTCTAATTCCGGATGCGCATGGTCTTGACCATTGCGCTAGGGGGGAGATTCTGAAAAAGATTAAAAGACAAGGATTCTGGTCACCATATCTGCAAGCAAGAGTAGATGAATTTCTAAGCGAATGTGAAATCTGTGCACAAAACAATGTCAGAAAAGGAACGGCGACCCCAATAGGCTCTATCCCAGTCCCTGAAGGACCGTTCAAACATTTGGTGATGGACTATGTAGACATGATAAAATCAGTAAGGGGAAAAATATATATGTTAGTTATCATAGACAGATTTAGTAGATGGGTCGAAGCAGAACCCTCAGCAGAACAAGGAGCGCAAACAGTGATTAAGTTCTTAACCAGAGAAGTCATTCCAAGATTTGGTATCCCATCCCAGATTAGTTCTGACAATGGATCTGCATTTATCCAAAAGACAGTGAAAGCAGTAATACAACAGTTAAGAATAAAACAAAGACTCGGCTGCATTTACAGGCCGCAAGCACAAGGAATGGTTGAGAGGGTTAATGCGACGCTTAAGGCTAAAATCAACAAAATCTGTGCAGACACTAAACTCAACTGGGTAGATGCGTTACCCCTTGCCTTGATGAGCTACCGTATGCAAACTAATAGAATCACCAACTTGACTCCACATGAAATGTTAACAGGCAGACCCATGCCTGTGCCCCACCTGAGAGGTCCGTATGAAGGGCCGCCGTTAGAACAATTGCAGATGGAATTAAGGACATATATGAGACAATTGACTGCTATACATGAAGCTATTCATTCACAGGAACAAAACAGGGGGCCCAGGGAAGAAGAGGAAGCTCCATGTCCAGTAGTCCCTGGGGACCAAGTATATTTAAGAGTCTTTAGGAGGAAGTGGAATGAGCCCAGGAGAGAAGGACCTTATACTGTAGTAAGAGCAACTCCAACAGCAGTGCAGGTAGAGGGCAGCACAACGTGGTACCACTTGAACCACTGCACCAGGGTCCCAAGACTGAGGCCTAGAAGGCAGGGGGAGGAACTAGATAGCTCAGAGGGAAGCAGTGAGGAAACAGAGCAGAATGCCCAAGAAGATCAAAGAGCTGAAGGAGAGGGTAATAATGCTGCTAAACCTCATTCTAGGGAAACTGAGCACACTGGACCAAGAGATGAAATGCCAATACAGAATGATGCACTCCTTCCAGAGGATCCAGAGCATGAAGGTGAGAGAGCTCTTAACACTGATCCTAGTATTGATACATCTGCTGCAGCAGTTGCCTCAAGCTCAAGGCCTCCAGAGGAACAGTCACCTGAATCCGGGCCCTCCACCAGAGAACCACACCAGCAGCAAGAGCTTGCTAACCTCGACCTTCAGGACATTGATCTCCCCAACATTGATTTCCCCGACATCAATCTCCCCGACATCGACTTCTCCGATGTTGAATGGGATGAGTTACCATAACATGACTGAACCAACTCAAGGTAATAAGAGAAGCAGACACAATGTAAAAAGAGATTTGAAATGGACTTGGGCCACTGATGAGAACTATACCAAAATTGAATATGACTTTGAATTAGAACTAAGAAAGGAGAAGCTATTAGATACAGCCTATCACAATGAATGGTACAGGTGGGCAGAATACACAGTAAAACAGACGACAAAGAGTACTTGTGTGTTGTGCTCACCCTCGCCTTTGAAAAAGTTAACAATCGTGCCAAACCAGTATGACAACGTAGACTGTGCCGGATTCTATTCGCAGTATTGTGACAACCAAACTGGTCAAATAACTCCATATTGCCCAGCGGAATGTCTAGCCATGTTGGGCAGCCAATATTACCATACATTTTATAATCAGAAAGGGTGGGGAAGTGAATGCAAAAAACTTGATGTAAGAATAAACCCAGCCAAACGAGAAACTCCAAAGAACTATGTACTAGATACATCATTTGAATATGAATGTTTTAATAAGACTAAGGGGCGTCACGATATGGGGAAATTCCAAGGCAAGTGTTCAATAATATGGCATCTAGACCGAGAAATGTATTATGACCCAGATGTGTATAAATCTTTCAGCATAATATATGCCACAGCAACAGTAAACAACAACATGACGATAACGACTGTTAAAGACAATTGTAAGAACGCTTCATTGACCTTTCCTTTAATAGAACCCTTTGAAAGTCAAAATGAAGCAATAGCTGATTACTTTTGGTTGTGTGGAGGCGGAAGACTGAGAGCCACCTTAGTCGATTGGAAAGGACTCTGTGTCAGAGTAAGACTGGCTCAGGAAGTTGGGATTATAGACTGGGATCTAAATGAAACAAAAGACCTGGAGAGCATCAACAAACAAAAACGCAGAGTTAAAAGAGCGTATACCCCAGACCCTAAAGTAACAATAGATTCCATAGGACAACCAAGAGGGATACCCCATGAATTTAAAGCCAGAGATGAGGTAGCAGCAGGCTGGGAATCCATATTTGTATGGATATTACCAAACAAGAATCAAGAATGGATTAATTACATTTATTATAACCAACAGAGATTCATTAATTACACAGACGACGCACTTGATGCCTTAGGCCATCAATTAAGGTATACTAGCAAAATGACATGGCAAAACAGGCAAGCTCTGGATTGGCTACTGGCAGAAAAAGGAGGAGTATGTGTGATGTTTGGAACTGATTGTTGTACCTTTATTCCAAATAATACAGCCCCTGATGGAGCTTTTACTAGAGCCATGAAGAAACTGAAGCAGCTAAGACAAGAGGTTACTGAAAATGCGGGAAGAGACAGAAACATTGGATACTGGTTAGACTCTTTGTTTGGTTCCTGGAAGGAATGGTTCATTAAGGTGGGAATGATAATAGTTGTGGTTGTTGTTGTTTTCTTTTTGCTGTTCTGTTGTGTTGTGCCTTTCCTCAGATCTATGATAGCCAACGCAGCTGCCAAACAGATGATTAATGTGTCAGTCAAACGTTCGGGAATTGACATCGGGTGCACAAACTCAGGAGTGTACCCTATTGGGCCAGGTCTGGACGAGTTGGATGACTTCCTGTGAACAGTACTGATGAAGGAGTAAAGAAGAAAGTGCCTTGTTACTTTTATTTTCTGATTATTGATTTTCACAATTTGACACTGTTTTTGATAGAGAGGGAGGTAGCCCCACTGTGTATTTTATTTTTGGGGTAAAATTAGGTAGATCATTAGAAAATGGGTAGAGTAGGGAGTTAGTTAGAGGGGTTATTTTTTGTTTTTTGTTTTGTTTTGAAACAAGGGCTCCTTCCAGAGTATATTCTTACATATATTCCTACATATATTCTTATATATAATCCTACATATATTTTTACATATAATCCTACTGAATACATTTTATATAATCACACTAATTGTTCACAAAATATGAATATGTGAATGAGAGGGGACGATACAAGGTTTAAAGCAGGTCATTGCCCGTGGTACGAGGTAATGCAACCAGATATAAAGGGAAAAGATCAGAATGTTTTTATTACTTTTAATCACTCTTATCACTTTTTAGTCACTTCATAAAAAGTTATTTTTAATATTTTAAAGTTTTCTTTATTGCCGGACCAGCAAGGGTAGACTCAACTGGTGGTTTAAAAACCCGCTGTCTGCTCCAACACCAGATAGCGCCCTAGGCAGGACCAGGGCACCTCTGGCAACGATGGAGCAACCCAGATAGCACTCCAGGCCACCGGAAGCGCCTGTGCAGTTCCTCTGGCACCGTGGGACAACTCTACCCTCAAGTCTGTACAAGAAAAGTTGATTAAAACTGGATAACAGATGCTCATCTCTCCCTCAAGAATGATAATAGAAAAGGAAGGTGAGATCTTTTACTCCGCTCTAGTCAAAGGGGGGCGGAGATGTTTGGTCTCACTATTCCTCCAGAGTGTACCTTTGTGACAAAAGCCTATTGATAAGAAAGACGGATGGTCTATTTTTGGCCATGATTGATAGATAACGGAAGGAGGCTTGCGCATGAAGATACATTCTGGGATAAACATGTAGGTGGGACTTGAATAAGTCCCAAAGGGGGGATGTGTTGGAGATTTTCCTTTGCCTCATGTAAAAAGTCTGTATTTCTGTGTCTCAGTCAGAACCCAGGTTAAATCAGGATACATCAGGTCAAATTAGGTCAAGTGGTCTGTGAGGATGAAAGAGTACCTAACAAGCTCAGAGAGAAGATGTGTATGGGTAACTGATAAGATGGTACTAAAAACGTCAATTAAAAATGATGGATGGTATGACAACACTGCAGGTGCATTGAATCATGTGACCAAAGATGTTCTAGAAAATGGGTATGACCAAAGATTTTTCCACCAATAGAATAATGTCTCCGCAAAGGTGACGCTAGCGGTAGTGAGATCTCGATAGTTGATTGGCTACCTAGTGATAAGAAAAGGTATAAAACCTGAGGTTCTGACCGTTACAGATCAGATGAACAGCTGCATCTCACTTTGTTGCTTGTCAATAAAGTTACTTCTTCTGACACCTGGAAACTCGACTCTTGAGAGATTTCTTCGAGACCCGATTTGAGGACTTAGAATTTGCTACAACACAACTAAGTTTAATGGTGCAACGCAAAAATATTTAGAAGTGCGTAAGTCATAACTTAGTGTCCATTTACGTCAAAACTAGGCTAAGTTATAACTTACGCACAGCTGGTGCAACCGGCCCCTGAGGATTATGTTCACAAATCAAACAATGATTAAAAAAAGCTGTGATTGGATGATGACAGGTGTCGGTGATCATTCTCAAGTGTCATGATCAGCACTGCTGCTGTTGTATCAGTCAGTGGATAGATCAGCATAGTAGGCTAGTCAATAAACGGGACAAGGGAGGTCATGCACGGGACAAATAAATTAGGCTCAAAATACGGGACGTCCCGGCTAATACGGGACAGTTGGCAACCCTAACTGCATTATACATAAAGGCTTCAAGTAAAGTTTCGCCACAATATCTAATAATCATTATTAATAATACATATTGTTCTTGTTTCCACTGTAAATCTAAATTGTATTTTTTTATTAGGTGATTAAATAGACAGACTTACCGATCACCAGTTTAGTTCCTCCACCGAATGTGTACCACAGTGATACAATCTAATGAAACGCTCGTACAAAAACCTCTATTCCACTCGAGTGAACACACACTCCAGCAGAGAGAGAGAAACAACACTTCAACACACTGATATTAGAAGATCCTCAGCTCTTCTCAACACTCACTCATTCAGATTTGACTAAATGCTTTCTGATATAACACTGTTTAAAGAAATATATTTGATGAGCTGTGACCTCTGAGGTGACCTTTGACCTCTTTGATCATGGATGATGTTGTGGAGTTTCTCATAATGATGCTTCTGTTCTTCATATGCAGATCAATCATCATGATTCACAGAAAAACCTGCAGCTTCAGACTTCAATCTTCAGTGAAAATCTCTTCAAATAATGAGTTTATTGAATATTAGAGCCAAAGTCAATAGAAAGTGTCAACAATGAAAATATAAAAGGTATTTTGCATGTTCTACACAGTCAAGCATGTTTTCATATTCAAGGTCTGTTCTAAAAGTATCTGGACTGGTTATGAATCTCCACACAAGATCATGAAACGTGAACAAGCTCTAATATGTCTCCATCTTTAACAGCCTGTTTCTTCTCCATTTGATGATTTCAGACACACATGAGGCTTCATGATAGATGGAGTGACACCATGAACTTTGATTAGAGATTCACAATCAGTCCTGATACTTTCTGAACAGACTCATGATTCATGATCTTACTTTAGTGATGGCGCTTCATCTAGTGGAAGTGTAGCAGTGATGATGGTCACATGACTGAATATGGACACAGAGATGGACGTTCATCTGCACATCCTCAGTGTCTCAGGAGTCACAATAAAAATACTAAATAAAGTCATGATTCTGTAACTCTAGTGTATATTAGTTTGTTATCAGCACAAGCTGTTGTAAATCCTGCCCACTTCTTTGCATTGTCAGCACATGCTTCAGTGCTCTGAGAGTGTTTATAGTGCTGTGAGTTTAACACTTCATGACTGAGAGCAGAACACAATCTTCATCATCACACAAGACTAAACTACAGCAATGAACACAATCAACATCTTCATCTGGACCATTGCACTGTTTATTCAAGGTTTGTGTAATACAGTTGTATCTTATATCTTTTATATATTTTATATCTTATCTTAAAATGTGAAATATGTATGTTTATCATATACTGTATATCATCATGTATATATATATTTTTTTTTTTTTTTTTTCAGAGTGTAGAGGACAATATACTGTAACTCAGAGTCCATCAATACCAGCAGTTCAACCAGGAGAAGAAGTCAGAATAAACTGTAAAACCAGCAGTAATGTGTGGGGTAATAATTACTTAGCCTGGTACTCACAGAAACCTGGAGAAGCTCCTAAACTCCTCATATATTATGCAACAACCCGTTATACTGGAACTCCATCTAGATTCAGTGGCAGTGGATCTGGCAGTGATTTTACTCTGACCATCAGTGGAGTCCAGACTGAAGATACAGGAGATTATTACTGTCAGAGTTTTCACTATCCAGGCAGCACTAGGCTGTTCACACAGTGATAAAGAGTCATACAAAAACCTCTGTCAGTCAGACGTCACAGTGACTGCACTGATACAGCTGAGAGAAACTGCAGCTGCTGATGGAGGATCACAAACTACACAATATCAAACCTTTCACACACTTTATTCATTTATTAGGATGTACTAAGTAAACATATAATCTTATATCCCTTACTAAACTGGACTAAAATGTGTAAAAAATGTGAGTGATGCTTCTCCTTTATTGTTCTTGTAAAGCCACGACAATGTAATAATTGCAATAGCCTATGCTGTCTCCTAGATAAATATTTATCAGCTGAATAATTGTAAAGAAATGGATGTTTAAATGCAGTTGTCGGGACCTTACTCGTCCTGTGGCCAATTTTCCGGCATTCCTCTGGACTGGCATTGAATCACTAGAGTCATGGAGACTAGGATCATATCGAGTCATCAGCCATACAAATACCATAAAGTTATTTTATTATTGAACCTACCTCTCAAAAAATATGTTTTTATGTGTGTGTGTGTGTGTGTGTGAATATCTTGTGAATGATTAGAAGATTCTACACTTTAGGATTGGCTTTGCATTAGTAACTACTGTAAGAATCACGGTAACTAACTAGTAATGACTACAGTGTTACTACATACTTCTAAAGACATTTTCTAAAAGATGTAAAAGTTCACCAAAAATCTCAAACGCTTGAAATGACTTTAGTATTTGGTTGCACAAATCATGACTAGAAAAACTGCTTTAAACTTGAGGCATGAAACAAGTAACTTGTATAAAACATTTATATATTTTATAATTTTTTATTAAGTGTCTGATACCATTTCCGGTAACACTTTAGAATACTGTTCCTTCATTAATGAATAACTACACAGGAACAAATGAGTAATGCATTAGTAACACTCTAGTAACTACTATTAACTAACAAGAAACTCTGATTAACGAATTAACGAGTAATAGTGCTCAGTCGGATGTGGTAGTTCACTATTAGCTAATCAATAACTACTATTTTCCATACCTCACTGAAGACTATAAGAACTACTATATAAATATTTATAATGCACAATGTTTAATATAAGGTAATGGTAGCCCATTAGTAATGACTCAAGTGTTACTACATCTTTCTAAATGAACTACTAGTTATTTGGATCAGTATCTAAAGTGAAGATCATAGGAACACACTAGTAATGACTAAAGAGTCACCAAATCCATTGGAAGGAATTGCTATTCAAAATCTTACAAAAATCTCAAAAGCTTACAATGACTTCAGTCAATATTAGGTATTTATCATGTTTTTCACTTTAGATACTGATCCAAATAATTAGTAGTTCCTTTAGAAGGATGTAGTAATACTTGAGTCATTACTAGTGGGTTACCATTACCTTTTATTATAAATTATGCATTATTTATGTTAATTATGAACCTGTAGATAGTAGTTCTCTAGGAGGTATGAACAAAATAGTAGTTATTGATTAGCTAATAATGAACTACTACATTCATCTGAGCGCTATTACTTACTAATTTGTTAATCAGAGTTTCTTGTTAGTTAATAGTAGTTACTAGAATGTTAATAATTCGTTACTCGTTTGTTCCTGTGTAATTACTCATTAATGAAGGTACAGTATTCTAAAGTGTTACCGTGCATTGTGCTGTGCAAATGTATGTAAATCACCTTATGTCCAACATTTTGTATATGTGCCAGTCCATCTTCCCCTCCATCCAAGTCAAGTAAGTTTTATTGTTGTACCTCACAAGAATACTGTTACATAAACACATATAAATACACACAGCCTATCTAAAAAGAGGTAATCTAAACATAACTAAACATTTAAACATATACATATACTCTGAAACATTCAGGGCAAACCGTGCAAACGGGAACAGTGCAAGAGGACATTAAGGGCATAGGGACATTACTATGTATAGTATGACATAGACAGATTCACATTATGTAATAAAATTTTAAAAAGAGATGTAGGTGCTTCAGACAATTGTGATGTGTGTGCATGGATAGCAGTGAGGAAGTTTAAATGCGTAGTCGTCTTGTACGCAGGTAAGGACTGTGCACTCAAAAAATACTTTGGCTTAAAATTCAAGATTTAGGCCTATGTATTTGAATTGCATATACAAATGTTATTCATTTGGATTACACGGTTTTAACATAAACTAATAATCTTAATTTGATGCATATCAATACTAAAAAAATCATGACAGTTTATTATTAATTATTTGCATCTATTTGATTTGATTTAAATAATCATGGTTGAATAGTAATTCATGGTTGAAATCTGGCTAGCTGTGGAACAAGCAGTATTCAGTTAGTTAAAATATATGAGACTGAAACAAATTGGATTTATTGATGATAAAAATTGAGTGCTATTTAAGGGTATGTTTACATGTTTACAATTATCAACATTTTTCATTTGCGTTTTTCGCGTTCAGGCGACAACGTTGTCTAAACGATCCCTGTTCACTCGGATCAGCGAAAAACAACTAAAAACGGTGTATTCTGCTCCCAGGCCAGTAGTTGGCGATGTCACATTGTAAAGATACACTACGCACCTATAGACTGAACACGTAACACACATGCTCATGACATCACTGTTTTCACAAACCCGTTTTTCTGTAGTTTACACAGAGACAATAACAGTATCGTTTTCAAAAACTTGTTTATTTGTGCTTTCAGGCGCCCAAAACACAGTTGTCGTGTAAATGAATGGCCAAAACGCATAAAAAGTTATACGGTTTTAGTTGAAAACTGCTTGTGTAAACTGCCGCAAAACACATTTGGTTTATTAGTACTATTATAGTGTTATTATAGTATTATTACTTATAGTATTATTATTCATTTATGACTGACAAATATGTATCACATTAAATCTATTCATTTGTTTATGTCAAAACTGTGTAATCCAAATGGATGGAAATTTTAAACATTAAATTTAAACTTTTATTTTATTGGAAATTTAAGATCCAATTTTATATAGAATTTGGCATTGAGAAAGGTCACATGTGACTGAAATGTTTGTCATAAAAGCAGGCGCTTTATCTCGCAATTTCAATCGCAATCACACCTCAGACAGTTTTAAGGTAGCCTATCTGAACAACGACTGTTGCAACAGGGCCGAGGGCTGGGTTAGAAAATATGTGACGTCATTATGTTTTTTAATTTAATCAATGTTGATTATGAAAGTGAGCATGCAGCATGAGAAAGATATTATACATCATGAGATGCGCAATGTCTAGAGACATGGAGTGGGTAAAACATGATTTTGACCACTTCATTGAGTCTTGTTTTGTAGAAAGTCTCTTTTTTAAATATTTTCGTTTTGTATAAATTGTATCTTAATTTTGATCAATGTTTTATCAACCAATTGCCTGTATTTACTAAATAAGAAGCAAATATATAGCAGACAATGTAATAAGGCGCCGACACGATCACTTGCTTTGCACGTGAACTGGAGGGCGCCGAAACTCAGCCTGATCCTCACAGATTTGAGAAATATGGGCTATCTATTATAGAAAGCTTGAAATGTCTACTTTCAAACTAAAATATTCAAAACCAAAAGAAATAGGCTATTCTCTGAATATGTCATCTGAAATGTGCATTTCTCTCTGGCGTTCATGGCGAATCCGCTTCGTCAACTTCATCTTTGCAGCGACACAGAAAACACCAGTATATTAATAAATAATTCAATGTCTCCTTGCTTTTTAGACACATTCATAATCATTACTTTTACCGGTTCTTTGTGGCAAGCTTTATGCGTGCGTTCGTGCGCTTGAATGCGGCTATATGTAAACGCTCTATATAGCCTAAGTAATTAAATTAATATAAAGGGGCGATTTGTCCACGAATGGCTTAAATGAACAACTACTAGTCGACTAGAAAAACATTTAGTCGGAAGCAGCCCTTATTCCACATATTTTCGAGCCAGGCAGCAGGCTATTCTTCTGGGTTGAGCGAGCGACCCTGCGGAATGAGCGAGCGGAGCGGGATATTCAGAAATGCGCTCTCCACTCACGAGCTCTGATCAGAACAAACCCGAACCTCACTGTCTGCTGAACTTGCACAAGAAACATCAAAATGGACATAACCAGCTTTTTTTAATTGTTCTTAAAACTAAACATTTAGACTATTTTAGCACAAATGATGAGCTTATTGACGATTTTTTTATAACTCTTGACAAAATTAAAATATATTAAAAGGTTTTTTTTTTTTTTTAAGAAAAGTTTTGGGTGGGCCTGTTGATAACCCATAACTGCGCCGCGAACAAAAAAAGACCCTAATTGGCCCATAAAAAAAAATAAAAAAAAATAATAAAAAAAACAAGCAGGTGATTGGGTAGATGTGATTTGGCCATTGAAGGAATGTAAAGGAAACACTGTAGTGTTGGCTCTCTCAATGTGTGTATGCCAGTTCACCGTAGTTGCGTGTGGACCATGTATGGCACTAAATACATTTTTAGGGGGAGCCTCACACAAAGAGCAGCCTAGGGGCCCCTGACCACCTTAATCCGCCCCTGACTGCCGAGGCTCGTGAGCGCGGAGGAGGAGCTGTCAAAGTTTACAGCCAAGTCGAGCGACTTTTTTCAAGAAGACGAGAAGGCAAGGAGTGAAGTCTGAGAGGTTTGAAACATAAGAAATGGCAGGACCAACTGAGCTGGGATTGATTTTTACCCTTCTGCTCTCAGGGAGCCTCTGTGCGACGCCGGAAAAGAAAGGTAGGAGACACTCAGTATTATGAAACGGCTTGTTGTGTAAGATTAAACCTTCATCTTTGAATGCTCTCCGGTAGATCTAGATGGGATCGTCGCACATACCTTCAGAGATGTGCGTGCGCTTAGAGGAACCTCAGTCAGTCAGCGTGGGAACAGTGGAAGTTTGTGTTCACTGTCCCACAGAGAACTTACTCTTGGACTCAATTAGTCTTTTAAATTACGTTTTTATTGAACGTGACATTTACAGACAATAATACTCCTTCTGGAGGAACCTGAGGTTGAGTCTATAGTTCACACAGGGATCAGCCCAAATTTTAAGGCTCTATAACCCCACCCCATACTTTTAATAAGGTTGTGATTTCTTTGTGTTCATTAGTGAACTGGCGTGATTTATATACGGTAGTTGAGGCGAAGAGAAGAGGATATTGCCTTGAACTACTTCTTCACTATAGATTAAACAGCTGTAATAATACTTTAAAATGTGCTTCATGTGGCAAATTGACAGATTTTATTCAAGTCAAATTATTACTTTTATGAAAAAAATTTACATAAGGTAACGGTTATGACATATGGTGACGCTTACAATAAGGTTTCGGTTGTTAACATTAGTTAACTACATTAGTTAACGTGACTAATTTATTAATATTAGTTAATGTTGATCTTTTTTTTTTTTTTATTCAAAGTGGCTGAAAAACTCCAGTGAACAGCAGCAGGTTATGAATTTTGAATGAAATTTTGTTTTTAATTTTAGTGTGTTGACTTTTTTTTTATTTTTTTTTTTTTTTTTTTATTGAATGCCAGTAGTTGTTACCTGAAGGATTTCTACCTGATCCAACCCTGAAAATGACTTTTGTCGGTTTAACAAAATGTAGTCAGGTAAGTTCAGTCATAATAAACATTATATTTGACTTCATATTAGATGAAGCTTCATTAGGTTATCTAAAATGCGTGCTAATGTGCTGGTCCACCACATTTTCTTTGATGTGAATCCAATTAACTAAAGCCATTTATTTAATCTATGATGTTAGTGTTAGAGTTTGTCACATTTATTCGATTTGTTTAAAGTGTGTGTCACTCTGCATATTATTTAGACGGTCTCAGGGGTGTCCTGTGTGTAAACACATGGCTCTGCCAATACTGACAGATGGGACACAAATCACTTTATTACAGTCTGCTTCCTCATTAGGACTCATTCAGGTTTACAGTCACGGTGCCAAGAGAGGAATCTCCTCCCTTCATTATAAGTTCTGTTTTGACAGTCAACAGTGATGTTACATTTTCATGTAGATTTTGGTTTAAAATCTCCATTTTTCCTGTATTCTTTCTGAAAGCCTCGCCACATAGGTGTGAATGTCTACGCCATTACCAAAGCAACCCATGCGGATACCGGTAGATTGGTTATATCTGGACTCGTGAATCTTATTTGATCACTTGCAAATTATAGTGTGGACATTCTGCCTGAACAGATCTGATTCGAGAAAAAATCTGATTCCTAAAGTCTGAACACAACACAGCACTGTTATTGAATATCGATTTGAATCAACTTTGAACAGATTTGAGCTGAATAATGACAGTGTCATTGCTGAGTTGAACTAATTTCATAACTGATGAACTTTGCAACACTGACAGTTATTGAACTGTATTGAAACAACACTGAACTATATTAAAGGAACACTCCACCGTTTTTTGAAATAGGGCTTATTCACCTTCTTTCCTACATTTAGATAGGTGGGCAAATGCATTTTTGTCTCAGTGCATGCATTGTTTTAGTTTGACAGGGTTGGCGCTAGCTTAGCTTAGCATAATGAATGGAATCCTTTGTTGCCAGCTAGCATGTCCTGAGTAAAAGTGATATAAAAAATAAAAAAAACCCACCTAATTACTTCTTGTGGCCTGCGTATTCACAACGAGTACAAATAGCGATGCAGATTAACACTAGGCGATTTCCTATGCAGATTTTGACTTGGGACTATATTAGGGGGAAGCACAGGCGAAGCACTGCTACTTGGGCGCAGAGATATCACGCCCAAGTAGCAGTGCTTCGCCTGTGCTTCCCCCTAATATAGTCCTTAATATATAAGTCAATATCTGCCTAGGAAATCGCCTAGTGTTAATCTGCATCGCTATTTGTACTTGTGAATACGCAGGCCACAAGAAGTAATTTAGGTGTTTTTTTTTGTTTTTTTTTCACTTTTATTCAGGACATGCTAGCTGGCAACAAAGGATTCCATTCATTATGCTAAGCTAAGCTCACGCCGACCCTGTCAAACTAAAACAATGCATGCACTGAGACAAAAATGCATTTGCCCACCTATCTAAATGTGGGAAAGAAGGTGAATAAGCCCTATTTCAAAAAACGGTGGAGTGTTCCTTTAAGCAGAATAATGACACCATTTTCTTCCGCTGCTTTATAGCTGAAATTGAACAACTTTAACACAAATTTCCTGTTTATTAATATGAAGCTGTGAAGTTTTGAAAATGTGAAAAATATAGGAAGGTGCTTTGAGTAAAGCGCTATATAAAAGTGACTTCATTTACATTTCTTTTTCGTGTGATCTGTCCTTTTTTCAGTTCCTTGTAAAAACATTCAGAATTTAAAAAGTCTGCAGGATAAATGTTTTACAGTATATAATCACAAAAACATGCAATGCATCTTTTGATTGACACTTTTAGTGTGTCGATTACATGTACGAGACGGTCCGATTGTGTGTCTTCATCGAAGAGTCAGCTTGTTGAGTCAGGCCTCATCTAATCATTTGCAAGTTGCTTATTTCAATGATTAATCCTTTCAAACATTATTCTTGTATTGATACATTTATGCTTTTTGTCTATTGCATCGTTTAAAATCATATAGTTATACTCATAGTATAGGCCTACTTCTACAAATGTAGCCTCTACGTCTATTTCTGGGCTAGACATTATCTAACATTAAAAAAGATTAACAAATACAGTATCAAATGTATTGCTCATGGCTAGTTCATGTTTATACATTAACTAATGTTAACAAATGAAACTTATTGTAAAGTGTTACCCATTATTCTTCTGGCACAATCACTTTAGCAAAATATCCCACCCCTCACTGTTACGTCCATGGTTGCACTTAAAATCACATGGTCTAAAACACAATTGTCATCATGTTTTGCCAGAAGGACAGCAATTGTGAGTAAATTTTCAGTCATCTTTGCAGGAATGCAATATGAAGACTGTACAAAGGAGCATTTCTCTTTAGCAACACTATGAAAGTATATAGCAAGCAATTACAATGCCGGTATAACCATATATCTGTGTACGATATGCGTCACATGACTAAACGTGTCATCGTTTTCAAATACCGCCGTTTTCACAGTCAACACTGCAACGCGTAAACGTCGCTTGTAAATGCATCCACGTGGGAGAGCTCCGTCTTCGTGGACAAAAACTATGTGGATGAAAGTTCAAAACAGAGAGATAAAGATGTGTTTTTTCATCAAGATTTCATCAATTATTTTACGTTTATCCAGGTTTAACTCTCCATTTGTTCATCTCAGGTCTCTCTCATTTACTGAAAATTCAGATTTTTCTCCTGGAACTGTTAAACATGAAGGTCAAACCTGGATTTGTTTTGCGCTCTTGTGCCCCAGGCATCAAACCATTCAGATTTCTCTGGAAAACACCCTGATATCCTTGCCAATGCTGAGATCTTATCAAATTTAACAAAGAAAAAGACCATTTGCATAATTATAGACTCGCCTAATGTTCAAAACACAGATTGTTCCTCAGGTCTGCCAATAAGTGTTCTCCGTTGGGATCATGAATTGTTTAGCCAGTGATCTTGGGAAATACATCAACCCTGTATTTTCCCCTAATTGTGAGATGAATTTGAGATGTGATAATGCTCTTCTTTCCCATTACCCTCCTCCCCCGCCTCAGGACGTTCCAAGATGGAGGACCGTTGCGTCAAACCGCCCGTCAGGCATCATTTCATCGCGTTGTCATGCTGGAACATCTTGGTCCCGTTAATTGACATCATGGGAACAGTGTTTGGCACTGGATTGTTGGTCTCATGCGACTTTAACAGCTCTTTCTCTCTGTCTCTGACTCTAACAATTTCTCAGCAAATAAAAAATCATTGCAAAGGAATGCTTTGAGCCTGCAGCCTTTCTGTAGTTCAACAGCTTGGTGGCGCTAGCGACACCAAAGGTTGAGTTAACTGTAGTTTTGGCGAATTCAAAATGCTTTCCATAATTTTGAGAAAAGAACAAGAGAAAACGTTTCAACTTTTCATTTTACAGTTTTCATCATCATGAGCACTCAGCAATAATTAGTCCCATTGTCTAACAATCTCAATCTCGGCTAGACAACAGCACTTTTCATGTGGATTAGTTTTACGATCTCTTTATGAACTTTTTGAAGTGTCAAAGTGATAGCATGCCAATGGAGGGACAGGAATCTCTCAGATTTCATTAAAAAATATCTTAATTTGTGTTCTGAAGATTGACGGAAGTCAAGTTTGGAACGACATGAGAGTGAGTAAATGATGACAATTTTCAGTTTTGGGTGAACTATCCCTTTAAGGTTTTTAAATCTAAAAAAAAAAGATTCCATGGGATAATTTGTACTTTTTAAATGATTATACATCTCTACATAAATATAGTGTCAAATGGACAGTTTTTTTTCTCAGCGACAATCTGATTTCTCGATTCATTTGCAAGAGCTTTGCTTGCTGCCTACAAATGCTTATGTTTGCAAATCCATTGACACAAGCCTCCACCTACTGATAGGCCACTCACTCCACGTGCCTCTCAATAATGTTTATTCTATTTCCGCTTTATTGTTTAGACTATAAAATGAGTTGCAGAATGCCTTGAAACCTCACAGTCTCTTCACCATCCTGATTTGCTGTCCGATTGTCCTCATCTGTCACCGAGCTCCCACACTGTTTGCACACGCTTTGCATGACCCAGTGATCGGTTTTGCAGACGGCCGGCTGTAATTTCTCTCAGCAAAACCTAATGCCCAGCGTCAATTTCCTGTCTTTAATATCTGCATACTTCCCCCTCCACCTCTGCTAAGTTTTCATCATCCGTCCTGAACGCTCTTTCAAGAGTTACCAGAGCCCACTCACGGCTCCATATTGAGTTCCCGGGAGGGCGATTGTAAAAAACTGTCCGTTACTAAGGGGCCTTCGGCATGTGAAGGCTGGTTGTTTCTGGGTCTTGATGCCTCTCCCCGGTGATTGGCTTTTCCCAGAATCACATCTGCTGAAGCGGTTCGAGTTTCAAGAGCTGCAGAGAAAGTAAAACAAGCTGACCTCCTGCTTTGATAAACTGTTGAGCAGTTTCCTAAAACTGGCGAAGAAATCAGTGCCTCATTTTGCTGGAGAGACTCTCTCTCTTTGGCAGAGAACAATGAGGGTTTTCTTCAAGCAGTTTTTATAAAGGAAAGAGCTGTGTGACAGAAGTGTCATGTTTTTGAGTTCCTTTGTCGTTCACAGTCGTGTGGCGGCTCTGACAGTTTGATTGTGAGATGATTGCGATGACAGCGACTGAGCTTGAAATGGCCAGAATCTATTTAGAGATAAACAGTGTGATTACCTGTGACAGTCTTTCTTTCTTTCTTTCTTTCTTTCTTTCTTTCTTTCTTTCTTTCTTTCTTTCTTTCTTTCTTTCTTTCTCTCTTATCGTCTCTGCATGTTATCACACATGCTAATTCTCAAGCTAATTCTGTGACGTTTGCCAGCTCACGGGAAGTCTATGTTTGGAAACATTGAACCTGCACGTCATGGAGTTTATAGTATTTCCATTATTGAGTGAGCCACTGTGATGGAAAGAGACCTTGGAATCCAGGCTGGAAAAAATAAACGTTCCTTGTCGTTCTTGACATCTCAGTAGGGTGTGGCTTCATGTGAGAAGCTGCCGTTTCTGCAAATCCCACATCATTCCTCATCATATATATATACAGGTGCTGGTCATAAAATTAGAATATCATCAAAAAGTTGATTTATTTCAAGAATTCAACTTAACAGGTGAAACTAATATATTATATAGACTCATTACATGCAAAGTGAGATATTTCAAGCCTTTATTTGTTATAATTTTGATGATTATAGCTTACAGCTTATGAAACCCACGAAATCAAAATCCCAGAAAATTAGAATATTACATGAAATCACACAGTAATTACACAGTGATACCATGGTCATTGAAGCAGGTTTTGGTTATTTTGGCAGTGTGGGCCGGTGCAAATCCTGCTGGGAAATGAAGTCAGCATCTCCATAAAGCTTGTCTGCTGAAGGAAGCATGAAGTGCTCTGGAAATGTCCTGGTAGACGGCTGCGTTTGGAGCACCCTTAGAATTTGTTTTGTACATACCATGAAAGTCAAAGGGTTCACAATGTTGTTTTGGATCCCACTTACTTTCATTGTAGGGTCAAACATTCTTTTAAAAACATTTCTTCTGTCTGTGTTCTGCAGAAGAAAGAATGACATGAGGTTGAGTAAATTACAAAAAAAAAAAAATTATGCTTGGGTGAACTTTCACTTTTAAAACCTTTTTAAGCAAGATGAAATGTGAGACCTTTGCCGTTCAGTTGTTTACAAGCTTTAGCTTTTCCCTCAAGAACAGATACGTTAAAGAATGCGACCCAACAACCCAACAATAGCGAGTATCCTCCATGATAAATCTCACCTGCTACCTCAACACCTCATCTCACGGTACAATACTAGTTTTGCTAAGAAGACTTGAAGGAGGGGTTTCTGTAAATGTGTTGTGCAGTTCATCCATTCAGTGTTCATAGAGAGAGGCTTTTTGCACTTGTGTGACTATAAAGCTCCATTATTCAGCTCCTGGTCTCAAGCTGGCTCCTATAAACTGTCTCAAAATACATTTATCTTGAAAGTGGAGTCTAGCTTATCCTAAAACTAGAAACAACTTTGACCTGAGGCTAGTTGAGTTGTTTGGCCTCTGTTATCTAAGCCTATTAAAGAACTGAATTGCCACCCACACAACAACCCTTTCTACCACTGACATTGCATTAATTGTCATTGTCATTAATCATTGACGCCTCACAGTTTTATCTGTTTTGATTGCTACTTTTTCATAATGGTGTCTCTGCTGCAATATAGACCAGAATGAGTAAATGTAGTAGTTATTTTTTCCCAGATGAGTGTGTGAGAAAGAGTAAGTTCTCGTAGCATTCATACGAGCTCTCTCTTTGCCACAAGCACTATTTATCTTGGCCCACCGCAGTCTTTCCTTTGCCGCTCAGAGCACTTAAAACAAACGCCCACCTTCACTGAATTCTGATTGGTTCATTAGCTGCAAAAGACACCTACATGCCTCAGATTGGCTCCGGCTCTAGCATTTGCATTCACAGATGATTTATTACAATCATTTTAGTCTTTTATTTGTATTTAATAAAGATTTTGGAAATGGCTTGGATTTAAGCCTAGACTTAAATTCAAGTGAAAACCTGTGGTTTGACCTGCAAATTGCAGTCTACAGACACACTCCATCTAATTTGTGTAATTGGAACAAATTTTCATTGCAAAATGGGCTAAAATTCCACAAATGTGAAATAAACAAGAAGGCTCAAGACTGTGATTGATGCTAAAGGGCTGTGTATAAAGCTTTTTATGCTCAACCAAGACTGTATTTGATAAAAAAATACAGGAAAAAACTGTAATATTGTGAAATATTATTACAAATAAAATAACTGTTTTTGACAGTTAATGTTTTCAAAAAAATAATATATATATATATATATATATATATATATATATATATATATATATATATACTTAATTCCTTTGATGGCAAAGCTGATGCCAATTTGGTGCTCAAGAATATCATATACATAATTCACCCACTATATTGCTAAATGTACCTTATTTTTCATATAAACAGACAAATATACCAGTATGGCTTCTCTTGAGACTCCTCTGCTTCAGAGCGGTCATAGTTAATGATATGCTAAAGCTCGCCCTGTACGTTGATGTGATTGGTTACAAGTTAGTTTGCGACATAAGACAAACTGGAGATTTCAAACCTCATTTTTGAGACCGTCTTTATACTCAGCAATGGTGTTGACTTATGAATTTGCACATGCTTTAAAAATGTCACAGACATATAAACAACATTAAAAACTTTTATATATTTGAGGAAACTGTGATAGATGTGTTTAAAGAATTCTTTGATAAATAGAAAGTAAAAAAAAAACAGCATTTATTTTGAAATATAAATATTTTGTAACATAGCCTAATAAAAGTCACTTATGATCAATTGAATGCATCTTTGCTCAATAAAATTATTTTACTTTAATTTAAAATATCTTACTGACCCCATGCCTTACTGTATTATTGAATGAATAAAACTGATTCCCAATGTGTTTGAAATTATGTTCAAAAATAATTTGGCTGGGAGGTTTTAAACAAATTGCAAAAAGAAACCAAAAGCATTTTTGCTTCTACTGGAATTTGAGTTTTATTATGCTTTTTTCCATGAAGGCCCCAGTGGATTGAATTGTTCTTTCTTTCTCTCTGTGTGTTTAAGTGTGTCGGGGAACGAACATCAAACTGGCCCTTCTGGGAACAGTGGATGAACATTATCAGATCCTGGTAAAAATGTACAGCAACTGCACCGTGGTTCTGGAAAACCTGGAAATCACATATCTGACTGAAAAACACGACTTGTCTTTTCTCAGGGTATGGTATATATATATATATCTGTTTACAAACACTACGTTCAGTGCTATTTTACTGTTATCTTACTGTTTGGTTATTGTAAGTCATCTATATACCAATGTTTTATTATATTTTGTATTTCATGACAGATGCCTCAACAATATTTGAATTATGCAGTATAACAACTCTTTATATAGTATTAGTGATGGATGTTAGTGAGCTTTATGTGTAATGTTTCTGATTTTTAGAGCATCCAAGAAGTTGGTGGGTATGTTCTTATTGGGCTCAACTCAGCTCCCAGCATTCCCCTTGAGAATCTGCGCATCATTCGTGGCCACTCCCTTTATGATGACAGATTTGCCTTGGTCGTCCTACTAAACTCCGACAACAGCATCAGACAAGGCGACAGCATCGGGCAAGGCGTGAACCAGTTACCACTGACTAGCTTAACTGGTATGTGGTTATATAAAAGTGTTCTTTGTCCTAGTGTTTTTTTTCTTCCAAATGAGAATAACACTTTAACTTTAACGCTTCTAACTGACCTGTGTGTCTTTCGCACATTTGTTTTGTAGAGGGAATAACATTCATTAATCTCCATGCCTAGTGCTGAAAGTTATATTTGGAAAACAATAATAGACCTAAATTTCAACTGTCACTAAGTGAAGTTCGTCATACAGTACATAAATGCATTGTTCAAACACTGTCATTTTCCCTCCTAGAAATACTGAAGGGTGGAATAAAATTTTTCAGTAACCGTTATTTATGTAATGTGGAGACCATCCAGTGGACTGATATTCTGAACATGGAGACCCAGCCTACAATCCTAAAGCCGGCACCAAACTGGGCTAGATCCTGTAAGTCTCTCAAGATTATTATTATTTTTTTAAATATACACGCATATTAAATGGTACTAATTAATTTTGCACGTTGATTAAGAATGTTCTACTCTACCTCCCGCAGGTGAGGAGTGTGACCTGAGCTGTCACAATGGTTCCTGTTGGGGCCCTGGCCCTCAAAACTGCCAAACAAGTAAGTGGTCCTAAAAACTACTCGAGTAACTGAATCTGAATGTTTTTCCTACTTTCAGGCTTTTTAGTAAATTTGTGAAAACATTCTATGTAGAAGTGTTTAAAAAAACACAACAAAACAAAAACACAGAAACCTTTTTAAAGCTAGAGACTGGAAACACAGATACTTTACACTACTATTCAAAAGTTTGGCTCTGAAAACAGTTTATTTGAAGATTCAGTCTCTATAAACACTGCCTTTCTGATAGCCTACTCTGCTCTGATTGGTCAGTTGACTCAGTCTGTTGTGATTGGTCTACTCTGCTCTGATTGGCCAGACAGCTCAGTCTGCTGTGATTGGTCTACTCTCCTCTGATTGGTCAGATAGCTCAGTCTGTTGTGATTGGTCTACTCTGCTCTGATTGGTCAGACAGCTCAGTCTGCTGTGATTGGTCTACTCTGCTCTGATTGGTCAGATAGCTCAGTCTGTTGTGATTGGTCTACTCTGCTCTGATTGTCCAGACAGCTCAGTCTGCTGTGATTGGTCTACTCTCCTCTGATTGGTCAGATAGCTCAGTCTGTTGTGATTGGTCTACTCTGCTCTGATTGGCCAGACAGCTCAGTCTGCTGTGATTGGTCTACTCTGCTCTGACTGGTCAGATAGCTCAGTCTGTTGTGATTGGTCTACTCTGCTCTGATTGGCCAGACAGCTCAGTCTGTTGTGATTAGGGTGACCACCCGTCCCGCGTAGCGCGTGCGCGCACAGCGTTTGAAACCCAATTCATGCGTCCCGCAAATTGAGACCGTGTCACGCATAATCTGTGCTTGCTAAAAAAAAGGTTGGTCGCTCTATATCCTCGAGCCCCAGGCAGCCAAACGAACATTACTTGACAGTTCAGCACGCTACTGTTGCCACACAAACCCCTCAGTTGAACTGCTAACTAGGTTGTCATCAACTTTTTCGTTGTTGTCATGACAGCGCACGCACGCGCATACCAGACACACTGGGAAGAAACCTTTAGATGCGCGCTTTCCAATTCGAAAAATGGAGAAAGAGACTGAGTCTGAGAGGCACCGCCATCATTAATTATAAAGAGAAGGTGTGGGTACAAGAAAGACTGGGAAAATGAATATTTGTGGCTGAAAGGTGTTGAGGGGGATACCGAGAGGGCTTTTTGTGACCTTTGCAAAATGTCCTTCTCAATCGGACATGGAGGGGAATAGGCTACGATGTCAATCGTATTTTTTTTTAAATACTTTTTTTTAAAACTGTTCCTGTGGTGTTTAACTACAATTCCTGTTAATCCTATAATTTTATATTATAATTTATTTAAAGTGAATAAATTGTAATGAAAAATAAATAAAATTAAATAGTAAATCGTAAGTGGAAGTGCATCTGTCAATTCATTGAATGTTCAAAATATTATGAGTCTTTATTTAGAAAAAAAATACACATTGGTTGGCCTATTCATGAGCATACATCAGCAATTACACATGTTTAGGGGAATAGGGCATTATTAATATACCATGTAATGGTATGAGGTGGTATGTGCTAGAAATGGGTAAACCACTATCAGTGAGTCTGCCCGTGGGGTGGGGGCACCGCCGTGCCAGGCAGTGTCCCCCATTGTCCCTCAGAAACATACCCCTTGTCCCCCCTTGGGCTTATTAGCAGGTGGTCACCCTAGTTGTGATTGGTCTACTCTGCTCTGATTGGTCAGATGGCCCAGTCTGTTGTGATTGGTCACTTACAGCTCATGTCAGAAACTTTTTTTTTTTTTTTTGGTAATTGTAATTATTGTGAGAATATGGCTAAAACTTATACATTTATGGATGTTTTCAGTAATAAGAGGTTATGGTTATCGGTTATCTTAAACTTGGGTTATCTTGTTTCATGCTGTACTGGTTAGTAATGCACAAAATACAGTGAATTTACAGTTTTTGGATTTCTGTAAGGATTTCTGCTTTTTTGAGTAGTTTTTTTTTTTTTTTAAATGCTCCTCTTTAGTTTGTTTAGTTGATCCTTGACTTATATTTCATGACTGCTGAAGAACACTACTTGACCCCTACTTGTCTGTTAGCATCTCTGAAGTTTCTTCTCTCTCTGAATCTAGAGACTAAGGTGATCTGTGCGGAGCAGTGCTCGGGCAGGTGTAAGGGACCCACACCTATGGACTGCTGTAATGAACATTGTGCTGCTGGCTGCACTGGACCCAAACCAACCGACTGCCTGGTGAGAAACACATGTGCAGATGCGTTAGATTCATTTCCCAACCATTCATTGTTTGCTCATTTATCATTTACCACATACTGTATGCTATATGTGAGCGTAAATACAGTTAGTTAATTAGGTTAGGTATTTATGAACTGAACTAGTGTGAATAACAATAGCAGTATGACTCAACATGTGAGAAATTCACAGCCACTTGAATGTGTTAATAAAAACTAAAAGAACTGTTTTCTATTTGAATATATATTAAAATGCATTTTATTCCTGTGATCAAAGCTGACTTTTCGGCATCATTTCTTCAGTCTTCAGTGTCACATGATCCTTCAGAAGTCATTCAAATATGATGATTTGCTGCTCAAGAAACATTTCTTGTTATTATCAATGTTGAAAACAGTTGCTATACTGCTGCTATATATATATTATTTTTTTAGAAACCGTGATATTTTAGGAGATATTTAATATATTTAAAGGAGCAGCATTTTATTTTAAATAGAAATCTATAGAAATCTTTGGTACAGTCCTGTTTCGCATGTACATACTATGTACTTCTTATAGCAATAACTATAACTGGGTTTAACTATAGGTTCTAACCTTGAACCTTCCCCTAAACCTAACCTTAACCCATGTAGTTACCTTAAATTACCAGTACTTTTTTTGGGGAAGTACACTGCCAGTACACTATAGTACACATACTGTAAAATATAGTGTAACCACATATTTTGTAACATTTAAATCTTGTTACTATCGCTTTTGATAAAAAGCATCCTTGCTGAATAATCAAAATATTCATTTTTTTGTTAGAAACTTTTGCACTATAGTGTACTATATAGCATATAAGCCTTTGAAAAAAAGGTTTGACAAGAAACCTTTTAGAAGTTATCTAGCGGCTGGAAACATTTGTTACAGTGAAACATTCATTACCAATGAAGTGCACAGCTGCAGTAAATGTAACCTCAAGGGCAATGAAGATGATTTCGGACTAGTTGCCTCATGGGAAATGCTGTTTGTTTTCTGCAGGCCTGTAAGGACTTTCAGGATGAAGGAACATGCAAGGACGCATGTCCACCGCTCATGCTTTACGACCCTAACACCCACCAGCTCGCTCTCAACCCCGACGGGAAGTACAGCTTTGGGGCAACTTGTATCAAGAAATGCCCACGTAAGGCCAGGCTGAGACACGAATCTTCGAAACCTGCTATTTATTTATTAATTTTTTTTCACTTGAAACACACAATCAGATTCTAATTATATCTTTCATGCAAATTCAAAGCTGTTAGGTCTTGAATTCTTGCATTCTGGAGATTAATGTTTTAGGTGTTCAGGGTTAAAATCTAAACAACACAATCCAGGTAAAGAGAATCACTCTGGTGTGGATCGTGAGCCTGCAACTCAAACTCTGGTTTCTGAATAACATCTCAGAAAGCAGGATAACTATGACAGAATGATTTGACGCATTAGGATTGTGTTGCTGGTTGGTTGTGGTTAACGACTCTGGAATGACTGATGGTTTGATGTTTTTCTCAGGTAACTATGTCGCGACAGACCATGGGGCATGTGTGAGAACATGCAGCCCTGGCACCTATGAGGTGGATGAGGGTGGAGTTTGGAAATGTAAGAAGTGTGATGGCCTGTGTCCAAAAGGTACAGTTGAGACTGCCGGTCAGGTCGGCAACAAGATGTTTTTTTTTTTTAGTGGAAAGATTGTTTGTCTGTTTGTTTTCTCTCTCTATTTTTTCTAGTTTGACAAACACATTAGTCTTGTTTTAGTTGCATTTACAACTGTATTCTAATATAATTTAAAAGATATAATTAAAACTATGTAGAAGGCATAAAAACGTACTCGGTTACTAACGTAACCTCGGTTCTCTCTAGAGAGGGAACGAGTACTTGCGTAATATCTTACGCTAGGGGAAAACCTCTTTTCCACGAGATATTGAAGCCAAAAAATTATCCTTAATTTTGCAATAATGTAAAACGCATTGCAGCAGCATGCAGACATGGGCGAGACAGCTCGTGCGCCCATTGGCTGCTCTGCGGCAACTGCACCAGCCTATCGAGAGAGGCCCCTCATGACGTCAAAACCAATGAGGGTGCTTCGCGCCCACTACGTCATGTCCCGCCGAAAGCGGGTGGGGCTTGGGCTAAAAATACAGCCCCGAGAGGCTGGTTTGGTCAGTTTTTCATCGCCGAAGCGAACCAGAGCGTGATGCATGCACGGCAAGATACGCAAGTACTCGTTCCCTCTCTAGAGAGAACCGAGGTTACATTAGTAACCGAGTACGTTCTCTTACGAGAGGTTCTCTCGTACTTGCGTAATATCTTACGCTAGGGGAACACAGTGTAAAACGCTGTGCGTGCTGAGATTCAACACTAAGGTCCCAAGGGCAGGTGCCCGGGGCTCATACAGTGCCTAATCACAAGGGACTCACAGAGAATCCGGGAAGAGGGGCTAGAATAGCATCATTCCTGTAATATGGAGCTCTGATAAGAGCATGTTATATCTCGTGTTTTCCACACAGCCAGGGCGAACTGGGCCTGGACTGATAAATATGGGGGACTTACGCACTGCCCACAGAAGTATACAGACGATCAGTGATCGACGCTCTAGCAGTTTCAGCATCCTGAGCCGATAGCATCGGGCAGGCAATACTGAAAAATTAGACCGAGAGCAACTTAGCTTGTAAAGCGGGAACCTCGAGGTTATAAAACCTTATAAATGTAGACGGGGAGGCCCAGCCTGCCGCCATACAGATATCTTGCAAGGCAATCCCACTAGACCAAGCCCACGACGAGGCCATGCCTCTCGTGGAGTGCGCTTTGACACCTAACGGGCATTGCAGGCCCTTAGATGTATAAGCTAGCGCTATAGCATCAACTATCCATCTGGATAAACTCTGTTTTGACGCAGCTAGTCCCTTAGAACGGCCGCTGAACAAAACAAAGAGCTGCTCCGTCTTGTCTAAAAACAGATGAGCAAGACACATAGGCTCTTAACGCCCTGACCCCTGCGAAAGCCTGCGTCCCCTTCCTCTTCAGATTCAGCAGGGCCGACAGGGAGATCACCTGTGCCCTAAACGGTGTATTGAGGGATTTAGGAACATATCCGTGCTTTGGTTTGAGTATGACTTTCGAGTCATTAGGTCCAAACTCCATACACGTCGCGCTCACTGAGAGCGCTTGCAAGTCCCCTATGTGCTTCACTGACGCAAGAGCCAGAAGAAACACTGTTTTGAAAGACAAGTGTTTTAGGTCTATTGACTGGATTGGCTCAAATGGCGCACCTTTCATGGCTTCCAGAACCGTGGAAAGGTCCCAAACGGGAACTGAGGGAGGTCTGAGAGGATTCAGCCTCTTAGCTCCTCTAAGGAAGCAAATGACCAGATCGTTCCTACCTAGTGACTGACCAAGCGTTGGTTCAGCGAACGCTGCTATGGCCGCCACATAAACTTTGAGCGTGGATGGGGCTCTGCCCTTATCCAGAAGCTCTTGTAGAAAGAAAAGAACCTCCGA
The DNA here is from genome assembly GCA_021554675.1 of Leuciscus idus. Classification (NCBI taxonomy): domain Eukaryota; kingdom Metazoa; phylum Chordata; class Actinopteri; order Cypriniformes; family Leuciscidae; genus Leuciscus; species Leuciscus idus. Next base: position 30,811,866 of record CM038643.1, on the reverse strand, counting down.
CATCCCACAGTCTGAGGGTGAAGTACCACGACCTGTACACCAGCTAGTGAACACAGACCATTTTGAGGAATAGAGCTGTCTAGTAGATGGGGCTCTAGCCTGCGTGATCGTGTTTAACACTCCCGCTGGGAGGTTAATGGGTACCCGTTGATGGCCCACACATGTAGGGACCAAAGCTCCGTGCGAGGATGCCAGATCGAGCCGTTGGCCTGCGAGAGGAGATCCCTCCTCACCGGTATCGGCCACGGGGCGGTACTCATCAGCTGCATCAGGACTGGAAACCAGGCTTGGTTCGTCCATAATGGGGCCACAAGTAGCACTGAGCATCCATTTTCCCTGATTCGCTCTAACACCTGGGGTAGGAGCATGACAGGGGGAAACGCATAGGGCGGGCAGCGGGGCCAGACGTGGGCCAGCGCATCCCTGCTCTTGGAGAAAAACTCCTGACAGTGAGCATTCTCTTGAGACGCAAATCTATTTTCACTCTGCCGAATGTTTCCCATAGCAGTTTGACTGTCTGTGGGTGTAAAGACCATTCTCCTGCCGGAAGATTATTCCTGGACAGTCTGTCTGGTCCCACATTCAGGTGGCCGGGCACATGCGCTGCTCTCAGCGAGCGCAGATTGTGCTGAGCCCAGACCAGGAGGCGTTCCGTCAGCCTGTGAAGGGTTCTGGATCTGATACCTCCTTGGTGATTTTATATAAGCCACCACCGACATGTTGTCCGAACGGACCAAGACGTGGTGTCCTTTTATCTGGGGACAAAAGCGCCTCAGCGCGTTGTCGACTGCCATCATTTCCAGGCAGTTTATGTGTAGAAGCTTTTTCCGTTCTGACCACTGGCCGAAGAACGGTCTGCCCTCGAGCAGCGCTCCCCATCCCGAGGTTGAGGCGTCGGTAGACACTACCTTCACACTCGAGGAAGTCCCAAGGTTTACACCTGACCGGTACCAATTGGTCGCTGTCCAAGGTTTCAGAGCTGAGATGCATTTCTGATCGACCTTGAGGCGCAAGAGACCGGAGGTCCACGCTCGGCGCGGTACGTGCACTTTCAACCAGTACTGCAGCAGTGCATGCGAAGCAGACCCAGCTGAAGCACTGAAGATGCTGAAGCCATGAGACCCAGCATCTTCTGAAACTTTTGAGCGGGACTAAAGTGCCATTTGAATTGTTCTGTTTGAAAGTAGACATTTCAAGCTTTCTATATATTTCTCAGGTCTGTGAGGCAAGTAGGCTATACCATACGCTGAGTTTCGGTTCATTTATGAGATGAGCTCCAGTTCACTCGCCGGCGCCTCTGTGTCATCATGATTATCTATTTTCTATATTTAATTCTTATTTATTAAATCCAGGCCATTTGGATGATGAAACATTGATTAAAATTAAGATACAATTAATAAAAAAACGAAATTCACTTTAATGAAAGGCTTTGTGCTTTCTGTTTGAGGTCTCTGTGAAAGTTTTAAAGTCGCTCTCAGAGCGGTCATGTCCATAACGGAGAACGTCCATAACATTGTTTTTTTTTCCTTATAAAAGCGAACACGAAAAATAAAATAAAAATAATATTTTATGTTCTGTGGAGGCCGACCCTTCTTCATCCGGTGGGTATATTACTTTTGGTTTGCGCAGTGCAACTCATAGAACTACTAAAGAATATTTTGCCACCTAAAAGTTAAAGATTTTTTGTCACCTCACATGTGTATTTCCCTCATATTAAATATAAAACGCATGTGTAGACTGATATTTTTCTAATGTCTTGTCTCCTTTATTAAGGGAGTATGATATAAACAGACGTTTCAATATGTTGGTATTAAATGCATTTTCTGAGAATTATTTCAAGTTTTGACTGCAAATGTCACGTCCATATAACGCTGGAATTGCCCAATTTTAACGAATTTATCCTCAACTAGTTTTTTGGTCTAGGTCTACGTATTTTATTCCTACCTTAGTAATTTAAAGATGTGGTAGCCCTACATCTTACACATCACACTCCACTGTTATGGTGGCAATTTCAGTAGATTTACTCACTAACATTATTGTGGAAACAAAATAAGAATGGAAACTAAAATATGGTAGTATCGCGCTACAGCGCCCATTCTATCAGCTGCAGTTCTGGCGCCTCAGTCCCAATACTGTAAAACTCGACGTACATTCACATCACATCCACATGTTAATGCAGCGGTAGATTTACACTCACAGGACACTGCACTTATTATTCGCAATCACAAAAGTTCATTATTTGCTCGTGCTTTAAAGCTTTGCCGGGTAAACATTTCATTGGCGTTCTGTTCTGACATGATGCACTTTTTCTGAGCGGCGCGTACTTTAGTGCGCGCGCACTGTCAAACAGCGCCAAACTGGATTTTTGTTGGGTCAGACCCATCTGATAGCGATGGGGGGCTGATACCGCCAGAGCAACATGGAGCTACATGTAAAAAAAATATGCACCAAACAAGCCACTTTGAAATGTTGCTGTTTTCACAAAAGTTGGGTGACCCTCCCCCTAGACTAAAAAAAGTTGGATGACCCTCCCCTCAACAAAGAATAAAAAGACCCTCCCCTATTTTCCTCCGGTGGCCCCTTCCATAAATACCGAACGGTCCCTAAAGAATTCTTTGATAAATAGAAAGTAAAAAAAAAAACAGCATTTATTTTGAAATATAAATATTTTGTAACATAGCCTAATAAAAGTCACTTATGATCAATTTAATGCATCTTTGCTCAATAAAATTATTTTAATTTAATTTAAAATATCTTACTGACCCCATGTCTTACTGTATTATTGAATGAATAAAACTGATTCCAATGTGTTTGAAAATATGTTCAAAAATAATTTGGCTGGGAGGTTTTAAACAAATTGCACAAAGAAACCAAAAGCATTTTTGCTTCTACTGGAATTTGAGTTTTATTATGCTTTTTTCCATGAAGGCCCCAGTGGATTGAATTGTTCTTTCTTTCTCTCTGTGTGTTTAAGTGTGTCGGGGAACGAACATCAAACTGGCCCTTCTGGGAACAGTGGATGAACATTATCAGATCCTGGTAAAAATGTACAGCAACTGCACCGTGGTTCTGGAAAACCTGGAAATCACATATCTGACTGAAAAACACGACTTGTCTTTTCTCAGGGTATGGTATATATATATATATATCTGTTTACAAACACTACGTTCAGTGCTATTTTACTGTTATCTTACTGTTTGGTTATTGTAAGTCATCTATATACCAATGTTTTATTATATTTTGTATTTCATGACAGATGCCTCAACAATATTTGAATTATGCAGTATAACAACTCTTTATATAGTATTAGTGATGGATGTTAGTGAGCTTTATGTGTAATGTTTCTGATTTTTAGAGCATCCAAGAAGTTGGTGGGTATGTTCTTATTGGGCTCAACTCAGCTCCCAGCATTCCCCTTGAGAATCTGCGCATCATTCGTGGCCACTCCCTTTTTCAAGACAGATATGCCTTGGTCGTCCTACTAAACTCCGACAACAGCATCGGAAAAGGCGACAGCATCGGAAAAGGCGTGAACCAGTTACCACTGACTAGCTTAACTGGTATGTGGTTATATAAAAGTGTTCTTTGTCCTAGTTTTTTTTTTTCTTCCAAATGAGAATAACACTTTAACTTTAACGCTTCTAACTGACCTGTGTGTCTTTCGCACATTTGTTTTGTAGAGGGAATAACATTCATTAATCTCCATGCCTAGTGCTGAAAGTTATATTTGGAAAACAATAATAGACCTAAATTTCAACTGTCACTAAGTGAAGTTCGTCATACAGTACATAAATGCATTGTTCAAACACTGCCATTTTCCCTCCTAGAAATACTGAAGGGTGGAATAAAATTTACCAGTAACAGTTATTTATGTAATGTGGAGACCATCCAGTGGACTGATATTCTGAACATGGAGACCCAGCCTACAATCCTAAAGCCGGCACCAAACTTGGCTAGAGACTGTAAGTCCCTCAAGATTATTATTATTTTTTTTAAATATACACGCATATTAAATGGTACTAATTAATTTTGCACGTTGATTAAGAATGTTCTACTCTACCTCCCGCAGGTGAGAAGTGTGACCTGAGCTGTCCCAATGGTTCCTGTTGGGGCCCTGGCCCTCAAAACTGCCAAACAAGTAAGTGGTCCTAAAAACTACTCGAGTAACTGAATCTGAATGTTTTTCCTACTTTCAGGCTTTTTAGTAAATTTGTGAAAACATTCTATGTAGAAGTGTTTAAAAAAACACAACAACAACAAAAACACAGAAGCCTTTTAAAGCTAGAGACTGGAAACACAGATACTTTACACTACTATTCAAAAGTTTGGCTCTGAAAACAGTTTATTTGAAGATTCAGTCTCTATAAACACTGCCTTTCTGATAGCCTACTCTGCTCTGATTGGTCAGTTGACTCAGTCTGTTGTGATTGGTCTACTCTGCTCTGATTGGCCAGACAGCTCAGTCTGCTGTGATTGGTCTACTCTCCTCTGATTGGCCAGACAGCTCAGTCTGCTGTGATTGGTCTACTCTGCTCTGACTGGTCAGATAGCTCAGTCTGTTGTGATTGGTCTACTCTCCTCTGATTGGTCAGATAGCTCAGTCTGTTGTGATTGGTCTACTCTGCTCTGATTGGCCAGACAGCTCAGTCTGCTGTGATTGGTCTACTCTGCTCTGACTGGTCAGATAGCTCAGTCTGTTGTGATTGGTCTACTCTCCTCTGATTGGCCAGACAGCTCAGTCTGTTGTGATTAGGGTGACCACCCGTCCCGCGTAGCGCGTGCGCGCACAGCGTTTGAAACCCAATTCATGCGTCCCGCAAATTGAGACCGTGTCACGCATAATCTGTGCTTGCTAAAAAAAAGGTTGGTCGCTCTATATCCTCGAGCCCCAGGCAGCCAAACGAACATTACTTGACAGTTCAGCACGCTACTGTTGCCACACAAACCCCTCAGTTGAACTGCTAACTAGGTTGTCATCAACTTTTTCGTTGTTGTCATGACAGCGCACGCACGCGCATACCAGACACACTGGGAAGAAACCTTTAGATGCGCGCTTTCCAATTCGAAAAATGGAGAAAGAGACTGAGTCTGAGAGGCACCGCCATCATCAATTAAAAAGAGAAGGTGTGGGTACAAGAAAGACTGGGAAAATGAATATTTGTGGCTGAAAGGTGTTGAGGGGGATACCGAGAGGGCTTTTTGTGACCTTTGCAAAATGTCCTTCTCAATCGGACATGGAGGGGAATAGGCTACGATGTCAATCGTATTTTTTTTTAAATACTTTTTTTTTAAACTGTTCCTGTGGTGTTTAACTACAATTCCTGTTAATCCTATAATTTTATATTATAATTTATTTAAAGTGAATAAATTGTAATGAAAAATAAATAAAATTAAATAGTAAATCGTAAGTGGAAGTGCATCTGTCAATTCATTGAATGTTCAAAATATTATGAGTCTTTATTTAGAAAAAAAATACACATTGGTTGGCCTATTCATGAGCATACATCAGCAATTACACATGTTTAGGGGAATAGGGCATTATTAATATACCATGTAATGGTATGAGGTGGTATGTGCTAGAAATGGGTAAACCACTATCAGTGAGTCTGCCCGTGGGGTGGGGGCACCGCCGTGCCAGGCAGTGTCCCCCATTGTCCCTCAGAAACATACCCCTTGTCCCCCCTTGGGCTTATTAGCAGGTGGTCACCCTAGTTGTGATTGGTCTACTCTGCTCTGATTGGTCAGATAGCTCAGTCTGTTGTGATTGGTCTACTCTGCTCTGATTGGTCAGATGCCCCAGTCTGTTGTGATTGGTCTACTCTGCTCTGATTGGTCAGATGGCCCAGTCTGTTGTGATTGGTCACTTACAGCTCATGTCAGAAACTTTTTTTTTTTTTTTTTGGTAATTGTAATTATTGTGAGAATATGGCTAAAACTGATACATTTATGGATGTTTTCAGTAATAAGAGGTTATGGTTATCGGTTATCTTAAACTTGGGTTATCTTGTTTCATGCTGTACTGGTTAGTAATGCACAAAATACAGTGAATTGACAGTTTTTGGATTTCTGTAAGGATTTCTGCTTTTTTGAGTAGTTTTTTTTTTTTTTTAAATGCTCCTCTTTAGTTTGTTTAGTTGATCCTTGACTTATATTTCACAACTGCTGAAGAACACTACTTGACCCCTACTTGTCTGTTAGCATCTCTGAAGTTTCTTCTCTCTCTGAATCTAGTGACTAAGGTGATCTGTGCGGAGCAGTGCTCGGGCAGGTGTAAGGGACCCACACCTATGGACTGCTGTAATGAACATTGTGCTGCTGGCTGCACTGGACCCAAACCAACCGACTGCCTGGTGAGAAACACACGTGCAGATACGTTAGATTCATTTCCCAACCATTCATTGTTTGCTCATTTATCATTTACCACATACTGTATGCTATATGTGAGCGTAAATACAGTTAGTTAATTAGGTTAGGTATTTATGAACTGAACTAGTGTGAATAACAATAGCAGTATGACTCAACATGTGAGAAATTCACAGCCACTTGAATGTGTTAATAAAAACTAAAATATCTGTTTTCTATTTGAATATACATTAAAATGCATTTTATTCCTGTGATCAAAGCTGACTTTTCGGCATCATTTCTTCAGTCTTCAGTGTCACATGATCCTTCAGAAGTCATTCAAATATGATGATTTGCTGCTCAAGAAACATTTCTTGTTATTATCAATGTTGAAAACAGTTGCTATACTGCTGCTATATATATATTATTTTTTTAGAAACCGTGATATTTTTGATGAATAGATATTTAAAGGAGCAGCATGTTTTTTTTAAATAGAAATCTATAGAAATCTTTGGTACAGTCCTGTTTCGCATGTACATACTATGTACTTCTTATAGCAATAACTATAACTGGGTTTAACTATAGGTTCTAACCTTGAACCTTCCCCTAAACCTAACCTTAACCCATGTAGTTACCTTAAATTACCAGTACTTTCTTGGGGAAGTACACTGCCAGTACACTATAGTACACATACTGTAAAATATAGTGCAACCACATCTTTTGCAACATTTTAAATCTTGTTACTATCACTTTTGATAAAAAGCATCCTTGCTGAATAATCAAAATATTCATTTTTTTTTTGTTAAAAACTTTTGCACTATAGTGTACTATATAGCATATAAGCCTTTGAAAAAAAGGTTTGACAAGAAACCTTTTAGAAGTTATCTAGCGGCTGGAAACATTTGTTACAGTGAAACATTCATTACCAATGAAGTGCACAGCTGCAGTAAATGTAACCTCAAGGGCAATGAAGATGATTTCGGACTAGTTGCCTCATGGGAAATGCTGTTTGTTTTCTGCAGGCCTGTAAGGACTTTCAGGATGAAGGAACATGCAAGGACGCATGTCCACCGCTCATGCTTTACGACCCTAACACCCACCAGCTCGCTCTCAACCCCGACGGGAAGTACAGCTTTGGGGCAACTTGTGTCAAGAAATGCCCACGTAAGGCCAGGCTGAGACACGAATCTTCGAAACCTGCTATTTATTTATTAATTTTTTTTCACTTGAAACACACAATCAGATTCTAATTATATCTTTCATGCAAATTCAAAGCTGTTAGGTCTTGAATTCTTGCATTCTGCAGATTAATGTTTTAGGTGTTCAGGGTTAAAATCTAAACAACACAATCCAGGTAAAGAGAATCACTCTGGTGTGGATCGTGAGCCTGCAACTCAAACTCTGGTTTCTGAATAACATCTCAGAAAGCAGGATAACTATGACAGAATGATTTGACGCATTAGGATTGTGTTGCTGGTTGGTTGTGGTTAACGACTCTGGAATGACTGATGGTTTGATGTTTTTCTCAGGTAACTATGTCGTGACAGACCATGGGGCATGTGTGAGAACATGCAGCCCTGGCACCTATGAGGTGGATGAGGGTGGAGTTTGGAAATGTAAGAAGTGTGATGGCCTGTGTCCAAAAGGTACAGTTGAGACTGCCGGTCAGGTCGGCAACAAGATGTTTTTTTTTTAAGTGGAAAGATTGTTTGTCTGTTTGTTTTCTCTCTCTATTTTTTCTAGTTTGACAAACACATTAGTCTTGTTTTAGCTGCATTTACAACTGTATTCTAATATAATTTAAAAGATATAATTAAAACTATGTAGAAGGCATAAAAACGACAATCCATTGCAGTGTCTGTTAGTGATCTGTCCTTCCATAGTATTGCACATCAACTATTGTAACTAAGCTTTTCCAACAACACAGACAACATATAGCCATGATAAAATAAAATAAAAAACACACACTTATGTGTGTGTGTGTGTACACTATTGTTCAAAGGTTTGGGGTTCTTTTAAACCAGTTCACCAGACCGAGCCAGTAATCAGAGATGAGCTCCTGTCCACTCTCTCCCATACACTCAAAGAGGCGTCTCATCTCAGAGGGACATCTCTCTTCTTCACTGCACTGGCACTCGGGTCCTAGTTAATACAACAATAATCAATACATTATTTGTGTTGGTAAATTCACTCCAACCCTGTAATGCCATCATTACTGTGGGTCTGTATTAGTTTATCTTTATATTTCATTATAATATAATAATAGTAATAACAATTGAGACTATTTAGAAAAAAAAATTGTCTAATTAACAAACAAAAAAATCACCCAGATAAGCAAGATAACTGAAAATCAAACTACTCAATTGATTAATATTGTACCTTTTAACTTTGTAACGACTTTAGCCCAATCTGTATCAGTTCCATCAACAAGTTATTGATGCGTTGACCAGTGTCTCCTCTTGGCACTCGAGAGCTCGAGGAGCTTTGGGCTGTGCTTGTCCAGCTGTGACATAAACGTCCAGGGGAACCGCAGTACATCTCCAGAACTCCTCGTTCACCTGTAGGACAGCAAATCTTTGACTGTTATTTAAGGGGGTTTAAAGATTAGCAACATTTGAACTTTATGCAAAGCAAAAAATTGAATCTGCTATCTCATGTCCAAGACACAATTTCCAAAAAGTTCTCAGAAGTGAGTAGTGTCAGGAAAAACTGAATGATAAGTCACTTAACTGGAGTGGTTAGAAGAGGGCAGGCCATCTTTCCTTAAATTCTGCCACACCAGGAGACTTGGCAACACTTCCTTCAGTGGCACATTAATCTCCAACCGGTGATAATCACTCAGCTAGCTGTGGCTTCGTGTGTGTCCGTGCGTCTGTGTGTCCGTGAGTCCACTGCCAAACTATGTCGAAGCCAAGACAATGCTTTTGAAGAAGTTACAAACACCTCTGAAACACTGAACTATCACACAAAGACAGCATTACTTATTCAACACACACACACACACACACACACACACGTAGATTTATACAGTGTGTGGCTCAAGTTAATAAACTGTTTGAGATAGAGCACATTCGAAGTTGGCGGTTGCAAAAGTTTGTAGGAAACAGAGCGATACTTTTGCAGATTGCGCAACACAAACACGTTAATTAGGGTAAAATCTAACTTTTAACAATACAAAGAGTTACTTACATGAGGTACGTGGAGTATAAATTATCCGGCTCTGTGGAAAACCCTGTTGGAATAAACTTCTGGAAGCTGGAACAGACGAGAGTGAAGGATTTGCCCGGGCTTGTTCTTCCGTTGCTGCAGGCGTGGGCGGGTCACGTCTTTTACGTCTGACACGTCTGATATACACTTTAAAATGAGCTTTGTAAAATCAATTTATGGTGAAGTCCAATTAAATTAATTTTATTAAAGAAAATATTAAGTTATTAATTAACTTAATTAACGCAAGTATGCCGCGATGACGTCATGAATATGCTAATTGACGTATGACGTCATCTAGCGACATTTAGCGACTTTTAGGGGAGGCGTTAGCTACTTTCCTTTGAAAATAGTTGGCAACACTGTGTTTCACTGATTTCTGTCTCTTCAGCGAAGCTCTCCTAATCGCTGGACTCTGAGGAAGCCGCCGCCGCCGTCGAATCAAGCGACCAGCACGCCGAGGATTCAGCCTGAGGAAGCCGGCCGTCTTCGCCTCCTTCAGCCATCCCTGCCTGCTTCACTACCCGGCGATTATATCCTTTACTTGCTCTGTGTTTTTTGTGTGTTTGTGTGCTCGCCCCGCGACACACTTCATCTAAAAGAGCTCAAGGCGTTTGTTGCAAAATGCGTAAAAAAAGTGTAACGTACACCTGTGTTTCACAGCAGAGAAGAACTGCTTCACTCGGAGTGAAATCTCATTACATCAAGTACATGATACGACATGATACGACATGATACAAACCTATGCCTGTATCAAATCAAATATATCAGTGATGATACAAACCTATGCCTGTATCAAATCAAATATATCAGTCATGATACAAACCTATGCCTGTATCAAATCAAATATATCAGTCATGATACAAACCTATGCCTGTATCAAATCAAATATATTAATGTGTTTCAAGTGTTTTTCTCTTTTTACTTAATGATTTCTTGACATTTATGAAAAAGATTTGTGATTTTTTTATTGCTCTCTGAGTATTATATCATGATGATTTTCTCTATGATTCTGTACCATTGTTGCAGAAAAAAAATGTTTTGGGGCTGTAGGATTACAAATTTAAGAATATATTTTAGATCTGCTGATCCTACTTCCTTACATAACATCACATAAAAAAAAACTAAGGTGAACTATACTGTATTGGGTATTCAAGGTGAGCATGAGGGCATCCATTTACTGATGAGATTTAACAGTTTCCTTTGAAGGGGTTTTGTAGTCTTTGATCTTTCTACTAAGAGTTGAACTGTGTGAATGTTACAGTCTTAGTTCTCGTGACCATTTGATGTTTATACAATTTGGGGGGTACCATTATCTCAGTTGGGGGTAATTGCCTCTATATTGTCTTTAGAAAAAGATTTAGTAGTCTTCCCTAAGGCTGTGTGTAAGGTCAGCACTTTTAAGGACAGCCCACTGAATTGCCTATAAGATACCATGTAAAGTTACATTAGATAGAGATTGTTGGACGAACCGCAGCCACGCTCAATAAAGAAGAACTTCTGTTTGAACGCGATCCCAACGTCTCCTGGTCTGCTTTGAAGAAGGAAAAAGTTCCCAACAGGGCGGGGGAGGGAAAATGATCAATAAATCAATAAAATGTTCCCAAATGAGCCAAGAAATTATGTGGAATAATTGTTATCATGTGCCATCAAAATGTTTTGCAGAGGGTTAATATATATTAATGTCTTTAAATCAATAGTTTCCTCATCAGTTGTTAAATAAGTGCAATGTAAATATTAATAATGACTGAATCAATAATATGTATGATTCTGTCAATAGACTCTTCAGAAATGTGTGTATAATAGCTTAGCATTTCTCAACATGAGGAAGTTGTTTGATAATGTGTGTGTGACTGATCTACAGTCTTCAGGATAATGATTTAAATAGAGAGAGTCACTTTGCATTGTCAGCACATGCTTCAGTGCTCTGAGAGTGTTTATAGTGCTGTGAGTTTAACACTTCATGACTGAGAGCAGAACACAATCTTCATCATCACACAAGACTAAACTACAGCAATGAACACAATCAACATCTTCATCTGGACCATTGCACTGTTTATTCAAGGTTTGTGTAATACAGTTTTTATAATGATTATTAATTCTCGTAATATGTGAAATATATTCATCATATACTGCATATCATCATATATATCATTCTAATTTGTGTTTGTGTTTTCTTCCAGAGTGTAGAGGACAGATCACTGTAACTCAGAGTCCATCAATACCAGCAGTTCAACCAGGAGAAGAAGTCAGAATAAACTGTAAAACCAGCAGTAATGTGTATGTGGCTAGTGGTTATCATTTATTAGCCTGGTACTCACAGAAACCTGGAGAAGCTCCTAAACTCCTCATATATTATGCAACAACCCGTAATACTGGAACTCCATCTAGATTCAGTGGCAGTGGATCTGGCAGTGATTTTACTCTGACCATCAGTGGAGTCCAGACTGAAGATACAGGAGATTATTACTGTAAGAGTGCACACTGGATCAACAGTAAATATGTGTTCACACAGTGATAAAGAGTCGTACAAAAACCTCTGTCAGTCAGACGTCACAGTGACTGCACTGATACAGCTGAGAGAAACTGCAGCTGCTGATGGAGGATCACAAACTACACAATATCAAACCTTTCACACACTTTATTCATTATTATGATGTTAGTAAACATGTAATATAATAATATAATATAATATCTCTTACTAAACTGGACTTTAATGTGGAGAAAATGTGAGTGTTGCTTGTCCCTGTAAAACTTGCCACTACAATATTATCTATACAACTTAATGGAGTTTATTGAAAATAACTGAGTTTAGTTGGATTAACAGTGTTGTTCATCATTATGCACACTGTATATAATGAATCACTATATAAAGTCAGATGTCAGTGAGTATAAAACACTGAGAGTCCACAGTCTGAGCACAAGCGCTACTCTTCAGCACAAACACAACATTCAATAACAGAAACAACTCGAAATGTCCAACAGAACTGAACATTAGACATTAACATAAACTGCCAACATCTTTCCCCGTGTGCTCTACGATCTACTTCAGGCTTATGATGCTAAACGCAGCCCTGGGCCGTGGACCTGGAGTTCCCAGCATGCTTTGCAAGGGACTGCATTAGGAGAGTCAATTAAGGTATTAAGTGTTAATTTATGTGTTTTACACTGTATCACTGAAGGGCCTGTTTCTTTTTTCACACAATTTCTCTGCGTCGGTCTAAAAAAAAAAAAAAAATCCTACTCTTACTTTTTTTGACAGATGCGTTACACCAGCATAGAGACCCAGCGCCGACAATTAAGCACAACTATAATAATGGGCCGTCGATGTACGAGTTTTATGGGCCGTTTTGACAAAAAAAATGAAACAAAAGTGTGAGATGTATCGGCCCAAAAGCACATCAGCCCAGCGGAGAAATGCCATGTCTGCCAGATGTTCAGTCGCTCCTGGTTGGACATTTAGAGGAGTTTCTGTTATTGAACTCTGTGGTTACCATTGTGCTGAAGAGTAGCGCTGTCAACTGTGATTTTCACTTTGCTGCAACTTCATGTGTTTAATAACCCCAAATCACAATTTCTCACTGAAGCAAATTCTGCGATCAGCAAAGAGCAGGTGCTAGTGATGGAGAAATGAAGCTTTGTGAAGCACTGAGGCTTTTCCCTCAACTGTATCGTAGAATGGTTCATTACTCCAGGCTTTTCAACACACTGCACACTAACAACATCTCGTGCTCAAAAGCTGGAAAATCTGCAGACGACACACGATGATTGTTTCAAATAATAATTCAGTTTGTTACAATATTATCTATTCATTGTTACACCTTCAAAAAATTATAATACACCAAAACTCATGACAAACAACCAATAGCAAAATATTATAAAACATTTTAACTTTGGTCACAGTTATTTATGAAAACATATATGACATTATAACATACGCTATTGATACCTTTATAATGGATTATACATAAAGGCTTCAAGTTTTACCACAATATCTAATAATCATTATTATTAATAAATGTTGTTCTTTTTTCAACTATAAAACACTTTCTGAAATCTAAATAGTATTTTTTTTTAATATGTAATTAAATAGACTTACATTTGATCACCAGTTTAGTTCCTCCACCGAATGTGTACCACAGTGATACAATCTAATGAAACGCTCGTACAAAAACCTCTATTCCACTCGAGTGAACACACACTCCAGCAGAGAGAGAGAAACAACACTTCAACACACTGATATTAGAAGATCCTCAGCTCTTCTCAACACTCACTCATTCAGATTTGACTAAATGCTTTCTGATATAACACTGTTTAAAGAAATATATTTTATGAGCTGTGACCTCTGAGGTGACCTTTGACCTCTTTGATCATGGATGATGTTGTGGAGTTTCTCATAATGATGCTTCTGTTCTTCATATGCAGATCAATCATCATGATTCACAGAAAAACCTGCAGCTTCAGACTTCAATCTTCAGTGAAAATCTCTTCAAATAATGAGTTTATTGAATATTAGAGCCAAAGTCAATAGAAAGTGTCAACGATGAAAATATAAAAGGTATTTTGCATGTTCTACACAGTCAAGCATGTTTTCATATTCAAGGTCTGTTCTAAAAGTATCTGGACTGGTTATGAATCTCCACACAAGATCATGAAACGTGAACAAGCTCTAATATGTCTCCATCTTTAACAGCCTGTTTCTTCTCCATTTGATGATTTCAGACACACATGAGGCTTCATGATAGATGGAGTGACACCATGAACTCTGATTAGAGATTCACAATCAGTCCTGATACTTTCTGAACAGACTCATGATTCATGATCTTACTTTAGTGATGGCGCTTCATCTAGTGGAAGTGTAGCAGTGATGATGGTCACATGACTGAATATGGACACAGAGATGGACGTTCATCTGCACATCCTCAGTGTCTCAGGAGTCACAATAAAAATACAAAATAAAGTCATGATTCTGTAACTCTAGTGTATATTAGTTTGTTATCAGCACAAGCTGTTGTAAATCCTGCCCACTTCTTTGCATTGTCAGCACATGCTTCAGTGCTCTGAGAGTGTTTATAGTGCTGTGAGTTTAACACTTCATGACTGAGAGCAGAACACAATCTTCATCATCACACAAGACTAAACTACAGCAATGAACACAATCAACATCTTCATCTGGACCATTGCACTGTTTATTCAAAGTAAGATGTAAAAACTGACTCTGGCTTTGGTGTTTTTGTAAAAGTATATGATGATAATAGTTTTAAAGGTGTCATGACCCACATTTTGCATTTTTCCACGAGAATCAATGTATGTTATGATTGCCTAACGATTATACACTGGCCGGGAAGCCGATATTTAAAAGTGAAGCGTTTGTTTACCTCAGGGTTTGTAAAATATCCCACGTGCACGCGCACTCAAATACGAGATTTTGATTTCTACCCTGGCTTGACGTCACGACGGTGGAGGATATGCCATATATGGACAGCGCAGCAGGAAGCCACACCCTACCCCTCTCCCCCTCATATTCATTCGGCAAAGAAAGATTTGAGAAACCAAGTGCACACCTGCGTTGCTCTGTGGGTGACTGCCATAAACAGCATTCTAATGTGTTTTCTCTACCCAAAACGGACGAAACTATCAGGGATCAGTGGATGAAATTCATTTTTAATGACGCTGTCCCAACAACCCTTTCAACTGGCCTAACGTTTGGTGTCTGCGCTAAACATTTTACACAGGATTCATTTAGTAATTTGGGACAATATCAGGCGAAGTTGGCCTCGAAGCTCCGTTTGGGAAAAGGTGCCATCCCCACCATCAGAGACCTGCCTGAAATTGAAACGGTAAGACTGTGTTTTTATTGCTCTACTGTGTGTACGTTAACAAACATCAGCTAACTGCTAATGCGGCTATTGTATGTAATGTTAGCTTCGAGATAAACACGGTGAATGGACTCTACGAATGCTATCTACATCTTTCCACTTTGTTTTACACAACAGTAGTGATGGTACAGGAGTCCATGGTCAGTGGCTAAAACTGTTTGCTAGACCATATCGCATATATCGATATAGTTCAAATTTGCGCTCTGCTCTCCGCGCCTCCGCTCTTCCTTTTCCACTCTGCGTGCGTGTTTAGAGCATGTTATGTTATGAGAGATGAATTATGACTACTTCAGAAACTTATTGTCTTTACCATTCAGAGACATCTTGATGTAGACGTCCATCCAACAACTCAACATCTTCACTTTCTAGCTCTGGTTCGGAGTCCGGCTCAAACATGTACGGTTGAATCCCGTAGGTCGCGGCCGGGTCGGGTTCATTGACAACTTGCGCCATGATGTCAGTTTGTAATGATATGCTAAAGAGTTACCTGCGCTGTCAACCCCCCTCCTTCCTGCAACCAATCAACGCGCCCCTCATTTGCATTATTATAATGACCGTCCACGACAGCCAAAACATAGCATCAGATCTCGCGAGACAATAATGCCTTTAGAAATAAGGGTCTGAGGAGCTCTGTGTTTATTTTTTTTCCACTTTTTTTTTTTAGAAGTGCCTGAAAGACTATAATAGAGCGTTGGGTATCCAAGGTAACACGAGGTCATGACTCCTTTAAACACTAATAGTTTTTCTTTTCTCTTCTTCAGAATCCAGAGGAGTGACTCTGACTCAACCTGAAGTTAAAACTGTCCAACAGAGTCAAACAGCAACAATAGAGTGTAATATAGATGTAGGAATATACATCGACTTCTTAGCCTGGTATCAGCAGAAACCCGGAGAAGCTCCTAAACTCCCTATTTATGACATAAACAGCCGTTATACTGGAACTCCATCTAGATTCAGTGGCAGTGGAACAGCAAATACTGGACGAGATTTTACTCTGACCATCAGTGGAGTCCAGACTGAAGATACAGGAGATTATTACTGTCAGAGTTTACACTATATCAGTAGTAAAGATGTGTTCACACAGTGATAAAGAGTCGTACAAAAACCTCTGTCAGTCAGACGTCACAGTGACTGCACTGATACAGCTGAGAGAAACTGCAGAAACTTTTCTGATGTTTGAAATCATTGGTTACCCGTAAGCCAATCACATAACATTTAGTTATGCGTGTGTTATGCGCATGCTCAGCCGCTTCTAACTTCCACTGTAAACACATGTATGATGCGAAAACAAAACCATCGAGCGAAATACCGGAGTGAACATGGCTGTGAACGACTTTTGCAGATTATGTGAAGTAAATCTACGCATCCACGGTACAATCAGCGTCTACGTCACGGCTCTCAGCCCGCCCTCTGTTCGTTGATTGGCCGGCTGTTTTCAGGCCGGAGGAAAACGGAAAGCTATGACGCTGTCTCAGACTGAGTACAGAAGCGAAATTAAATTGAGCGGAAGTACGAAGTCTGACGTAGTCAGGCTAGATCTATGAACCATCAGGGCAGAAACACTTTTCTCAAACTTTATTGCTGAGCACAATGTGCCAGTGTCTATAACTGACCATGCTGGACCATTATTTAAGAAGATGTTTCCAGATAGTCAAATTGCCCAGCAGTACGGCTTTGCCCGAACCAAGACAGCAGATATATTGAACACACTTTCCTCAAATGATGAACAGGTCATCAGTGACCTTATGTGCCGTTCCCCATTCAGCATTGCAACCGATGGTAGCACAGACATGGATGATGTCAAGCTTTATCCTTTGGTTATCCGTGTCTATGACCCCAGTGTTGGAAAAATAGTTGTAGTACTATTTAGCTGCAGAAAAGGCTTCAAGAAGTCTATGTATTGACATTGAAGACATGCTCATCTTGATCTACTACTACCTTGACAAGAGTAGCAAGAGGAAAGTTTTACTGCGTGACCTACAAATGCTGTGCGACACTGATGTGAGGAAGATTTTGAAATTATCCTCGACCAGATGGCTGGCTCTTGGCAAATGTGTCATCGACTCCTCCAGCAGTGGGAACCTCTGACTCTGTATTTGCTGAAGAGGCAGCAGGGAAGAAGGCAGCTGAATCTCTCACATCCTCAGCTCATCCCTCTCTGAAGAGCCCAGCTGCCCCTAAGCCCTCGACTCTCACACCTACCTCGGGTAAGCTTGCTCTCTCAAAGACTTTGTCCTCCAGCTTTTTGAAGACCAAAGTCCACCAGAGAAAGTCCAAGACCAGACCAAGCTCCACACAGAAACAGGCAGGACCTACACCAAAACAGCAGCAGGCAAGGCCCAGACTTAAACAGCTGCAGAAAGGGTCAAGCACTATACAGCAGACAGCTCAACCACCCAAGGGGTTTGACCAAATCAATTTGTTTTTCAGCAAAAAGAAATGGGCAAAAAACAGAGGGATCTGTCCAAAAAGAAAACAGAAAAGGAAAAGAAGATAATAAAAACAGAGGTCACAAAACCACAGAGGGTGTATGCTTTCTTGACTGACCCACAGTCCAAGCTGTATGCTCTGTTTTTAAAGAGAGCTATACCTTTATTTGAAACCGCAAATCAGAACCTGCAGAAAGAAGAGCCATGTGTGCCCATATTGCTGCAGATATTGGAGCTACAGTTGCAAAAAAGTGAACGCCAGCTGCCCGATGATGAGCTGTCAATTGGACATGACACAAAGATATTTATCAAAAGTCAAGCTAACTTACCTCTTGGAGCTTTCTTCAGGGATGTAAGGAAATATTTCACAGCAGCTGTTGAGTACATGCTCTCTAAATTCCTCTATGGGGACGAATTGCTGCGTCATGCTGCTGTAGCTGATATAAGCAGACGGCAAACAGCCAAATTCTCCTCACTGACATACTTTATAGACAGGTTCCAGGTGTTCAGGTGTTACAGTAGATGAAGTGGAGGAGGAGTTTCAGCTCTTTCAGTCCTCCACCTTGAATGATTGTTTTCTTACCAAACGGGCTGATGAAGCTTGGAGAGAATTAGGTGTGATGGAATCAGGAGGGAAGAAACTTTTTGCAAACCTCTCCACAGTTATGCTTGGGGTGTGTGTGATTTTTCACAGCAATGCAGACTGTGAAAGGATTTTCAGCTTGGCCACTAAAAACAAAACACAATGTTGTGCTAGCCTGAGCAGAGATGCTTAGTTCTCTGGTGACAAGAAAAGTCCTGGTGGGGGGGTGGGGTTGTACTCTATTCTTCAAGGTTGGCAGGTATGTCATAGTAGAGGGGATATGTTAACAGTGGCTGGTGGAACTGAGCGTGTACCGAAACTTGAAACCCGACTTGGAAGTGGTATTTGAACTTGAACCAGTGTGAGGAGATCGTCTCTCATAAGTTGCTGTTTTTATAACCGCTACGTACTGGTTTCCTACACATGATCGCTCTCGATTTTGTGATTTTTGTGAATCACGACATGATTTTGTGTCGTTATGTTAGCAATCGAGACGCGGCTGAGTGAATGCCGGCGTCGGTTTTTGCGAATGAATGAATGAAAGCGTCAGCATCTGCGAACTCAGACATGTTTAAGTACTGATCTTTTATACTACAAGTATTAGAACATGATTGGATAGATGAGAAGGTAATAAGTGACGTAACAATTGAGTCTTCCCAGCAGAACGTACGCTAAAGCTTTAATTTCATTATTAGTTCATGCTAACTAATGTAATTAACTAATGTTAACTAATGAACCTTGTAAAGTGTAACCGAAAATGTGTTTGTTACTGATCTACAGTCTTCAGGATAATGATTTAAATAGCGAGAGTCACTTTGCATTGTCAGCACATGCTTCAGTGCTCTGAGAGTGTTTATAGTGCTGTGAGTTTAACACTTCATGACTGAGAGCAGAACACAATCTTCATCATCACACAAGACTAAACTACAGCAATGAACACAATCAACATCTTCATCTGGATATTGCTCTGTGTATCAGGTATACAATAAGACACTGACATGCTTATAACTACATAAAGTTGGTTCATATTTTATAAATATTGAACATCTATTTCTATTTCTAATATGACACATTGTTTTTATATTGTCTTTATGCATTTCTCTTCCAGGCTCCAGAGGACAGATCACAGTAACTCAAACTCCTGTAGTTCATACAGTTTCATCAGGAGAGAATGTTGTGATGAGATGCAGTGCCAGCACTCCTTTAACAGGCTGTAATCCACCCTGTCTGTCCTGGTACTCACAGAAACCTGGAGAAGCTCCTAAACTCCTGATTTATTTGATTAAGACCCTCCAGTCTGGAACTCCATCTAGATTCAGTGGCAGTGGATCTGGCAGTGATTTTACTCTGACCATCAGTGGAGTCCAGACTGAAGATACAGGAGATTATTACTGTCAGAGTTATCACAGTGGTGGTGTGTACACACAGTGATAAAGAGTCGTACAAAAACCTCTGTCAGTCAGACGTCACAGTGACTGCACTGATACAGCTGAGAGAAACTGCAGCTGCTGATGGAGGATCACAAACTACACAATATCAAACCTTTCACAGATTTAAGTAACATGTAACACAATCTTATATCTCTTACTAAACTGGACTAAAATATGAGTGGTGCTTGTTCTTGTAAAACTTCTTATTCTTGTAAAGCCGCTACAATGTAATAATTGCACTGCCATCCTTCACATCTTTATATTACTGAGTCCTATCTGTCAGCGAGAGAGTTTTCCTGCACTTCAACGAGCTGTCACGTAATAATCAAGGAACATAAACGAGGACTCGATTGCAGAAAAACAAAGGTAAATTAAAGTTGGTTTAATTAACCAACCAAACAAAATACAAGGTAAAACTCCCACGTGGGGGAAAAACCAGAACAAATACTAACAAGGCAAAAACACTATATGAACAAGAAACAGGAACTTAGACAAATGAACCAGCACCAGACTGAAAACACAAAGGAGGCTATAAAGGAAACACACACAAGGGTAACGAGACAACAGGTGAGGAATGTTAATTACTAAACAGATAACGAGAAGGGAGGAGCTAACAATTAGACAGAAAGCACATGGCACAGGAATAATCAGGAGCCATGTGCTCACATGAAACTAGACTAACAAAACACGAGACAGACAGGAAATGTCATAGCTCTGTCACCACACAGAACTAGTAACAAAAGCAAAAGTGACAGAACCATGACACGAGCATCTAGAAAGAGAAATTTCACACTTCACATCAGAAGGTCTACTCTCTCATCCCTGCATAGAAAAACAAACGTACGAATGAGATGCTAAAATGAAGATGGTTAAAAGCATAATTTTTAAGGAAAATGTACTAATCACACTGAAGCACATTATGACAGAAACCCTTAAGAATATTTAAAAACCATAAATGCAGTGATTAAAAAAACTACCTTTGCAATGTATCTTCCTATGGTGTCCCTATAATTAAAGTCCCATCACAACAATTCAAATCAGAATCACTACAGCAACATGATTTTGGTTCATTTTTAATTTGATAACAGCGACTAAGTGGTAAATTTTTTCATCATATGTTTTTTTTTTTTTTTTTTTTTTTTTTTTTTTTGTGTACGTCTCCAAGTCTAAATCTTAATCTTAATCACTGTCTTGATGGCTAAAACAGCACAATTTTGAAACATGTCAGCAACTTCTAGCAACTGTTAGCTATGCTTAAAATATTTTTAGATTTGTTTTACACAGCGGGGTTAGATGTAGCACAGTGTTACAACTAATCCACCAGGTGTACAACAATAATGAAATGAAAACAGGGAGCCACACAACTTTTCAGGTTTGAGTATTTATTTATATATTTATTTTGTCACATTTAACTTTGTTGGACTTTCACAAACAATGTTGGAATTTAAGTATCAAAGTATGATTTTTTTTTCTCACATTTTTTTACAATGCATTGATCACTTGTTTATTTGTTAAGAATATAGTCTGTTTTTCATGCAATAAACCCTTTAAAATGTGATTTTAAGATTGTTTTTTATTATTATTACTGTTATTATTAATAATAATAATTTTGCATGCAGCTGCCACACACAAATATAATTCAATTGCAATTACAATATTTGATTATTTTATTTATTTATTTATTGTAAAACTGTGCAGCCCTTTCCTGTGCATGTGTGTGTTGCTTGTGTAAAAAAAAAAAAAAAGATGCATCTAACTTAATTATTTTTTTAATAATTGGGCCAAAACCAAAGTGTGTTAGGTTGTGCCCCACTCTCCCCTACTAAGAAAAGTACTGGGTAATCTAAGGTAACTAGTAAAGTACATAGTAAGTACATGGGGAACAGGACTGTAAAATAAAAAGCTACTGACTATCGAACATTGTTTAGTGTGGAATGATAAAACACAGTTCAATTATCTTACAGTTTTTTCCAATTGCTAACACAGTAAAATGACATGCACAGCACAATTATTTAAACTGACACACAGAGAGCAAAACCTCTTCTCAAGTCTCCAAAAGTCTAAACACATTTTCTGCTTTACACACATTTTGCAATTCAAAATGGCACTTTTTAAATGCACTGAACACAGTTCTCTGCATAAGACACAACAATCTGACATAAAGTCACATGTTTGCCATTTCAAAACACTGCCACTCAAAATGACACTACATGAGCCAATTGGCCAATACATGTGCCACCTGGCCAAACACCTCAATGGTTAATTGTTAACACTTCAATCAGGATGTAAGCACTATGAAAAGACCACAGGTGAGCACCTTTTTTTTTACAACAACAATGGAAGACGTTGCAGAGAGGAAGAGGAATAGGAAGAGGAAGAGGGTGAGAATGAGAGGGGGAGGAAGAGTGAGAAGTAGGGGTAGAGCTGGTAGAGGAGTTCATGGCCAACAACTTTCAAAAGAAATCAGAGCAACTTTAGTTGATCATGTCATCAACCATGGGCTGACAGCACCTGTTTACTTCATGAATGGCTGATGTCATACACTAACTGTACAAGTTTCCTGTGCAATGTACTCTACTGTGGGGGAAATATCTTTAGGCTGCATTGTCCAAGCTCTATATATATATATATATATATTTGTTTTTGTATTTCTGAAGAACTTAGAGACGCAAACATGGTGGAGGAAGGGGCCAAATGTTCACCGGGGTTCAGGAAGCTGGCATTGTAAACTTGGTTTTGGAAAATAATGAAATCAGATTACGAGAAATTCAAAGCCACATCATCCAAGACAACACCATATTCAACAACATTCAACGAGTCAGTCTCTCCACATTGGCTCGCATTCTCAAGCGAAACCAAATCAGAATGAAACAACTTTATAAGGTGCCGTTTGAGAGAAACTCTCAAAAAAACAAAGAGGTCAGACGAGCATATGTGACCAGTCACGGAAAGTAGGGACACAAGTCGGTTCTGGGGCATTTTGAGTTATTCACAAATTCTGAAAGTGTAGTATTCAAGCTTTCCAACGATGTGTAACACATGGAAATCTGATAATATTTGGAGAAGTTGTGGCCATTTGAAGGTAGGCACTCAAAAAAACTGAAATGGTAGAAATCTGCTTCTAAAGATTGGCAAGTTCTCACCCTTCTGGGAATGACAATAGGGCTCATTTACATCTCATTTAGATAAGTCATACCCCCTGTAAAGCTCCCCCGTCTCCCCCTCCCCCCTGAATGTACCAATTCAACAATTCTACCATACATCAACGGTACAGTCTTTTTAGTCAGAAATCATGTCAGTGTTGACGTCTGACCATCGATAAAAGAACATATAGACACTTGACAATCTTATTAGATGATTAGATAATTGCATTTGAAATATTTTACTTTCAATAAAACATTTGCAATAGATTTGTAAAAGGTGTTTTTTTATGCATGTTTGACCCGTATTTTTGCTGCATTTACACTGTTCTGACCACTGGGGGTCATCGTGGAGACGGGGGTCGATGATTCGAAGCCTAGACACATAATGGCACATTTGCTTCAACTGTTTGACAAAGTTCCACGAAGCCTTGATCTGCCAAAAACCTGCAAATAAAAGTGTGTGGACAGCCTTAAGATGTTGAATTTCAGAGGAACTATCCTACAGCAAACACTGAACCAGACTATTTAAATGTTGAGCAAGGAATCTCATTGGTTACAGGATCATCAGAAGCCAATCAGCTTGTGTCATTTGGTAATGATGTGTTTGCTTACAGAATGCATGTAAAGGACTGATCATCCTGATCTAGATCCAACCGTGGTCCTGTAGACCCTCAACTCCATTATTTGGAGACAATGAGCGTATGAGCCGCTGTGCCGTGCTGCTTATAAAATCTGCTTATAGATTTTATTCAACAGGAAGAACAGCTCGTTCAGTGAGTTATACGTCATTACGCTATTTCAACGTCATTGCACATGCGCAGTAGCCTGGGTGCCAGCCCGAACCCCGCCCACAACATTTTTTGGTCGGGAAGTTCGGTCTGGACTCGCTCCGTTGAGGAGCTATTATGCCCGAACAAAAATTGTTCGGACCAATCAAATTGTCAGGGCGGGCTTTATACGATGATGGACAGATGAGCAACGGTAACGTAATCATCCACGTCACCAAAGAGCGCTTGATTTGAATTAGTTTACAACAAAGACGACTGCTGCTGGAGAATTGAGATTTCACGAGTTCACATTTACAAATAAGTCAGATAGAATAAATGCGTATATAAGATTTCACACAAATAAGTCGATAGAATAAATGCGTATATGACGTGCTGTCCGAGGAGAGGGCTGTGGGCTCGGTAGCCATACTCCCCCGTATTCCTGGTTGTGAGAGAACAAGCCAAGAGTGAGGATTCGGGGTGGTGGAGGGATGCTGAAAAACTGTCAAGGAGTGTTAGGTAAGTTGACAGAGTGAATATGCTTCCTCATGCTGATAGATAGGGTAACGTTAGACATGGTATTGTTTGATGACAAGTTGATATTGGATTGATTATTTGTACGTGCTCCTCCCGAACTTTGTTTATGAAACATCATGTGTAGATTCCGCCATCGCGTCTGTTCGACAGCGCATTCATTTTAAAAGAGGAACAGAGAGCCGCGACATTTTGTTGGTTGAAAATATGAATGAAGAACATGCGTCATTTACTCCGTTGCTCTGATTGGTTGTAGGTCTATCCAATTGAGTGCAGAGTTTTTTTTTTTTCCTGGTTTGGTTGAGACACGCCCCATAATCAAATCTCTATGGAGAAGTATCAGACTCACATTCTGACTAGAATCTGAGTATGACGACGTCAGGCTACATGCGCAGTCCTTTCAGTTTCGGTTTTCAATCCGATCAAGTGTTTACATGTTCTCTTACGAGAGGTCTCTCGTACTGCGTAAGATATCTTACGCTAGGGGAAAATCCTTTTTCCGCGAGATATTGAAGCCAAAAATTATCCTTAATTTTGTAATAATGCAAAACGCGTTGCGGCAGCATGCAGACATAGGCGAGACAGCTCGCGCGCTTATTGGCTGCTCTGCGGCAACTGCAGCAGCCTATCGAGCGAGGCCTGGCGTGACGCCAGACCCAATCAGGGCACTTCGCGCCCGCTGCGTCACGTCCCGCCGAAATGGGCGTGGTCTAGGCCTATAAATACCGCTCGCAGGCAGCTATTATCTGATTTTTCATCCTTCAAGCGAAGCACACGCATCGCTGGAGCCGGAGAAGAAGCCGCGCCGTCTGAGAGAGAGCACCTTCAGCGGGACGAGTCACTGAAGTCGCTGGCCGCGCCGCCTTCCTGCCTTCCTGCTGCGCTTTCCGGCGCTTATATCCTTCCCTTTATTACACTGTACTTTTGTGTGTGTGTGTCGCCGCCGCGACACACATTCTAAAAGAGCTAGCGTCTTTTTAAAGATGCCTTCCTGCGGCTCGTGCAGAGCCACACTCAGCGACGGGGACCGCCACGTGGTTTGCGTTTCCTGCCTGGGTGAGGAACATGCAGTTCTCGCGCTCGCTGACGGCGGCTGCCCTCACTGCGAGCTGATGGCAATGGCGACTCTGAGGACTCGCCTAGCCTTCTTCACCGAGACTGCTCCCCCGCCCGCCGCGCCGTATAAAGCGCCGTGCCCAGCGGGCCCCGGAACCCTCCCTCAGCCGCCAAAGCTCGCCGGTTCGCCCGCTTGCTTCCCCGGCTTCGTCACCCTCGCTTCCTGACGGACAGCGGCCGCCGTCTGCCGCCGCTTCCGTTGACATCGTGGATGAGGAAGCCCTGCTGGGAGAGGATGATTCCTGCTCTATCCTGGCGTCAGGCAGTGAGGATTGGGCGGGCTCTGAGGACCCCGCGCCCCCTGCCCGCATGTCTTCAGGCAAGAGAGCGTCCATCGAGACGGAGCTCATGCGAGTACTCGCACAGGCCGCGGCGAGCCTCGGCCTCGAGTGGTCTTCGCCTGAGCAGCCCGCTCACAACCGGCTGGATGGATTTTTCCTGCCTGGGGAGCGCGCTTCGCCTGCATCCAGACCGGCGCCTTTTCTTCCTGAGTTACACGAAGAAGTCGCCAAGTCCTGGAACGCCCCCTATTCGGCTAAAGTGCGTCCTGCTGTTTCTTTGGCATTCTCCGCTGTTGACGATGCCAAGAACAAAGGATACCTTTCGCTGCCGCCGGTCGAAGAGGCGATAGCGGCCCACTTATGCCCGCCCTCTGCTGGACGGCGTGCTAAGTCGGCCCTACCCTCTAAAGCTTGCCGCATGACGTCAAGCCTGCTCCACCGCGCTTTCTCCGCCGCCGGGCAAGCTGCGTCAGCGCTGCACACCATGGCAACGCTTCAGATCTTCCAGGCCGATCTCCTCCGTAAGCTGGATGAGGAAGGGCCTGACGCGATCTGCGTGCCGGACTTAAGGAGTGCCACGGACCTCGCTCTCCGTGCTACTAAGTCTGCAGCGCAAGCCATTGGACGGAATATGGCCTCTCTCACCGTGACTGAGAGACATCTTTGGCTGACGCTCTCGGAAATGGCCGAGTCTGAGCGCACCGCGTTCCTCGACGCCCCGCTTTCCGCCACAGGCCTCTTTGGATCCTCCGTCAAGGATTTCGCGGAGAGATTCGCAGAGGTACAGAAAGCGTCACAGGCTATGAAGCACTTCCTCCCGAAGCGCTCCAGCTCTGCAGCAGGCCGTGCGAAACCGTCTGCTCAGAGCTCACAGCCACAGCCACCGTCCACTGCCTCCACTTCACAGCGCCGCCAGGCCCGAAGCGCGAGACCGCGCTCCCGCTCATCCGGTCGCCGCCCCGCTGTACGTGGCCCGCAACCTAGGATTACGGTGAAGCCCGAGGCCCCGAAGTCGTCCTAGCACAGCTAGGAAAACGACGGTGTTTAAGTCCCGCTGCGGCCAGACTCACACCAAAGCTATTCGCTCGTCCAGTTCCAGCAAATGTGACTGTTCCAGTGTTTTCTGCAGCCAACAAGTCGGTTCTGTCACCCGCTTGCCTGCACACAAATGCCGTTTTCACGGCTACCCAGATAAATCCCCAAAAGAGTGTATTTTCTGGTGTCCCGGCCACGGCCGATGGTGTTTCATGTGTAGTAAGAATGCCCACTGCCCAGTGCCCATCCCTACACACAAGCACAGCCTGTCACACAGGGCTCGCGCACATAAAACCGACTCAGATCGGTTGCGCTTCAAACATGGTGAAAGTGCCCACTACCCAGTGCCCACTAACACCGCGTTGTGCATGTCTCACGGTTTCTGTAAAAACGAAACCAACGTGCACTCGCTTCACGCAAGCGAACGATGTTTTCGGTGTGATAAATGTGCCCGCTGTCCCGCGCCCACATCCACACATAGACATGACAGTTCCCACGGGAACCGCCCAGCCCTCCCCCTCGCGGCTGACCACCGCAGAGGAGTCGAGCGCGGGCAATCTGCCCGCTGTTATCAGCGCGCCCCATGCCTCAAATGTCACGAGCGCGATGCTTGTGTTGCAGCACGCCGAAGCCTCTCCATCGCTGAGCGAGCGGAGCGCGCTTCGTATTCAACCCCTAGCTATCCATGCAGACGCATGGGCAAAGCTGCCCGGGGTTTCGAAGTGGGTGCTGAACATTATAAAAAGAGGCTATTCGCTGCAGTTTCGCCGACGCCCTCGCCGCTATGTGGCGCGCGTCGAGACCACGGTAAAAACAGAAGTAGCACATTTACTTCGAGCCGAAGTGACGAAACTATTGAGCAAAGGGGCCATAGAGCCTCTCTCTCAAGTTCAGAGCGAAGGAGGGCTATACAGCAGATACTTCCTGGTACCGAAAAAAGACGGGGGTCTCAGACCCATACTAGATCTAAGGCAACTGAACAAAGTGCTTGTGAAGCGACAGTTCAGGATGCTCACGACCAGACAAATCCTTGTGCAGATTCGCCAAGGAGATTGGTTTGTGTCAATAGATCTGAAAGACGCGTATTTTCAAATACAGATAGCGTCACGTCACAGGCGATATTTGAGATTCGCCTTCGAGGGCCAGGCATATCAGTACACAGTCCTGCCATTCGGTTTGTCCCTGGCACCCCGTACATTTACGAAGTGCATGGACGCGGCGCTCGCACCCCTCAGAATGAGAGGCATACGAGTGCTGAACTATTTGGACGATTGGCTGATTCTAGCGCAATCTCGCGCAGTGCTCATAGAACACACGACCATTTTACTCGATCACCTCGAGGATTTGGGTCTCAGTGTCAATTGGGCGAAGAGCTCTCTGTTACCCAGTCAGAAGATATCTTTCCTGGGCACAGAATTGGACTCGCTGTCCATGATAGCGCGACTATCACCACAGCGCGCGGTAGACATTCAACGCACAGCGAACGCGTTTCACTGCAGCGCGTCTGTCCCGCTCAAGAAATTTCAGAAGATACTAGGTCTCATGGCCTCAGCATCGTCAGTGCTCCAGCTGGGCCTGCTCCGCATGCGCCCGCTGCAGTTTTGGCTGAAAGCGCGAGTCCCACGCAGAGCGTGGGCATCCGGTTCGCTTCGCCTCAGGGTCAATCAGAAGTGCGTCACAGCTCTGAAACCTTGGAGAGCGAACGACTGGTACCAATTAGGTGTAAGCCTGGGGACTTCCTCGAGGGTGAAAGTGGTGTCCACGGACGCGTCCACCTCGGGATGGGGAGCGCTGCTCGAGGGCAGACCGTTCTTCGGCCAGTGGTCGGAACGGGAGAAGCTCCTGCACATAAACTGCCTCGAAATGCTGGCAGTAGACAACGCGCTGACGCGTTTTTGTCCCCAGATAAAAGGACGCCACGTCTTGGTCCGTTCGGACAACATGTCTGTGGTGTCCTACATAAATCACCAGGGCGGCCTCAGGTCCAAGAACCTGTACAGGCTGGCAGAACGCCTCCTGGTATGGGCTCAGTGCAACCTGCGCTCGCTCAGAGCAGCGCACGTGCCAGGGCTCCTGAACATAGGACCGGACAGACTGTCCAGGAACAATGTTCCGGCAGGCGAGTGGTCTCTACACCCACAGACAGTCCAACTGCTGTGGAAGAAATTCGGCAGAGCGGAAGTAGACCTGTTTGCGTCTCAAGAAAACGCTCACTGTCAGGAATTTTTCTCAAAGAGCAGGAGCGCGCTGGCCCATGTGTGGCCCCGCCGCCCGCTCTATGCTTTTCCCCCCGTCTCTCTCCTGCCTCAGGTGATAGAACGGATCAGGGAAGAAGGATGCTCAGTACTGCTGGTGGCACCGTTCTGGAAAAACCAACCTTGGTTCCCAGTCGTGATGCAGTTAGCAAGTACTGCCCCGTGGCCAGTACCAGTGAGGAGAGACCTCCTCTCACAGGCCCACGGTTCGATCTGGCATCCTCACCCGGAACTGTGGTCCCTTCATGTCTGGGCCATCAACGGGTACATGTTGGACTCCCTGAAGGAGTATTAAACACGATCACGCAGGCTAGAGCTCCGTCTACGAGACGACTCTATTCCTCGAAATGGTCAGTGTTTTCGGGCTGGTGCACAGCCCGTGGTGTGTCACCCACAGACTGTGGTGTGGCGGAGGTGCTTTCCTTCCTACAAGAGCTGTTGGATGGGGGCAGGGCCCCCTCCACGCTCAAAGTTTATGTGGCGGCTATAGCAGCGTTCTCAGAAACAACGCTTGGTCAGTCAATAGGAAGGAACGATTTAGTCATCCGCTTCCTTAGAGGGGCTAAGAGACTGAATCCTCCCAGACCTCCCTCAGTCCCCGTATGGGACCTTTCTACGGTTCTGGAAGCCATGAAAGGTGCGCCATTTGAGCCTTTACAGTCAATCGATTTGAAACACCTGTCTTTCAAGACGGTGTTTTTGCTGGCTCTCGCTTCGGTGAAGCGCATAGGGGATCTGCACGCGCTCTCTGTGAGCGCGGCGTGCATGGAGTTTGGGCCTAATGACTCGAAAGTTATACTCAAACCTAAGCACGGTTATGTTCCGAAATCCCTCAACACACCGTTTAGGGCGCAGGTTATCTCCCTGTCAGCCCTACCGGTCCCTGATGAGGAAAGAGACGCGAGCCTCCTCTGCCCAGTCAGGGCATTACGAGCTTATGTGTCTCGCTCGTCTGGTTTCAGACAGACGGAGCAGCTCTTTGTTTCGTTTAGCGGACGTTCTAAGGGACTAGCCGCGTCGAAACAGAGCCTATCCAGATGGATAGTTGATGCTATAGCGCTGGCATACGCCTCCAAGGGCATGCAGTGCCCGTTGGGTGTCAGAGCGCACTCCACGAGAGGCATGGCCTCTTCGTGGGCCTGGTCAAGTGGGATTGCCTTGCAAGATATTTGTATGGCGGCAGGCTGGGCCTCCCCGTCTACATTTATAAGGTTTTATAACCTAGAGGTTCCCGCCCTGCAGGCCAGGCTGCTGTCGGTCTAAGTTTACCAGTATTGTCTGACCTGATGCGATCAGCTCAGAATGCTGCGTCTACTGAGCACAGCTCAATGTTCGACAGTAAAAAAGTAGCAGCACGAGATGTGCCTGGGCAAACTGTGTAAGACCCACATTCCCCCATCAGTTCAGGCAGTACCCCGCCCTGTCTGTATGATGAAATTCGCGTCTCAGCGACGCTACCATATGTGGAAGAGTGCGGCTTCGCCCCTCCCTCTTCCTGGACTCCCTGTGAGTTCCCTGAGTGATTGTGCACTATATGTACCCCGGGCTTTCGCCCTTGGGTCTTTGGTGTCAGATCTCAGCATGCACGGCGTTTTGCATTGGGTCCCCTAGCGTAAGATATCTTACGCAGTACGAGAGACCTCTCGTAAGAGAACGTACTCGGTTACTAACGTAACCTCGGTTCTCTCTAGAAGAGGGAACGAGTACTGCGTATCTTGCCGTGCATGCACACGCTCTGGTTGCTTCGATGATGAAAAACCAGATAATAGCTGCCTGCGAGCGGTATTTATAGGCCTAGACCACGCCCATTTCGGCGGGACGTGATGCAGCGGGCGCGAAGTGCCCTGATTGGGTCTGGCGTCACGCCAGGCCTCGCTCGATAGGCTGCTGCAGTTGCCGCAGAGCAGCCAATAGGCGCGCGAGCTGTCTCGCCTATGTCTGCATGCTGCCGCAACGCGTTTTGCATTATTACAAAATTAAGGATAATTTTTGGCTTCAATATCTCGCGGAAAAAGGATTTTCCCCTAGCGTAAGATATCTTACGCAGTACTCGTTCCCTCTTCTAGAGAGAACCAAGGTTACGTTAGTAACCGAGTACGTTTTTTACCACTGCGGTGGTAATGGACCAACTACCTGCGGTGGTACTGGACCAACTACCTGCGGTGGTAATGGACCAACTACCTGCGGTGGTACTGGACCAACTACCTGCGGTGGTAATGGACCAACTACCTGCGGTGGTAATGGACCAACTACCTGCGGTGGTTGGGGGGTTGTTTTGAAAAAAAAAAAAAAAAATAGTGTTTATTTGATTCCGCCAAAGAAGCAACACACTAAAGCCTGTAAATCATTGAAATAAATATCAGTAAATATTGGAAACTTAAATAATATAATAAAGTTAAATCTATAAAAAAAAAAAAAGTTTGTTTAATAAATTCCACACAAAGATTTTTCATGCGTATTCCACATGAAGCCATACCGCACTGCGCTTTGAGAGGGATGTGGGACACGAGGAGGAAAGAGACCATCGATCTATTTTCTGATATCTTCATGTTTTCTACTTGTTGTAAAAGGTATGAAGAGCGAATTTAATCTTCCACAGGGGCAAGACATTTAAGCTATGTTTGATATTGCGCTGCCAGAGAAAGCGAAAATAAAAATCACCCGCATGCGTGAAACGCGCTTTACAAATGAACTTGACGTGCCTTACATAATAACAAGCACAAACTGTGTTAAAATGAATCTGACGTGCAAGTAAAAATGTAGGCGATCTGTCCTACAACGTTTTTCTACTTTACCACAATAAAGAATATGAATAGGCCTAATTAAAAGCGAACCTAGGAAGAAACGTTTATAATTATAATCCCCTTAGAAAATCGAGACGTGAGTGAAGATTTGGGGGGAAAAACAAGAGATTACATGCAGAAATGAGTCACAATTTTTGAATATTCGATTAGTTTATTTAATTATAGAAAAAATAAAAATGTTTTTGGTGCTAATGTGGTGGTGACGCGTTCATATAATTATGCCCTACGTTCTGTAATAAGGTCCTGTGTCATGAAAGATATTCCTTTTGTATGATCACGTATCTGATCGCATCCAACTGCACAGCATCGCTCGGGCATGATAGGAATATTTCGCGACGAGCTGTAGTATCACCACGGCGGTTTAGCATTTTCTATTCCGTCAAGATGGCTGCTCCAAGTGGCGTGACGTCACGCGGGACGTCCCTATAGAGGATCGTGTCTCTTTAGAGGACTTGGAGGAAACCACACGACTCGGTATGGATTATGCCTGTTTCACACATAGGCTTCTCCATTTGCAGTGCGTATGCGTCGCAGGAGCAGCATTATTGTGTTTTCACGGATGCTGCGTTTGCAGTGCGCAACTGATCCACGGCTTTACCACAAACACAAGATTTATAAGCTATTTTTATTATCAGCATTTTTATAAAATAATATAAAAAAGTTTTATCAGCATTGCAATTCTATTTGTACACAGTAGCCTATATAGGTCTACACTATTACACAGTAGAGCCTATTCATGTGTAAACGAATACATTTAAAAAAAAAAGTATTATTTAATGCATTAGCCTACTTCTATATAGATTTATATATTAAGTTGCTCAAGCAAGTGGCAAAACATTTAAACATGAACTTATGTTGATATTGCAAACATTTTAAATTAAAACATACAAATGACAAAAACAGCCGTCTCTCATACCTTTTCTTTTGCATTTAAATCTTTATACAAAAAATATTGTGGGTCACAAATAACTTTTTTCCTCCTCCACGAAGTGCCGTCCATTATGTCGTGTTGTTGAGGATCTACTGTGTAGTTTTCTATTAATTAGTTCCCCAAAAACACTCTCTCTTCAGTAGATCCAGACTATAACTGAAAGCGGTTTGAGTTTTTCTTTGTTCAGATGGCACACTAAATATGGGCTGGAGCTCTTCATTTTGAACTCTCAAAGTGCATCAGATTTATGAATTTAACATTAAAATGCACAACATTTTCTTCTGGAGGAGGGCATGCCCCCGAACCCCCTGGAGGACCCGAGGTCACCCACCACAGTTTTACTAAAACTCCTGTGAGAAACACTGGTACTGCTCTGCCAGCGCCGCTTACAGCTTGTGTTAGGACTCATCACTGTGGAGTATACTTCAATTGTTTTAATAAATTATTATTATTATTTTTTTTTTTTGTTATTTCATCTGTTAACTGTATCTGTTATCCATTTGTTGACTTCAGCTCAGCATTCAACACTGTCATCCCAACTAAGTTAATAGCCAAACTTGGAGACCTGGGCTTCAACACCTCCATGTGCAACTGGATTTTGGACTTCTTGACCAACAGACCCCAGAATGTTCGATCAGGCTCCAACTGCTCCACATCCATCACACTCAACACTGGTGTACCACAGGGCTGTGTGCTAAGCCCGTTCCTCTACTCCCTCTTCACCTCCGACTGCAAGCCTGTGTACGGATCTAATTCCATCGTCAAGTTTGCGGACGACACTACGGTGATTGGTCTCATCAGCAACAACGATGAGACTGCCTATAGGGAGGAGATCAAGCACCTGGCCACATGGTGCACCGAAAATAACCAGCTCCTCAACACCACCAAAACGAAGGAGCTCATCGTGGACTTCAGGAAAGTGTCAAGAGGCACACACGACACCATCCACATCAATGGAATGGCTGTTGAGCGTGTCTCCAGTTTCAAGTTCCTGGGGATCCACATCTCGGCGGACATGACCTGGACAACCAACACCTCCAGCCTGGTCAAGAAGGCTCACCAGCGCCTTTTCTTCCTGAGGACACTCAGGAATAATCAGCTTTCCTCCACTATCCTGGTGAACTTCTATCGCTGTGCAATAGAAAGCATCCTGACCAACTGTGCTACAGTGTGGTATGGGAGCTGTTCTGTTGCAGAGCGCAAGGCACTGCAGCGGGTGGTGAAAACCGCCCAGCGCATCACTGGGACTCCACTACCTGCCATCGAGCACATCCAGAGGAAACGCTGTCTGCATCGAGCTCGCAGCATCCTTAAGGACTCCTCTCACCCAGCCCACAGGCTGTTTTCTCTCCTGCCCTCCGGCAGGCGTTTCAGGTGCCTCCGGACCAGGACCAGCAGACTAAAGAACAGTTTTTTCCCCAGAGCTGTCTCTTTATTAAACTCTAACCCTCATTGATCCCACTCCCCTCATATACTGATTGACTCTCCTCTCCCTCCTCACACCTGCCTCCATTTTGTTATTTGCAATACTATAATGTTCATTTGCACTGCTGACTGTTATTACAGTAACAACTGTTTACATATGCATCTTGCACTACTACCTTGACTGGAATATGCTCAATTTGCACTGCCGACTGTTTATTTACAGTACCGACTGTTTATATATACATTGCAATATCGTACCTTAACTGTAATATGCAATTACTTTCCACTGCACTTTCACTCGGATAGCTTCTGTCCAAACTTTATTTGCACTACTTTAAATCCATTGTTATACTGCTCATTAGCCTAACTTATACATATATCTATTTGTTAAATTCTGTTTATAGTAATAGCCATCTGTATATTATGCTCACATTCTGTTTATAGTAACAGCCATCTGTATATATATTCATAGTACATATCTATCTGTAAAATTCTGTTTATAGTAACAGCCATCTGTATATTATATTCAGTACATATCTATCTGTAAACATTCTGTTTATAGTAATAGCCATCTGTATATTATTATATTCAGTACATATCTAGCTGTAAACTCTGTTCACAGTAATAGTTATCTGTATATTATATTCATAGGACAATCTATCTGTAAATTTTTGTTTATAATAGTATTCAACTCTATATTTATTCAGTACATATCCATGTTCTGCACTTATGGAACCACTGTATATCCTGCACTTGCTGCTATTGCACTTCTGGTTAGACCTAAACTGCATTTCGTTGCCTTGTACCTGTACTTGTGTAATGACAATAAAGTTGAATCTAATCTAATCTAATCTAATCTAACTCTCACTCGTTCCTACTAAAATAGGAGTTGGTATATATATTCAAGGGCGTGCAAAAGATGGTTGGTGTTTATGATCATATGTAGTGGGCCGGTCTGGGCCAAAATGCCAGGGCCGATTTTTGTTTGTCCCAGTCCAGCCCTGCGAGTGTCCTGGCATACAATATTATGCACAACTTCTAATTTCCTTAAATCTTTTTATCAGAGATGAATATGTTACCGTGAACACAATAGACACGTTCATAGGAAATACCCTAGGTTTAAATAAACCACAACTATCAATATACAACATATACAACATACCCTCTAATACTCACAGGTTGCTTTATTGCTGCAAATAACTATATCAGTGAGTTTTTGATTGAACTTTGCTCACTGTAAGTTGTGTTGGGCTTCTTCTAATCTCATGTTCAGTGTAACTCATAGAGTGCTTTATAGACGACAGACAAGAGGGTAACTACAGTGTCTGAACCACAAGCCCTCAGATGCAGAAAATGAGTCGTCTCTGAGAAGTGATCGTCCTCTTGAAGATGAAGATGTGACACTCAAACTCTTCTGTGTCTTTGCTTCAGCCGTTTGTAGGCCTGAGTTTGTAAATCATGCATTATTCACTTCTGCACATTGCTTTTCCATAACTTTTGTGATGCTTATTTATTTAGTGATGTAATATCCATGTACATTTCGGTAATACAAGTATAACATAAATGTTCTACAGAAATGTATAAATATAGCTCTGCCATAGCATTTCACTGATCCTTCATGTATTAATGCATTTTGTTCAAAAGATTATACATGCTGCTGTACTTGTTTAATGTACTTTAGGTATTTACTTTGCAATGTACACAACAAGATAGTAGATTAATCTGTTCTTGATATCAAAGTGTGTCTTAACATTTATATATTAAATTATTTTTGCACTTTTAATATATAATTTTTGATTGTAAGGGTGGATTTCCTGCAGGGGTTCAAGCTGCAAGACTGCAGAAGAAATGTTATCAGCAAGATGGTAGAAAACTGTACATTTATTGTCTATTCCACCCACTGCTACTTTTACCAACGGCGGTAGCACTTCAAGGTCAATACCAAATCAAAACTATTTAGCACATAATTTGTAATTGAAAAGGTTTAATGACAAAATATAGAGTAAAAGGAAAGAGGAGGTAAAGCGAGAGAGAGACCCAAGAAAGGGACCCAGAGAAGAAGAGAGCCAGAGCACCAAAGAGCCTTTTCCTGACCATGTGACTAAAACCCAAATGTGAGACATTCAAACTGACCAATAAGATAATTACAACTTCCCCCACTGTACTAAAGCTGTGACAATTCATCCAGTGGCGGTTCTAGGATTTTTCTGTAACAGGGGCCATTAAGGGGCCACATGTTACATTCAGGGGCCAAGTACAGGGTACATTCAAGCACACAAAATAATTTATTCAGTACGTGCAAATACATTTCGGCAGTCATTCCTTTTTCAAACGCTCTAATAAAAAATTATTAGCCAGTAAAGTTCTTAATGATTTTTTTCATTTATTTTTACTGTGCATAAAGGACACAATGCATAAACCTCACACATACACACACACACACACACACACACACACACACTAAAGAACAGCACAGCGATTAATTAATCAAATACAATACAATTTACAGTGTGGATATATTTACCTAAACATTTGTTTCTTATTTCTCATCTTTTTCACATATTGTCAGAAAAACAAATAGCCTTTTTTGATGAGATAAACAATTTTGAACATGCAAAGCAGAATTAACATACTGTAGGAGCAACAACTTGCACCTCCCAGCTTAAACATCTCTCTCTCTTTATCTTTCTCTTTCTCTCACTCAATTTCTTTCACTTGCTCATTCACACATACACACACCCATACACACACCCATACACACATTCACCTCAAAAAAGAAGAATTCTCCGATTGCTATGCTTGGAGCTGAAACGCCTGACAAATTCATCCAAATCTAATGACCTGGCCCGTCAGGATTCAATGCTTAGGACACCCAAGTGACTCAAACGGGCATCACCCATGGTTGTCCTCAAGTGGTTTTTAATAAGTGCTAGAGCTGAAAAGCTTCTCTCACATGAAGCACTGCTTAGCGGTATTACTACAGCAATCTTGCAAAGCCTGAAAAGCTCACGGAACACCTCTTTGAAAGGCTCCAGAAAAGCAACAAACTCAAGGAGCGTGGTCAGTCTCTGCATTCCACTTTTCTCTTTCCTATCCAGCACTCTCTTGATCTGATACAGCTCATTTGACAAGTCCTCAACATTTGAGTCAAAAATCTTTGCAAAGGAAAAAAGAGCCTCTTCCTGTAAAAAGGTAACACTTTGTGGGTGAAGTGCTTGAATTCCCTTCATTATTTTGCAGTTGGGTTTAGAGAACCGTCTTTGCAACTCACCAGCCATTGAATCAAGCTCCGGGTAGAACACATGTCTCTTAAAGCTTTCCCCATCATCTTTATTGACTCTACGCTCACCACATGGTGCATTTATTATGTAATCACACAATCGTGTGTTCATCTTTGGCTGCCTCTTCTCAGTATTTTCTAAGCTGAGGTCACATTTTACAGCCATTTCCTCAAACTCTTTCCACAGAGCCTCAAAATAGGCCTCACTCCTGTATTGCTCTAATGTAGTGGGTCTCAACGGGGACGGTAACGCCCCCCAGGGGGCGTTCAGAGAACAACGGGGGGCGTTGGAAGCAAGATTTTTGAAAGGGGGGCGTTCAGGTCTTAATGGGGGGCGTTCACGAGTTTAAATATGTAACGTAAATTTTTGTTCATTTACTTTTATTCATTTTAAGCATTTAGTAATTTAGTTGTAATAAACACTTTAAGTGGGCTATTTAAAAAGTGTTAGGACTACGTTTTTGTTAAATTATGTTGTAAAACATATGCGCAGAGTGCGATATCATATTGTGTGTGCACGCGCATCCATGGTGTGCGTGAAAGATTACGTCAGCGGCGCTCAAAAAAAAACAAAAAAAAACAAAACCTTCGTCCACAGCCGCTCTACTCCTGACCGCAAGTCCACCGTCAGTGTTGTAGGTAGGCACTAGGCAGGTTTTTTGTGTTCATTTCTATTGCATTACGATTGAAAGCAGTATCAATAATTTCAAAACTATGATGTGCAGACAAGTTCGGGTATGTGTTTGCTTTGAGTGTTCTCACCGCGCGCGCTTGTTGTGATTCGCGGAGTTTTGACGAGTTGTATTTTGACGACTTGATATTATTTCTTATTCAAAAGTTTAGAATGTCTAGCATTCTAAAATCTTCCAGTTTAAAGCTACATGTAGCCTATCGTTACTTTTGCAACGACTCTATTATTTATCCAGTCATAGAGCAGCGCTCAAGCACTGACTAGAATCCAGCGCTGACACGAACCAGCATTCACAAGCTCAAAAATGCGTTTCGCGCTGACAACAATCCGGTGGTGCCGAGAATCCAGCGCTGACTAGAATCACGCAGCGGAGGAATGGAAAGTTGACAAGCCATTAAAAAGTATTGACTTAAGAAACACTTAGATTTTTTCAAATATTTTCAATAAATCATGTTCCCAGTCACTCTGGCGACGAATTTTAAAATGAATTAAACTATATTCTATTTATAAGGTAAAACTTTTACATTTTTAGTCATCAACTAATTCCAATCCCTAATGCCAAAATGTTTTCTTGTTCACAGAGTAATTTACTGGTCAGGCATTATTGTTAACTCGCAAGACAGTAAAGAGAAAATGACAATTTGATGGATAATTTAAATATATTCTGCAATCACATTTTGGTAATGTATTCATTCCGCCGTCACATCTGAGCGCGAAACACTGCTTGGGTAGTTTCAAGATAAAAATAATTAATAATACAATAATAACTTAATTGTTCATATGTGTTTCATCTTGTTAGAAGATTTTTTTTACTGATTATGAACACAAATTAATCACGACAAACCAAATTAATTGTAGGCTAATTGTATTAATTATACCATTTATGAAAACAAGCTGATACAAAGGTATTTTAGGCCTTCAATTCTAGCATAATTTTTCATGAAAAATCATGATTGTATTTATTTATTTTTCGTAAGGTTAATGTAAGCAGCTTCTTGCAATACTCTCCTAAATGCGTAATAAAACCTAAGTGCAAACATTACCGCTTTAATGACTGTCCTTTATTTTTTAGTGCATTTGTTTTACAATATATGGGATTAATATTATAACTATTATTATGTAGTAGTGTAATGTAGACACAACTAAAAAGGTTTGAGTTTTTTGTTTGTTTAATTTGCACACAATATGGGTTGGCACTTTTAATTTTGAACTCTCAAAGTGCACCAGATTTATTGAATTTAACATTAAAATGCACAAAATTTTCTTACAGGAGGGCATGCCCCCGAACCCCCCTAGAAGGCCGAGGTCCACTCACCACAGATTTACCAAAAATCCTGTGAGAAACAATGGTATTGCTATGCCAATACAGTTTATAGGTTGTTTTTTTTAGCTTTTTTTTTTATGAATCTCTGTGGGGTATTGTTCAATTGTATTAATAAAACACAATTTTGCACTTATTTCATCTGTTAACTCTCACTCGTAACTGGGCGCTCATTAGTTTACGGGTGGGGGGCGTTCAGGGGTTTGGATATTAGATAGATATTCAGGGGTTTGGATATTATGCTGGCCCAAAAAAGGTTGAGAACCACTGCTCTAATGTGTCCAGCAATGATTCTACAAGAGTGACTGCTGCTGCTAGATCCAGTGAGGGGGACTGTAACATGTCAGACAAAAATTTGGACTGTCCCAGGACTTTGTTGAATGTCACTAGAACACCAATGAAACTAACATCAAGTTGAGCTAATAAACCACGAGCATCTGTTGCCCGATCACCATCCTTTTCCTGCCCAATTTGCTGAAGAACACGGTACACTGCTGGAAGTCTATCAAGCATATTGCGACAGGCTGAAAATCTGCAAGCCCACCTGGTGTCACTTAATGAAGGCATTTCACGGGGCTGACCACCATACATCTCTTTCTGTATGTCATGCCATTTTGTGTGCACGTAAGATCCTGATAGGAAATTATGTAATTTCTGCATGAGTGAAAAAAAGCAACCTGCCTCAGTCACCGATTTAACACTATCCACAATCACAAGATTTAAGCAGTGAGCCTTACAATGCACATAAAAGGCATATTTTGCTACCTCCTGAATTCTTGTGCAAACGCCAGAGTGCTTGCCACTCATGACGGCAGCTTCATCGTAGCCCTGTCCAACGAGGTTGCTACGATACTTCAGCCCATGTTTTTCCAAGCATTTTATAATCAGTCTACTTAGACCCGCTGCATCAAGCTGTTCGGCATTCACAAAGTCAAGAAAGCTCTCGTTGATGGTACCATTATAATAATACCTCACAAACAAAAGACATCTGCTCTTTCTTTTGCAGGTCTTTTGTTTCGTCTGTGATTATGCTGAAGACCTCGCTTTGTTTAACTTCCTTGATTATGTCAAGTTGAACCATCTCTGCAAGCGTTTCTAAAATTTCATTTTGAATGTTCTTACTGGTGTATTTTGCATTCCCATGTGCATTCATGCGTTTCTCAATTAATGAATCGTGCTGTGCAATTGCATCCAAGATGGCTAAGAAATTGCTGGGGTTATCCGAGCCTTCAGATTCCCTGTGTCCACGCTGAGAAATGTTTTGAACAGCTGTTAAGGGCAGCACCTGAGCAATGGTTTTGATATATATCTGGTTCTCTCTAACTCTTTTTTTCCCTTTCTTTGTTTATTGATTCGATCATAGAGTTTTTTTTTTTCAATGACTAATTTGTGCTGTGTCCAAGCAAACACAGCACTTCTGTGATGCTCTGATCTGCAATGATCTCTAAAGCCACCATTTCTGCACAGTGCTTTTTTCCAATTAGAGAACCCTGATTCTGACCTGAATATAGACATTGGGGCATTTGGGAGCGAAAAGTGGCGACAAGGGTAGCAAAAAACAGAGTCTCTAGAGACAGAATGCTCCAGTCACATAAAGTCTTTGTACCAGGTCTCAATGAATGCTCTCTTCCTGTTCCCGTGCTGTGTCTTGGGGAAGACCTTGAGGACAGGTTGCACTGGACCATCTGCTCTGGACTGGGAAATGTCTGGAGAGAAGCAAAAAATGTTTTTTTAAATATATATATTTTTAGAACTTCTTTCTGAATTCCACCTTTTAAGTTTCATAATCATGTCGTCGCTTATAAACGGTAAATTATTGTTAATCAATGCATAGTTTGTTAAATGTCCATTGAGAACTTCAACAGGATGAAAAATAGGCATACCATCAGGTCCAGGTGGAGCAGCACAACTTCTCTGCACCGAGCCCTCTGCTAGGCCCCGGGAAATGTCTACAAGAAGCAAATGAAAACAATTAAACATAACCAGAGTCAGTACCACATACATTGCCTGTAATGTTTCTCTCATCTTATTTAAAATATGCACACAGTAAGAAGATAGTAGCTTACTGTTGGAAGCAGCACTATCTGGGGACTCTGGTCTGGGTGGTTCTGGAGATTGTGGGTTGAAATCATCAGGTTCACTCTCATTCTGGCTTTCATCATCTGAGCCTGTGCCTTCACATAGAGCTAAAACAGAAATATGTGTCACAAAAAATAATCCATGCTTCTATTCAACATGCCATCTGACAACTATAAATGTAGTTCTGTTTAAGAAATAAAATAATAAAATGCAAACCATACAACATTAATCATGTTAACCTAGAAAGGGTAACAATGACAGCTAAAGTTGAACTGTAAGGTTACTTGACATCAGCATTCTTCTGAAAATTAGGTTAATATGAGCAGTTATTGCTAACTTTCTGGTACTAGCTGCTAGCAGAAACATTCATTTTGGCATCATTATTTTCAGACCCTCAGCAAGCAGTACATTTCTCCTCGTTGCAATTTCAATGAATACCATTTTATACATTGCATTGTGTGTCTATCATCTGGCTTTGCCTACATCATGTTTTCTCTGACCTGGTGAAGGTGGGTTTGGGCTACCCTGGTCCTCAGCCTGCGTTGTCGACCGTACTCTGCTGCCTGCTGGTTGATTCTGTCCTCTCCTTTCTAAAACCCTCACCTTCAGTGGTATCATTGGTTAATTTTGTACAAAAACCCTCTGAATGGCTCCCTGTGTCTGTCCCTTTTTTTTCATGCTCACTATATCTGCCAAACACGATAGTTAACATTATCACAAAGGTCTAATTACATACGGTTTAGTGCATGCAAAAACTCTAAAGCTAGCGCCACAGACGTTTGACAGTCCCTCCAGTTTTTCGCGATTGCTGAATATGACGCAAAATCAACAAAATGTTGAATTTTTTGCGATCCTGCATAATTCCTAATTTAACCGCAAAATAATCACAAAAATAAAAAAGACCTCACAAAACTATATATTTTTTATAAATAAAAATTATATTTTTTATAATCTAAAAATTATAAATCACTCAATTGAAAAAGCTCTAGTTTAATTAAAGTTTCAATGCATTTTTACGTGGATACAGATGTTGCGGGAAAAGGGGAAACTCCTTTTCCTGGATTTACTGAAGCCTATAATGTAAACGCATTTTGCAGCTGCACAGCGAGTGTCTGGCTCACTCATTGGCTGTGCTGCGGCAACTGCACATCCAATGGCGCGGGCGCCTCTGACTTGTGTGCCAATGAGCTAGCATCACGCCATTACACGTCAGAGCCCGCCAAGGGTAACAAGGTGTAATGTATACGTTGGACAGGGCTACGATGTATACTTTTCTTTACCGTTTTTTGGGGGTGGGTTTCGTCCCGGTGGAATTATTCTTCCAGCTATTTTGGGGGGTCGGCTGCGCCCCTGCCTTCGTCTTCAGGCAGGAAATGCAGAGTCTGGACCCTCGGATTATGAGCTACGGACGGGGCCTACGCCAAAGAACTTTATATCATAATATTTGCTTGCTGGGCTGTTAATAAATGTAGACTTGTTATGGTATTTTGCCTCCCGAGTCTTTCTGGTAGAACTGACAAGTTCATTTTCTATCTCACGCCACAGTTCAGCTTTTGCCACACGGTTGACATAACATTTGTCGTTTACTTGCTTCGTCAGCTCCGGGGGGTTTTCTCGTGCACTGGTTCGCTAGATCAACAGCCAATCAGAATGATCAGATGGCCCGACTGACTGACCCTAATATAAGACCTAACCCCTTCTTCTAACCCTAATTTATGGAGTGAGTAGCTTTTCATTTCATAAACAACCATGTAGGAAAACACATCATGGTCATATTCCAGGATGACAAAGCCAAGATTCATCAGGCTCAAACTGTAAGAGAATGGTTGGGAGGAGCATGAAGAATCATTTTCACAGCTGGTCAAGTCAAACACAGGCAGGCAGTCCGTACAAACAGACAAACAAACAAACAAAACTGGCAGGGGGCAGAGGCAAGAGAGTAATCTAC
The DNA here is from genome assembly GCA_021554675.1 of Leuciscus idus. Lineage (NCBI taxonomy): Eukaryota > Metazoa > Chordata > Actinopteri > Cypriniformes > Leuciscidae > Leuciscus > Leuciscus idus. The sequence continues at coordinate 30,768,389 of CM038643.1, read as the reverse complement.
GGAACAGGCAAGAAATCCAAAAACCAAGAGACATGAAACCAGGGAGAATGCTCAGAATTGCAGTGTGACACTAAAACAAGACTTTGCAGGGAAAGAATGAGTGTACAAGGTATAAAAAGGCTGAGACTAACAGGGTAAACAAGATAACAAGGGGGCGTGGTAAATCAGAAACACCTGGGGAGACTAATCAACATAACGGGGAACTGCTAAACACGTGACAAGACAGAGGAACACAGACATGAATCATTACAAATGTATTGTATGTTTGTATTAACTAACATGAACAAACAATGAGCAATACATTTGTTGCTGTGTTTGTTCATCTTTGTAAATGTTAGTTAATAAATATACAGCTCTTCATTGTTTGTTCAACAATGTTGTTAAGATTTTAATAAAGTATTAATGTTGAAATTAACATTAACAAAGATTAATAAATGCTGTACAAGTGCAGTTCATTATTAGTTCATGCTAAGTAATATAATTACCTAATGTTATCTAATTCACCTTGTTGTAAAGTGTAACCGAAATGTGTTTGTGTCTGATCTACAGTCTTCAGGATAATGATTTAAATAGAGAGAGTCACTTTGCATTGTCAGCACATGCTTCAGTGCTCTGAGAGTGTTTATAGTGCTGTGAGTTTAACACTTCATGACTGAGAGCAGAACACAATCTTCATCATCACACAAGACTAAACTACAGCAATGAACACAATCAACATCTTCATCTGGATATTGCTCTGTATATCAGGTATACAATAAGACACTGACATGCTTATAACTACATTAATAAAGTTGGTTCATATTTTATACATATTGAACATCTATTTCTATTGTTTTTATATTGTCTTCATGCATTTTTCTTCCAGGCTCCAGTGGACAGATCACAGTCACTCAAACTCCTGTAGTTCATACAGTTTCATCAGGAGAGAATGTTGTGATGAGATGCAGCGCCAGCACTCCTTTAACAGGCTGTAGTCCACCCTGTCTGTCCTGGTACTCACAGAAACCTGGAGAAGCTCCTAAACTCCTGATTTATTGGACAAAGACCCTCCAGTCTGGAACTCCATCTAGATTCAGTGGCAGTGGATCTGGCAGTGATTTTACTCTGACCATCAGTGGAGTCCAGACTGAAGATACAGGAGATTATTACTGTCAGAGTTTTCACTATCCAAACAGTAAATATGTGTTCACACAGTGATAAAGAGTCGTACAAAAACCTCTGTCAGTCAGACGTCACAGTGACTGCACTGATTAGGGATGTCCCGATCAGGTTTTTTTGCCCTCGAGTCCGAGTCCGAGTCATTTGATTTTGAGTATCTACCGATACCGAGTCCCGATCCGATACTTCTATAATACATAAAAAAAGAATAAAGAAGAGCGAAAAACAGATCCAGGATGTTCCTTATTTTTTATTTAATTCACCTTATTTTAACATTCAACAACTTTGTTAACAAACAGAGCACTTCTGTGAGGTAGCTTGAACAATCAAGTAATAAATAACATAAATTCTTCACTTTTGGACTTAGTGCAACAGTATATATATAAAAAAAGTCTAATATATAAACAAATAGCACCTCAACTTAAAATACCCAGCAGGCATGTAAACAAATAAAAAAATTAAAGTGCCACAGTGTTTGCAAAGCCAGTAATGTGCTTTTAGGAACTGCACTCGCCGGTTTTACACTGCACACTGCACGCGTGCAGCGCGTATTTTTTTCGGCGCCCATGTTAACAGATTAGAGCATTCACACCCCACGCAGAGGTGGAGCAGAGCAGAAGCAGCAGTGCCGCGATCGTTTCGGCGCCGAGTCTATTTTTGCTGCGCCGCTTACGCTGAATTAAAGTGACAATGCATTGATCATGGCCAAAATACACCGCAGTTTTATCCAAAAAGTGCATTGTTGATAGGCTATCTATTGTGTTTTAAACAGTCGATCAAATGACCAACAGCAATTTAAAAAGAAAACAAATGTCCAAAAACAAACTTGTTGCCAGAACAATAAAAACAAAGATGAACCAAAAGTTATATAAATGAAAGTATTAATAAAATAAGCTTCTTGACAAGTCTTTTCTCTTAAATGTATTTGAAAACGAAATAAAGCAATGCCAACTTATCCATGAGTAGGCTATACTCTGTCTGTACACAACCCGCGGTTCAGCCGCGCGTGACAAACGCTGCCAGTGTGAAAGCAAAACGCGCGTGTCCTGCTCCTGCTCACCATACACCATAGCTCCTGCGCTGCTACCCTCTGCTAACGCGTGCAGTGTGAAACCGGCATAACTCTGTGCCACCGCATAACTGTAGATGTGTTAAAAAATAATGAGAATATATATACACATATATATCCGAGTCCTGATCGGGAGGTAACGTCCGATTCCGATCGAGTCTGAAACCACGTGATCGGATCGGGACATCCCTAGCACTGATACAGCTGAGAGAAACTGCAGCTGCTGATGGAGGATCACAAACTACACAATATCAAACCTTTCACACACTTTATTCATTTATTATGATGTAAGTAAACATGTAATACAATCTTATCTTCAAGAGAGTTTCTCTGGGCACTTCAACACTTCCTTTATTTCCAAAGGAGAATAGTCTCTAGCAAGATAATATCTCTATAAAAGAGAACATTTCCTCTAAAAGACGCTTGTTTCTTCCGGTCGAGTTTGCAGATGAGTTAGGCGGTTCCCCTGCGAGTGAACTTCATTTCTAGAAATGAACAGACTTTAAAAGCCTCACACACACTAAAAGCCGAAAATGTGTCATTCGTGTTCAGAAAAATAACTACAATAATAATAATGAGCTTACCTTTGTGTTGTGCTCTAATGGCTTGTTTCCACTGAGCGGTACGGTACGGTTCGGGTCGGTAAACCATGAATCGGCTTGCGTTTCCACTGCCAACAGAACCCTTACTTGATAGGCGTGGTGTAGCCTATGCTGGAAAGAAGTGATCAACGCCATTTTCACGCGAAGAAGAAAGCAACATAAACAACAATGGATGACATACAGCAGATCTTGTTCTTGCTTCTCGGTATATTTGTCACAAGAAGCCAAGCGCCAACATTAGGCGTTTCTCAATAGCAAGTACGCAAAGTTTGGACTCGCCAAGTCCGACAGGAGAATGACTCCAGAGGATGCGAGTCCGGTAATTCTGCAAATGCAACAGCGCGTTCTTCAAAACGTCACTCAGCTCGCTCTGCTACTCTGGTTATCTCTGTATATTTAGGCAACAATAAAACAAAATATGTTATAAAACACCACTTTCGTTTTCATTTAAAGAAATCCTAAACATTATAGCCACACAAATGTGGTTCAGGCAACGCGTATTGATTATATTCACTGCATAATGTATAGCCTATTTATAACAAAACAAAATATAAAAACACAACCTTGCCTCTTTTTGTTTAAATATAATATAAAAATATTAAACATTTTAATATGGTCCAGGCAATATGTGCATTTGTACTAAACAACAGATGTTGCAGTAAACAACATTACAGTGATCATCTTTGTTGTATTAAAATTTAAAATGACAAAACTCAACCCAGTCTCTTTTTGTTAAATTTCAGTTTTATCAATATTAACCATTATAAAAGTAAAAGTAAAAGGTACAAGAAGCTGTACAATAAGAAATAAAAGCAAACAATTCAGTCAAACATACAAAGTCAGCGCTCTAGTCTAAACTTACAACGTAAAGTTAAATAGCTTAAATATATAAAGTTATGAAACTTCACTCAGCCCTCAGCCAAAACGATTGGCCAGGGAACAAATTCATTTTGACGAATTATATCTCATGTTTAACCACTACAGAGTCAGCGGCAAACGTCATAAGGACTAGCCGAGGAAAGGCTGTTCCAGGCGGGGTACATGGGCACCGAGCGCCGGTGAGCGCCTGGATCTCACAACCTGGATCAAATTATCATAAATCTTTATAAATAAACCACAGATTTGAGCATTAACCCTCTGGGGTCTGAGGGGTTTTCTGGCCCTGGAGGTGTTCTGACATGCTCTGACATTTGTGCTTATTTCTGTTACTTGTGACATTTTCATGGCTAAAGTCTAATTACACTGTATTCAGCACAAACTCTGCTACAATAATATATCAGCAGCATGTATGTAAAAGTTTGTAGTTTTGAGATAATGACATTTATGCATGGTTTGTGAAAATACAAAAAAAACTGTCACTGAAATAAGGCCATGAAACCCATACTGATTATTTCTTCACAAGACTTTTGAAAATTGTATCACGTAGCCTAGAATATTTGCTCCAAAACTATGTGAAAATCACCCTGACTGCTCATTCAGATAAGACAATATATTTATATATTATGTTTATATATGTTTTGAGTGAGAAAGCTTTATGCGGGAGGTCATTAATATGTATGTCTTTCACACCTGAGAAAGACAAAGACACTCCAAAGCTGTGCTTGGTGCCCCAACGGAAGGGTACCGAAGCAGAAAAAGTGGTACGGTACGGTTCGCCATTTTGGTATCATTCACAACTTTGACAGTGGAAACGGAAATAATTATGTACCGTACCGTACCGCTCAGTGGAAATGAGCCATAACTTTAAACAGAACGAGTACATCTTTCTTGAAGGGCACATTGTAGATCATAACAGAAATTAGCACAGCCAAAACTGATGAATGATTGAAACCTCTTCCAGCAGCGGTCGGGACGAGTAGAGCGCAGTCTGGACGGTTTAGAAGTTGCAGATGTCCTGATCAGGCCAGTGTGCACATGATGATGGACAGGAGTCATAGTCCCATACTCCATTTCAATGAAGTCATTCAACTGTGCTCTCAGAGTTACAGTTATATTCATAAAGAGCCTTCGAGTCCCACCAGGTGTAATCCACGTTTAGAGAGTTGGGTCACTCTCACACTCTTTACTGTAGATACAACTGTATATTTATGCCACTTTGACACACTGATCACTCGAATATACAGCTACAAATGATCTCACTAAAAACCCGTCAGTCATGAATGATCACGTCTGATTGCTGATCTCTGATTGGCTGAATCAGATCTGCAGTGTGCAGGTGTATTTACACATCATGATGACTGATTTTATGGACTACATGCACACTTGAGTTTTGTTTATTAACCAATTAGTCTATAAAATGCAGGTGAAAACCACCAAACCAATTTTTACCAGAACAATCAAACTCAAAACTGCCCAAATCTGGCAGCACTGGCTTCATGTCGTTACTGTTTCCAAATGTCACTGGTTCGTCACTAGGGGGCGATGATCTCTGTGAACCCATGAACCACTGTCTATTTCATTTTACCTGATCTCAGATCAGTTTTTTAAATATTAATGTTTCTTGACACATTTTTATAATAAAAAAGGAGTTGTAGTTAAAAGTGTCTAATTGGTCTGATTACCAAGCTCTCCATAAAACAAACAAAACAAGCCCTTCAATTTAATAAACTAACACATATTATAAAGACATTTCATATTTACTGGTATTAGATGATTTGGTAATTGCATTGAATAGATTAGACTTTAAATAAAACATTTGCATTTGGTGTGTAAAAGGTGTTTTTATGCTGAGTTTCCGCTGTTCTGACCAGCGTGTGGCGTTTCCAGAGCTTCAATACAGTGAATCATTATGCAAATCAATCGGTTCAATGGTTTCTAAAATCTTTGTTTCTCCATCACTAGAGCAACATGATTTTGGTTCACTCTTGAGTTGATAACAGCAGGCCAGATAGCAAACTTTGCCTGGAGCTTCAGAGCTTCCTCTGGCCCAGATGTGGCCCACACCCTATAAACTTTTTAATCTCCTATAAATATAAATGTAATGATCAGTTTGTCTGCGCTGCTTCACTAAAGCAGAAGTGAAAGTGTTCCAGTCCAGATCATGTAACCAATCAGAGAGTGAGACTGAAACCCCATTTGCATTGTCAGGGTGGAGTGATTGTGATCCTCTCAGAATAGAGCAGCTCTGTCTCCAGAGACCATGTTCAAACCCCAAGAGCTTTATTTGACATTTACTGCTACATCAACCTTCTGAAAAGCACCTGCATCTTCATCTGTTAGTTGAATGATGTTGTCAGACACAAAGTGAACTTGTTGAGAAGCTTTATTGAATGTTGCAGCAAACACAGCAGATTGAAAGATCACACACACACACACACACACACACACACACACACACACACACACACACACACTCTTACAGTATTGAGTTGTAAATCACTACAGCTGCAGCACTAGACTCATGTGAATCCTGCCTGACACAGGACACTCAGATACGGCTCATCTTCAGGAGAGAAACATCAGCACTCAGAGCTCTTGTGGAACGAGACCTCATGAGGAGCTCCATCATGTGTTACTCTGCAGACGTACAGCTCTCCCGCTTCCCAGCGTGCTTTGCTGAGGGTCAGGACGCTACTGCGGCTGTAGCGGCCGTCCTGCTGGCTCTCTGCACTGGTCAGAACCCCCTCGGTGACCTCTGACCCGTCCAGTGTCCAGCTCACCAGCGCCCCCTGTGGAGAGTAAGAGCTGAGCAGGCAGAGCAGTGCGGCTGAGTCTCCAGAGATCTGCAGAGAAGAGGGCGGCAGCAGAGACACTGAGGGCTTCACTGTGGGACCAGCTGCAGGAGACAAACACAACACATTCACACACACACAACACACACACAAAAACACTTTATTTAAAGCTTTCATACATATTGCATTATAAAAGTATTTTTAATGCATTAATTATGCATTTCTATATACATTAAAATGCATACATGATCTCATCAATAAGTGTAACAGCAGTTATAACACATATTATCTACTGCTTTAATTCCAGCAATTATTCACTCTGAACATAAATATCTTAAATTTTGAGATATTCACCTGAACTGAAAATGTAACTCAATTTCAAACAGAGTTAAAACACAATTGAATCACACAGAATGAACAAAACACTGAATTATAAGCACAACATGAGCAAAAGAGATTCAGTATCATTGACTGAACTACAGAAAGCAGCAACATTTACATTCTGATGTCAAATCTCTTTTTCCATGTATGATTTCTACAATAAAAGATGAACTAAATATGAACTCAGTGTAGAAATAAATGAAGGAAAAACAAACCTGTAATAAACTGATTAAACTCATAGTGAGACACAGTGTGGAAATATGTTTAGAATTCCTTTTTTGTTGAAAGGAATAATGTTATTCTTATAATAATGTCATTGTTTTAGATAAAATAATTATACAACAATATCAGTAACACTTTATTTAAAGCCTTTATACATATTGCATTATAAAACGTATTTTTAATGCATTAATTATATATTGTTTTACACATTATGATGCAAGTATAATCTCATCAATAATTGTAACCAAGGTTTTAACACATTATAATATTATCTATTCATTGTTACACCTCCAAAAAATTATAATACACTAAAACTCATGACAAACAACCAATTCTAGATGTAACAATGAATTTGCAAATATTATAAAACATTTTAACTTTGGTTACAGTTATTTATGAAAACATACATGAAATTATAACATACGCTATTGATACCTTTATAATGCATTATACATAAAGGCTTTAAGTAAAGTGTCGCCACAATATCTAATAATCATTATTATTAATAAATGTTGTTCTTGTTTCCACTGTAAAACACTTTCTGAAATCTAAATTGTATTTTTTATTAGGTGATTAAATAGACAGACTTACCGATCACCAGTTTAGTTCCTCCACCGAATGTGTACCACAGTGATACAATCTAATGAAACGCTCGTACAAAAACCTCTATTCCACTCGAGTGAACACACACTCCAGCAGAGAGAGAGAAACAACACTTCAACACACTGATATTAGAAGATCCTCAGCTCTTCTCAACACTCACTCATTCAGATTTGACTAAATGCTTTCTGATATAACACTGTTTAAAGAAATATATTTGATGAGCTGTGACCTCTGAGGTGACCTTTGACCTCTTTGATCATGGATGATGTTGTGGAGTTTCTCATAATGATGCTTCTGTTCTTCATATGCAGATCAATCATCATGATTCACAGAAAAACCTGCAGCTTCAGACTTCAATCTTCAGTGAAAATCTCTTCAAATAATGAGTTTATTGAATATTAGAGCCAAAGTCAATAGAAAGTGTCAACAATGAAAATATAAAAGGTATTTTGCATGTTCTACACAGTCAAGCATGTTTTCATATTCAAGGTCTGTTCTAAAAGTATCTGGACTGGTTATGAATCTCCACACAAGATCATGAAACGTGAACAAGCTCTAATATGTCTCCATCTTTAACAGCCTGTTTCTTCTCCATTTGATGATTTCAGACACACATGAGGCTTCATGATAGATGGAGTGACACCATGAACTCTGATTAGAGATTCACAATCAGTCCTGATACTTTCTGAACAGACTCATGATTCATGATCTTACTTTAGTGATGGCGGTTCATCTAGTGGAAGTGTAGCAGTGATGATGGTCACATGACTGAATATGGACACAGAGATGGACGTTCATCTGCACATCCTCAGTGTCTCAGGAGTCACAATAAAAATACTAAATAAAGTCATGATTCTATAACTCTAGTGTATATTAGTTTGTTATCAGCACAAGCTGTTGTAAATCCTGCCCACTTCTTTGCATTGTCAGCACATGCTTCAGTGCTCTGAGAGTGTTTATAGTGCTGTGAGTTTAACACTTCATGACTGAGAGCAGAACACAATCTTCATCATCACACAAGACTAAACTACAGCAATGAACACAATCAACATCTTCATCTGGACTCTCTGTCTGTGTATTGAAGGTAAATGTTTCAAGAAAATGTTAAATTGAATATTATAATATGATCAACAGTGAATGCTGCTTTTCTAACTCTCACTATTTCTATCAGGTTTCAGTGGACAGGTGACTGTGACTCAGACTCCTTCTGTAAAAACGGTTCAAACTGGTGAATCAGTCTCTATAAACTGCAAAACAAACACAGAAGTGCGTGATGCCTGTCCAGGTTCATATACTTGTATGGCCTGGTACTCACAGAAACCTGGAGAAGCTCCTAAACTCCTCATATATTATGCGACAAGACCTAATACTGGAACTCCATCTAGATTCAGTGGCAGTGGATCCAGAACTGATTTTACTCTGACCATCAGTGGAGTCCAGACTGAAGATACAGGAGATTATTACTGTCAGAGTTATCACAATGGTCCAGTGTTCACACAGTGATAAAGAGTGGTACAAAAACCTCTGTCAGTCAGACGTCACAGTGACTGCACTGATACAGCTGAGAGAAACTGCAGCTGCTGATGGAGGATCACAAACTACACAATATCAAACCTTTCACACACTTAATTCATTTATTATGATGTACTAAGTAAACATATAATCTTATATCCCTTAACTAAACTGGACTAAAATGTGGAGAAAATGTGAGTGGTGCTTGTTGTTTTAAAACTTCTTGTTCTTGTAAAGCCACTACGATGTAATAATTGCACTTCCATCCTTCACATCTTTATATCACTGAGTTCCCTATCTGTCAGCAAGAGAGTTTTCCTGCACTTCAACGAGCATCTAGAAAGAGAAATTTCACACTTCACATCAGAAGGCCTCTCTCATCCCTGCATATGTAGCAGTACTGTCTACCTCTGACGTAATCCCTTAATAAGATAGGGGGTGTTTTTAATTGTGCTCATTAGGTGGGATATAAAAGTGGCCATAGTGATGCTATGGGTGTGTGTGTCTTCGCTTTGTCAGAGAGCGAGTCACCGTGCTGCTGTCGCCGCGTGTGAATGTCCACGAGGTGGACTGAGGAGCTTTGTGGGATGCCTTCAATTATATCCGTTCCAATGGATATGCATTTAATGCGCAACAGTTTCGGTGCCGTGTGAATCGCACTACAGGTATGTTTTGACTGGGTAGATGACCATATGACCAAATTCATCTTTTGTGTGTGTGCTGTGTTTTATATCTGAGGTCTAAGGGCTTTTTTAAACTTTTTCTTCGATTTTACATATCTTATTAAATTCACCTTTTAAATGCAATTACATAACGTAATCCCATGTGTTTTATATCAAAATGTGCAGAGAAACCCCAGCTCTCTTACTGATGAGCTCACCACTTGTCCTAGAGCATTGTGCAAAGAGAGAGAGGGGGATAATTTGGCTCTAAAAGGTGAAAAAAATGTAAGTCCGATTTTTGAAATTCTTCAAATCTCTTGTGGAAACATAGCATTACTCATGTGGACAAATTATTTTGGGGGGTACGGGACCTCTTGGCTGGCCGGGTTGGTGATGATGGTTGCTGTGTAAGGGCTGGTGGTGACCTGGTGACTGGTAGCAGGCTGCCTGTGTTACACTGGGCCCTTGTAGCTGTGAATCCTCTCTGAAATAACACAAAAACAAATAAGTTAGGACTTGCATTATAAATTTGGCCAAAACATATCGATTCATCACTACAAGAGATAATGTTATTCAAATTATGAATTGAAGTGAATAAATATTACATTAGTTATCAAAAGGAGACCACCAAGAACAGCCTACATGCCTACAACATTACTATTGGTAAGTGTACCCCAGTTTTACACAAGAAAATAACTTTTACATAAAGTAAACACTTTGCTAAAGGCTCAGTCAATTTGTCAAAGTTCAGATACACAAAGCAGCTTATTTTGGCCAAGATGTTCATAGTATGCCTAGCACAAAGTGCACCATGCGAACAATGTTTCTATAAAATAAATACACTTACCCGTCTTCAACTGGATCTCTTCTGTGATCATAATCCTCATCTTCATCAGAAGAAAATCCACCAGGCTCAGAAACTCGCTTTTCATCCTCGTCGCTGCTCTCCAAAACCGCCGCAAGTACTGTCAATGTATTCGCCATTATCTCTCCTCGTCTTCTTCTTACTTTTCCTCTTCTTTATATATGTTTTTGACATGTTTTTTTCGCAGACTTTTTCTTTCGCTGACTTTTTTACTCTTTCTCTCTCCATGTCAGCTTGGTATTTTCCTCACCGTGAGGAGATGGGAGGGTACTTAGGGATTTCAACAGCATCTATTGGTTGGTTTCACACTAAATGCAGACAGGCAAGCTAGCCCACCAATCACGCAAGGTGAACGGTCATCTTGTCTTCCCTCTTGCTCTCTATATGAGTCACGTACGATCTCGCGAGAATGAGGACGTTAAAGCTGAGAATCTATCGATTACGGCAAAATCAGAACATAATACACAATGAAGTTAGCCTTGTGCATCCATCCAGTGCGATTGGCTGTCCCTATACATGGAAAATCGGTCCATCTCGGACAAATTGGGACTTGAAATGTACCCGTGGGAAAATCAACATTGGTGGGATGGTATTGCCAATTGCATTCCCTGCACATACCATTGTTACCAGTGTGCACCGCTCAGCTGAGGTAAGAGCCCCTACCTGCTTCTCCCCACGTCTGGCCACAATCCTGTCGGGTGTCCGGACTGTTGTAATGCCCGTCTCATCGACGTTCCAAATGTTCTGAGGAGAGAACATGTGCTTCTCAAGAACTTTGCTGAGATTGTCAAAGAATTTTCCTACATTCACTCGTTGAAGCTGGATGCTCTTGACAGGCTTGGGCCTTGTGGACGTATAATAGAGAGACTGGTGTTCCTCTTCATAAATCCTGAAAACCAATCTTCCCCAGCCATACTCGTCTCTCTCCACTGCTCAGGAAATTTGCACACATAGTGAGTGGCCAGCTGATATACAAACCTCCTAACCTGAAATAAAAGTGTTAAAAATGTAAACACCATCCCTCATATTATCTTTAGGCCTAATTCTATCCTGTCCCTCCCTCTCTGTTTTCAGACTTCTCTCTCATATTAACATGTCCCTTAATAAAACAGTCTTCCCCTCATCTCTTACTTCTTTGGGACATAACCCAAAGTATAGGTCAGCTGCCTTTTTTTAAATACTGCCTGACGCTCTTCTCCTGTTCATCTGTAAACACTCTCCTGCTGCTCCAGTAGCCAACACCTGGTATCTTATCATGTCCCTCTGCTTGCAGTCTCCCTCTCTTTTTGTGGAACCTGTACAATGTGGTGTGACAGATGGCAAACTCTCTCGCCACTGCCTGACTGCTCTGCCTACATCCCTGATAATGTTAGAGGCTCTCTCCAAAATATGGAGTGGGACCCCTCTGTCTGTGACCCTCTTTCTCACTCTGGGCATACTGAAAAGAAAGATAAACATATGTATATTTTTAGATAATTAAACTATTCACTGTATCCTCCTCTGCACATAAACACACAGTTGCACCAACGCATGGCCACAGACACCTGCACGCATCAAGGTTATTTTCGTAAACGAAAACTGAAACTAAGACTAAAACTATTGGTCAAAAAACATTTTCGTAAACTGAAATAAAATTAGAAATTCATAATAAATGAAAAACTAAAACTAAACGAAACTAACAACAGTTACTGAAAAACTAACTGAAATAAAATAATAATTAGCAAAAATAAATAATCGTTTTCGTATTTAATAAGCTCTTTGGTGGAAAGTCTGACCTGTGGCTGTTTAGGGAAATGCCTGTAATTAAATGGCGCTTCACACGCGTGAAGTTGCTGAGGCGATTAACCGCTGTCCTGTGACGCACTCAATGAAGGACCAGCGAACTCATCGCTATAGTCCTGAGCGGCTGTTCATAAAGGATGCGTCTGTGGCAGTGGAATGGGAAATATTAAGTCAAGGTAATGAGACGCAAGTTGAACTTCTTTAAACTTGAGCGAAGCGTTTTTAGAATGTCCTTTCATTTGCGTGCGCACGGTGCGAGACGCGGGTGCAACAGCAAAACAAGTCCGTCAAGCACAAACATACCTTTAATGTGGTGATGTCATGCTTTCATGAAGGTTGACAGGCTGAAAGGTGCTGTTGTTATCTTTGTTTTTACAAAAGATTTTCTGCTAATAATATTGTTATCCATGTGGATACATGTCCACACACACACACACACACACACACACACACACACACACACACACACACACACACACACACACACACACACTCTCTCTCTATCTCTCTCTCTCTGGTCCACTTTGTTGGGATTCTCCATAGACGTAATGGTTATTATATTGTACAAACTGCATATTCTGTCTCCTTATACTAAACCAACCCCTAAACATACCCATCACACACACTCACGCACACACACACTCGCAAACACACACTAACCCGACCCCTAAACCGACCCATCACAAACGCACACACTAACCCGACCCATCACAAACGCACACACTAACCCGACCCATCACACACACACACACACACGCACGCACACACTCGCAAACACACACTAACCCGACCCATCACACACACACACACACACACACACACACACACACACACACACACACACACTCGCAAATACACACTAACCCGTCCCCTAAACCGACCCATCACAAACACACACACACACACACACACACTCGCAAACACACACTAACCCGACCCCTAAACCGACCCATCACAAATACACACACACACTAACCTGACCCATCACACACACACACACGCACGCACACACTCGCAAACACACACTAACCCGACCCATCACACACACACTCACACTCACACACACACTGCATAGATACTTCATTATTTAATCACACTGGCTTCACAGCAGGTTGTCAGATTAATTTAGCTGTTTTTTTGTTGTAGCCTACCAGTGTCACTCTGCGTCTCGCTTTGGTTTAACCTGGAAGTGTTCTATTTGCTCTGCTAAACTATAATTACTAAAACTAAAACTAAATAAAATAAAAACTAAATAGAAATGTGTTTGCAAAATAAAAACTAAACTTAAACTAACAAAACCATTAATGAAACTAACTAAAACTAAACTTAAATTTGAAGCAAAATTGAAAACGATATTAAAATAAAAACTAATTTAAAAAAGCAAAACTATAATAACCTTGGCACGCATGCGCGCACACACACACACACACACACACATAAACCTCCTGTCCTTTCTCCAACTTGATGAACTATATTATATTTAAGTAAAAACTTATATGCAGATGAATGAAAACTTATGAATGAACTTTTAAAATGTTAAAAATACTGCTATGTGGTCTGTTTTATATTTATGCATTGTACGCTGTTGCAACTGTCCCCGTTCATGTCAGCCATGATAAAACCTCATGTGCTTGCTAAACAAGGTGACCTTGATACATGCTAATCATACTATCTTAATGTTAACATCACTCATTTAAACCATATACGTTTGAACTGAATCACAAAAACTGTGACAACAGTTTAACAAAAACTAAGCTCAAGAAAATAAATACTTTCATACCTCAAAACTATATAATAAATAATAAACAATAAATCCTGGAGCAGCTCAGGAATCTCAATAGCTGTGTCCCAATGTGAAGACTGCATCTTTCGAAGGCCGCGGACTTCAAATGATGCAGCCTATGCGTCCTCCGAAGGACACACCGTGTAGCCTTCGTGGGATTTCCTAATTGCGCAGCCAGGTGTTCCCGATCACCGCTCCTGGCGCCAAGCAACGGTGCGACGTGCGAGAGTTTCATCCTGATAATTCATTTGGAGCCAGAATTGGCTATTGTCATTTTTATGTTTTATATGTAAGGATGTTTCAGGTCATGTAGCCTACTTTCGGCTTAGCCGAAGATTCAAGTGTTCATTTATATCTTACCTTTTACAAGCAAATGTATTCTTTTTATTATGCACATAAATGGACCATGGTAAATATATTTACACAGGTTTTCAACCCTATTTGAATATAAAACCCAGTTGAATATAAACAGGCGAGTGCGAATGTTACTCGCGCTAATCATCGGCAGCTGTCAGTCACTGTTGCTAGGCGACAAGAACAGTTCTCCGTAGGCTAGACCGGTCCGAGCGCTTCAGATGCGCCCTTTGAAATGGGACGGAGCTGTAATTAGCAACAATTTGTTAATATTGTGACAATAGGCCTACATTTTGTTACTTTAATTTTCAAAATAACCAGTGGTGGTATATAAGGAACTACATACTTCATTAATACTCAAAGTAATTTTCCCACACAGGACAGCAACACTACAATATTATCTTATTTTACAACATGATGCATCGTTTTACATTAAACTACACAAAAGTATAAAGTTTAAATGTATCAACCTTGAAAATATTCAGAAGTAAAATGCAACATGCAGTAATAGAAATGCAAAACATCATAAAAACCCTGACAAGGTTTTTTTTTCCTGCAGAATTCCTTTACTTTTACTCTTGATACCTTAAGTACATTAGAGTATCCAAGATAATTTTGCTTAACTAAGGTTTGAAATATATGACTAGTAGTTTTTCCCCAATGCGGTATTAGTGGTTATTAAAAATACTTTAGTGTAATAAAGTATCTCAATATTTATTCCATGAGTCAGCCCTGCAAACCTGTTGATAGACAACTTAGTGGATAGTGAAAATATGCAGTCAAACACTCTGGAGAGCATCCCAGATGATGTCCCACCAGCAGAGGCCTTACCAGGGTCTCTATTGTGGAGCCCATCCCGGGCCAGCAGCAACACCAGGGTCTCCCACTCAGCTGAATAAAAGTCTACTTCATTTTTCTTATTTTATGTACTGTAAATTTAAATGTTTATGTTGATTTTGATATGTTTAACATATGTTGTAAATAGTTGGGGGAAAAAACGTATAGAAGAATTTGTTTCATGTAGAAATTATGTCACGGTGTGACAAATGAGGGCGGAACTAAAGTTCGCCGCAATTGTGTCCCCTCCGGTATAATAACAAGGAAACACTACCCCCCCCCCCCCCCGTGTAAGTGTATATCTGTTGCCCTGCCAACCGGGATGAGGAAATTGACACCAGGTGTGAGAAATTAATCTGGAGCCATGACGAAGCCATGTGGGCATTGAGAAGGATATAAAAAGCCAGTGAAGAGAGACTGTTGGGTGGTTCTCTCCCGTGAGAAGTCGTTCTATTTGAGTGTTGCAGAGAAGAATTGTGGTGTGCAAAGGGAAGTGCTGCTGGAGGGGACTCGAGGAGTGTGGAAGAGTTGTGAAAACACACCGTTTGCCTGGAAGGGAGAGAGATAAGTAATCGACCATCGTATCTCGTACCTGCATGTTTCAACACTGAATTTGAGGTGGATTGGAGTGCTTTGATTGTGCTATCTAAACGTCACTGAGTGAATTATACTGATTCATGTTCGATCTCTTACCCTCTTCCCCCGTGTTGGAACGGTGATGTGAATCCTGTCTATGTCTGTGGAGGAAAACCCTGAACATCTTTTTTTTCCAACATTGAAGCTCGTTGCTTGTGGCACGGAGACCTCTGGGTGAGTGCTGGCCTTATCTGCACTTATTTGAAGTGGATTGCAGTGCTTAAATTGACGTTTCCCCCCTCACGTTGCATGTTTGGAGTGAAATTGCCGTGTGTGTGTGGAAGATTTATTCTCTTTTGCCGTGTACTCCCCTCGTGCCATGCTGGTCTACTGTCAGTAACTGGAGCTTAATAATGTCGATCGGGTCCATCTGTTGAAGACTAGAAGGAACAGCATCTGTAAGTCAAACTGAACCTCTCTGTTTTGAAGTTGATTCTGTCTGTTCTAGAGAAGCTCTGCTCAGCCTGCGACTTTGAGTCTGCTACGGCCCCAAGCCCACCTGCACGGTGTGAAGTTATCTGCCCCCTGCAACACACGTGAGAATTGTATGCTGCTGTTGAAGTTGATTCTGTTTGTCTTAGTAGAAGCTCCACTCAGCCTGTTGATTTTGAGTCTGCTACGGCCCCAAGTCCATCCGCATGGTGTGAAGTTATCTGTCCCCTGCAACACACGTGAGAACTGCATACGGCTGTTGAAGTTGATTCTGTCTGTTCTAGAGAAGCTTTGCTCAGCTGCGACTTGAGTCTGCTACAACCCCAAGTCCATCCGCATGGTGTGGAGTTAGCTGTCCCCTGCAACACACGTGAGAGTTGTATATTGCTGTTGAAGTTGATTCTGTCTGTCCAGGAGAAGCTCCGCTCGGCCTGCGCCTTTGAGTCTGCTATCGCCCCCGGTCCTTCTGCATGGTGTGAAGTCATCTGTTCCCGGCAATACACGTGAGGCCTAGATACTGCTGTTGAAGCTGACTCTGTCTGTCCTAACTGTCTGTCCTAGAGAAGCTCCGCTCAGCCTGTTGACTTGAATCTGCGGCAGCCCCATAGTCCACCTGTCTAGTGTGAAGTGTTCATCTTCCTGCAGCACACATGAGACAACTGTATCCCGTTTGACCACCGACCCACCTGTGAAGACTCACCTGTCCCTCACAGGCCACTGCGAACCTTGCACCGGTGTGAGAAGAGGAAGGGCCCCAACTGTCTACTCACCTGTGGAAACTCACCTGTCCGTCGTAGGTCTCTGTGAACCCTGCATCAGTGTGGGAAGAGGACCAGCCCCGACTGTATACTCACCTGTGGAAACTCACCTGTCCGTCGTTGGTCCCTGTGAACTCTGCACCGGTGTGAGTAGAGGAAGAGCCCTGTCCATCTACTCGCTGGTGGGAACTCACCTGCCTGTCGTCGGTCCCTGTGAACCCTGCATCAGTGTGGGAAGAGGAACAGCTCCGACCGTTTACTCACCTGTGGAAACTCACCTGTCCGTCGTAGGTCCTTGTGGACCCTGCATCCGTGTGGGAAGAGGAACAGCCCCGACCGCATACTCATCTGTGGAAATCCATCGATCCATCACAGGCCACTGCGAACCTTGTACCGGCGTGGGAGTGGGCCCCGGGAGACTGCTGCATTGCCTCGATTCCGGGGAAGAAGAGGAAAGGAAGATTTTAGCTTAGGTTATTCAAATTACTTTTAACTTTAATAAAAAGAACTGTATTCCCTTGAATTCTGTTTCCGTCTCGTCTCTGACACGTTCCTCAGGGTGGTCCTGGTTCAGGGGTGGGCGCAGTCCGGCTTGGCCCATCCCGACCTGTGACAATTACATGTAATTACATTATGCATAAAATGCATAAAAATAAATAAATGTACAGAATTTTTTCCTTTTAAAAAATATAAGTGAAAAAAGTTAAGAATATATATATCTTTTTTTCAATCATTCTTTCAAGAAGAGAAAACAGCCTCTCCCTACTCTCCTGTGCTCTCCTCGCCTCTGCAGTCCCATGTCTTCTCTAATCAAGTCCCAAAACTCGTCCTCTCTGTCTCGCCTTCTTCGTGGTGCTGGTGCTGGTGCTGGAGCTGGAGCTGGTGCTGATGCTGGTGCTGGTGGTGGTGCTGCTGGTGCTGCCCCTGCTCCTCTTCTTGTAACACACTGCTGAACTCGGCCCTGATCTGTCCTCAGGGGTTGAGTGCAATGCCTCTGTCCCAACACCTCATCCATGAGGACAAACCAGGGCCAGGTTTCAGCAGTGGGTTTCCCACTCACACCCTCACATGTCCCAGGACACTTGCAATCCGAAGGCAGAGCAAATTAACCACGGCTTGTTAACAACAGCACAATACATTTCAGCAAAGATGTGTGTATTAATTTTCTTTATATATATATATAGAGAGAGAGAGAGAGAACGAGAGAGAGAACGAACGAACAGTAACGAAGTATTTGTACTTCATTACTTCCCATCTCTGTATAAAAGAGAACATTTCCTCTAAAAGACACTTGTCTCTTCTGGTCAAGTTTGCAGATAAGTTACCCAGCGGGCACCTTGATGTCAATTTGACATCAACAAATAGTCAAGATTTTGACCACCATGTATGACATGCATGAATATGCATATTTTCATTATATTTTGTAATTATTTCCTTGTGGTTGTAAAGAGGCCCAACAAAGGTATCAATCTGCCATGTTTTTTCTGGTCCCTACATCTCAGGTCAATATAATTGACATTAAATCAATGTTGATTTGATGTCAGGAAATAAGACGTCAAATTGATGTGAAATTTATGTCAAAACAATGTCTGAAAAAGTATATTTATTACTCATTGTAAATCAATGCGACTCATTTTCAACATCTAAAAGACCTAGCCTGAATGATCTTGAAAGTTGTAGGCCTAGGTCTATGTATTTTGCATGTGTGTTTTTATTCATTTAAATCCTAGCATGTTTCCATCGAGTTCATGTTTAAAATGACAGCAGACACTATAATTGCATATATTATAAAAGGTACATGTAATCTGATATTGACGCTGATTTTTAAAATAATCATCATGGACTACAAATTGACTACAAAAAGACGTCACATCCTGGCCATATCCCGCGGAAAAGTAGCAGATCTGCATAACCGCTCTCACACTCACACTACTGTCTGCTCAACTGCCAGAGATCTTCCATTTCAATTTTGTAACTCAAAATCCTTCACTTCCAAATCCTGGTAAGTAACCAGCTAGCATGCTATTGTTGTTATTATGTTAATACACCATCTTATACACAGGCTACTTAATTTTAATGGCTGTAATTTTCCAAATTATGTCGAATAATTTCACAGCCATGCATGCCTTTACCTGAGTGAGCTAGCTAGCTAACTTAACCTGAGGTTAGCTTAACTGTAACGTTTACATTTCGGTATGATGGAAGAAGTGTCTTTGTATACTCTCTGCTACGATTTTAACAATGTGTGTGTGTGTCAGTGAATTGTAGCGGTCTGCTTCTGCATAATCTGTGCAGCCAGCGTTACTAGCGCTGGGTGGAAATGTTTGCGCATTTCAAAATATTAAAACATTTCAAAATAGCGTGTGTGTGCACAAGCACTACAGTCACGCGCAAAAGTGTCCCAGTTTTAGTTCCGGGAAATCTGGTCACCCTTGTAATGCAGCTACTTCAAATAATATTAAAGTGTTTATCTACATATTACACTACTGTTAAGCGTGGGGAAAATGGTGGGGGTGGGGCAGGGGGTTGCATGGAAGGAGACACATGCTATTTCAAGAGTTGGAGACCCATTCACTTTATTTTTTAGCAACTTTTTCTAGTTAACTTGGACTAAATGCTTAAGGAGTTAACAAATTAACAATGATTGAATGTAAAATGATTTCCTAAGCATGTGAAATATTTTTTTCAGCGTACCAGCACCGGAAGCTGTCACAGATTTGAATAAGAGGTTAGTTGCAATGGCAGCCATCCATATACTGTCCCATGACATTTTACATATTCCTTTCCTTGTTCTACAACAACAACCAAATAACATCATCATGCTGATTAGCTTTTGCTCTTCCCAAATACAAGTAGCCAGGTGAGATGTTTGCAACTACATGACTTTTTATCAATCCAGTTGCACTGGCTGAAAATTCGAGTGAGGAGGATGGAATGCTGGGGAATGTGGATGAGGAGGTTTTGTCACCTTCATTGTCACCTGATCACTCAGATATTGATGTGGTGCTATCGTCTGACTCAGAAACCCAAATTCTGTCTGATGAGTCCTCAGAAGAATCCGTTCCTGATCTGGGTGAGGAGCTTGCAGCCTGGGCCACCAGGAACAGCCTGCAAACGAACTGCTCTTATTGAGATGCTGGAGATCCTTAGGCAACAAGGACATCGGCTCCCAAAGGATTCCCGAACACTGTTGCAAACACCAAAGAAAGTGGCAACAGTTGAAAAATGTGGTGGACACTATGCCTACTTTGGTGTTGCTTCTGGCATATAAAAAGTTTTGTCTCAGCGTCCAGGAATTGTTGAGCACCTACATTTGTTCTTTAAAATGTACTTTTTTTTTCCTTAAATGAGTACGCCAACATTTTGTGAAATTAGCCTATTCACAGTCAGAGTTAGAGCTAGATACGATGAGACACTCTTCTCGTGTCTGTGTGCAATAACTCAGTATGACACACCCACTGTTAGCCTAGCTGTTAGCCACACACATGTGCGCACACAGGCATGTACCTCTGGACATTATTTCACATTTCTTGCTGTACAGCATGAATAACTTTGTTTATTCCCATTTTTATTGACAGAGTGCTCACAAATAGCCTCATGTCCATAATGAACATGGATGGGACTGGTGCCAAGCTGCCATTCAGAAGAATGGAACTTTATAAGGTCATGATAGGTAATTATATTTTCTATTTGTGCACATACATCACCTATAGCTCTATTCTCTACATTATTTTTATTTTGATCAGTATGTGCAAGATAAATGGCAATTGCTGTTAAATTTTTCAGGTGCCATCCAGAAGTCACAACTCAGCATCACAGAAGCTTCCATTGGTAGCCTGATGGCCAACCATTTGCGTGCTGCACCGGACAGAAGAGGGGGCACTGGGCGCCGGAAGGTAGGAGCTGCTGCAAACAACAATGTAGATTTAGGCCCAATCCCATTTCTCTGTTTTTACCCTTCCCCTTCGTTTTACCCCTACACCATGCCCTTCGAAACAGAGTGGCAAGACATAGGGGTAAAAATAATCCCCATGGAAATGAGACACCACTAGTCTACATAGGGAAGAGCCCGGGCGAATGTGATGTTTTGAAATCGCTGCTCTCTGGCTTTGAATGAATGTTCACATTCTACATTTCAGTACAAAATTGTCACGGAATAGATGATCATGAGACAAGGATACAGATGCAGAGGAAATTTATTAGTAACATGCAGACAAGGTACAAAGACTCAAAAACTCGGACAACGAACCAGCACAAGACTACAAACACAAGGAGGCTAAATAGGGGAACAAACAAAGGAGGGTAACGAGACAGACAGGTGGGACAAATTAACCAATAATCAGATAACAAGATGGGAGGGGCTAGAGAATAGACACGAGCACATGGACCAAAATAACAAAACACCCAGGTGCAGCACAAGACAGGACAGGCATGTGACAAAAATGTGGACTGATTACTAGCAGTGAAATGAGATCCTGACATATGACACTATTAACATATATTAACAAAAGGTTTGACTCGATCCATTATCATATATTAGTTCACATCTGCACCTCTGATGTGCACCTTACCTGTGATTAGGCTATAATGTGAATTATCTTTTAGTTGTCTATATACTATAGAGTAGCCTACTACGGATGGGTACTAAGCGTTAGTTATGTTAATGGACATGGCCCATTTTAATGTTTGCTTTCTTGTTCTCTTGTTCCCTTTTACAGGCACTTGAGAGCTCTGGAAGTGTAAATCCATAGCCCCACTGTATTACACTGCTCAAAAAAATAAAATAAAAACATATCAGATCTCAAAGTATGTGTATGTTGTCAGTCATTGTGCATTTAGGTTGAAATTGAGTGATGCTTGACAGTGAAATGATATCAAAATATGTCAATCAATTTTGATGTAATTTTGACATCAATGTTTGATGTCACATTTGATGGAATTGATATCGAATTGACATCGACACTTGACGTCAATATGACTTTCATTTTTTACCTATTTCATGACGTAATTTTGACATCAATGTTTAATGTCATATTGATGTTAAATTGACATCAAATGCCCACTGGGTAGGCGGTTCCCCTGTGGGTGAACTTCATTTCTAGAAATTAACAGACTTTAACCCTCTGGTGTCGGCAAATGCGCCGGCGCGTTTTGCTGGATTTTCTTCACATTGTAGCACTATAAACTTAAATTACT
This sequence comes from Leuciscus idus, assembly GCA_021554675.1. Taxonomy (NCBI): domain Eukaryota; kingdom Metazoa; phylum Chordata; class Actinopteri; order Cypriniformes; family Leuciscidae; genus Leuciscus; species Leuciscus idus. The sequence continues at coordinate 30,745,866 of CM038643.1, read as the reverse complement.
CTGTCATTTATGGTCATACATGAAAAAATATTCTGTGATGTTTTTACTTTTGTATGTGTCCACTTACAATCAAATCAAAACATTGTGCTTTTGTAAAATAAAGAAAACTAGAAAAAAAAATGGTCGAATGGGGGGGCCCCATATATACCTTCACCTTGGGCCCCCAATTTGCTAAATCTGCCACTGACTCTAGTGTATATTAGTTTGTTATCAGCACAAGCTGTTGTAAATCCTGCCCACTTCTTTGCATTGTCAGCACATGCTTCAGTGCTCTGAGAGTGTTTATAGTGCTGTGAGTTTAACACTTCATGACTGAGAGCAGAACACAATCTTCATCATCACACAAGACTAAACTACAGCAATGAACACAATCAACATCTTCATCTGGACCATTGCACTGTTTATTCAAGGTAAGATGTAAAAACTGACTCTGGATTTGGTGTTTTTGCAAAAGTATTTGATGATAATAGTTTTAAACACTAATAGTTTTTCTTTTCTCTTCTTCAGAATCCAGAGGAGTGACTCTGACTCAACCTGAAGTTAAAACTGTCCAACAGAGTCAAACAGCAACAATAGAGTGTCATATGGATGTAGGAATATACAGCAATGGTTTAGCCTGGTATCAGCAGAAACCTGGAGAAGCTCCTAAACTCCTGATTTATTATATAAGCAGCCGTTATACTGGAACTCCATCTAGATTCAGTGGCAGTGGAACAGCAAATACTGGACGAGATTTTACTCTGACCATCAGTGGAGTCCAGACTGAAGATACAGGAGATTATTACTGTCAGAGTTATCACAGCAGTGGTGGAGTGTTCACACAGTGATAAAGAGTCGTACAAAAACCTCTGTCAGTCAGACGTCACAGTGACTGCACTGATACAGCTGAGAGAAACTGCAGCTGCTGATGGAGGATCACAAAGTCAAGTCACCTTTATTTATACAATAAAGATTGTTTCAAAGCAGCTTTACAGTGATAAAAGGAAAATAATGCAACAAAGTTTGTTTCTGCTGTACAGCAGATCTAGAAGAAAATATCGTCCAAGTCCAGCTTGGTGGTTAAAATAGCCCCACATCACCATAGGCCACTAACCTTGTTAGAAACCAGACTCAGTCGTTCAGTTCTCCTCTGGCTAACGAACCAACAGTATATGATTATGATTATGATTCAGGCAGTATTACAGGTCAGAGGTTAGATTGGATCAGAATATTCTGAATATTATACAGTTCCATCGGGTTGAAGATCGGAGTCACGCTGGTATGAAGACGGGAACAAACAAAACAATGACAATGTTTAGCAAATTTTCTAAAGACTTTAAAAATAAATATACATTTATATGTAGCAGTAGCGGCTTGTCAATAGAGGGCGCTGGGGCGCCGCCCCATCAAAATTCCAGAAATATACATGTATATGATATAAATGATATAAAAATGAAATAAAAATAAAAAATAAAATTGTTTACTCATACAATGTAAGAAGTAAGGGCCTCAGCATTTAATAAAAACTGGCTTTAATCGGTTAACTATTTTCTTTATTATGTTTTTCAATAAGTTGTCACTGTCAAAACACAAACACCACGAGGAGACCAATTGCACATTTTGATCTTCGATAACGGTTTGTTTCCTTCTATTATACTCAATGCCACCCAAGAAAAACCAACAGAATGAAGAAGAGATGGAAGAGATCAAACAGTCTCTTAACTTCATGTCTGGTGAGATTAGCAAGGTGGCTAACCAGCAGGCCAAATTGCTGGGACTAATGGAGGAAGTAAGAGAGCTGAAACTAGCGATCAAGGAGAAGGATAAACGAATTGGTGATCTTGAGCGACGCGTCGATGATTTGGAACAATATTCTCGGATGGATGATTTAATCATAAGTGGACTTACAACAAGACATCAAACTTTTGCCGGTGTTGTAACCGGAGAGAAAGGAGAGGATGCCAAACCGAGCGAACAATACTCGCTGGAAAGAGAGGTTGTCCAGTTCTTTCAAAGTAAAAATATGGAAATACAAACCAACGCGATCTCAACCTGTCATAAACTTCCCACAAAGGACAGGAAAGCCAAGCCGGTAATTGTCATACGTTTCGCCAACAGAAAAGCCAAAACAGAATTACTGAGACAAGGAAGGAAGCTGCGTGGGTCAGATGTGTACCTGAACGAACACCTAACGAAAAAAAAACGCCGATATAGCAAGGCAGGCACGGATCCTAAAAAAACAGAACAAAATACAAGCTACCTGGACAAGGAATTGCAAGGTATGGATTAAGTTGAATGGATCACCCGAGGAAGCAAGCAACATTATGGTAAGAGAACTCAGTGAATTGGGTAAATATAAATAACGATCACTGCTGGATATGCTGATGAATGGGACATACAGTCAAGGGACACGTACACCTGAACAAAATATATCAAACCTTTGAACTTTGTATGGATCATGAAAGACTAGAACTGAGAACATTTAACTATACTGAGCATAAACTACAAGAAATGGAGAATGAAATTGATCCTGAGAATAACTTTTTCCAAAATCTACAAATAAATTGTGAATACTACACTGATGAACAATTCAATGTAAAGTTAAAAATGGATGGAGCAGTATCCATAATACACTTTAATAGTAGGAGCCTAAATTCAAACTTCTCAAAAATTAAACGGTGTTTACAACAAATTGAACAAAAAATGACAGTTATAGCAATTTCCGAGACATGGCTCATTGATGATCAAGCTGTGATGTACGAAATGGAAGGATATGAGATGTTCTTTGTGAACAGAAGGAACAAAAAGGGAGGGGGAGTAGCTCTGTACATTGACTCTAGTTATAGGAGCAGAGTTGTGGAAAATATGTCGCTGGTCAAAGACAAAGTTATGGAGTGTGTTACTGTAGAAATCGAGATAGAGAGATCAAAAAATATAATTATAAGTTGTATGTATAGAACTCCGGGTTCTTCTATTGAAACGTTTACAGAAGAATTAATGGCGTTGTATGACAGTATAAACAATAAGAAAATGTGCTTTGTTTGTGGAGATTTTAATATAGATCTATTGAATCCACTCAACCAGAATACAACAACAGAATTTATTAATGCAATGTATAGTATGAGCTTATACCCCTCCATTATATGTCCAAGTAGAATCACGACACATAGTGCAACTTTAATAGACAACATATTTACTAATGTTATTGATAAAAAAATAACAAGTGGACTTCTAATTAATGACTTAAGTGACCATCTGCCAGTTTTTGCAATCATTCCATGCTGTAAGGGGACCAATAAAGACATACAAGTTAAATTAACAAGACATAAATCTAAGCGTGCAATTAACTATTTTAAAGAAGATCTTATAAAACAAGACTGGAAGAAAGTTTACGTTGAAGATGTAGATGAAGCCTATGACAAATTTATATCAATACTAACAACTTTTTATGACAAAAACTGTCCTTTAAAGAAATTGGGGAAACAGAAATTTGCTGAAAAACCGTGGTTAACAAAGGGAATCCAAAAATCATGTAAACGGAAAAATACATTATATAAGATTTTTATTAAAAAAAAGAACTAAAGAAGCAGAGCAAGAATATAAGGTGTATAAAAATAAACTGACTTAATATTATTAGAAACAGTAAGAGAGAGTACTATAGTAGATCATTGGATTATAACAGAAATAACATAACAAAAACATGGAAAATATTAAATGACATAGTAAGAAATAACGTTGGAAGGACAGGATGCCCATCCTATTTTATGACAAAGAATAATATAATTATAAGTGATAAGGAACAAATTGCTAATGAATTTAATGATTTTTTTTAATGATTGTCAATGTTGGCCCCAGTCTGGCTGGGAAGATTGTAGGAACTGGTAGTAAAAGTAGAACGGAAAGAGTAATGGGTAATGTAAATAAGCAATCGATGTTTATACGAGGAACAGATGGAAAAGAAATAATTGATATTGTTAAATCGTTTAAAAATAAGAAGTCAACAGACTGGAATGATATGGATATGTCTGTGGTAAAACATATTATTGAGTGTATTGAGAAACCCCTGGTACATATATGCAACTTGTCTCTTCAAAAAGGTTTATTTCCTAAAAAAATGAAAATTGCTAAAGTTATTCCCATATATAAAACTGGAGATAGACATACATTTTCGAATTATAGGCCAGTTTCTTTGCTTTCACAGTTTTCAAAAATATTGGAAAAATTATTTTATATAAGGTTAAATGATTTTGTTATAAAAAACAATATATTAAGTAATCAGCAATATGGGTTTAGAAGTAAAAGAACAACCTCACATGCATTAATAGAATTTGTGGAAAAAATATCTGACGCAATGGAAAATAAACAATACACAGTTGGGGTTTTCTTAGATCTTAAAAAAGCATTCGACACTGTTGACCATGACATCTTACTACAGAAATTGAAAAGATATGGAGTAAGAGGGGTAGCTCACTCTTGGATAAGTAATTACTTAGAGGAAAGGCATCAATATGTCCAAATAGATAACTGTAAGTCACAATTGGAACATGTAATATGTGGGGTTCCTCAAGGCTCAGTGCTGGGCCCATTGCTTTTTCTGTTATACATTAACGATATATGTGAGGTTTCCAAAATATTAAAACTGATATTATTTGCGGATGATACAAACTTGTTTTGCTCTGGTGACAATCTGAAACAACTTTTGGATACAATGGAAAAAGAAATGGCACTGCTAAAAAATTGGTTGGATTTGAATAAATTAACATTAAATATAAGTAAAACAAAATTTATTGTATTTGGTAATCGATTATCGAATACAATAAGTAAATTAATGATTAATGAAGTTGAAATAGAAAGGGTGTCAGCTATTAAATTTCTTGGAGTGATTATAGACAATAACTTAAACTGGAAGCCCCATATATCTTAAATTAAGAACAAGATTTCAAAGTCAATTGCAATATTATATAAGGTAAAAGATTTCTTAAATGAAAAATCATTATATACTTTGTACTGTTCCTTTGTGCTTCCATACATTACCTACTGTGTGGAAGTATGGGGAAATACATATAAAACAAACACCAATTCAATATTTATGCTTCAAAAGAGAGCCATACGAATAGTAAAGAAAACCACCTACAGGGAGCCAACAAACTCCCTTTTTATTGCATTAAAGGCTGTAAAGTTTAAAGAATTAGTAGAACTAAAAACATTACAGATCATGTACAAGGTAAAAAAACATCAATTGCCGGAAAGTATCCAAGGGTTGTTTACAGAAAGAGAATGCCAACATTACTTAAGGGGAACTTGTATATTTAAAAAGAACCAAGTGAGGACCAATGCAAAATACCATTGTATTTCAGTTAAAGGTGTAAATCTATGGAACAGCTGTCATGAGGAACTAAAAATATGTGGGACACTTAATAAGTTAAAGAAATTATTTAAAAATAAAGCACTGAAACAATATGAAACCATTTAAAGAATGATAAAAGAACAAACTGCTTTTGTTGTATTTGGAATGTGCAACGGTATTGCATAGGACATAGTAATGTTTGAGTTTTCTGTTTATATTTGTTTGTCAACATTATAATGATGTAAGACAATAATTAGTAAATTAATAATTTAGTAAAATAGATGTTTCAAAAAGGGTAGGCATTATAAGCAATAGCTTCAGCCTACACCTGTTTCAGACTGCTGTAAATTTGTTGTTTGTCAGTTCAACTGTGTTGAAATTAAGTTGTCTGTCTGTCTGAAATAAACTAAACTATTTCTAAAGTTTCATGCAGTTTCATGTGAGAGGGATGCCGGACAAATGGATGTCTATCTAACCCCTGATTTCCACCAACTGCGGAACGGCTGCAGATCCGCTCCGGAACGGCGGCGGAGTCAATAGGTTTCCATTAAAGTCATAGTGTGTATTTTCACTGACTGCGGAACGGCTGCGTTCCGACTCCGGCGATCCACAGCCCACCGGAGCAGATACGCAGAGCTTCTATTTTTGCCAGATGCCGGAGAGCTCCGCAGCAATTCAGCACTTATATCACGCGATCATACGTGAATTTGCGAGATCTCGTGTGTCCTCATGACTTCAGCTGTCAGTCATGGCTGCAGCCGTTCCGCAACAAATCTGGACCAGGTGGGTATTGAAGGACGACGGAGCACGGAGCCGACACGCAGCAGAGCCGATCCGCAGCCGTTACGCAGTTGGTGTAAATCCGGGGTGAGTCTGACCTGCTGCATGTGACCTGAAGCTGGTCTCTAATTGGTTTCTTAAAGATTCTCCTCCAGACGCAGGTCGCTGCGTCCCTGGCGAAACAGAATTGGATACATGTTATTTTATCCAATCTGGGGTGCGTTTCCCGAAAGCATCGTTGGCCAACTATGGTCGCAAGTTCTGTCTTTACCAATAGAGTTCAATGGACATTGCGATGAACTTGCGACCATAGTTGGCCAACGATGCTTTCGGGAAACGCACCCCTGATTGGTTCTCGTCACCTGCCATTCAACTCAACGCTCTTTGCCACTACTGCGAGTGTGAGTGCGCGGGCGACACCGTCACTCCGATTCCGTCAAAACCTTGCTAGGCTGATCATTTTCGTAGAGAGAATGGCAGAAGTTAAACCAAATTATGTCATTGATTTACAAAAAAAAAAAAAACTTTCACAAGGCATTCGCTGGAAGAAAAAAAAAGGATAAAAGATCTCGGACCGGACCAACCCGATTTACAGGCCAGTGACAGAGGACGAAGCTACACCCGGAGCTTCACCCGCGCTTGTTACGAGAAACGGAGGTGTAATTAGCATCGGCTACAAACAAACGTGCTACTTCTAGCGATCTTAAACTTCGGGACCTCTACGTGTCAAATAGCATGCATCCACTTCTTTGTCAGACAGTCATCACTTGGAAAAGCATTAAAACTCAAATATGGTTGTCACTGATTATTATTTGTGCAATGAGGGATGCTACAGTGACACCTCGATGTTGCTTCAGCCATTGCTGTTTCGACCGGAAGTCGCTTTACACAACAAACGCTGAACCGGATGTGCGTTCTAACTTCCGTGAAAAAGGCCTATCTAATGAAACGCTCGTACAAAAACCTCTATTCCACTCGAGTGAACACACACTCCAGCAGAGAGAGAGAAACAACACTTCAACACACTGATATTAGAAGATCCTCAGCTCTTCTCAACACTCACTCATTCAGATTTGACTAAATGCTTTCTGATATAACACTGTTTAAAGAAATATATTTGATGAGCTGTGACCTCTGAGGTGACCTTTGACCTCTTTGATCATGGATGATGTTGTGGAGTTTCTCATAATGATGCTTCTGTTCTTCATATGCAGATCAATCATCATGATTCACAGAAAAACCTGCAGCTTCAAATAAATGAATCAATAATTCTGAACATTTCAGATGCACATTGTTTAATATATAATGACCAGGGCTGCGTTCTCCGATAACGTTGTCTCTTAGCGCGCTACGAAGACTCAAAAGGTACACCTTAACTACAGGTATACCTTTCCTACGTGTGTTCTCCGAACTATACCTTAGGATGTTGCTTAAGGTAAACCTTCTTATGTTCGACCTTAGCAGGTGCTGTCCATGGTGGAGGCGCTGAATAGGTTGATATCGATGCCTCGATGATCGATTGTGCGCTCTTTCCTTCACAGCGGTATAGGTAAAGTATTGATAAAACAATGTTCTTTATAAAGAAGCGTTTTAGAAATAGTACAAACTGCATTTATCGGGGCTCATTGAAATATGTCCATGCAGAAATAAATATGAGTATGTGTTTATAATTTAGCAAGTGTGCAATCCCAAACCCTTACGGCCATAAGTGTGTTAATGTTCTCCACAACGTATGCTGATTATCCACCAGCCATGTAGTTGACATACACTAACTGGCTCCGCGGACGGCGCCGTCTTTGATTTAAAACAAGTACTCGCTGTCTTGCTGCCATAGCTATAAAGTTTGTGTAAACTCATCTTTCTTTATATAGACTCCTAAGCCTTTTCTGTCAAATGATTCGCCAGCTGATGTGCCTTAGGATAGTAATTAAAAAAGCTAACAACGATTAGTGTATGGAAACTTTATTAATGAAAACACTTCCACTGGGTGTAGGCTATAACAACTTAAGTATTTTATGTGTAAAATTTGAAAGTAAAGTAAAAATGTAATTTTAATACTAAATCAGATTTTATATTAAATGTTCATATAAAATTGTCTATGTGTAATTAAACTGCGATGTAAAAAAGCTTTTTGCGTAGTGGTGGCCACTAGCGGTATGAACCGTCAGCAGTGATAAGGTATAACTAAGAGCGCTCCAGACCAACCTTACGAACGTATGACTTACAGAAGGTATACTTAACTAAGAACATTTCGGAAACCACGTATTAACGATAAGGTACTTCTTAAGGTACAACTTAAGAACGACGTAGCGTTAAGGTAGATTCGGAGAACGCAGCCCTGATTATGAGTCCTGATGAACTTCATGCATGTGGAAAATGTGGGAAAAATAGACATCATGATAATATTTCCCAGATAGCAACATGTCAACATTGATTACAAAGACCATAATGGACTTTTTTTATTATTACTCTAAGGGATCGTTCGGTATTTATGGAAGGGGCCACCGGAGGAAAATAGGGGAGGGTCATGTCTTTTTATTCTTTGTTGAGGGGAGGGTCATCCAACTTTTTTAAGTCTAGGGGGAGGGTCACACAACTTTTATATTCATGAAAACAGCAACATTTCAAAGTGGCTTTTTTGGTGCTATTTTTTTCCATTTAGCTCCATGTTGATCTCGCGTTATCAGCCCCCCTTCGATATCAGATGGGTCTGACCCAACAAAAATCCAGTTTGCCGCTGTTTGACAGTGCGCTCGCACTTCAGTTCACGCTCAGAAAAAGTGCATCATGTCAGAACAGAACGCCAATGAAATGTTTAACCGGCAAAGCTTTAAAGCACGAGCTAATAATGAACTTTTGTGATTGCGAATAAGTGCACAGTGTCCTGTGAGTGTAACTCTACCGCTGCATTAACATGTGGATGTGATGTGAATGTACGTTGAGTTTTACAGTATTGGGACTGAGGCACCAGAACTGCAGCTGATAGAATGTGCGCTGTAGCGTGATACTACCATATTTTAGTTTCCATTCTTATTTTGTTTCCACGATGTGTAAGATGTAGGGCTACCACATCTTTAAATTACTAGGTTATTAGTAGGCTATTATTTAACTTAACATAATAAAATACGTAGACCTACACCACAAAAACTAGTTGAGGATAAATTCGTTAAAATTGGGCGATTCCAGTGTTATGGATGTGACATTTGCAGTCAAAACTTGAAATATAAATTCTCAGAAAATGCATTTAATACCAATATTTTGAAACATCTGAAAGGAGTCAAGACATTGGAAAAATATCAGTTTACACATGCGTTTTATATTTAATATGAGGGAACTACACATGTGACGTGACACAAAAAAATCTTTAACTTTTAGGTGGCAAAATATTTTTTAGTAATTCTATAAATTACACTGTGCAAACCAAAAGATATATACCCACCGAATAAATAAAGATCGGCCTCCACAGAACATAGAATATTATTTTTATTTTATTTTATTTTTCGTGTTCGCATTTATGTGAAAAAAAAAAAACAAACAAAAAAAACGTTACAGGCGTGACAGTTCTCCATTACGGACATGACTGCTCTGAGAACGACTTTAAAAATTTCACAGAGACCTCAAACAGAAAGCACAAAGCCTTTCTTTAAAGTGAATTTCGTTTTTTATTAATTGTATCTTAATTTTAATCAATGTTTCATCTGGATTTAATAAATAAGTAAATATAGAAGAAAATAGATAGGCCTAATCATAATACGGAGTCGCGGGCGAGTGAACTGGACTCTTGTCTCCCAAATGAACCGAAACTCAGCGTAAGGTAGGCTATGCTAATTGCCTCACAGACCTGAGAAATATATAGAAAGCTTGAAATGTCTACTTTTAAACAGAACAATTCTAAACGAAGGAAAACAGACTGCTCTCTGCTTATGAAATGTGCATTTCTCTCTGGTGCGTTCTGAGAAGATCGCGACGCATCGTCAACTTCATCTTTGCAGTCGACACAGAAAACACTTGTTTATTAATAAACAATTAAAATGTCTCCTTGCTATATTTGACATATTAATAATCATTACTTTTGCCGGTTCTTTGTGACAGCTTTTAGATGCTTTATTTGCAACGCCACCCACATGTTGATATGAACGAGTCACACCGCATCAGCACCGAAAACGTGACTAAAATAAAAAATCATGATACGAACCGAATCGTAGGTTTGGTCTATCGTTAAAGCCCTAGTAAGATGAGAAAGCAAGAGTTTATGGTTTAACCCCCTGAGGTCGGCTATCGCGCCGGCGCGATAGGCTCGTTTTTTTCCGTATGAGTGCAAAAAAATAATAAAATAAAAATATTCATTTTTATCTTTTATGCTTGTTTTGTACATCAATCGATTCTGTTAAATGTGTATTATTTTTGTGTATACTCACAATAAAAACAAAGTGTTGTGCTTTTTGCCAAATAAAGAAAAATAAACGTGATGCGAGTTCTGCCTTCTATCTGCCAGTGTCGTCCATTCTGAAACGCGTCCGAAAATGAACAATAACTCAGCGAATACTCAGTCAAACAGGCAAACAGACATACAGGCATGAAGCTTGAATTCTCTTCTCTTAAATGAATGTGGCAGAGTGGGGGGCTAAAAGAGCAAAGCTAGACAGCAAGGAAGTTAACATCAAATAAACTGATAAGATTTTCAATGTAGCCAACTACGCCACCTTGGGACTTTCGCCCAAGGATATACTCAGACAACACAGGTTCGTTTCTTTGGCAAAGAGGACTGAGACGGTTCTGACAATTAAAAACAACAATTTATTACAAAATCTTCTCACATTGAAAAAACACATTCACTAATAAATACCTTCCAAACATTTACCTCTTAATTACCTACATGTTAGCACAAAAAGGAAGGCATCACTAATAAATACCTTCCAAACATTTACCTCTTAATGACCTACATGTTAGTACAAAAGGAAGGCATTTAAATTACAATTAAAATAAAATAAAGAAAGAAAAACAAAAAAAACAAAAACTGGGGGTTAATCGAAGACACTAACAGGAGAAAGAATCTCTGACCCACCTTGTAAGTAATCACTCACTACACCCACACATTAGTGTCCCACACGACAAAGGCAATGAAACAAATCCACACTCAAGTGTGTTTAACACTGCACCCCAAATGGAGGTGGGCCAAATTACCCCCGTTCAGATGTCCCAGAGAGAACCCACTTAAGTTACAGATTCCATAAAAATAAATAACCAAAACAAATTTATAAGGGAGACAAAAACAGCAGCGTAGTTTGGGGTCCGTGTATCCTGCTGATTACAGATGCACTTACACGGCGCTGAGCTGGAAGCACGCCGTTAGGCACGCCCCCCCAACTGCATCAGGACAATGTATATAAAATGACTGCATGCTGCAATATGCCCTCACTGCACTGTAGCAACTGAGATTGTACAAATAAGCGACCCAAACTACACGACTCCATCAGGAAAAGGCAGAAAAAGGGACAGCGAGAGAGTAACCAGAAACAGCTAAACAAACTCTGCTATGGGTGTCTTGCTTTTATTATAAGTGCAATCATGATAATGAGTAACCAGCCGGTTTCTAACACAGCTGAGTCTATGGGGAGATTATTCCCATTCTCCACCAGGGGGAGTAACAGAGGGAAATACCCAATCTGCTACATGAAGTAATTTATATAAAAAACAAATATTCTCATGTTGTGAAATCTGTATTAAAAGAGAGCGATTCCAGTCGACCTCATTAGAGCTAATTCAAATGTAATGTGACTCCGCCTACGGAGAGCGCGCACTATTCAAACGCAAATGAATGAGGCAATCCAAGCAAACCTGTGAACGCCCACATATCAGTTTATTCAGATCATTACTTTAACACCGTCTCAGCAGCGCTGTGAGCAATAACAATAATGAAAAAAGTACCTCAGAAGTGCGGGTATATCGAAGAGCGAGCTGAGGAATACTGTAAGTTTTTTTTTCTTCTCACGTGAATCGGGTTTCTGTTTTTGATGAATGAACGGCAGAGATGCGCGCTGTTTACCACAGCTCGCAAAAAGACAGTTTAAATTTAAATCGCGTGTGTGAATGAATGAGGATGTTTTAGCAAACTGTATTACTATGAGTAAAAATCGACTGAAATATGTTGAAATAAAATGTAGGCTATTTGTTCGTATTTGTACGTAGCAATACGTATTAAACTGCAATTTTATATGCCCTAATATTTCATAAAAACAACGTTACAGTCAGGCGAAATATGAAAGACAACATTTTGTTGACTAGATTTGAGTACAGTTTTTACTGTAGAATATACTGCCACATAAGCTTTTGATGAAAAAAGTAGCCTACCTCAGAAGTGCGGGTATATCGAGGAGCGAGCTGAGGAATACTGTAAGTTTTTTTTTCTTCTCACGTGAATCGGGTTTCTGTTTTTGATGAATGAACGGCAGAGATGCGCGCTGTTTACCACAGCTCGCAAAAAGACAGTTTAAATTTAAATCGCGTGTGTGAATGAATGATGATGTTTTAGCAAACTGTATTACTATACTGAGATGAGTAAAAATCGACTGAAATATGTTGAAATAAAATGTAGGCTATTTGTATAAGCAATACGTATTAAACTGCAAATTAACATTTATATGCCCTAATATTTCATAAAAACAACGTTACAGTCAGGCGAAATATGAAAGACAACATTTTGTTGACTAGATTTGAGTACAGTTTTTACTGTAGAATATACTGAATATATATATCAAATAAGCTTTTGTTTAGCAATTTTTATATATATATAAAATAAAGTCATCAACTAAGATGTTAGCTGTTCCAATTTTGGCTATATTCAAACTAATGAATACATAGATAGGCCTAAAATATAGGCCTATAATCTTTTTTTTTTTTACAAAGAAAGAGTACACTTGAAATATTGTTGAAATTTTAATTATTGTTGTAATTGTAACCTTTTTAATAAAATAGCAAAACATATTTACAAGATAGATGTAAGCAAAATCTTAAATGGTCAATATAAGTCTTCTTCTAATTTTTTGTCCTTGCATTGTGGCTCAGTCAGTCAGAGTCACACCTGAATGAATGGCTAATTATGCAGAGTCATTATGCATAATGGGTGGGACATTTTGTATTCCAAGGTGTAAACCACTCCTCGTTCACGCCCACTCGCATAATGGCTTTCCAAGCAAAACCTGTTTTACATCAATTTAAATCAATGTATTGTTTTATCTGAACGATAAAGCAAGACTATTTTCACATAATTTTGAAGCCAGAACTCGAAGGAAGAACATCCATTTCTCAAAAGTCTTATTCATGCATATTTATTATGAGTTTTGAGGTCTTCTTTCAGCAACTTTCATTTTAAATTTTTTCAATAACCACGCATAAGCATTTGTTGTACCCTTAAAAAGGGAAAAAGTAACGGGAGAAGGTTTAAGAAACAGACATGACGCAGCTCTCGCCTTCACTCGTCTGTATTGAATGAGCTTTTGAACAATGTATACAAGAAAACATACATTTCAACATTTGTGCACTCATCAGATTCAGGACCACAGTCACAACCTTTTTAATGCTTTCTAAATGATCTTTTTAACTAAATTACCATATGAAATGTTAATTGTTTTAAACAAAGTTATCAAAATACATTTTAATACTCCTTTTTAAATGAGTTCTCAAGTAACACTAAAATTAATTGTACTTTTAAGTTTAACAGTATTCAGCAGTATTCAGTATCTAAGCATCACATGAAATCACCCTTATAGTGATAAATACACAATAAACTTTACAGCAGAGATATGTGTACGTAGTAGTAACTAGCTTAAACACAAATGACAGTAAACACTCGTATATGTCGAGACTCGGTCACGACGGACCCACGAGGTCTCCAGCTGCTAGCATAAAGTTACACATCTTCGCAGTTAGCACGAAACTCTTTAAACACTGCAAAAACGTCTATTTTACTCATATAAAACAATAATACCATAACGAAATGTATTATAAACATGTGTTAATATCTACATTGCTTTGTGAGTGGTAACTACCTTAAAAAGGGAAAAAGTAACGGGAGAAGGTTTAAGAAACACACATGACGCAGCTCTCGCCTTCACTCGTCTGTATTGAATGAGGAAGAGAAGCGCGCGCATGCGATCCCCCTACAGAAGCCCCGAGGCATTACCAATACATCGACGAATAATCAACCCATAGAAGGATCAGCATTATCTGCATTCCACTTCTCAATATTACTCGTCTAGTTTTTAACAGTGACAACCTTAATACGTATTCTAATATAACCATTAATATAACAGACTATAGTAAACCTATTGTAAATTAAATGAGTTAGGAACACTTGTCACATACTCCCCCTCCAAATAGATGTTGTCCCCAACATCCGAATGTAACCTTTGACCTTTAGTGCAAATAAAGGGGTTAAACCATACTCTATTAATCAACACACAATGCACAGTTATTTCAGATCAACACTTCTGCTACATCGTATCTTATATAGTGCAATATTACAGACTGGAACTCTTTTCATACATTCCTTCAAGCACAGGTAAGTACCCAATATCCTTTAATGTCTTTGTTCCCTTTTTTTGGTCTTTGTTTTGTGTCCACTTAGACACATGACTGCCTTGTTAACAGTTCTGTTTGTGCAACATGTTCAAGTCAATTACACTCCCCTTTAACAAAAGGTCCATGGGTGTGGTGTGATTCACTGCAACAGTGTCATATGAATGTGAGTGTAGAGTGTAACCACAGTCCATCTTATGTTCAACAGTCCATATGAATGTTCAACAGTCCATTTGAATGTGCATTCTGTGCTGAACAGTCCATTTTGAGTGTAATGTGTATGCATTTACTCAGTTCAGTTTCTATCTTTCATGCGCTTAGTGCCGGAAGTATTGGAAGTGATGTGGCTGTGCAATGTATGTCCACGGAACCCTCCAGTTTTGTTGTTGTAATGTCCTAATGTTTTGGCAAGTTGGTGATCCAAGCCTATCATATGTGAAAACCCTCGGCCGTCTGTGCTGTCGTCTGGGCCGCTGAAGCGCCTCACCACTTGAAACAAGCAAGGGGACAGCTTCCTCCAAAGACATACCCTCGACAAAACTGTCCTCTCTCTCCAGTGAGGTTTCCATTTGGTTTGTCGTTCCTTGTTCTCTATCTGGCTCAGGTGGCATGTTTTCCTCAGCCTGTGTGCATTTGAGCTCCGGAGGTGTACTACACACAGGGTTCATTGTCTCAGGTGAGCAAAGCTCAGATTGCTGCTGAAGTGACACTGGATAATACTCATCTCCATCGTCCTCTTCGTCCGACTGCTCTGCTTCCTCTATTTGCTCCACATTCCTTTTCCTTGCTCGTGGCTGCACTGTCGTTTCAAGTGGCAGGTGGTCACATGGGAGGAGAAGATTACGATGTAAAATCCTTGATCTCCCTTTTCCTTTCTCAGGTCTGAGTTCATAAACAGGAATATCTGGACTCACTTGGCGCACAACTGTGTGGATAGTATCCTCCCAATGGTTCCTCAGTTTTCCTGGACCCCCACAAGGTGTCATGTTCCTGATTAAAACACGATCTCCAGGCTGTAACACTGAGCTTTTAGCTTTACTGTCATAATGTCTCTTACTTCTAATCGTAGCTTTGTGAGCATTCTCTCTTGTGATCTCATAGGCTTCTTCCATGCCCTCCTTCCACTTTTCCATGTAGTGATGGTGATTACAGTTTCCTTGTTCTGAGGTCAAGTTGAATAACATGTCAACTGGCAACCGTGGGGAGCGTCCGTACAGTAAGTAGAAGGGGGAAAATCCAGTCACTTCACTGCGAGTACAATTGTATGCATAGGTCAGTTTGTTTAGTGAGTCTTTCCAGTTACTTTTTTTTCTCTCTGTGAGGGTCTTTAACATCTGAAGTAGTGTTCGGTTAAACCGCTCTACCTGTCCGTTCCCTTGGGGGTGGTAGGGAGTAGTTCTTGACCCAGCAACTCCACAGTACTTTTTCAGTTGTGTGAACAGTTGGTTTTCAAATTCACCACCTTGATCGTGGTGTATTCTTGTGGGGAATCCAAATCTCAGTGTATAGTCATTAAATATTTTGTCTGCTGCTGTTTTTCCTGATTTTGAAGTTGTGGCGTATGCCTGGGCAAAACGTGTAAAGTGGTCAATGATTACAATAATATATTCGTAGCCACCTTTACATTTGTCAAGATGCAAGAAATCCACTGAGACAAGTTCGAATGGTTGAGTGGTGACAATGCTCGTCATCGGGGCTCTGGTCTCACGGCTTGGCTTCTTGTGTTTGAGACATGCACACTTCCTTGTGACATAGTCTTCTATCTCTCGTTGCATATAGGGCCAGTAAAACCGGTCTCGGATCAGTGACGTAGTCCTGTCTACACCTTGGTGGCCCATTTCATCGTGAAGCTCCTTTAACACAGTACTTTTATATTTTTCTGGAAGCACCAGTTGTTTTCTGCTTGTCGTTTTCCTGTACAATACCCCATTTTCGTTCATGTTCAGTTTGTCCCACTCTCTAAGAAGGCTTGTGATCTGTGGGCTGAGCTGTCTTAGTTCGTGACCTGATGGTTTATCTCCTGTCAGTTTGAACTGAACCACGGGTCCCACAGTGGGGTCATTCCTCTGGTCATTTTTAACTTGTCCTGCTGTTAGTGGACTGAGTAATGTGTCTGTAGCTAGCGTTTCACATTCAGCTGAGATACCCATGGACCAAGATACGCTGGACTCATCCTGACTTTCCACTGCTTGTGTCGCTGCTCCAATCACATCATATGACATTTCCTCTGAACACTCTTTCATAAACGTCTCCTCATCCAAAGGCATTCTGGACAAACTGTCTGCATCGATATTTTCTTTACCAGGGCGGTATTTTATTGTGAAATGGAAATCGGCCAGCTCTGCTACCCAGCGGCAACCTGTTGCATTCAGTCTAGCAGTGGACAGCACATAGGTGAGTGGATTATTGTCACTGTAGACGGTGAAGAATGGTGCATAGTATAAGTAGTCACGAAATTTCTCTGTGATCGCCCACTTTAGGGCTAGAAACTCTAACTTGCCTGAGTGCAAATGATAATTCTTCTCTGCTGCAGTCAAAGTACGGGAGCCATAAGCAATCACACGTAGCTTTCCATTCTGTCTTTGATATAATACCGCCCCTAGCCCCTGATTGGAAGCGTCAGTATGGAGGGTGAATGGCTGGGAAAATTCTGGGAAACCTAGAACAGGAGGCTGAATAAGACAGTCTATCAACCGTTCCAATATGGTCTGATGCACATCAGCCCACTCAATTGCTGTGTTGGATGGAACTCCTCTACTGTTTCGTTTTGTTTGCCACTTTCTCTTTTTATTTCTCAGGGTCTCAGTCTCGACAGGTGCTTTGAGCAGGTCATACAAGGGGCTGGCAATACGTGAAAAATCTTTGATATACTGCCGGTAATAACTCAACAGTCCTAAAATTGCTCTCAACTCGCCAACAGTACCTGGTTGCTTATCTTTTAGGGCTCTTACCGCAGCAGTATCAGCAGGGTCCATTCTGTTTCCCTCAGCAGACACAATTCTCCCAAGATACCGCACTTCTGTCTTAAACAGGTCACATTTTCTGGGTTTCAGTTTTATCCCATGCTCCCTCAGCCGTTGCAGCACCTTTCTGACGTCGCTGACATGATCCTCAAACGTTCTGCTAAACACAAGAACATCATCGAGATATGGCACACATATTTCGTCCCTTAAGCCTTCTAAGCACTGTTCCATGCAACGTTGGAATGCAGCAGGTGCATTCATGAGTCCAAACGGGATCCGAACCCACTCATATAGGCCCCATGGGGTAACAAAAGCTGTCAAATGTCTACTTCCCTTTGCCATGAATCCCTGGTGGTACGCCTTACCCTGATCCAGCAGTGAAAAGAGGGTGTTTCCTCCCAGGGTGTCCATAATGTCCTGCACTCTGGGGATGGGGTGGTGATCTGGATGGGTTTTCTTGTTGAGCTCCCTGTAGTCAATGCATAAGCGCATAGTACCGTCTTTTTTTCTGACACAAACAACTGGAGAGGAGTAGGAAGAGGTCGACTTTTCAACCCACCCTTGTGCTATCAAGTCCTGTAAATAGTCTTTCATCTCTCTATATAAAGGTTTTGGAACAGAGAGGTACGTTCTTGACACTGGCTCACTGTCTTTTAGTGAAATGTCCATTTGCAGATTCTCTGCACAGCCTATGTCATTATCAGACCTGGAGAATGACTCTGACTCTTCTCTTAACATCCGACTGACTGTCTGCCTCTGGTGTTCATTAAGGTGAGTCAAATCAACAGGAGGTTCCCATTGTTCTTGGGTAGGGGTGCTTCCACTAGAATTCTGAGCCTGGACATGGTGAATGGATGCAGTTGGTAGGTTATCTGTTTTAAATATATTGGCAGGATACACTGACCCGGCCGACTGTACAGTTCCAATAACAGTCCTTCCTGACAGCATAATGTCATGACTTGTAGGGTTTTGCACAGTGACAATAATTTTTGGGGTCATCCCTGCCTTCACTGACACAAGAGTGTCACAAAACTCTAGTCCTTCAGGCCAACGTGGGTTATCATCAGGTTCAAAGATAAGAGTCTTATCCTCTCTGAAAAGTGGGGCCTGTACTCGACACTCGATTTGAATGGAGGTACGTTTAGGCACACTGACTCTCTCATTGGCTGTCTTCACATTATAGTCACATGTCTGTCCTACACTCACTGCATTAATAAAGGTTTTTGCTTTGTTTTGCCTGAGATGAGGAAAAGCCATTCTTACTGCCTTCACAAGGTTGTCTTTATCCACATGTTTCGTTCGACCTCGCAGGCTATCTAGGACAAGACGCTCGATGACATTGAAGCCAATAATAGGACATTGTTGTTGTTTGCCTTTTAACACTAGCATGGGTATTATCAGCTCATCATCACCAGCAGTAAGTTTAAAGGACACTTCGAGCCATCCGACGTACGGCATTTCTGTTCCATTGGCTGCTTCGATTTGCAAAGGGTCAAGAGGGTCAACTAGTTCTGATACGTCTCTGAGAGGAACATCAGGTAAATGGCTGTTTTTCCATACTTCATCTATAGCACAAACTTGTGAACCTGTATCCCAAAGTGCCTGGGTTTTCTGTTTGTGCAGGAAACACCAGATGACACACTTCTTTCCCACTAACTCACTTACAGTAGGTGTTTTCTCTGGAGCCCCCTTTTTCTTGCACTTGACTTTATCTTGTGACTGAGTTGCCTGTTTCTTGATACCTGAACATGCATATGGCTTACAAAGTCTTTTGTGTGTGGGCCAATGGTTTCCCTGACACTCTTTTGAGCAGTATAGAGTGATATTACAAACTGAACAACACTTTAGTTCCCCACTTCCTTTCTCTTCTTCGCAGCTTGCACAAAACTGGGACTTATCGATATCACTGGTTGCTCCATGTCCCATGGGGGCAACCCCTCTTAGTTTAAAGGGATTCTCCGAGCGGGCTCTACTGGTCTCTGTGCTTTACAACCTGCTCTGAAGTGTTCACTGCTTCCACACCTAAAGCAATGCTGACAGTACTCCTCACCTGCTTGAGTACATGAGAGACACCTTGGCGGAGGGTGTCGTGCTGGGTAAAACCTCTGCGGTGCAAACCTCTGCTGGAACTGGGCCGTCTCTCTCATCCGCCCAGGGCTGAATGCTGGTCGATATTCCTGCACTGCTGTTGGTGACTGCTGGAGGTAAAATGGTATGTCATGTGAATCAGTCTTATAAGGTGAGGATTGTGAGGGTGAAAACACTGGGTAAGGGGAGGGCACAATTGCTGGTTCTCTGCTTGGTGAGAGGCACTGTGGCGGTGCAGTGGTGGGTCTTTGGATGGTTTCCCTGATTTGACAGATCTCAGCTTTCAAGTCTTTCAATAGCCCCATGTCAGAGCGCATTTCTTTGATTTCAGCAAGCAGATCGGGGGGTAGTATAGCTGAACTTTGTGAGGTGGCGTTTTTCTTTTCCACCGGAACTTCGCTTGACTGGACAGTATTCACATTAGTTACACGTGATGGGGCAGCATGTTTCTTTTTGTCCTGCCTCTCTTTTTCATTGGCACATGAAATGTTCAATTTCTCCAACAGCAGCTCATCCAAGGTATCTGTCTGGAGGAGGTAGGGCTGTAGGTCACCTTTAATATTGTCACTCTGGAGGCCAGTTAGGACTGTATGCATAAACAGACTCTGGACTAGTACTGGGTCATATTTTAGACTTGAATCAGCTTCCTGAGAAGCAAACAGGATTTTTTGTCTTAGATCCATTGCCCTGAGCAGGAAGTTTTGAGGGGTCTCTTTACTGTTTTGAACCTCAGAAGTGAGTCGTTTATATAACTCTGTGGCGCCTCTCTCCTGGTAATGACACCTGAGGATCCTACGAAGGGCAGGCAGTGTTAATTTGTCTTTCCCTTCAAGGTAACTTCGTAACTGCAGACCTGGTGTGATAGCACGGATTACAGCATCAATAATCTCTGACTCTGGATAGCCTTTGCTGAGCCCACTTTCAATTTGTTTGGCCAGGCTAGAAAATGTTAGCTTATCTTTTTGCCCTGGCTCGCCTATCTGGCCAGATATCTTAAAATCTTTGCGCCACATGGAGCCATTAGGGGATGTTGGGGCCATATTCTTTTCTGGCTTGCTGGAACTGGCAGGGGCGTTCATGCTTGTTTTCATTAGGTCATACATTGCGTTCTCTTTTTCTTTCAATGAAAGCCTTAGCGCCTCTACCTCTTTCTGTAGATTTTCCTGTAACTCAATTTGGCTGGAGATTTCATATTCGCTTCCGTCCGTTGCCGTATTGATTTTGTCTATTATGTCGTGTACACTGAGAAGGTCTGACATACCCTCATCCTCTAGGTCGGCCAATTCTTCCCGTTCAAGATACTTTATTACATGTGAAATCACTTGACTGCGAGTTTTACCAGTTACATGTTCTTTCCCTGGTCCTGAAATCTGCAGTGTATTGCATACTTTAATCAGCTGTTCGATAGTCAGTTTGTACAACGCTCCTTTAATCTCCAGTTGCAGCTTCTCCAATTCAGAATCCATTTTATCAGAGAGGACACAGACAGTAAAATGAAGGTTAATCTGACTTAATTGGCTTTTTGCTACCCCCTAGTGGTCAGTTTTGCTCACTTCAGGATACAAGGTGCCAGATTTGTCTGAAGACCACTTCCACTGTCTTGCTGGACTCTTTTCTCTGATACCTGGGTTGTTTGAAGGGATGATCGACGCAAGGACTCCACTTACAGCTCAGGGGTGATCCTCAAGCCAAACATCCCAGCGGTGCCTCCAAATGTTGTACCCTTAAAAAGGGAAAAAGTAACGGGAGAAGGTTTAAGAAACACACATGACGCAGCTCTCGCCTTCACTCGTCTGTATTGAATGAGCTTTTGAACAATGTATACAAGAAAACATACATTTCAACATTTGTGCACTCATCAGATTCAGGACCACAGTCACAACCTTTTTAATGCTTTCTAAATGATCTTTTTAACTAAATTACCATATGAAATGTTAATTGTTTTAAACAAAGTTATCAAAATACATTTTAATACTCCTTTTTAAATGAGTTCTCAAGTAACACTAAAATTAATTGTACTTTTAAGTTTAACAGTATTCAGCAGTATTCAGTATCTAAGCATCACATGAAATCACCCTTATAGTGATAAATACACAATAAACTTTACAGCAGAGATATGTGTACGTAGTAGTAACTAGCTTAAACACAAATGACAGTAAACACTCGTATATGTCGAGACTCGGTCACGACGGACCCACGAGGTCTCCAGCTGCTAGCATAAAGTTACACATCTTCGCAGTTAGCACGAAACTCTTTAAACACTGCAAAAACGTCTATTTTACTCATATAAAACAATAATACCATAACGAAATGTATTATAAACATGTGTTAATATCTACATTGCTTTGTGAGTGGTAACTACCTTAAAAAGGGAAAAAGTAACGGGAGAAGGTTTAAGAAACACACATGACGCAGCTCTCGCCTTCACTCGTCTGTATTGAATGAGGAAGAGAAGCGCACGCATGCGATCCCCCTACAGAAGCCCCGAGGCATTACCAATACATCGACGAATAATCAACCCATAGAAGGATCAGCATTATCTGCATTCCACTTCTCAATATTACTCGTCTAGTTTTTAACAGTGACAACCTTAATACGTATTCTAATATAACCATTAATATAACAGACTATAGTAAACCTATTGTAAATTAAATGAGTTAGGAACACTTGTCACACATTATTCTCTTAAAAATAAAAAAATATACATGCATGGTGATCACATATTTTGGTAGCCCTGTTTGTGCTATATAGAGTGAATTTACACCTTTGCCATTAACATGTTTATAAATAACTGAAAAAAGCACAAATGTCAGAGCATGTCAGAACACCTCCAGTGCCCAGAAAACACCTCAGACTCCAGAGGGTTAACATGCTTATAAAGGTGTAGCACAGAACTGTACTCATAAATAATTATGGTGTTTGACACATATGTTTCAAATGATCTACATTCATGATTCTCCAGTTATTTCAGTGGCCTAGAAATATCTTCGTTGATCCCTCTTTATGGTGTCCATCATGTTGAGATCACATGACTGAATTCTGCTCACTTTATCTTGGCATATTATCAGAAACATTCATTTGATGTAAATGAAACTGCAAGACAGTGAATAGATTATTTCTACAGCGGCTCTGAAAATTGAAAATGTTTCATCCACACTGAAAGATGTCAATATAAAGAAGTGAACCCTAGTGTCTTATCAGCCAAACATAAAATATTTTCACAATTAATCACTAAATGGTTCAATAACATTATTCTGAAAGTAAAATCTTCTATGTAGAGTTTATGAGTTTGTTCTCAGCACAAGCTGTTGTAAATCCTGCCCACTTCTTTGCATTGTCAGCACATGCTTCAGTGCTCTGAGAGTGTTTATAGTGCTGTGAGTTTAACACTTCATGACTGAGAGCAGAACACAATCTTCATCATCACACAAGACTAAACTACAGCAATGAACACAATCAACATCTTCATCTGGACCATTGCACTGTTTATTCAAGGTTTGTGTAATACAGTTTTCACAACAATTATTAGTTCTCTTAAAATGTGAAATATATATTAATCATTTTTATTTCTGTTTTCTTTCAGAGTGTAGAGGACAGATCACTTTAACTCAGAGTCCATCAATAACAGCAGTTCAACCAGGAGAAGAAGTCAGAATAAACTGTAAAGCCAACAGTTATGTGCATGTTGGCAGTTATTATTACTTACACTGGTACTCACAGAAACCTGGAGAAGCTCCTAAACTCCTCATATATGGAGCAACAAACCGTTATACTGGAACTCCATCTAGATTCAGTGGCAGTGGATTTGGCAGAGATTTTACTCTGACCATCAGTGGAGTCCAGACTGAAGATTATACAGGAGATTATTACTGTCTGGGTTTTCTATATGATGGAGCTATGTGTTCACAGTGATAAAGAGTCGTACAAAAACCTCTGTCAGTCAGACGTCACAGTGACTGCACTGATACAGCTGAGAGAAACTGCAGCTGCTGATGGAGGATCACAAACTACACAATATCAAACCTTTCACATACTTTATATTATATGTATGTGAAATATTATTATTATTATTATTATTATTATTATATTATATTAATATGATATGAATAAATTATTAGTATGTAAGTAAACATGGAACATACAATCTAATATCTCTTACTAAACTGGACTGAAATGTGTAGAAAATGTGGTAACGCTTCAGAATACTGTTTCTTACTGCATAATTAATAAGGAATTACTGAAGAACTAATGGGTAATTCTTCATTAACTACTTCTTCACTACTGTCAACTACTAAGGAAGATGTGTTAACTAATCAGTATGTAATATAATTTTATGATTGTGTTAAGTATCAGTTAGTTAATCAATAACTAATGAATTCTGTCATACCTTCTGAAGAACTACTATTACTTATCTACTAATTAAATTTACATTTACATTTACATTTACATTTAGTCATTTAGCAGACGCCCTTATCCAAAGCGACTTACAAATTAGGACTAAGTTCAGCGAGTCATCATAAAGAGGCAAAAGCAACAACAACGCAGGAAGTGCTCAAAATACGAAGTTCAGGTATTATTCAGAGTAGCATAAGCCTGATAAGTGATGTTTCAAAGGGAAAGGTTTTTTTTTTTTTTTTTTTTTTTTTTTTTTTCTCTATAAGGTTAAGTGCTCACGGAAGAGATTGGTTTTCAGCTGTTTTTTGAATGTTGTCAGGGATTCTGCATTCCGGATGAGGGTGGGGAGAGCGTTCCACCAGCATGGAACTGTAAATGAGAATGTTCTGGAAAGTGATTTTGTGGCTTTCTGTGATGGAACCACGAGACGTCGCTCGTTGACCGATCGTAGGTGTCTGGTAGGGATGTAGACTCGTAGGAGTGAGTGAAAGTAGGAGGGAGCTGAGCCTGTGATAGTTCTGAAAGCAAGCGTCAGTGCCTTGAACTTGATGCGAGCAGCGAGAGGTAGCCAGTGCAGAGAGATGAACAGAGGAGTGACGTGGGCCCTCTTGGGCTCGTTGAAGACAAGACGAGCTGCAGCATTCTGGATCATCTGTAGGGGTTTGGTCGCACATGCTGGGAGTCCAGCCAGAAGGGCATTGCAGTAGTCAAGCCTAGAGATGACCAGGGCCTGGACGATAAGTTGTGTTGCAAAGTTATCATATGACTTCTGAAGACTTAAGAGCATTACATTTACATTTATGCATTTGGCAGACGCACTTAGTTATCTATTAAATAACTAAGTAACTAATGAACAGTCCTACAAACTACACTGAGTTGTTCCCTTCCTTGTTTACTAATGTTATTACAGTTTTTCTCGATTGCTTAAATACATTTCTTGAACTATATCTCGTATTCTCAAAACTGTAAACACAAATCCACAACGTCTCACCCAATTCCCAAACATCATATGTTCAGGTCAAAATGAAGCTCTACACTCACTCTTGCTGAAAAACCAAACTTTGCCCTCAGACATCACACACAAGCCCTCACAAACACACACACTACAACACAGTCTCACACACTGGTGCAATACATTCAAAACAACATTTCCAAAAATGGTAAGTTATGTTGCTTGTTTTAAAAAAAACACAAGCTCTTCTTCTCTTCTTCTTTTTTTTACTCTCTCCTCTATTTTTTTTTTTTTTTCATATTTACTTACAGTAAGATGTGTGTGACCATCATATGACAGTAAAAGAGCACACACAAACCTTATTCTAATATGGAATTGTATTGGAATGGTAAAGAGTGTTGGTCGTGACAGGAGGGCCCCCACTCAAGGATATACAGTTTTTTCCAACTGCTTACACACAACATCTTTTCATGTCACACGATTTTTGAAACCTCTCACTCAAAGTGCAAAACTACATGCCGAATCTTCAAAACCATAAGCTATTTCTCAGCCTTTGACTCAGTTTTCAATTGCATTAAACACCTTTTTCAAAACACTACACACACTTCTCTACCTAAAACACAAAAATCTATCAGGAAGTGACTTGCTTTCGTTTTCCAAACACAACCAATCAAAATGCTACACTTATTCAGCAGGACACACAGACACACTCGTCACATGTGCAAACACTAATTGCTTAACTGATCACTAACCAATCACTGCTTTACTGTAGTATAGGCCTAAATAGGTCAAAGGTCAGATGATCTGTTTTGAACAATGGATTCCTGGGACCCCCTGGGACCCCCGGGACTTTATTGCTTTATTAATAAGGTAGGCCTATATTGTGTACTAAATGTGGTGCTTCAATATCACTCACATTAAGCGTCTTAAATGAGGAAGAACGCTTGATTACGCTGCCGTTGTCTGTTTTAGCGGAATACTGCCATCTAGTGGTAGCAGGTTTACTCAGACAGCTGTGTGTGGATCGTGAAAGGCGAAACCCGTGAAATGAAAGTGAATGCACGCGTGTCACCTGATCCACACATGCACATCTTCTGTGTTGCATGTGCAAATTATGATACACTAATACAAAGGAAAACATCTGTATTAAAAAAAATTTCTCTATTTGTACAAATTGCTACACATTCATTCAATTTTGCATTTTGCACACGCAAGTTGAAAGGCATGGATAAAACATTTCTGCAACATGTATCAAGTTCATTGATAAGTGTGCTTGCACGTGTTAATCATTTAGATACTATATTCATCCCATACATTTCCTTTAAAAAATATCTATTTTGCACTAATGTTAAAACTGTTACTTAGATCTAACTCAATAAAATTAAGACAACATTTTCCAAATATTTTTTGCAAGTTTAGTGAACTAACTGATATTTTGAGTAAGGACAACTTAATATTATGCATTTCAATGTATGCGAAAACGTCCACAATAATTAATGCGATATGGCTCAGCTTGTCAGTGAACTACGGCTCTGTGTAGTAAATGCCGCTCCATTTAAAAGCAGGTGATGGCGATTTACTACTAATCAAGGAACCTTTACTGACGAGATGTGCCTAACAATGTCATGCGATATATCGCCCAGGCCCTAGTTGCTATTATGTCAATTTCCAACATTATTAAATCATTGCCATATCCAAACAGTAGCGATGAGCTGGACAGAATAAACAATCAATAACAACTGTATTCATGCATTAAAGAAAGCATGCCCTCAGCTAATAAAGTGCAGGTTAGTGGAACACCTTCACGGTACAGTTTCTCACTGTGTACATACATAATCTTACAACATTTTAAAATGAAGTCAACAGGCACTGTTGTAACAATTCACAAGCCATATTCAAAATGAGCCGTTCACAAGTGCAGAGTGACAGTCATGTCTGAGTGCCTTGGCCAGGAGCTTGTGTTTCAGAGTCATGAACTTGGGCTTGGTTTTGGGCGCAGTGTGTCAAGTCCCACGAAAAGTCTTTGAAACACCTCAAATGTTTTGGAAAGCTTGGATGGACACTCAAGATTAAGTGCATATGTCAAACCCAAGCAGTAACAGCATGCTTTGGCCAGATTTCCAAGATTGGTAAGGACTGGTATTCCCTCAATGATGATTCCTACTGCATCTGGCTCACGGCAGACATAGATGCTCATATTCTTCATTCTCAGGTCCTCATGAACAGTGGTCTCTGCAGCCGCCTTTGAGATAAAAGATAAAGTATTAAAGACAAACAATCTCATTTGTTGATGAAAAACAAATCCTCCAGCACTACCTGCCAAATGCTGGTTCAGTCAGTTCACATTAACAGTCAGCACAATTTAAACCAGTTCACCAGACCGAGCCAGTAATCAGAGATGAGCTCCTGTCCACTCTCTCCCATACACTCAAAGAGGCGTCTCATCTCAGAGGGACATCTCTCTTCTTCACTGCACTGGCACTCGGGTCCTAGTTAATACAGCAATAATCAATACATTATTTGTGTTGGTAAATTCACTCCAACCCTGTAATGCCATCATTACTGTAGGTCTGTATTAGTTTATCTTTATTTTTCATTATAATATAATAATAGTAATAACAATTGAGACTATTTAGAAAAAAAAACCCACCCAGATAAGCAAGATAACTGAAACTCAAGCTACTCAATTGATTAATATTGTACCTTTTAACTTTGTAACCCCTTTAGCCCCGCCTGTATCAGCTCCATCAACAAGTTATTGATGCGTTGACCAGTGTCTCCTCTTGGCACTCGAGAGCTCGAGGAGCTTTGGGCTGTGCTTGTCCAGCTGTGACATAAACGTCCAGGGGAACCGCAGTACATCTCCAGAACTCCTCGTTCACCTGTAGGACAGCGAATGTTTGACTGTTATTTAAGGGGGTTTAAAGATTAACAACATTTGAACTTTATGCAAAGCAAAAAAGTGAATCTACTATCTCATGTCCAAGTCACAATTTCCAAAAGATTCTCAGAAGTGAGCAGTGTCAGGAAAAACTGAATGATGAGTTACTTAACTGGAATGGTTGGAAGAGGGCAGGCCATCTTTTCTTAAATTCTGCCACACCAGGAGACTTGGCAACACTTCCTTCAGTGGCACATTAATCTCCAACCGGCGATAATCACTCAGCTAGCTGTGGCTTCGTGTGTGTCCGTGCGTCTGTGTGTCCGTGAGTCCACTGCCAAACTATGTCGAAGCCAAGACAATGCTTTTGAAGAAGTTACAAACACCTCTGAAACATTGAACTATCACACAAAGACAGCATTAGTTATTCAACACACACACACACACACACACACACACGTAGATTTATACAGTGTGTGGCTCAAGTTAACGATCTGTTTGAGATAGAGCACATTCGGAGTTGGCGGTCGCAAAAGTTTGTAGGAAACAGAGCGATACTTTTGCAGATTGCGCAACACAAACACGTTAATTAGGGTCAAATCTAACTTTTAACAATACAAAGTCACTTACATAAGGTACGTGAAGTATAAATTATCCGGCTCTGTGGAAAACCCTGTTGGAATAAACTTCTGGAAGCTGGAACAGACGAGAGTGAAGGATTTGCCCGGGCTTGTTCTTCCGTTGCTGCAGGCGTGGGCCGGTCACGTCTGACACGTCTGACACGTCTGATATAAACTTTTAAAATGAGCTTTGTAAAATCAATATATGGTGAAGTCCAATGAAATTAATTTTATTATAGAAGATATAAAGTTACGAAAATATTCACACTTTTTACTTATTGATAACTAAAAAAAACAAAGAAAGAAAAATAAATTAATTTATTGGAATGAATATAGTTTTTAAAATGAAGTCATATGGACAATGGCACTGAACGACTTGGACACAAATGTCCGCATTGCAAAAAATTTTATCCCAGGGCCATTTAACTAACTTTAAGTTAACAGGCTTTCATTCTGTTGGCGAGGCTTCAAACCAAAGGCTTTTTTACCAGATGGTGCCATTTCTTCAGGTTTGGCCTATAAGGCAAATACTTTATTCCTGTTTTCTGCTTCAGCATATTATTGAGCCAGTTGGATAAATTATGCAGCGATAATTGTGTGGGTGTGTTGGTATGGATGTCAGAGTGAGGTTTGTATGTGTGTAATAAAAAAATTGTGTTTGTGTGTGTGCTTGTAATATTTGAGAGAGAAAAAAAAATCCAGGACTGCGCCCAAACGTATCGGTTACCTAACGTAAGTAAGTAGCTTACGCTGCGGAAAAGTCATCTTTTCTCGAGATATGAAGTCAAAAAATTATCCTTAATTTTAAATAATCTTGTCAACGCAGTGCAGCAGCATGCAGACCTAGAGCAGGCATTCTAGCATACCCATTGGCTGCCCTGCGGCAACTGCAGCAGCCTATCGCTGAGCTCTTGACGTGACGCCACGTCCAATGAACGCGCTTCACGTGTCACTGCCTGTGAAAAGGGGTGTGGCTTAGCGTATATAAGCAAGGCTCAGAGGCTGCTTCACCAGTGTTGCCAACTTAGCGCCTTTGTCGCTATTTTTAGCGACTTTTCAGACCCCTTTAGCGAGATTTTTTCAAAAAAGTGACTAGCGACAAATCTAGCTACTTTTTGGACAAACCTCAGTAACCTCCAAATGTTGCCAGCACAGTCCCGTGAGCGTGAGGACTTGCTTTCTCCCTGCCGTCACACACCTCTCTCTGCGTCTACCCTGTTCAGTGAATGGCTGAGAGGAACAGACGTGAATGAGCAGTGTTGTTTCCACGGACTTATCCACTTATCTTTTGTTTTATATTTAAAGAATTTAATTTTACCATTTTATTTTATTACTTGTGCTTATCACTTGTAATACTCACTATCAACCCAGTTTCCGAACTCTCTCAATTCAGATAATTTTACACATATAAAAAATAGTCATTCAACAGCTGTATTGTATTGACAAAAAAATATAGTACATGAGAACAGCTTTATTGGACATTCGGCTATATTATATTGTATTATAGTATGTAATATTAAAATATAGTATGTGAGCATGATTTTAACGAGAAAAAACATTAGGCAGGCAGAACGCAAGTATGCCGCGATGACGTCATGAATATGCTAATTGACGTATGACGTCATCTAGCGACTTTTAGGGGAGGCGTTAGCTACTTTCCTTTGAAAATAGTTGGCAACACTGTGTTTCACTGATTTCTGTCTCTTCAGCGAAGCTCTCCGCATCGCTGGACTCTGAGGAAGCCGCCGCCGCCGTCGAATCAAGCGACCAGCACGCCGAGGATTCAGCCTGAGGAAGCCGGCCGTCTTCACCGCCTTCAGCCATCCCTGCCTGCTTCACTACCCGGCGATTATATCCTTTACTTGCTCTGTGTTTTTTGTGTGTTTGTGTGCTCGCCCCGCGACACACTTCATCTAAAAGAGCTCAAGGCGTTTGTTGCAAAATGCCTCGCAAAAAGTGTAACGTACACCTCTGTTTCACAGCAGAGAAGAACTGCTTCACTCGGAGTGAAATCTCATTACATCAAGTACATGATACGACATGATACAAACCTATGCCTGTATCAAATATATCAGTCATGATACAAACCTACTGTATGTCTGTATCAAATCAAATATATTAATGTGTTTCAAGTGTTTTTCTCTTTTTACTTAATGATTTCTTGACATTTTTGAAAAAGATTTGTGATTTTTTTATTGCTCTCTGAGTATTATATCATGATGATTTTCTCTATGATTCTGAAAAAAAATGTTTTGGGGCTGTAGGATTACAAATTTAAGAATATGTTTTAGATCTGCTGATCCTACTTCCTTACATAACATCACATAAAAAACTAAGGTGAACTATACTGTATTGGGCATTCAATGAGCATGAGGGCATCCATTTACTGATGAGATTTAACAGTTTCCTTTGAAGGGGTTTTGTAGTCTTTGATATTTCTACTAAGAGTTGAACTGTGTGAATGTTACAAAGTCTTAGTTCTCGTGACCATGTGTTGTTTATACAATTTGGGGGGTACCATTAGCTCTATTGTCCCTTCCCTAAGGCTGTGTGTAAGGTCAGCACTTTTAAGGACAGTCCACTGAATTGCCTATAAGATACATTAGTTGTAAAAGTTTAGTTAGTTGTAATGTAAAGTTACATTAGTTAGAGATTGCTGGACGAACCGCAGCCACGCTCAATAAAGAAGAACTTCTGTTTGAATGCGATCCCAACGTCTCCTGGTCTGCTTTGAAGAAGGAAAAAAGTTCCCAACAGGGCGGGGGAGGGAAAATGATCAATAAATCAATAAAATGTTCCCAAATGAGCCAAGAAATGATGTGGAATAATTGTTATCATGTGCCATTAAAATGTTTTGCAAAGGGTTAATATATACTGTATGAATGTCTTCAAATCAATAGTTTCCTCATCAGTTATTAAATAAGTGCAATGTAAATATTAATAATGACTGAATCAATAATATGTTTGATTCTGTCAATAGACTCTTCAGAAATGTGTGTATAATAGCTTAGCATTTCTCAACATGAGGAAGTTGTTTGATAATGTGTGTGTGACTGATCTACAGTCTTCAGGATAATGATTTAAATAGAGAGAGTCACTTTGCATTGTCAGCACATGCTTCAGTGCTCTGAGAGTGTTTATAGTGCTGTGAGTTTAACACTTCATGACTGAGAG
The DNA here is from genome assembly GCA_021554675.1 of Leuciscus idus. Classification (NCBI taxonomy): domain Eukaryota; kingdom Metazoa; phylum Chordata; class Actinopteri; order Cypriniformes; family Leuciscidae; genus Leuciscus; species Leuciscus idus. The sequence continues at coordinate 30,714,110 of CM038643.1, read as the reverse complement.
CAGAACAGACAGGGGCGCTGCTAAGGATTTTGGGCCCCATGAAAAGAATCTTGACAGGGCCCCCAACACAGCTGAGACTTTTTTCATATTAATTTACATAAAATCATGCGCTTTTATGGTATTTTGAATATCATTCTCATATATTTAAGTCAATCAGACAATTGAACTCCATCCCATGTCCACACCCGTAATTTGTCCTCTGTAATACTGCACTACTTCAGTACTGTATAATACTGTGCATAGCTGTACATGTGTCATATAGTGTATTCACATATATTTATATTTGGATGTATGTACTGTACATATTTGTACTGTACACTGGCAATGACAATAAAGTTAATCTAATCTAACCTAATATTTTTAACATGACAGTTGAAATGTAACGGAAACACTGAGCACTCTTAATACAATGAAATGTATTTATATTTATTTGCTTCAACGCTGATACTGAAATTTCAAAATAAAACTCTTCAATTTAAAAAACAGGAATTACAATCTGTGGTGAAAAAACACCACCATAAAACAAAATGGCCATATAAAATTTATAATAATTTAAGCAGAACTTGCATAATATACTATATCAAAGAATGGCCAAGGTATAACATAGATGAGTCTGAGTTACTCTTTCCACATCATTTCTAATCTCTTGTCCTTGCTCAACATTTCTAAACAAAAGTCCAACATCTGACCTTTTCAGCGGCAAAATCATTAATCAAATCTTTGAAGTCGAGCTCTCTAGCCAACTCGCTCTCAATGGAAAGCATAGCAAGACTGCAAAGCCTTTCTTGAGACATTGTAGACCTCAAGTAGTTTTTTATCAGTTTTAATTTGCTGAATGCCCTCTCCCCACCTGCAACAGTCACTGGCAGTGTGCTAAATAAACGCAAAGCAATGCACACTTCTCCAAAGATGCTTTGCAGCTGCAGCTTACAAATAGCATTTAGGAGTTCAAGAGGTGACAGGTAAGGGGGGAAGTTGGAAGCATATACACGGTTTAGGTGTCTTACTTGATTTTCAAAATCAGGAGTTAGATCACTGGAATACTTAGTGATCAGTGGTTGGCACACAGAAGAGATTTTGTCCTCATTAATCTGTCCAACTTTCAGAACCGCATAAAACTCGTTCACAATATCAGCAATTCTCTGGAACCTAGTGTCTAAGTCACTGATGATACTATCCAGAGCAGTGTAAAACACAGTATTCCGAAACTCTGTTTCTGAATCTTCCTGAGTTGTCTCCTCTTCACAGGTTTCATCATGGAATCTCTTTCTTTTCTTCTTGCGACTGCACTCCTTGCTTAACTGAGGAGTAACATGAGCTTCTCTAGCTATCAACTTTGCCTCAGCTAGGAGAGACCCCCATGCATCTCTTCTGTCAAGGCTCTGATATTGGCTGCCTCTAAGTCAAGTGAGATTTTCCCTGACTGGAGAATAACATTCCTGTCATCAATGCTTTGCAGTACTTTCAGCCAGATGGTGAGAAGAAGAATAGCATCAAATGACATGAAGTATTTTCTGAGACCATTAGCATCTGATCTTGCTTCATTGGTGAGACTGCAAGTCATTAGTATGCTATCAAGTGCATTGATGACAGAAGGTAGGTGCTTTGCCACAGGTTTAACAGCCTCAATCCTTGCACTCCAGCGGGTATCAGATAGCTGATGCAATGAGCAACCTGTTTGCTCTTTGTAGATTGCCCAGCGCTCTGGGCTGCTACTTACAAATGTGTACAGGCGATTTATGCAGCCAAAAAAGGTGGATACATCTGGACTTGATTGTGCAGCATGTACGCCGACAAGATTTAATGTATGAGAGGCACAAGGTGAATAAGTAGCTAGCTTGTTTTTCCTCAGTATTTCAGCTTGGACTCGCTTTACCTTCCCTGACATATTTGCCCCATTGTCATATCCCTGTCCTCTGCAATCACTGATGTCAATCCCATGCTCACAAAGAACAGACTCAATCATCTCAGCTATCTCACTCCCTGTCTTTTTGTAAAAATCCTTGAATTCAAGGAACCTCTCGGTGATCTCCCACTCGTCTTTTTCTTTGTCATATTTGACATACCGTAGTACCACCACGTTTTGCTCTGTATGGGAAATGTCTGGTGTGGCATCGGCGATGACTGCATAATAGATGGCATCCTCCCTTTCCTGTAGAATTCTTTTCAGAACTCGTCTGCCACATAAGTTGATGAACTCATTTTGACTTTCAGAGCTAAGATAATGTGTTAGCCTGGTTTGTTTTCCTTCTTTTTGTTTTTGTTTGTTGTCCCTGATTTTTTGAAAGTGCTCTTTCAGCAGAGGATCATAATGTGACAAAAGCTCCAGTGTGCCTAGGAAATTGCCATTATGAACATCATCTAAGTTGCTTGTTTTGCCTCTGAAAGGCAGTTCCCTTTCGAGGGAACTCGCGATGCGTCGATAACGCTTTGGGAACGCCCCCGGCGTGAATGCGTCTGAAGCATCTATGTCAACTAGTCCAATGGAATGAATGAAATGCGCGTCACGGGCGGGTGACGTCATGACCAGGAAGCTATAAAAGCGCATCCGGTGAAACCGGCTTTAGCTTCTGTTGCCTCAGCAAGCGATCTGTGTAACTCTGTCTGTCTTATTTACTGTTGTCTGTATTTGAGAAAATGGAAAAGCAAATGTTCAAACTCTGTGTTCCTCCTTGCCCGCGTTATTTAACGGGTGGGGATACACACGAGCTTTGTGTCATTTGTTTGGGAGTGGAGCATGCGGTGTCAGCTTTCGAGGGGGCTGATTGCCAGCATTGCGAGCTGCTCCCTCTCCGCACGCTCCGCTCTCGGCTGTCACTTTTTGAGGAAAGTGGCCAGCCTCGCGATCCTCAGGGTACAGGACCCGCTGCTGCTGAGGCAGCACGGAGAATGCACTCCTGGGGATCGCAAAAGGATCTCTCAGAAGGGTTGGAGACGGGTCCGAGGACCTCATCTCCTTCCCGTCCTGGGGGATCCAGCGCTCTCTCGCCGGTGTCGGAAGCCCGCGCGGCGGCTTCTTCCGCCCGGGGAGAGAGCCCAATGCTTCATTGCTCTAGCTCCGAGGAGTTAGATGTGATGAGCGTTGATAGTGAAAACAAAAGCACTACTATAAGGGAAGAGGATTCACTTTCCTCTTCTCCAGCGTATGAGGAGTTGGTGGATGTTATCACTCGTGCTGTTGAAAAATTAAATATTGAATGGCCAGCCGAGAGAGTGGACGCTCGTCCTAAAAGTAAACTTGATGAGCGTTTTCTTCCATCTGTAAAAACATTTCCACCACGAGGCCTTCCATTCTTTCCAGATCTGCACAGTGAGCTGTCCAGATCTTGGAATAAACCATATTCCTCTCGTCTATATAGTCCCCATGTTCACGTTTATTCAGATATTAGGGGGCTGAGAGAATATGGTTATGGGTCGATGCCCCAGGCTGAACAGACGCTCGCGAGCTATCTGTCGCCTGGTTCAGCATCGTCCCTGAAGGCCTCAGCTTTGCCCACAAAGCCTCTGAAAACTACATCATCTCTCGTGGGCAAAGCATATACGGCAGCAGGTCAGGCTGGAGCATGTCTACACACTATGGCAGTGCTCCAGGCTTATCAGGCTGATCTGCTGGGGGATTTGGACAGAAGCGAGGGGGTGGGGCCCGATGAGGTTCGAGAACTTCGTCGGGCCACTGATTTGTCTCTCAGGGCTACTAAGGAGACCGCCAGAGCAATTGGGCGGTCTATGGCAGCCCTTGTAGCCACTGAGAGGCATCTTTGGTTAAATCTGGCAGAAATAAAAGAAAAAGATCGTGCTTTTCTGTTAGATGCACCTATTGATCCCTCTGGTCTCTTTGGTGAGGCTGTTAATTCGGTTGTGGAAAGATTCCAGGAGGCTAAGAAACAGTCAGAGGCATTTAAAAAATTTCTCCCTCGCCGTGTCCAACCCCCTGGGGCTGCTGGGCGTGAGCAGTCCCAGCCGTCAAGCTCCTCATACAGAGCACAACAGAAAGAGAGTGTTGCGTCTCGTGCTCCGCCACAAAAACACTGGAAGCAGACGCAGCACTCTCAGCCGAAGCCTTCAAAGCAGAAGCCGGATCTGAGGACCGTCCTTCAGGCTAAGAAGGCTTCGGCTCAAAAGAAAAGGTCCTGACTCCTATGCAGTCAGACCCATGAGGGCAGCCCCACCCGGGGTGGAGCGGATCACACCTCAGCATACGGTGTCCGCTCCACCTCGGTGTCCTCAGGGAGCCATTCTGCCAACCCCGCACCCTTGGTCTCGGGGCGCAGTGGTTCCCAGCGATCGTCTGGTGCAATGTCAACTCGACATTGCGTCAGATATGAACCTTCTGAGGGGGGTTCAAAAACATTCAGTTCGGGTGGTTCCTGCCGATATGTTTCAGGCCCCCGGGCCGAGTGTCTCAATTACACCAGAGACCAGCCTCGAGAGGCTGGTTCCCTTAGTAGATTTTCTGACAGAGTGGAAGAAACTGCCGAATATTTCTCAATGGGTACTGCATATAGTAGAGAAAGGATACAGAATCCAGTTTGGTTCTCGTCCTCCACGCTACAACGGGGTGTTGCCCACGTTGGTGCATCCCGAGCAGGCTCTGGTGATGGAGCAAGAGGTGAAAGCTCTTTTGGCAAAAGAAGCGATAGAGCAGGTGTTTCTACCCGACAGAGAATCGGGTTTTTACAGCCGTTATTTCATCGTTCCAAAAAAGGATGGGGGGTTGCGTCCCATTTTAGATCTTCGTCTGTTGAATCGTACAGTTCAAAAACTCAAGTTCAAGATGCTGACACTCAAACAGATCGTGACTCAAATCAGATCCGAGGACTGGTTTGTCACAATAGATATGAAAGACGCTTACTTCCATGTCTCCATCCTCCCTCAGCACAGGAAGTTCCTGAGGTTTTCTTTTGGGGGCAAAGAATACCAGTATCGGGTTCTTCCATTCGGTCTAGCTTTATCACCCCGCACATTCACGAAGTGCGTAGATGCAGCTCTGGCCCCGCTCAGGCTGCAGGGCATACGTATTCTGAATTACATAGACGACTGGCTGGTTCTAGCGGAATCAGAACAGTTAGCGGTTCGGCATCGAGATGTCGTCCTCGCACATATGCGGAAATTGGGGTTGAGGCTCAACGCCAAGAAGAGTGTGCTATCTCCATTACAGAGGACCACTTTTCTGGGTGTGGTATGGGATTCAGTCACGATGCGAGCCAATCTATCGCCCGTTCGTGTAGCTGCTATCCTAACAGCCATAAAAGAGCTAAAGCTAGGTCAGTCACGCACTGTGAAGCAGTTCGAGAGACTGTTAGGGCTCATGGCAGCGGCGTCCAACGTGATACCTTTTGGCCTGCTGTACATGAGACCTTTGCAGTGGTGGCTCAGGACCAGAGGGTTCTCCCCGAGGGGAAACCCACTTCGTATGATCAAGATCACGCGGCGGTGTCTCCGCGCCTTGGTTATATGGAAGAAACATTGGTTCCTGTCCCAGGGTCCGGTGTTGGGAGCTCTTTGCCATCGGGTTGCTATCTCGACAGATGCTTCCCTCACCGGCTGGGGAGCGGTAATGGAAGGCCGCTCAGCTCAGGGTCTGTGGAGGAGTCATCATCTCTCCTGGCACATAAATTGCCTGGAGATGATGGCCGTTTTCAACGCGTTGAGACATTTCCTCCCAGACCTGAGGGATCACCATGTGCTTGTCCGGACAGACAACACATCGGTGGTCTCTTATATAAATCGTCAGGGGGGTCTGCGTTCGCGCCCACTATGCAAGTTGGCACACCAGATCCTCCTATGGTCCCTGGGGAAAATACTCTCTCTGAGGGCAGTGTATATTCCAGGGGGCCAGAATATCGGAGCAGACGTCCTGTCGAGGCAGGAGCTGAGGCCGGGGGACTGGAGACTTCACCCCGAGGTGGTGGAGAAGATATGGGAGTTTTACGGCAAGGCCGAAGTGGATCTGTTCGCGTCTCAGCATACGACACACTGTCCACTCTGGTTCTCCCTTACCCACCCAGCCCCCGGACCTGATTCATCTACTAGACGGTCCTCCCTTGGAGTTACCGATCAGGAGAGACCTTCTGTCTCAGGCCGGGGGCACAATATTCCACCCCCGACCAGAGATTTGGAAACTTTGGGTTTGGCCTCTGAGGGGGCCCAACTTATAGAGAGTGGTCTTTCAACCGAGGTTGTTGAGACCATTCTAAGCTCCAGAGCTCCCGCTACGAGGAAATTGTACTCTTTGAAATGGAGAGTCTTCACTACTTGGTGTCACCAGCGTCAGTGGGACCCGGTTAACTGTTCAGTAAACACAGTACTGGAGTTTCTGCAGGATCGCTTTGCGTCAGGTTTATGTCCATCCACCTTAAAAGTATACGTGGCAGCCATTGCGGCCTTCCACGTCCCGGTGGGTGGTGTATCGTTGGGTCGAGACCCCCTGATTACTCGTTTCCTTCGTGGCACCCTGAGGCTAAGGCCTGTAACACGCACTAGGATGCCGGCTTGGGACTTGGCGTTGGTACTGGAGGGCCTATCTGGGGCTCCGTTTGAGCCCTTAGAATCGGTCTCAGAGAAATTTCTGACTTTCAAGACTATTTTTCTTCTAGCCATTTCGTCCCTCAAGAGAGTCGGAGATCTTCAGGCCCTTTCGGTTTCTCCCACCTGCCTTGAATTCGCACCGGGAATGGTCAAGGCATTCTTGTATCCTAAACAGGGTTATGTCCCTAAGGTGCCAACCATTATTCCGAGGCCTATTGTGCTTCAGGCTTTCTGTCCTCCACCTTTTACTACTCCGGGCCAGGAAAAGCTGAACTTGTTGTGTCCAGTGCGAGCATTGGATACTTATGTTCATCGGTCTTCTCCATGGAGGAAGTCCGATCAATTGTTTGTCTGTTTTGGATCATCCAAGAGAGGTTGTCCGGCTTCTAAGCAGACAGTTAGTAAGTGGATAGTCGAGGCTATTTCTCTTGCCTATGAGTCCTCTGGCCAGCCCTGTCCTTTGGCGGTCAGAGCTCATTCCACTAGAAGTATGGCGGCCTCTAAGGCCTTAATATCTGGAGTGTCCCTCCAAGACGTTTGTGATGCGGCGGGTTGGTCCTCTCCGCTCACATTTGTCAGATTTTATAGCCTGGACCTGGATGCTGCCCCAGGGTCTCAGGTGCTCAGTGCTTAGTGTGGGTTTTTTAAAAAAGAATACAACAGGCTTACACTCAGGCATTTGGAATTCTGGCGGTTTGGGTATTCTCGTTCCCAAAGCGTTATCGACGCATCGCGAGTTCCCTCGAAAGGGAACGTCTCAGGTTACGACTGTAACCATAGTTCCCTGAGAAAGGGAACGAGACGATGCGTCGCCCTGCCATACTTCCTGCATTCCTGTGATCGACTTGCTTCGGCAAATTTCGAAGCTAAAGCCGGTTTCACCGGATGCGCTTTTATAGCTTCCTGGTCATGACGTCACCCGCCCGTGACGCGCATTTCATTCATTCCATTGGACTAGTTGACATAGATGCTTCAGACGCATTCACGCCGGGGGCGTTCCCAAAGCGTTATCGACGCATCGTCTCGTTCCCTTTCTCAGGGAACTATGGTTACAGTCGTAACCTGAGACGGTTTCTTGAGGCCAGGTGTAGGGTAACATCTAACAGTCTCTCCAGGATGGCCCTATTTTTCTCAATTTCTGTTTGGAACTCCCTGTTTAACAGAGAGTCTATACCTTTATCTTGTAAAACAGATCTTTGCAGATTTTTCCATCTTAAGTAGCAGTCTCTGTGTGCATCACTCCTCTCATGGATTGGGAGTTTATTGTACATGCGACGCCACCTCACATGACACATTTTAAACCCATTTTGACTGGCCAGTGCACTACAGGAAGGCTTTTTCTGTATATTGGAGAAAAGCACACATGGTATGCAATAAAGTGACTGATTGCTTTGACTAAAAGTAAGCCAGTCTCTCTTAATTTTTTCTCTCTTATTGGCTGACTTTGTATAATTCAAGTATTCAGGGAACGGCTTCCCCCCTGAATCGCATGGCATTTCCACTTTCTTTTCTCTCATGGTCACAGCCAATTTTCTGACTATATGTCCTCCCTATCCTGATCAGTACAAACTGCTGGCCACAAACCAGGGTCGTTTGTCACAAGATTTTCTTCCCTTTCAAATCCCTCAACATTCAGTCCATCCTCGGCATCTGAATTCTCATCTCCATCTTCACTCTCTGCCATCTGTGTCTCACTTGCATCTGTACCCTCTACCATCTCTTCCTCCACTTCCTCAGTTCTCCCTGACAAACAGGAAGAGGGTCCTGGAACTGACAAAGTATATAGCATTTCCTATAGCCAATATTTTCCACTCTACAGATGCCTCTTATATTTTGTGTGTATCACTTTCAGACATTAATGTGTTGCCATTAAACCAATACTAATAGCCGCTCACCTTCTTCTTCATGTTGGAGCGCAGGGGCTGATCCAGGGGATGCTGGAGTTAGGGGTTGGGAGACAGCCGGACCAGTTGCTGCTGCTGGTTCATTTGACTCTGTTTGGAACGAGGCATGATTTTAACAAAGTGCGTTTGACTGCATTGAACGTTTAACTAAAACTGTGTATTGTTATTTTTTCCAGCGTTTTCTTGACCTAACATGGGGAGAAAATTGAGTTCCCTTATCATGCACTTTTAACACTAGAACGGCCACTAGCAGTCATTTTAACTGCAACATTTAAACTTATGGTAATTATCTTTAACACTAGAACGAACAAGGTGTCATTTTGACTGTTTTGAAATTGCATATGGTCAATAACTTTGTCTAAATAAATCACAAAGCCTTGCTGCTCCCTGACTTTTCCTAAAACTACATGAATTTTCATTAAAACTAGTTTAAATATTTATTGTGTGAATAAAAACAGAAATATAATAATTTCTACCTATAACGTCCACAGGCAGTCATTTTGCGCTGTTTAAATTGAGTTTTGCCAGCGGTCTGGATCAGATAATGTGAAAGTATTATGTGAAGATGTTTGGCAGAGATGAATCATGCTGTATTTGACAATATAGGGGACATTTTAGTAATACAACTCCACATCATCTTCAAGAGATGCACTGAAACCTCACAAACAGCTGATAGTAGTTTGTACAGTAGCTGGCAGGGGATTTTTTATCAGAGTTCATGAAGTTAGACTGCTTGCAAGACAGGTGCAACAGCGTGGACCGCAGCAGGGTGCTGGAAGTGGGCGGAGCCTCGTACAAAGATGCCGACACCGGCTGAATGTGAGGCAAAGCCGTGCACCCGCTGCACCCTGCTCTATCGAAACGTGCTAACTTGTCGAAAAATGCTACCGTAGAGACCTGGGGCCTCATGTACAAAGCGTGCGTACGCACAGAAAAGTGCCGTAGGCAGGCTACGATCATTGTCACGGGCGGTCCACTAACAATTTAGGCCTACTTACAAACCCACCTTTTCTTGAGAAATATTGGGTAACATACTGTCGACCCTTTGCCTCTTTTACTTCTCTTATTTTTTTCTCTTTACATTTTTGAGGCATTTTCACTTCCTCCTCTGCCGGCGTTATAAGTGAAGTCAAGCTGTTTGTGTTGCCTTGGTTACTGGATACAATTTGGGCGGACTGAACCATTTTATGATAATTGAGAGGGGGAGAGTGGCCCACGGACGTTTGGGTTTCCTAAACAAATACATTTTTTGTCACCAGGAAACAGCAAATAGAATAATTTAAAGTTAATAATTTTAACTATCAATTTATTTATTTTTAGCACCACAATTTTATTGGGGGCTTCTCTGGGCCCCCTCTTAGTCATGGGCCCCGAGAATCGTCAAGTCAAGTCAAGTCATCTTCATTTATATAGCGCTTTTAACAACGTAGATTGTTTCAAAGCAGCTTCACAGAGATAAGCGTATAATTTAAGGTAACAGAGATTGTGTTATTTAAGTTATTTTCCATCTAAAGTTAGTTTTGATTGATTTGCTTCCGTCGCAACGATCATTTGTTATTAAATTAGGGGGCGCTAAGACGACACCATTCTCTCTACACAGACTTTAAACGCGAACCTGTGAGAAACGCTGATGGCGTTCACATGCGCATTTAGAATGGGTTCTATAGTTATGTGCATTTGAAAATACGCAGGTTTGGAATTCCCTACAAGCCAAGCCTAAACAAAGTACTTGTCTTTCCTTATAAATTTTGATAAAGAATTTTATTTTATTTTGTTGCTTTGGGGTAGGAACGTCATCCTTTACCCCCCCTTTACAGCGCCCCAGAGAGCAGAACACAATCTTCATCATCACACAAGACTAAACTACAGCAATGAACACAATCAACATCTTCATCTGGACCATTGCACTGTTTATTCAAGGTTGTTACTTTTTAATATAAATATAATATGCCATTGTTGTTTTGATCATTATACAAATGTTGTTTTCTAAAAAGGTTCTTAACAAACTAACTGACTTTCTTTTCTCTTCTTCAGAATCCAGAGGAGTGACTCTGACTCAACCTGAAGTTAAAACTGTCCAACAGAGTCAAACAGCAACAATAGAGTGTAATATAGATGTAGGAATATACAGCAACTTATTAGCCTGGTATCAGCAGAAACCTGGAGAAGCTCCTAAACTCCTGATTTATAGGATAAGCAACCTTTATACTGGAACTCCATCTAGATTCAGTGGCAGTGGATCTGGCAGAGATTTTACTCTGACCATCAGTGGAGTCCAGACTGAAGATACAGGAGATTATTACTGTCTGAGTGAACACTATATCAACAGTCAGTACCCCTTTTCCACCAAGGCAGAGCTGGTGCTGGTTCGGAGCCAGAGCCTAGTTTCAAATTGGTTCTTTGTTTTTCCACCGCCAAAGCACCAGCTCCGAACCAGTAAAACTGGTTCTTAAGTAGCACAAAATCATTGCAGGGTCTAGAACGGAGCCAAGAAAGAACCGCTTGCGTCAGGGGCTGGGGGCGGGGTTACCGTGACCAACAAGACGAATAGAAACTTGTGACCGCCATTTTTAAATAGCAGCTAGTCGAGCTAATAGCAGCTCGATTATAATATCCGTCTATGTAAGTTACGGCGAGCTGCACGAACGCGTTGGATTCCGATGTATTTTTGCAAACCCATGAGCATCCATAGTATTGCAACATCCGTTATTGTTGATGGCTTGTTCGAGATGCATCGGAGCGGCGAGGACTGATCGGAGCTGTGGGAGTGTTCAGAGAGCATACGACTCCTTGTGCTTTTAGATCGCTATCGCAGTGCTTTTATGTCGATCTGCGAGAAGCCGATGCATCTCGAACAAGCCCTGGCGTGTTTGTGTTTGGCGCTACCGCACTAGCGGTTGCTGGGCAACATGAGACGTATACAGTGACGTAAGATCTGGCTCTGTTGTGGCTCTCTAGCCGGTGGAAAGGCAAACCGGTTCTTAGTAAGCTCGTCAGTCGAACCAACACTGAACCAGCTCTGGCTCTGGCTCTGAACCAGCACCCGGTTCTTGTTGGTGGAAAAGGGGTATATCTGTGCTTTTTTGCTGGTAATGTTTTTTTTCTTAATTTAAACTTTATTCATTTATTATGATGTAAGTAAACATGAAACACAATCTTATATCCCTTACTAAACTGGACACAAATGTGGAGAAATGTGAGTGGATCTTGTTCCTATAAAACTTTCCACTACAATGTAATCGAACTGTAGCAAACTGTGACATCCTTCACCACTAGAGGACAGATCTTTAATATTACTGAGTTCCCTATCTGTCAGCGAGAGAGTTTCTCTGGGCACTTCAACACTTACTTTATTTCCAAAGGAGAATATTCTCTAGCAAGATAATATCTCTATAAAAGAGAACATTTCCTCTAAAAGACGCTTGTTTCTTCCGGTCGAGTTTGCAGATGAGTTAGGCGGTTAACTTTAAACAGAACGAGTACGTCTTTCTTGAAGTGCACATTGTAGATCATAACAGAAATTAGCACAGCCGAAACTGATGAATGATTGAAACCTCTTCCAGCAGCGGTCGGGACGAGTAGAGCGCAGTCTGGACGGTTTAGAAGTTGCAGATGTCCTGATCAGGCCAGTGTGCACATGATGATGGACAGGAGTCATAGTCCCATACTCCATTTCAATGAAGTCATTCAACTGTGCTCTCAGAGTTACAGTTATATTCATAAAGAGCCTTCGAGTCCCACCAGGTGTAATCCACGTTTAGAGAGATGGGTCACTCTCCCACTCTTTACTGTAGATACAACTGTATATTTATGCCACTTTGACACACTGATCACTCGAATATACAGCTACAAATGATCTCACTAAAAACCCGTCAGTCATGAATGATCACGTCTGATTGCTGATCTCTGATTGGCTGAATCAGATCTGCAGTGGGCCGGTGTATTTACACATCATGATGACTGATTTTATGGACTACATGTACACTTGAGTTTTGTTTATTAACCAATTAGTCTATAAAATGTAGGTGTTTGAAAACCGCCAAACCAATTTTTACCAGCACAATCAAACTCAAAACTGCCCAAATCTGGCAGCACTGGCTTCATGTCATTACTGTTTCCAAATGTCACTGGTTCGTCACTAGGGGGCGATGATCTCTGTGAACCCATGAACCACTGTCTATTTCATTTTACCTGATCTCAGATCAGTTTTTTAATGTTTATTGACACATTTTTATAATAAAGTTGTAGTTAAAAGTGTCTAATTGGTCTGATTACCAAGCTCTCCATAAAACAAACAAAACAAGCCCTTCAATTTAATAAACTAACACATATTATAAAGACATTTCATATTTACTGGTATTAGATGATTTGGTAATTGCATTGAATAGATTAGACTTTAAATTAAAACATTTGCATTTGGTGTGTAAAAGGTGTTTTTATGCTGAGTTTCCGCTGTTCTGACCAGCGTGTGGCGTTTCCAGAGCTTCAATACAGTGAATCATTATGCAAATCAATCGGTTCAATGGTTTCTAAAAGCTTTGTTTCTCCATCACTAGAGCAACATGATTCTGGTTCACTCTTGAGTTGATAACAGCAGGCCAGATAGCAAACTTTGCCTGGCCCACCTCCACTTCTGGCTGGGTCCCCGGCCCAAAACTGGCCCAACACACTGAACATGGACACACAGAGCTTCCTCTGGCCCAGATGTGGCCCACACCCTGTAAAGTGACTCTTATTGACTGATATGGCCCAGGTCTGGCCCAGGCACTGTAAGACAGATCTGGCTGAGAGTCGGCTGGGCAGAAACTGGCCGTGAAACACAAACTCAACCAAGAGTTTTTATTATAAAATTAACAAATACACTTTAATATAAACACGTATGAACAATGAACAAATACACTATGATATTAACATTTATTGACAACACACTGATTCTTCATTTTTGATCATGTATTAGTTATGATTTTTATAACATTTTCATATATATTTACACCATTGTCTATAAATGTAATGATTATGTAACAATTAGTGACATAACTGCTGATTCTTGATATATTTTTATATATTTTTATATTCTAAACTTTTTAATCTCCTATAATGATCAGTTTGTCTGCGCTGCTTCACTAAAGCAGAAGTGAAAGTGTTCCAGTCCAGATCATGTAACCAATCAGAGAGTGAGACTGAAACCCCATTTGCATTGTCAGGGTGGAGTGATTGTGATCCTCTCAGAATAGAGCAGCTCTGTCTCCAGAGACCATGTTCAAACCCCAAGAGCTTTATTTGACATTTACTGCTACATCAACCTTCTGAAAAGCACCTGCATCTTCATCTGTTAGTTGAATGATGTTGTCAGACACAAAGTGAACTTGTTGAGAAGCTTTATTGAATGTTGCAGCAAACACAGCAGATTGAAAGATCACACACACACACACACACACACACACACACACACACACACACACACACACACACACACACACACACACTTTCAGTATTGAGTTGTAAATCACTACAGCTGCAGCACTAGACTCATGTGAATCCTGCCTGACACAGGACACTCAGATACGGCTCATCTTCAGGAGAGAAACATCAGCACTCAGAGCTCTTGTGGAACGAGACCTCATGAGGAGCTCCATCATGTGTTACTCTGCAGACGTACAGCTCTCCCTCTTCCCAGCGTGCTTTGCTGAGGGTCAGGACGCTACTGCGGCTGTAGCGGCCGTCCTGCTGGCTCTCTGCGCTGGTCAGAACCCCCTCGGTGACCTCTGACCCGTCCAGTGTCCAGCTCACCAGCGCCCCCTGTGGAGAGTAAGAGCTGAGCAGGCAGAGCAGTGCGGCTGAGTCTCCAGAGATCTGCAGAGAAGAGGGCGGCAGCAGAGACACTGAGGGCTTCACTGTGGGACCAGCTGCAGGAGACAAACACAACACATTCACACACACATACACACACACACACACACTGCACTGCACATTCACAGCATAGGGGTAATGCTGCTCTAGTTTTACATTAAATCATTATAAAACAATATCAGTAACACTTTATTTAAAGCTTTCATAAATATTGCATTATAAAAGTATTTTTATAATATATATATTCATTAAAATGCATGTATGATCTAATCAATACGTGTAACAGCAGTTATAACACATATTATCCATTCATTGATCCACCTTTATGAAGAACAACCCTTTCGAGATGAAACAATGAAATAGCAAATATTATAATGCATTTTAGATTTGGTTACAGTTATTTATGATAAGATATAAGGCATTGTAACATACATTATGAAACACTTTATAATGCATTAAAGGCTTAAAGTAATGTTTCAACACAATATGTAATAATAATTATCATTAATAAATGTTGTTCTTGTTTCAACTTGTTTTAAATTGTATGTTTAGGAATATTATAAGAATTAAATAGACAGACTTACTGAACACCTAATTATAACTGCAGTTATAACACATTATAATATTATCTATTCATTGTTACACCTTCAAAAATTATAATACACCAAAACTCATGACAAACATGATGATGAAAAGAAAGATGATGTTGTGGAGTTTCTCATAATGATGCTTCTGTTCTTCATATGCAGATCAATCATCATGATTCACAGAAAAACCTGCAGCTTCAGACTTCAATCTTCAGTGAAAATCTCTTCAAATAATCTGAGTTTATTGAATATTAGAGCCAAAGTCAATAGAAAGTGTCAACAATGAAAATATAAAAGGTATTTTGCATGTTCTACACAGTCAAGCATGTTTTCATATTCAAGGTCTGTTCTAAAAGTATCTGGACTGGTTATGAATCTCCACACAAGATCATGAAACGTGAACAAGCTCTAATATGTCTCCATCTTTAACAGCCTGTTTCTTCTCCATTTGATGATTTCAGACACACATGAGGCTTCATGATAGATGGAGTGACACCATGAACTCTGATTAGAGATTCACAATCAGTCCTGATACTTTCTGAACAGACTCATGATTCATGATCTTACTTTAGTGATGGCGGTTCATCTAGTGGAAGTGTAGCAGTGATGATGGTCACATGACTGAATATGGACACAGAGATGGACGTTCATCTGCACATCCTCAGTGTCTCAGGAGTCACAATAAAAATACTAAATAAAGTCATGATTCTGTAACTCTAGTGTATATTAGTTTGTTATCAGCACAAGCTGTTGTAAATCCTGCCCACTTCTTTGCATTGTCAGCACATGCTTCAGTGCTCTGAGAGTGTTTATAGTGCTGTGAGTTTAACACTTCATGACTGAGAGCAGAACACAATCTTCATCATCACACAAGACTAAATTACAGCAATGAACACAATCAACATCTTCATCTGGACCATTGCACTGTTTATTCAAGGTTTGTGTAATACAGTTTTTACAATAATTATTAATTATCTTAAAATGTGAAATATATATATTTATCATACACTGTATATCATCATATATCATTTTCATTTTTGTTTGTGTTTTCTTTCAGAGTGTAGAGGACAGATCACTGTAACTCAGAGTCCATCAATACCAGCAGTTCAACCAGGAGAAGAAGTCAGAATAAACTGTAAAACCAGTAGTGATGTTCCCTGCTGTTGTGGAGGGACTGGATGTATTAGCTGGTATCTACAAAAACCCAGAGAAGCTCCTAAACTCCTGATTTATGGAGTGAATCAACTCCAGTCAGGAACTCCATCTAGATTCAGAGGCAGTGGATCTGGCAGTGATTTTACTCTGACCATCAGTGGAGTCCAGACTGAAGATACAGGAGATTATTACTGTCAGAGTTTACACAGTGGTCCAGTGTTCACACAGTGATAAAGAGTCGTACAAAAACCTCTGTCAGTCAGACGTCACAGTGACTGCACTGATACAGCTGAGAGAAACTGCAGCTGCTGATGGAGGATCACAAACTACACAATATCAATGTTTAGCAAAGTTTCTAAAGACTTTAAAAATATACATTTATCAGTAGTAATGTATTTGATATGAAATAATAGTTAGAGCTGATATTGATTATGGCACTGGGATGTTTTATTGTCAGTGTTTCAGATCACAGTATGAGAGCGATGCGGAGTGAAGCAGAAACACCAGCTGTTTTTAATGCGTTTTCTCACTCCAGGATTGATCTCAGTGATTTCTTTCATCAGTGGTCGTGGAAATAATATACATACTAACTAATCAGATTTTGTCTGAAAGGAAAGTTAGAAAGTTGTTGCTTATAGAACTGTTATATAAAGTAATATCACATTCACAGTCGTGCTGCTCTTCATGTCTATGGTAGAATCACAGGCGTGCTGATATTCAGTATAACTGCACTCTTGTGACACTGCTTAAATGTGGCAGGAGGAAAGAAAAAACAGCACAACACCTTCACACATTTAAAGACAACTTCAGCAAGGGCATTTAACCCTAATAGAAATATGGGAGAGGCTATTTGATAAAAAAAAAAAAAAATTGCGAACAAGCATTGTTTAAAGGGCACCTATAATGCAAAATTCACTTTTACATGGTGTTTGAACATAAATGTGTGTTGGCAGTGTGTGAGAAAAACCACCCTAGAATGATAAAAATCCACCCATGTGTTTTTTTTACAATCTCAATAAATCATAAGCACTGTCTCAGAATGAGCTGTTCTCAGATTCGGTGCAATGTGACGTAGAATTGGCCAAGCCCCTCCCACGACGGTTGATTGACACTGCAGTTTGAGCCCAGACCCGCCCTGAGTGAGCTGGACACAGAGTCCGCCATTGTTCGAAGCTGGAGCAGCTGTAGACAAGAATGTCTCCTAAGCGATTGAGGTGTGCTGTTGTTGGATGTAAGAATGAACATAGCAGTCTTCATTTACTCTTGTTGTTACTCGAGGATGGATCAGTACTGTTTGTGATCAAGCTTACACTCTCCAGAGCGACAGGACTAACGTTACTGACCACGGCAGAAATGAAAGTCAGAGTGCGCACTTGTCACGTAAAATAAGGACAGAAGATGCAAATGCAAGAATAAGGTTTATTGAATGAACACGTAGTCAGAGATATGAAGCACACAGTAGATGGTCCCTGGTAGCGCAGGATGGCAGATGGGCAACCCGGATCCCGTGGTGTAAACAGGTGAGATGATATCCTTGACGATGATGACGGGAACACCAACCGAGTCCGCAAAGTGAAGAGACGAAACAGGATCCACAGAAGACGACAGGCAGAACGGACTCGACAGGAACACCACACCGGGAATCAGGAACACCAAACGAAGACTCACTACACAAGGGAAAATCCCACAACGATCTGACAAACACAAGACGAAAGACCATGAGCTTAAATAGAGATCGCTGATCAGAATCAGCTGGCGCTGATGACAATCAGCGGCTGATCAGCGACCACGCCCACACACACACACACAACACAAACACAGCGCGAGAAGGAGTCAGTGAATTCATGAACCGTGACATTACCCCTCCCCCTAGGAGCGCCCCCTGGCGCTCCCAGGAGGACCTACCTGTTGATTGTAATCATCAATAAGGGAGTGATCCAGAATGTCTCTCGCAGGAACCCAACTTCTCTCCTCAGGACCGTAACCTTCCCAGTCCACCAGATACTGAAATCCGCGTCCCCTCCTTCTCGAGTCCAGAATACGTTTTACCGAATATGTAGATTCCCCATCTACGAGTCGCGGCGGTGGGGGAACCGGGACTGGCGGATTAAGATGAGAACGAAAAACAGGTTTTAATTTGGAGACATGAAAGGCGGGATGAATTCTCCTGTACGCTGGAGGAAGTTTGAGGCGGACTGTCACCGGACTAATGATCTTGGTGACAGTGAATGGGCCAATGAATTTAGGAGCAAGTTTATTAGAGACGGAGCGGAGCGGAGCGGAATATTTCTAGTAGAAAGCCACACTTTTTGACCCACGACGTATACGGGAGGCCTAGACCGGTGGCGATCGGCTTTGGCCTTGGTGCGTGCCCTCACCTGGAGCAGAGTCTCACGGGCTCCGGTCCATGTGCGGCAGCACCTCTGGACGAAAGCGTGAGCGGAGGGGACCGCGACTTCGGATTCCAGGCTAGAAAAAACTGGTGGCTGGTAACCTAAGCTACACTGGAACGGAGATAGGCCCGTGGATGACACTGGTAACGAGTTATGGGCGTACTCCACCAATGACAGTTGCTGACTCCAGGAGAAAGGATTCTTGGACACCAAACATCGCAACACTCTCTCAAGATCTTGGTTGGCCCTCTCGGTTTGCCCATTGCTTTGGGGATGGTAACCCGAAGACAGACTGACAGTCGCACCCAGTAATCTACAAAATTCCTGCCAAAATTTGGACACAAATTGGGACCCTCTGTCAGAAACCACATCAGTCGGGAGGCCATGTAACCGAAAGACGTGATCTATGACAGCCACCGCTGTCTCCTTGGCTGAAGGTAATTTGGGCAAGGGGATGAAATGAGCCGCCTTCGAGAACCGGTCCACTACGGTCAAAACGACCGTCTTACCCTGGGAGGGTGGGAGGGCGGTTATAAAATCTAGCGCTATATGGGACCAGGGTCTCGAAGGGACAGACAGCGGTTGGAGTAATCCCTCTGGGGGTCGATTGGAAGTCTTACCAGTGGCACAAACCGAGCAAGCCAAAACAAAACTCCGAATGTCACGAGCCATTAATGGCCACCAGAATCGTTGCTTGACCAAAAAGCTGGTGCGATTAACACCTGGATGACATGCTACACTGGAACAGTGACCCCATCGAATAACGTCGGACCGAACCCCCTCTGGCACAAATAAACGACTCGGTGGGCAACCGGGCGGAGGCATTACCCCTTCTAAGGCCGTCTTGACCTTCGATTCGACCTCCCATGTGAGTGTGGAGATAACTACTTTCTCAGGTAAAATACACTCGGGAGTCACCGGGCGTTCGGATGGATCAAAAATACGAGATAAAGAGTCGGGTTTGATGTTCTTGGAACCCGGGCGGTACGATAGAACAAAGTCAAAACGTCCGAAAAAAAGTGCCCATCGAGCCTGCCTGGAGTTGAGTCTTTTGGCAGATCTAATATATTCCAGGTTCTTATGATCGGTCCAAACGATAAAAGGTACCCCCGAACCCTCTAACCAATGGCGCCACTCCTCCAGTGCTAACTTGACTGCCAACAACTCTCTTTTACCAATGTCATAGTTACGTTCGGCAGGAGATAAACGATGGGACAAAAACGCGCAAGGGTGCATCTTGTCATCTGAGGAAGAACGTTGGGATAGAACTGCACCTACCCCCACCTCTGACGCGTCGACCTCCACCACGAACTGACGTGAAGGATCAGGGGCAATCAGGATGGGAGCAGAACTGAAGCGGCTCTTGAGGTTAGCGAATACAGCCTCGGCTGTATCGGACCACCTGAACGTCATTCTGGGGGAGGTCAAGGCAGTCAGAGGTGCGGCTAGTTGGCTGAAATTGCGAATAAAACGCCGATAGAAATTGGCAAACCCCAGAAACCTCTGTAGGGCCTTACGGGAATCTGGACTTGGCCAATCCATCACAGCCTTAACCTTGTCAGGATCCATGCGTATTCCCTCAGATGAGATGATGTAGCCTAAGAAAGGAACAGACTGTGCATGAAAAGCGCATTTCTCCGCCTTGACAAAAAGCCCATTCTCTAGCAACCTCTGAAGCACTCGTCTGACGTGCTGAACATGTTCCTGGAGAGAAGATGAAAAAATCAATATGTCATCCAGGTAAACATATATGAACTGGTCAACCATATCTCTCAGCACGTCATTGACGAGTGCCTGGAAAACTGCTGGGGAGTTGGACAGCCCGAAGGGCATGACCAAATATTCAAAATGGCCCCTGGGGGTGTTAAAAGCAGTTTTCCATTCATCCCCCTTCCTGATGCGAACCAAATGATATGCATTACGTAAGTCCAACTTTGTGAAGACAGAGGCTCCCTGCAACCGCTCGAAGGCTGAAGACATCAACGGCAAAGGATAAGTATTCTTTACCGTGATGTTGTTCAACCCTCGGTAATCAATACACGGTCGCAGAGATCCATCCTTCTTACCAACAAAGAAGAACCCCGCCCCCGCCGGAGAAGAGGAAGGGCGAATGAATTCAGAGGCTAAAGAATCAGAAATGTATTTCTCCATGGCCTCCCTCTCCGGAACAGAAAGAGAGTATAACTTGCCCTTAGGCGGAGACGTACCTGGTATAAGATCTATAGCACAGTCATAGGGACGATGCGGAGGAAGAGAAGCAGCCCGAGACTTACTGAACACTTCCTTCAGGTCGAGGTACTCCGCGGGCACGTTAGACAAATTCACAGACTCCTCCTGCAAAACAGAACTAGACACCGAAGAACAAGCAGACATTAAACAAGACGCATGACACTTAGTGCTCCACGCAGACACAGAATTGTGGCCCCAGTCAACCCTGGGATTGTGCTGGGTGAGCCAGGGATGACCGAGGACCACCGGAGCATGAGGAGAGTCCAGGAGTAGAAATGACAGTTCTTCAGTGTGGTTGCCTGAGGTTATGAGTGTCAATGAATCAGTGGTGAATGAAATGACAGGTAGTTCTTGTCCGTTGAGTGCATTGACAGAAATCGGGTTAGTGAGTGGTGTGATGGGAATCTGCAGCTCACGTGCTAATGACAAGTCCATGAAATTTCCCTCGGCCCCAGAATCCAGAAGTGCATGACCGTTGTAATACCGGGTTGCCCATTGCAGTCTCACCGGGAGGAGAGTGGAGGAGGTCTTGCTGGTGGAGATCCCGCCCGACAGTAGCCTCCTGCTTACTGCCGAGCTCGATCTTTTACGGGGCAGGTGTTGATGAAATGTCCAGTTCCACCGCAGTAAAGGCACAAGCCCCGGGATCTCCGTCGTTCTCTCTCCTCCCGGGAGAGCCGAACTCTACCCACCTGCATGGGCTCGTGATCGAAGGTTGGACTGACCGTATCGCTGCCACTGGCTCGAGGTGCTGGAAAGGCCTCTGGAACCAAGGTCCTGCGGGAATGTTGTTCCACTCGCTGCAGTCGAGCATCCACCCGCAGGGCCAACTCGATAAGTCCATTAAGATCCTTAGGAAGATCCAGGGCGTAAATTTCTCCCTGGATACGGTCAGCCAGCCCATGCAGGAATCTATCCCACTGCGCCTCCTCGTTCCAGTTACACTCCGCGGCGAGGGTGCGGAACTCGATCGAGTAATCGGTGACCGATAGGTCTCCCTGGCGAAGATCAGCTAGTTGACGTGCAGCTTCTCTACCGGCCACTGCTCGATCAAACACCCTCCTCATCTCAGCCGCGAGTGACTGGAACGAGGAACAGCATGGATCCTTATTTTCCCACACCGCCGTCCCCCACTGTGATGCACGTCCAGACAGTAGAGTGAGAACCAGAGCCACCTTGGCTTCCTCTGAAGCGAAAGTCTGCGGTTGCAGATCAAAAAACAGGGAACACTTGGTTAGAAATGCTCTACACAGTTGTGGTTCACCATTGTACCTCTCAGGTGCAGGTAATCTAGGCTCCGGTGGATGGTTAATCTGCGGCGGCGGGGGTGGCGTTGGCGGTGTGGGCGGCGCAGTGGGAGGCGTAAGATCTTGAATACGCTGGGTGAGCTCGGACACCTGCGCTACCAAGGCTTGAACCGCGCGTCCAGTCAGGTTCAAGTTCTCCTCCTGCTGGTCCATCCTCGTAGCGCTCCTGGACAGGAATTCAGCCAGGTCAGAGTCTCTTGCTGCATCCATGGGGTCAGATCGTTCTGTCACGTAAAATAAGGACAGAAGATGCAAATGCAAGAATAAGGTTTATTGAATGAACACGTAGTCAGAGATATGAAGCACACAGTAGATGGTCCCTGGTAGCGCAGGATGGCAGATGGGCAACCCGGATCCCGTGGTGTAAACAGGTGAGATGATATCCTTGACGATGATGACGGGAACACCAACCGAGTCCGCAAAGTGAAGAGACGAAACAGGATCCACAGAAGACGACAGGCAGAACGGACTCGACAGGAACACCACACCGGGAATCAGGAACACCAAACGAAGACTCACTACACAAGGGAAAATCCCACAACGATCTGACAAACACAAGACGAAAGACCATGAGCTTAAATAGAGATCGCTGATCAGAATCAGCTGGCGCTGATGACAATCAGCGGCTGATCAGCGACCACGCCCACACACACACACACAACACAAACACAGCGCGAGAAGGAGTCAGTGAATTCATGAACCGTGACAGCACTATCACAGCTCATCCAGCCGTTTTACAGATATAAAGTTTACCAGTTTATTTAGCACCCACTGAAAAGGTGTGTTTATATTTGTTTACTGTTAGTTGTAATGAGTGTTTTGTGTACTTCGCTGTGTATGTTGATGATAATGAAAGGGAGAGAGAGAGAGTTTATGGATAAGACTTTAATGCGCACTACTTTTACTGTTTATTCAGCTCTTACTGTGATTTTCTAGAGTAAAACTAACGCTCATCTTTTGTGTGATGTACAATAAACTTCACTGAACTCATCAGTATAACGTTATTTTGGTCATCATTCGGACGGGGTTTGCTACAGCAGGCTTGTATTAATAGTGGATAAAAGCAGATGACAAATAACCATAATTAAACTACACTATACCTGTTCTATCTCATACAGCATATATTCTCTGGCTCTGTGGGCATTATTGTCCGACTCCGAGTCGAAATGAACACCGCAACTGAGTTTCTGTTCTGATATTATGGTAACACTTTATATTACGACCCGCAAACAACTGCGTAAGTAAACCGAAATTACGGTGTACGTTTCTTTAATTATAGTGTACTTACGTGTAGGTATAAGGGAACAATATGTTAAGTTTTGGGTAATAAAGGGGTACAACCAGATATACAACCTGCAAAGAACTTCGTAAGTAAACCGAAATTACTGTGTACGTTTCTGTAATTATAGTGTACTTCCGTGTAGGTATAAGGGAACAATATGTTAAGTTTTGGGTAATAAAGGGGTACAACCAGATATACAAGAAAATTATTTATAATGTAATTATTTTAAAACTAACAGGTACCTATTCTGTTAATATATTCCAGGCAAAAATTGTACGTCTGTTGTATATAAAAGTTATCACATTTCTGGCAAAATATGTTCTTGTGCAATGTAGTTACAGGGTAATTTTGACACCTGTGGGTTGTAAATTAAACTTATATATATATATATATATATATATATATATATATATATATATATATATATATATATGTGGCTGTATGTAAGCACAGTATGATAAAAATTAAATCTGAAACAATTTTATAAACAGCTGATTTCGAAAAACATTGGCAATGCTATTTATTGGCTTTTCTTACTAAACTACTTAACGTTTAAGCCAAAAAAATTAGTTTCTGCTATGATTTTAATTTAGAACGTACCATGTAGTACTTAGTACTTACCTTATCACATTGTATTGCAATGACACTTAAATGTCAGGGCAAATATACTGTGTAATTAAAAGTTTTTTTGTTTTGTTTTTTTAATAAGAGTAGCCTACCTTTCTCTGTCATTACTGTGCAAATAGTGTTGTTTCGTATTGTTACATAGTAAGTAGTGTTTGTTACCCGTTTCAACTGTGTAGTTACAGGGTAAGTGTAACTCCTGCGGGCTGTAAATTAAAGTGGCGCTTGTTACCCCCTTGTTCTGTGTAGTTACAGGGTAAGTGTAACTCCTGCGGGCTGTAAATTAAAGTGGCGCATGTTACCCCCTTGTTCTGTGTAGTTACAGGGTAAGTGTAACTCCTGCGGGCTGTAAATTAAAGTGGCGCTTGTTACCCCCTTGTTCTGTGTAGTTACAGGGTAAGTGTAACTCCTGCGGGCTGTAAATTAAAGTGGCGCTTGTTACCCCCTTGTTCTGTGTAGTTACAGGGTAAGTGTAACTCCTGCGGGCTGTAAATTAAAGTGGCGCTTGTTACCCCCTTGTTCTGTGTAGTTACAGGGTAAGTGTAACTCCTGCGGGCTGTAAATTAAAGTGGAGCTTGTTACCCCCTTGTTCTGTGTATTTACAGGGTAAGTGTAACTCCTGGGGGCTGTAAATTAAAGTGGCGCATGTTACCCCCTTGTTCTGTGTAGTTACAGGGTAAGTGTAACTCCTGCGGGCTGTAAATTAAAGTGGCGCTTGTTACCCCCTTGTTCTGTGTAGTTACAGGGTAAGTGTAACTCCTGCGGGCTGTAAATTAAAGTGGCGCTTGTTACCCCCTTGCTCTGTGTAGTTACAGGGTAAGTGTAACTCCTGCGGGCTGTAAATTAAAGTGGAGCTTGTTACCCCCTTGTTCTGTGTATTTACAGGGTAAGTGTAACTCCTGCGGGCTGTAAATTAAAGTGGCGCTTGTTACCCCCTTGTTCTGTGTATTTACAGGGTAAGTGTAACTCCTGGGGGCTGTAAATTAAAGTGGCGCATGTTACCCCCTTGTTCTGTGTAGTTACAGGGTAAGTGTAACTCCTGCGGGCTGTAAATTAAAGTGGCGCTTGTTACCCCCTTGTTCTGTGTAGTTACAGGGTAAGTGTAACTCCTGCGGGCTGTAAATTAAAGTGGCGCTTGTTACCCCCTTGCTCTGTGTAGTTACAGGGTAAGTGCAGTATATATACAGTAAAGGATCCCATTTAATTTCTGACTTTTATTTTACAAAAAAAATTCAAAACACTTTTTCATCTTAATAAAACATTGTCTTTTCTACAGTATACTCAAACAACAAAGTAACACATTATATCCCCCCCCCCCCCTCCCTTTATTTGCTTCTCTTGCTTTTCTTCTTCTTTCTTTTCTTGCTCTTCTTTTTCTTAACTTCCACTGGGGACTCTGAAGTTGAGGAGTTGATGGAGTCCCATTGGTCTTGCTGCACTGCAAAAATATGAATATATATACATGCTCTTAGCAAGCTACACCTTCAAGTGAAAGTAAAATCTTCTATGTAGAGAGTTTATGAGTTTGTTATCAGCACAAGCTGTTGTAAATCCTGCCCACTTCTTTGCATTGTCAGCACATGCTTCAGTGCTCTGAGAGTGTTTATAGTGCTGTGAGTTTAACACTTCATGACTGAGAGCAGAACACAATCTTCATCATCACACAAGACTAAACTACAGCAATGAACACTATCAACATCTTCATCTGGACCATTGCACTGTTTATTCAAGGTTTGTGTAATACAGTTGTTACAATGATTATTATTTCTCGTAATATGTTAAATATATTCATCATATACTGTATATCATCATATATACATTTTTCATTTTTGTTTGTGTTTTCCTTTCAGAGTGTAGAGGACAGATCACTGTAACTCAGAGTCCATCAATAACAGCAGTTCAACCAGGAGAAGAAGTCAGAATAAACTGTAAAACCAGCAGTAATGTGTATAATAATGATTTCTTAGCCTGGTACTCACAGAAACCTGGAGAAGCTCCAAAACTCCTGATTTATAGAGTGAACAGCCTCCAGTCTGGAACTCCATCTAGATTCAGTGGCAGTGGATCTGGCAGTGATTTTACTCTGACCATCAGTGGAGTCCAGACTGAAGATACAGGAGATTATTACTGTCAGAGTTATCACTGGATCAACAGTAAAGCTGTGTTCACACAGTGATAAAGAGGCGTACAAAAACCTCTGTCAGTCAGACGTCACAGTGACTGCACTGATACAGCTGAGAGAAACTGCAGCTGCTGATGGAGGATCACAAACTACACAATGGTGTAAACACAAGCGTTTGGTCACTGCTGCAAGAACGTCCAGATGATGTCCCTTTGAGGTTCTCCAGACACTTAGACGCTGCATGCTGTGCTCAGGTATTATTACATGAATTTGATGTAGTATTGGACAGGATTACATTAAAATATTTTGGTTTTCTTCTGTTTAATCTTAATTAAATAAAGACTATCTTGGATAATATCATATGGCCTGCTGAGGAGGAGGATGATGACGATGAGGATACACACTCACTGCACATTAAATGTCGCATTGCAGAGTACCTCCGTCGTTTCATTGAAAGTGGTATGATAGTTATTCTGTGCCTGAGTTGAATCAATAAATGTAACACATGTATTTACTAATATATATTATTAATAGTATTGCTTCTAAGCAAGTGCTGGTACACTGTAAAAAATTTACCGTAAAATTTACAGTAACTTACTGGCAACAATTAGCCAGTAAGTTACTGTGAATACTTTTTACAGTAAGGGTACTGTACTTCTATTTACAGTATTTTATGAATACACTGTGAAATCAAAAACAGTTAAATACTGTGATTTTAGTTGTATTTACAGTAACTTACTGGCTAATTGTTGCCAGTAAGTTACTGTGAATACGTTTTACAGTAAGGGTACTGTACTTCCATTTACAGTATTTTGTGTATTCACTGTAAAATAAAATACAATTAAACACTGTGATTTTAGTTGTTGCCAGTAAGTTACTGTGACTACATTTTACAGTAAGGGTACTGTACTTACATTTACAGTATTTTGTGTATTCACTGTAAAATAAACAATTAAACACTGATGTATGTAATAAACTGATTTCAATTGCATTTACATACAAAAAACAGTTAAGCACTGTTATGTATTGTATGCAATACAGTACTATAAACAGTAGATAACAGTTAATCACTGTAAATTCAGTTTCTCACTGTACAATTTAAATACTGTATCACTCTGATTTAATATTAACCATCATTAAAAGAATCACCCATATTCTAAAACATTGCAATCAACTGCAGACAATAAGAAAACTGTTAATAGTTATTTATTTAAAAACATTTGGTGAACAGGAATGACAAAACAGGTACAACATAAAGGGATAATGGACATTGGACAACATGCCATTATACCATCCAAAGTTAATGCACATTCTATATTTGTAATGCAGCCACAACGCCCAGCAGAGTGTGTTAACTTTGGATAGTCTAATGGCGTTAAGTCTATTATCCCGCTTATTCTATTGTTGCTAAATTTACTTTACGACTGAAGAAAATTTTACAAAACGAGGCTTACATTACAAGTTTTGTAAAGTTACAGAGCAAACTGTTACTAGTTCATTCACTAGTTCCGCTTGACTGGTTGCTATGACGGAACAATAATGCAAATTGATACAATACGGCCAAAAAATTTTACTACTTTGAAGCCGTGCAAATAACTGATTATTACCACATTCTAAAGAGCAATAAATAACACTATGGCAATATTGAAATAAAATAAAACATTAAACATTAAAAAATAAAACATTTTAACATTTAAAACAGAAAGGAAAATAAACTTCCCCTGCCACTTAACAAAGGTCTATGACCTCTTGCATGCCCTGACCTTGGAGACCTAGAATCCTAGTTGGAGCCCTGAAATTAAAGAAGAAAACACATTAGATCGGCTGAATGGTTTCAAAAACAATAAAACTCAACTGTTTAACTCTGGGGGAGTTGTATAATGAGCCTATTTTCCAAAAAAAGTGGAGCGTTCTTTTAACAAATACAACTTTGAGAAATGTGATGCAGTGGCAGATCCAGAGTGAGACAGAAACACTAGTGGTTCACGCTTGCGCACATACTGCTGGTTTGTAGCGACAGCAGAACCGATAACGTCCGAGCTTATCGATACAGCGGTCTTTCAAAATTCAGCCCCGGGGCCAGTTTAATACCGGCTTTCGATACCCATCCCTACCCAGTCCTATATGTTAATGGAATATTTTTTATGAATGAAGGCGTGTATCACTGATATTAGTAATATAGCTACTGATGTCTCGATGAAAATGTTTAAGAATCAATATCAGTTTTGTAAAAATGAGAATCGATTCAAATAAAAAAATCTATATTTTTTTACCCAGCCCTAATAAATAAGGTAACAGTTTATATTTTACTTGCATATATGATTTGGTCAATCAAGAGCAATCAACAAGTCTCTCTCTCTCTCTCGTCAGTTAAAGGTGAACTAAGTAACTTTTTTACCTTAACTGAACAGCTTCGGAGTCATTGGAATGGTTACATTACTTATTTCGGGTTGAATGGTGGTCGTTTCGCACCCCCCTGGTGCCCGTGAGCGGAAAATAAGCACTTGCAACTTTGAGCCGGCGGGCCGCCGGCCGCCGCATCAGGAAGTATCGCGTGATATCAGGTCTCGCGATGTAAACAATTGCTTTACAGCCAAAAGAAATCTGCTAAAATGCCGTCATTATTGCGCTCCCTCACGCTGTCCGAACCCGAATGAAGAAGACTTTTAAAGAATGTCCCATCTGCTTTGATGTCGTTGATCTACTAGCCTCTGGTGTCCGAGAATCGCCTACGAGTTTTTACAACAGTGTTGTCAAATATCTATTCCGAAGCTGTGGGGGGAGCTCTAGAGAGAAACCTGCGAGCAAAAAGCGAAATCCCGAAGTTACTGAGCCCCGCTTTAACGTTGATAAGCTACATTATGTCTTGTTTGACTTTCTTTGCCATTTACATCTGTCTGAGGTAATGTGTTATGTAATCTTGTTAAAATGGATTTCATAAAATTGGTATCGAAAAAAGTATCGTTAGGAACCGGTATCGAAACTGAGGTATCGAAAATGGCACCGGATCGAAAGATTTTGAACAATACCCAGCCCTATCGATACCGGTATCGGTGCATCCCTAATAATTATTATTATTATCAAATTATGATTAATTATATTATACCCACATATACCTATATTATTAATTATATTATAATTATTATTGAAGCTATTATCAGAACCTCACCTGTATCTAGTCAGTTAGCAAATAGAACTCTGTGAAGTCCCTGATGAAGGAGATTACATGGGGGTTCATATATGAAGTCTTCCGCTTCACCACTCTCCCAGTCGTCTTGCTCATCTGCTCCTTGGCAGTGCACTTGTTGAAGTCAGGATTAATCCTGACTAAAAACCTATGAACATGAGTATAGGAGTTAGGGGATGGGACAATATGTACACATTAATGAATAACTTTAAGTGCAGTGAGCAATGTAGAATCATACATAAAGGCCAGCTGACAGAGGCATTTCACATCTCAACAGGAGTTAGTCAAGGCTGTCGACTAGATCATGCGGCAAGCCACTGACAACAGGCGCAATGGGATCCAATGGACCCCATTTACACAACTGGACGACCTAGACTTTGCAGATTATATCACATTACTGTCCCAAAAACACCAACAAATGCAAGAGAAATTGAGAGAGGTAGAACAGAAGGCTGAGGCAGGTCTCCACATTAGCACAACGACCAAAGTGCAAACAAAAGACACTGGCCAGCTTGATGGTTAACCACCAACCACTAGAGGAAGTCAACTCCATGTAGGTAGCAAGGGATGGCGGATCAAAAAGGGATGTAAAGAGGAGAATAGGCAAGGCAAGAGCTGCATTTGGCATGATGGGGGCCAAATGAAGAGCACGTAAAATCACACTCAAGACCAAACTACGGCTATTCGACTCAAGCATTAATACCATACTCCTTTAAAGATCTGAGACGTGGAAAACAACAAAGAACCTCCTGAACAAGCTGGGCACATTTCGGCTTTTATGAACAACCTGGTAAGCACGACCTGCAGAAGACATGCTGTGTGCGCTCATGTTACGCACAAATAGAATATGCAAGAGGTAATGCCACTAACTTGATAAACCACGTTAGCCGTTTTCACCGCGAGCTGTTAACGCCTGGCAGAGTCTGACTACTTTTAGAGATCCGTAGCCAAAAATAAATCCACCCGCCCCCAATAATTTTCTCTGACTTAAGTATCCGCACCCGATGGTCAAATTACAGTTATTCTGTGTTGTTATGCGTGATAATAAATGGCGACGGTTGATGCGCGCATCTTTAATGGTAACATAATACACTGATTAATGAGCGCTGCTTTTAAATGAACATTTCTTTAAAACAAAATTTATATGACAGACTTTCCTTTTCTTAATGGCATAAACAAGCTTTACTCCCAACTGTAATGTCACTGTTTGAACAGGCGAGCACACACATCACTTTTGAAGAAAAATGTAAATTTGAGAATGCGGTGCATCGCGAGGCATTGTGATATCGAATTGAACTGAATCGATGACATGATAATCGTAATCGAACTGAACCGTGAGACCAGTGTCGGTTCACACCCCTAATTTTAAAGGGAGAAGATGATTTTGAACAGCTTTTCAATTGTCAATTTGCTTTTACACTGCAATCAAACTATTTAAGATAAAAAATACCTCTGAACAAACTCCAGTGTTGTGCTGGCTTCCACCTGATACTCTAGGTTGAATACATAGTAACAGGCGAAGAGAGCGGCCAAGGCAGTGGTGAAGTCCGCCATGTGAGCACCAGGTGGGATTATGACCCTCCCCTCGATCGACAGCATCCATTTTTTTTAAGTCAGGATTGTCTCTCCTTAGTAAAGACAATAGTCATCACAAAAATTATATTTCATAGCAATACATTCTATAAAAGATTTTCTCCTCATAATGAACCTCAAAATGAAAATTCCTAATAATTTACTTACCCCAATGCCATCCAAGATATCCATGTCTTTCTTTCCTCAGTGGAAGAGAAATTAAGTTTGAGGAAAACATTTCTGGATTTTTCTTCGAATAATGGACTTCAATTGTAACCAACGTTTTGAAGTCCAAATCAATGCAGTTTCAAAGATCTTTGAAGTGCTTCAACGGGCTGTGCAGGATCCCATCTGAGGATTAGGGTCTTATCTAGCGAAACGATCAGTCATTTTCAAAAAAAAAATTGAAAAAAAATGTATATACTTTTTAACTACAAGTGTTCAGATTGAGCTGGGAACTACGTCATCACGTCAAAAGGTCGCGCTCGATCTCGCTGGCGGAAATACCCAAAAATGGCCGGTGACATCGAGCGCGACCTTTCAACGTGATGACGTAGTTCCCATATATTTTTTTCGAAAATGACCAATCGTTTCGCTAGATAAGACCCTAATCCTCAGCTGGGAACCTGCACAGCCCGTTGAAGCACTTCAAAGACCTTTGAAACTGCATTGATTTGGACTTCAAAACGTTGGTTACAATTGAAGTCCATTATTCGAAGAAATGTTTTCGTACAAAAACGTAATTTCTCTTCCACTGAGGAAAGAAAGACATGGATATCTTGGATGGCATTGGGGTGAGTAAATTATTAGGTAATTTTCATTTTGAGGTGAACTAATCCTTTAAGCAGCAGTAACTGGTTTGTTGATAGAAAAACAATGAGTGATACAGGCATAGCAAGCAATCTGAAATAGCAATCACGACATTATAGGTGGCTACTAAAGATGAGAGATTACTCCACATAACTTAAGTTTTTGAAGTGACTGTGCTGTTCCTGACTGGTGCAGAGGCAGAGAATGACACGACACACATTCACTAGTGTTTTCCAGAAACTTTGCTTTGCTTGTGCCCTATACATTAAAAAGATTCATTAACATTGAATGTGAAACTTACCGAGCATGATGATCCTTGGAGTGATTGGGAGAGACAGCTGGGCCTCTGCGTCTGTAGGAGTGGTAGTCTCCTATGCCAGCAAAGATAAGAGTTACTTGAAACAAGGTAGACGGTATATTATCTCTAGGATAGAAAAAGCTTTTTGAAATTTGTTGATAAGAAAGCAATGGGCCTTTTTTTTTTTTTTGGCTCTGAAGTGCATGTGCATGTTTACACATAAAAAATTAACTAAGTACCACAATAACTTTATCAATTACAAAACTACATAAATTTTCTCTTAATTAAAATATTGTGCACACAGTGGACAACAGTGACTTTACCCAGCATTTACCCAAGAATTGAGATAGAAGCTTGCACCATGTGGGTTATATTGTGAGGTGAGGTCTATCAAGGAAAAAGTGCTCAACCACCAATAACATAAACCTGTATTTACTTGAACAATTGGAGGTTCGTCAACCTGCATTAACAATTTAATTGGGGTGGGGGGGTGTAAAATGTTTCACTCTAATCAGGGAAAATGATTCTTCCGCAATAAATGTGCCAATTAATTGTTGAAAACTCCAAATAAAAGATTTAAATAATTAAGGAACTTACATCAGCAATGAGAAAAAGTGCCTCCTCTTGCTCTTTGAAGTGTGCCAACATCACAAGCATCGCTGCTAGGCCATCAGATCCTTCTCGGTCCTTCTTTATGGCTTCCTTCAGAACAGCTCTTACTTCTTTCCTCCACTTTGTAATCTGACTACTGAAGAAATCCAGGAGTCTTTTACCCTTTTTGTCCATATCTTCATTCAGTCTTGTGTATAGTTCAACATTGGTGAGAGTGGTGAAGTGTGACAATAAAAACTTCTGTGAAAAGAGAAAGGGCCACTCTTTACCCACATCCAGAATGCCTTTGCGTTGATGTATTCCCGCTGTTTGGCATAAGTGATTGCCATTAGGTCTTTTACCCTTCCTCTCTCAGCGCCCTTGAGTCCCTCACAGCTGAATATATCCATCATCTCAAGCTTCTTTTCCTCTAATGATGCTGATGTTTCCCCATCTGGATAGTCCTCTGGCTGCCAACGAACACACCCATAACTGTCGATTCTTGCACATGTAGCTACTGCTGGCTGGTCATCATCACCATCCTCATCATCTCTCTGGGTGCGTTTGTGCTTCCTCAGACGGGAAAGAGAGTTGCCTCGATTCGAATATTCGACTCTGGTTTTGAGCTGATTTATAACGCTGACATACCCACATCCAATTAGCTCCCCCTCTTCATTTTTGTCTAAAAAGCTATTTGGATATTTTTGAGTTATAGCTTTAGCCACTACCACGCACTCTCTGCGAGTAGGGTTCAAGGAACGCTCTCTCATTGCATCAACAGTGACTTTTATCATGTGTCTGCGGTCATCTGGAGCTGGCCTCTCACCAGCATCTACTGCTCTTCTAAGAGTCGGCCTGACTTTGTTCCATGGCACCTCAAAACTGTTCACCCATGCAGAGATGGGACTGATAGATGGTATGAGGCATGTGCTTGAAGAGGCAACTGACAGTGGCTCAGACGATGAAGGGCTCAGCTGGGCATTGGAAGGACCTGCATTACACACATATGAGTGAAAGCACAGAATAGTCAGGTGAAAATAAGGTTTGACCCTAAAAAAAAAAAATCTAACAAAAGGTTTCTTAGTGGTTTACAATAGTATCAGATGTACTTAAACTAAAACTTAAAAAAAAAAATCAAAATGGTGGCCGTCAGGTCCTTATAGGTGGGTCAATATAGGGTTAAAATCAATGCGTTTAAAAAAAGAGCAAATGCATTGCATGACTATGTGATCTGCGTGGATGGGGGAATATGGGAAATATCTTAAATGCTGTGCGATTGCAACGCAATTGCAATGCGACCACTGTTCTTCTATACTGTATTTCACTGTTCTTACATACTTGGGCCTATAATCAAGTGATTGGGCTCTTTGGAAAGCTGTGGGTCTGTAGTTTTGCGTGGAATAACTCTATCTAGTACAGAGACAGCATAGCAGAGGCATGAATATAGTTTTTATTTTTCCCGGATATACCATCTTTTTTTTCTTTTTTTTTAAGCAAATTTGGCTTTATATGCTGGCATTAGTAAACAGCAAACTGCACACCCAGAAGGGCATTTATTGCTGTGGGGGATTTCAATAATTCCAACCTTAATCTGTACTCCTCAAGTTCTATCAACATGTCACCTGCCTGACCAAAGGGGACAGAATCTTGGACAAGGTATACACTAACATCCACATATACCGTATATACCCGACTATAAGACGACCCTGAATATAAGACGACCCCCCCATTTTCCAGACTTATTTTTGGGACAAAAAGAGATTTTTGTGGAAAAATCTGGTTTTCAACAGAAAATAATTTTATTTGAAAATTGCTGTGATAATTCATTCTCTCTCTTCCAGCACGCGCGCGCACCTCTCTCTCTCTCGCTCTCTCTCTCTCTCTCTCGCTCTGCGTCTCACGCGGCAGAGAGGAGCAGCGTTTTAATTCAGTTTACGGCTCGATTATTAGGATTTTTGTGCAGATTAACATCTTGGAAGGGAGAGCTGGTTTTGTCTCAATGGGTCGCGTTTCAGTCACTATTTCATATTAATTCCGTTGTTCTTTCTCCCTTTCCCCCCGTGATTTTGTCTATATTGCGAATATAAGACGACCCCCCCATTTTTCAGCCTATTTTTAGGACAAAAACTTTGTCTTATAGTCGGGTATATACGGTAATAAGCTGAAATCAGATTTTTTTATTATGATTGAATGATTGCTGATTTATTTAATTATTAATTGTAGCGGATCAACTAATATATGTTAATTAAAACAATTAATCTCACCTCCTTTCAAGGAATGAATCATTTTTCTGCACTGAATGGCTGTGAGCAGATGTTTGATGTCATCTTCTTGAATAAACTGCAGATCATCTGGTCCTTCAACACCTACTTTCACCAACTCATTGACTAAAGTTTCAAGCTTTGCTTCATCTAGCTGTGGTAGCACGGCCTGTATTGCCTTCTCAATGGAGTCCATTACTCATTCTTCTGAAACACAGAATGATGCAGAGCAACAAGATTAAGACCAAATTGATTATATACAGAAAGAGGGTAATAATCTGCAAGCTTCTCTACAGTCAAACACTGATACTGTGCTTCTGAGTTGCTTTGTAAGCAATAAACACCAAGATCCACAACAGGCACAGACTGATAATGCTGGACAACAAAATGCACGTTTGCCTCATTTACCAGTATCAACAGTATTTTCCCAAGTAGATACCCTGTGTCATTTTGGTCCACTACAACAGTCATGACTCTTTTGTACAGAGTGCCTTTGAAAGTGACAGAGGGTGTTTCAGTAGTGTGTTCTGGGCGGAGACCCTTGAGACTGACAGCTCTCTGAATGCCAATCTGGTACAGTTGGTCATCAAATTTACTTGGTTGGCCCATTTGCAGAGTTGGAGGAAATAAGTTACCAGCATGTAAATATGCTTGTAGCAACTGGTGTCTTTCTGCTAAGGTACTGCAGAGGTTTTTAAAGTTATGCAGTTTCCTTGCACACTGCTTAAAATATGAGTGCTTGCTTTCAAAGCGCAATGTCCACAACCTAATGAGGGGACCAAACTGAAGAATGAGTTCTGGGTAATGGACAAGATAGTGGTGTTTGGGTTTAAGTGTCTTTTCTGGGAATGTGGCAGTTCTTAGCTGGATGTATTCCTCAATGAGAATCTTAAGGTTTGCTACTTGGTTGGTATGGATCTTGGGTGCACATATCAAATCCACAATTTCTCTGAGCTTTAAACACAACTGCCACACCTCATCATCAAGTGGATTTTTGATTCTGTCTCCAACCAGAATAGGAAAGAGACGTAAGAGGCACCAGTTTTGAGCAGCATGCCCTCCCAGCTTCTCCGCGTTAGTTTTAACCTCACATGGCTTGTTATTTGCATCACTGCCTAGGTATGTGAACTGTGATATAGTCCGATTCAGTTGACCATAGGTGAAGTGTTTGCCCACTCTCACTAAGTGCTTAATGTACATAGCAAGATCAAATGAAACAACCCCTTCAAACAGGTCATGACCCAGGCATGGAGGGAGCCCTGGCTGGCAAACATGAAAATATTTCAACTGATTGAAAATTGAGTCAAACTTTACTCCACTGTTCATTTCCTGGTCTACCAGGTCTGCCACACTGTTTTTGTAACTCTCTATGGTTCTTTTAGGACCAGATTTGCAGGGATCTGTTTGAAAAGACACTCTGTCGATGACACAGTAGCGGCAAAAATGTGTGCTTTTACTGAAGTTTTCAGTAAACCCGCCAATACTGTGTGACCCCAGATTATCTCCAGTAATGGCAATCACAGAGCCTTTTATTTTCTCCTCAGCACCATATTCAATTCCATTTTCCTCCATTTCTTTTAAGTCACTGACTAAAGTGGAGAACACTTTTTCTTGTCCAAAAAATTTGAAATCCTCCTCTCTGCACAACATAACAAGTTGCATTGGATCAATGGAAGACCTGTTGTGTGGTGCAATCTCTGCAAGTGTCATGTACATGGCCAGTATTTTGTGTTTTTTTCTGCCTGAGCCCAGTGGGTTTGCAACTTCGAAAGAATCCTGATACAAGATGAGAGACAATGAAGATGGTGAATCTCGTAAAAGTATATTCTCTTTAAAGTTTCTACCATCTCTCACATCTTCCAGAACATCAGGATTTGTTTCTGTGTCAGCTTTAGCTTGGGCATACTGCTCTTTAACAGAGTTCTGAGAGAGGAGTGATTTTATTGTATCATTGATGGGCACGTACTGGTAGAACCTCTCTTTGCCTTTAGCATCAATGCCCAAGTAAGTCTTGACTGGCTCAACATAGCTAAATCTGCTCTTAAAGAAGGTTTTACGGGTTTGATCTGTTCTAAACACTCCTTCGTTGCACATTTTCAGAAGGTCATCTTTTGAGAGATTATCAAGGAGCCTCTTAATATCACTTTCAGGCACATTCAGATTTGTTAACTCTTCATGCATCCTAGACAATAGATAAGTCAAACCAGTGTTGTGTACCTCTTGCATTTCCTCTATTAAGGTCTGAATTGTACTGGCTGGTAACAGCATTTTAGCCTGCATT
Source organism: Leuciscus idus (assembly GCA_021554675.1). Lineage (NCBI taxonomy): Eukaryota > Metazoa > Chordata > Actinopteri > Cypriniformes > Leuciscidae > Leuciscus > Leuciscus idus. Next base: position 30,677,129 of record CM038643.1, on the reverse strand, counting down.
CGGAGATAAAACATGGCCAGATTGTTCATAAAATCATCTGTGTCCACTTCATCATTTGTGTTGTCATTATCATCGTCACAGGTTGTCTCAAAAGTGTGATCTAGTTCACTGTCTGATGACATGGAGGCACAGGTGATGTTAGTACTAGCACTGGTAGAACTTTGGCTAATACGTGGAGAACTAGATATACTCTTGTGTTTCCGATTCAAGTGCGAGGCAAAGGTTGAACGGACACTAAAATGTTTTGAACAATTAATATAAGGGCATGACACTTTTGTGCCATCTTTAATATGCCCATGAAGATGGTCATGTAAGCTTGGAAAATTTGCTGACACATAGTTACAATCTTCAACAGAGCAAGCCAAATCAACTCCATAAATTTTCCTTTTAAGTCCTGGTTTAGCTGTCTTCTTGTGAAAGCGGTACATGTGGCTTTGAACGGCACCACGCGTCACAAAAGTGGCAAAGCATTTTGCTACGCCACATGGAAATTTAAAGTTAGCTAGATTTCTGTGTATGCTCAAATGACGAACAAATGCAGTAATTGAAGCTGTGGTGAAATTACAGTGCTTGCACGAGTAATTCATTTTTATGACAAGCTAACTGGTTAACGTTATACTCCTAGCGCTAGCTGTATACATGTGGCTTTCCACAGCCTGACAAGGGTGTGGCACTGATTTTTTTTTTTTTTTTTTACTCTTATAGTAGTAATGGTAAATTTACTTACTAATTTTCTGGAAGTCCCGAAAAGAAGTTGGTGAAGGATCCGCGACTCCAAGATGGAAACTCTGGCAGAGGCCACGGGTGGGAAAAATACATTAACGTTAAAGGCTGTGAAAACGTCTTCGTCGGAGCTCTCACGGAAACGTTTTCGCTGAATTCCTCTCAGGCAAAAAGTAAAAGAAATCAACACAAAGACGAAAACAAAATAAATACAACCACAAGACAAAGCCGTGTATAAAGAAACGTAAATTTGAATAATAGTCTGTTATTAACGGCTGTGAAAACGTCTCCGTCGGAGCTCTCACGGAAACGTTTTCGCTTAATTCCTCTCAGGCAAAAAGTAAAAGAAATCAACACAAAGACGAAAACAAAATAAATACAACCACAAGACAAAGCCGTGTGTAAAGAAACGTAAATATGAGAATTAACTGAGCTTTTCTGTCACTGACGACGAGTCATAAATTCAAGTGCTGCTTCTTTCGCGCTTTTTTGCTCACAGATTCTAGAACATTCTAGAACTTTCTAGACTGGCTAAACCCCGCCCACTCTGCCGGCGCTTTGATTTCGCCCTGCACCTCAGAAACAGCTCTGGAAACTTGCACGTTTATCTCTCCTGCTTCCGAAGAAAAAAATATATAACACTGATTTTTGTAAAATAAAAATCCCATGGTACGTATTTATGAGTTAACCAGACAGCCCCAATTTTGGCAAGTAATGCACGTGACATAGCCTACCCAAAATAAAAGTCATTCTGAATAGATACATAACCTTAGAAAGCTTGTAGAAAGCACATCATCAAAGAGCTCAAAATTAATCAGATGTTATTAATATTGAGATATATAAGCTCAAAAATAAAAACAACAAATATTAAGAATGTATTTATTAAATGTATAAAAATATTAATATTTTAATATTAATATACATAATTATGTGAATATACTATTGCAACTTATAACCAATGGTCATGCTTCATTTCAAATCTGAGGATGACATCTCAAAAAATTATGCGTTTATGAAGCCTATATTGTACCATGTCAGGGGAGACTTTGGAGAAGTTTAAGATAATCAAATATGTTATTGCCCTGTTAACACCCATTTACACCCAAACAGTCACAAAACAAACAAACAAAAAATATTCTTGGAATCTTATGTGAATTCTTTAAAAAAATATATTGTATGGAATAGAAAGCTCCTGCAGCAGGTGCATCAGAGTACAAGTTACATGACACATTTTAATTTATTAATATTACACTTTTACTTAAAGCTCACCATCGAGTATTTATATCATATTCCGGTAATGAATTCTGAACAACAATAATCTGGGGCCGTCCATGTGAAAGGGGTACAAAGAAAGATATGATAAAAAAAAGGAAAATTACAGTAGTTTACTTTTCTATTTACAGTACTATAGTGGCTAAATTGTGATTTTTTTACAGTAATGATTTGACTACTGTGATTTCAACTGTAATGCTTGGACTACTGTGATTTTTACGGTCTTACTGTAAACTTTACAATATTCTACTGTAAAAATCTTATACAGTAATGTTACTGTGAAATCTACAGTAAATAACTGTAGATTTCACAACCATTTTTTACAGTGTACACTTCAACAACTTGTGAAGTTCTGGGTCGGATGGGAGCTTCCTTCATGTGGCATGAAGGTTGAAGTGGTCTGTGCTAATCATCCAAGATCATCAACATGTTTTCAAATCCTACGTTTACCTGGTCACTACAGCACATTTAATGAGTTTTCTATGGATCTGGAGGCCTGTATTGCAACATGTCACACTGGATTTGGGGTGGTGTAAAGCTGTGGTTGAATTGGGATAAATTTGCTTCTTAGCCAAACGTTCATAATGTATCAGATTGAATTAAAATATAGTTCTACAGAGAACACATCATCACCTGATAATCGACAGTTCAGAAACAATTACTATTGTTGAATTTCATACCTTGTAAAATACATTTCCCTAATCCAGCTGCTTTCCGAGTTCAACGTTCTTGTCAGTGTTATGATGTCATTGAAGTGATTCACATCTCAGTGTTTCCCCTAGAAATTTTTCCAGCAGCGGTGCTGTTACATTTTGTTACGTGGGCATGCACCTCCGGAAGATTTTTTTTAAAATAACCCCTTAAACCATGACTTCTGGCAAGTTTTGTGGATAGAAATGGACATTTTGAGACATACAAATATACCATCAACAGATTCAAGGCATGATTATTGCAGCACGTACCTTGAACTGGTCACAAACAGAAACCGTCATTTTATAATTCATGTTAACAGGACTATTCATGTTTTTCTTTTGTGTTAATTTTCAGCTATAAGGTAGAAATTGATAGGGGAAAAATGAAACAGAACAACCCAGAGAAAGATTATTTACAATTTATTGAAAATTTTATCTTAATGGCAAAGGCCACACCCAATCTGTGAGCACTTAATTTTTCTGGGCTTTTCATAGAAGATCTCTAAGGCTCTTTGGTAATTGAATGCTATTGTGGGGGGGCCATTAATGGTGACACGCATGCACGTGGCCATGCTGTCCTTGTAACCTATTCCTCAGGTCTGTCTTCACCTAGAAATAACTTAAAGGTGAATATTAAAGGTGCATTAAGCAACTTTTCATGTTAAAAATACCCGTTTTTCTAACCCATACATGCTTAAACAATTGCCTGATGGGCTGAATGAGCCCTTCTATGATCACTGCGATTGCCTCTATAATCCTGTACAGTAAAATAAATAAGAGGGATTCGGGACGGAATCGACTGGGCGTGACGTCATGCGCGTTCACGCTCACCTGGCTATGTCTGGCAGGTTTGTGTATTCGCCGCCATTATCCGCATCAGCGAAGACAACTCAAGCGACTTTTGCAAAAGTAGAAGATGGATTCAAAGAGACCGGCTTCTAGTTCATCCCAAACCCCAACGCAAACTCCACATAACCGCGTGCACAACTCTGGTTGCAGTTTCGCGTGTCGCCAGAAGGGGGCATAGTTCTGCAAAAACTCAGAGACTTGCGCAATGCACCTTTAAAGGTGAAGACTTTTTTTTTTTTTTACTGAAAAATGTTAATATTCGGTAAAAATTAGGGGTGGAACGGTACACAGAAGTCACGGTTTGTTTCATACCTCGGTTCAGACATCACGGTTCGGTACGAGTTCGGTACAATGTGGAGGGAAAAGCAAAACAAAAATACAGAAGGCTTGTGCATGTCTCAGCCTGTACCACCAAAGGAAAATAAATTACTTAAGCCTTGTATTTTTTAAATAAGTTTTATTAATAAAGTAAAGGCATAGAACCAGTTTATTTGTAGTGCACTGACAATAGTTTTATATAATTAGTTTATTAATTAAATTAATAAAAGACCTTGAGATATGTTTGGTAATTGTACCTGAATGAATTGAAAATTAATTTGCTACATTTCAGATTAATATATTTGTTTTCCTTAAAATTTTAATTAACAGTAACTTAAACACTTAAACAGTGTTTAAGTAACTTAAACACTTTGCAGTTTGAATGATATAAACAAAATGACGGGAGTATGTTTTTATTTTCCACTGTTCGATCGCGCCCGCGCCTCACACACACACACACACGCGCGCTCACACACATAAGTAAACACTTTACACGCCTCTCTCTCTCTCTCTCTCTCTCTCTCGGCGTCTGTCGTTGCTATGCAACCATGAACAGAGAGGCGCGCCTGGAAAAACGAGGCTACAAAATCTACATTTTAAATTTGCACGCGCAAAAAACGCGATATGTGAACGGCCTCTTATGGCAAGGTGACATTAGCCTAATCGAAAATATTTCCATATGTGGCTCTTTCCTCCTTTCTTGTCAACAAGTGGATTCAGAGCCACCGCATTAGCAGCGCTGCCGATCGTCATATCTCAGTGTTTTTAGGTGTGTAAGTGAATGAAGTGAATGTCGTGATATTACTGATCATGTGAAGATTTTGCAGCAGCGCTGAAAATCTACATTGTAGGGGAAACACTGCATCTCATGAGTTGGCATAAGTTACATCTATAATGAACCAAAATGTTATTCAGAAACAAATTGTTCAGTTCAAAGACTGATCTACAGAGAACCTCGCCTGAAAATAGATCATTCCAAGAAAATCAATTATCGAGAATGGCATAAAAATAAAATCTGTGATTCTATGTCAGTGTTATGATGTATGAGTGTTCAATTCATTATGTAGAAAAATTACAACTGAAAATAAAATAAAAACATTCAAAGACTTTTCAAAGATCAATTTGTTTTAATTAACAGTGTATTCAGACATTACACAGATGTCAAATACTTACAACTTTGCTGACTACCAGAGTTTGTCTGGAACTGTAATTCTTTACATATACACATTGAAATGTTGTTGCACATACTGTACAACTGAAATATAAATAGTGTATATAAGATATGTTCGCTGAACCACACATCCCAACTGTGTCAGCCGGGAGGCGATGCCTGCACAGTCGACTCTGTGCATGGAGGCCCGGATTCTTTCCCACAGCACTCCATGACCCTCAGCCTGCAGCAAACCCTTCACCATCCTCTATCCAGCATAAGGATGTCTGGATTTAAAGGCAGGGTAGGTAGGATTTTTCTAAAAAAAAAACATTCCAAATTTGTTTTAACTGTCTTTATATACCAATACATAATTAAAATGTAAGTACTCTGAAAAAGAAAATATAAAAATCGAGTGACTGTAGACCTTTTAATCTGCAATAAACACAGCTCATTATTTCCATTTACTCCCACCCCCTCCCTTCTGAGCTCACTATCAAGCTAGCATATCGATAATGGTAAAGTTTCATTCGGTAACGAGCTATATTTATAAGGCAAAACTAAAAACAGGTTGCATTGATACACGTTTTTCCATTACCATCAGTTACACTGTGATGAAGGTGAATTTCGTGTAAGATTCATAACATATACGGTATTTTGCATGTAAGAGTTTCCATGATGAAAACATTGTTGACTCTAATGAAGACTAACGTACACTCCGAGTCCGGAGACAAGTACCGCATCGTCAGTTCGAGGACAGGTCCGGGGTTGAGGGCGAAGCAGAGGAGGTCGTTCAAGAGTGCGGGCAGGGTCCGAGGAAGTAGTTTTTGCCTTGTTTGCCTTCGCTGACTGCATATGCAGGTGCTTTGAGCTGAATATTTCCGGGAACGGTGACATGTGATGAGTGCACGCAGGGCAGCGCGCGCAGTGGGGCTCGGGCACGAGACATGAAGGCATCTGATTGGTTCTTTACATTCGCACCGAATGGCAGTGATTGGTCAGAGTTTTTACTGTCCTGCAGCTGCTACAGAGGTCTGATTTTTTTCATTCCTTTTTCTGAACACATAATGTATTGACTACTCTCAGGATGGAAGGACCATTTCACCCAGTATAAAAAAAAGTGTTTCTGAACAGGATTACCTACCCTACCTTTAACTGCTGTGACTAATGTGTCCAGCTCCTCATCCGGAGCCCTACGGTATGTGTCTTTCACTGACAGTCCTGTTTCTGACACTCTCCGGCGTATGGTTCTTGTGCTCGCTCCCAGCAATCTAGCAACACACGGCACTGGTGGAGACATGGCTATTAGTTCCTCAATACGGTCCTCTGACAAAACTATTCTTGGTCGCCCAAGCTTGCCAGATTCAAAGTCTAGAGTGTTGTGTGTACACACGTGATTGTTGTTGATCTCACCAATCACCTGTACAACCTCTCCATCCATTACAGCATGTGGAAACGAATCCTCCTGGCTTGACAGTGCACTTAAGAACACTAGCTCCTGGGAACAGGCAAACTCCAAAAAATCTAAATCAACTGGTGGTCGATTAAGCAGATGGGACAGTCGAGCATGGAGTCTATCCAATACAGCATTCATCAACAGTTCCTTAAGAGACAGCTTTATAACAACTAGCAACATGCACATTACAAGTTTTAATTATAGATTTGTTATATAATGTTGTAATTACATAGTTTAGCATCAGCTCAAAGGTCTAAGCAGATTATATGATATACATAATTTCAATGAAAATGCCAAACCAATCGAATCTGTTTTTCTTACTTAACACCAGCTTGAGTATGTGATATGAATTCAGTATGAACACACAGGAGTCGGCTTAATAATAGTACACAACTTAGGAAGGATTTAAATATAGGCCTATTTTATATTTATTATTATATATTTGTGTGTGCGTGTTAAAAGTACCTTTCCGGCGGCGAGGACGATGCTGAGCCAGATCAGGATATCAGGAGGGATCGTCTTCTCTTCTGGCGCCTGGCGCGTTTATTGAACCAATCAGAGAAGAGTAAATCGAGAGTCAGCGAGAAGCTCATTTGATTGGCTACATGATGAAGGTGGACCCGCCCTCCTCTTCACACTTGCAAAACTCAATGAGTGAGAGAGTCGTGCCAAAACTGTAAGCGCAGAAAGACGGAACTGTGCAAATCGGGTTATTTCGGGAGCATTTACCCCACGCACACAACAAGTCATTTAGACATTTGCAACAGTTTATTTTTTACGCATACAGATTGGCTTTACACTTTCTATCCGGTTTGCAGTTCTTTAAACTGGTTTCGGTTTTCGGAGAGCCGGAGTTTTCAGTTGCAAATCACTGTGGCTTGCAATGATTTTGGCCGTATTTCGGCAAAGTGCCAAAAGTGTAAGTGTGGAAAAATGTAAGTCAGAAGAATACAGATCATATTTATTATGCGTTAGCGTGAAGCTGCAGTTTCACAATTCATGAATTACACTTACGAAAACCAGTCAAATGTTGTACTTTTTTTTTTCTTACGCTTGAAACGTGATTTACACTTTTACAAATTTACACTTTTGCATGTCTTGCACATGCAAATTTAATTTACGCTTGCTATCTTATGCACACTTTCACAAATCTTACCCTGCGCATGCGATTCTTCAAGGCATCATATTACCTTCATAGTAAACTTACTCAAACCCTTTGATTGCTGCATCTAAGGCTGTGTGTGTTCATCGGTCCCTGTAACATCCAAACAAGATTTAATGTTAGATCTGTCATTTATGTGATCAAAAGGCTACTAAATCATAGACAAATAAAATCTAATAATTATCTTCAGTTTTGTAAATCTTTATGTAAATTAGTAAAATAAGCAAATGTGTGTAATGTAAAGTGTTGACAAACTGTTGCTTAATGAAGCACGACTGGTAGCTATATGAAAATTAAATGTTTTACAGCAACTTAATATAATTAATATATGAATATTTAATATTAATGTCTTTAAATCAATAGTTTCCTCGTCAGTTGTTAAATAAGTGCAATGTAAATATTAATAATGACTGAATCAATAATATGTATGATTCTGTCAATAGACTCTTCAGAAATGTGTGTATAATAGCTTAGCATTTCTCAACATGAGGAAGTTGTTTGATAATGTGTTTGTGACTGATCTACAGTCTTCAGGATAATGATTTAAATAGAGAGAGTCACTTTGCATTGTCAGCACATGCTTCAGTGCTCTGAGAGTGTTTATAGTGCTGTGAGTTTAACACTTCATGACTGAGAGCAGAACACAATCTTCATCATCACACAAGACTAAACTACAGCAATGAACACAATCAACATCTTCATCTGGACCATTGCACTGTTTATTCAAGGTTTGTGTAATACAGTTTTTATAATGAATATTAATTATCTTAAAATGTCAAATATACGTAATTTTCATTTTTGTTTGTGTTTTCTTTCAGAGTGTAGAGGACAGATCACTGTAACTCAGAGTCCATCAATAACAGCAGTTCAACCAGGAGAAGAAGTCAGAATAAACTGTAAAACCAGCAGTAATGTGGATAGTGGTAATCATTTAGCCTGGTACTCACAGAAACCTGGAGAAGCTCCTAAACTCCTCATATATCTGACATCAAGCCGTTATACTGGAACTCCATCTAGATTCAGTGGCAGTGGATCTGGCAGTGATTTTACTCTGACCATCAGTGGAGTCCAGACTGAAGATACAGGAGATTATTACTGTCAGAGTGGACACTGGATCAGTGGTAGCTATGTGTTCACACAGTGATAAAGAGTCGTACAAAAACCTCTGTCAGTCAGACGTCACAGTGACTGCACTGATACAGCTGAGAGAAACTGCAGCTGCTGATGGAGGATCACAAAATCAAGTCACCTTTATTTATATAGCGCTTTTTACAATAAAGATTGTTTCAAAGCAGCTTTACAGTGATAACAGAAAAATAATGCAACAAAGTTTGTTTCTGCTGTACAGCAGATCTAGAAGAAAATATCGTCCTAGTCCAGCTGAAGTAAGTTCAGTGGTGGTTAAAATAGCCCCACATCATCACATACCCTTCACCATACCTAGAGATTGGCATGGTTTTATTTCAGTTAGCCTAATAACTGGTTTGATTTGCATTGAGAGATGATCTTATGGAAAGTACCCCATGCCAATCTCTAGGTATGGTGAAGGGTATGTGATGATGTGGGGCTATTTTAATTCCAAAGGCCAAGGGAACTTTATCAGGATGCATATTATCCTGGATCCATGAAGTAACTGGCCTTTAAAAATAAAGATCTGACAGGACCCAGTTTCAGGCCGCATGTTGTATAACTTGGATAAGATTAAAGAGGCATTTGAATTATATTACAAATCCTTATATTCACAACAGACGCAAGTAAATAATGATTCAATTAAAACATTTTTAGATTCTCTTGACCTTCCTTCTATTGGACAGAAACAAAATAATCTTTTGGTAAAAGAAATTACACAGGAGGAATTAGATAAAGCATTAAATAATCTTAAGAATAATAAAATGCCTGGTAATGATGGTCTGCCTTCAGAGTGGTTCAAAACATTTAGAAGAGAGATTTCACCACTTCTTATTTCATCATTTAATTGGACCCTGAAAGAAGCGGTTACTCCCCCTTCTTGGAGGGAAGCAATTATTTCAATTATACCCAAAGAAGGAAAGGACAAAACCCTGTGTAGCTCATATAGGCCTGTATCAGTTTTAAATGTGGATTACAAGTTATTTGCTTCCATTTTAGCAAAAAGACTTGAGACATTTCTACCTGATCTGATTGATTCCGATCAAACGGGGTTTATTAGAGGACGTCAGACATTTGATAATATTAGAAGAACACTTCACATAATACAACAAATCAAAAAAGATCATATCAAAGCAACTTTAGTTAGCCTAGATGCGGAAAAAGCATTTGATTGTGTGAATTGGCTATATTTATTTCAGGTTCTTTTGAGGTTTGGTTTTTCAGAAAACTCAGTCAGAAGTTTCCAATCCCTGTATTTCAAACCAGAAGCTAGGATTAAAATAAATGGTGGCCTTACAAAAAAGATACATTTAGAAAGAGGAACCCGACAAGGATGCCCTCTTTCCCCCTTATTATTTGCAATCTATATTGAGCCTTTGGCCCAGGCAATAAGGGAAAATAATATAATTGGAGGGATCACAGTTAATAAAGTAGAACATAAAATGGCACTATATGCTGATGACGTGCTAGTTTATCTTTCTAATCCAGACATATCACTTCCTAAGTTATTTGACTTTCTTGAGGAGTATGGACAGTTCTCGGGATATAAATTAAACATAAAGAAAACCCAAATGTTATCATTTGGTTTCAATCCAATAAAAGAACTCAGACAACGATTAAATATTAATTGGAATCAAAAAGCAATTAAGTATTTGGGGGTATGGCTAACACAAGATTTAACAAAGTTATATAAGAAGAATTATAATATAATCAATGGAAAAATTAAAGAAGATCTTAAGCGATGGTCTTCTCTACCACATTTGGATTTTAGTTCAAGAATTGAAAGTATAAAAATGAATGTACTTCCGAGACTGTTATATCTCTTCCAATCACTTCCTGTGGAAATACCACCTAAACAGTTTCAAGGATGGGATAAACAAATCTCTAGATTCATTTGGAATGGAAATAAACCAAGAACTAGATATAAAACATTGCAATTGGAGAAAAATAAAGGGGGTATGTCACTCCCCAATCTAAAAGATTACTATTATGCCGCTCAGCTGAGGCCATTGGTGTGTTGGTGTGATTTACAGATTGAGACAAAGTGGAAGGAAATAGAAAGCGAGTTTCAAGGGGTACCAGTTCAAGCTCTAATAGGTAAAAAATCTCATTTTCAAAGGCAAATACAATATATTAACCCAATAACTCAATTTACCTTGGAAATCTGGTTTAAAATCGTAAAGGAATTCCATTTGGAGAAACATTTCAAACCAGGGACAATAGACCATAGGTTTACACAGTGGATTTACTTAGGAATTTCTGCACTCTGCACAATTACCAACAATGGAAACATAGAGAGCTTTCAAGCTTTAAAAGACAAGTTTGGTCTTGTAAATCACGACCTATTTAGATATCTACAGGTTCGTCAATATTATATGAAAGAAATAAAGAATAATGATGAGATTAATCAGATTGTTCAGGTTGTTATACAGGCATATAAGAAAGGTACAAGTAAGATTGTGTCCAAATTATATAAAGGGATAAGTAATTTGAGGAATCATTCAATAGAATATTTAAGATTAAAATGGGAAAAAGAGGTTGGCATTTCCTTGTTACCTGAACAATGGAATAAAATATGTACTATCCCACATACCTCAACGAGCTCAAGAATGTGGCGGGAGTTTTGTTGGAAAAATTTGACTCGCTTTTTTATCACACCCAGAATTAAGGAATTACAAACGAGAACCTCCTACCCATGCTGGAGGAAATGTGGTGTAGAAAAGGCCCACCATACACACATATTTTGGCATTGTTCAAAAGTACATAGTTTGTGGGAGGTTGTACGGTCTACTATTAATAGTATTTTCACCCTACATATATCAAAGTCATTTTATGTCCTTTACTTGGGAGACATCCCAGATGAGGTTGGGAAAGATGATAAATATTTATTTAAAATTTTATTGGCAACAAGTAAAAAAGCGATAACCTGGAAATGGTACAAGGAAGACCCACCTACGAGAGAAGACTGGTTTCAAATAGTAACAGAGGTTAGAGAAATGGAAAGACTTACGTATACACTTCGGCTACAAACACAAATCTTTGAGAACCAATGGAGGAAATGGTTAACAAGCTCCTTTGTGGTTTAAAGGTCTGCATTTGTAAATGAATATATTTGTGTATTATTAGAAGGTTTACTCATGTGAAATGAGTAAAGGGTTATATGTAACATATGACAATCTTTTGTTATTCGTGAATGTTTATATGTAATGTGTGGCAACCTTCATTATTCTAATTTATTATTTGTATTATTTGTTAACCTTTTTTTTTTCTTTTTTATTCTTTTTTTTTGTAATGTGGAGTGTTTTTATGTTCTAAAAAAGCAATAAAAAAAAAGTATAAAAAAATAAAAATAAAATAAAAAAAGATCTGCCTGCCTCTATGGGAATTTAACATAGGGGTGTCCAGACTTATGCACCCTGTATTTTAAGGAACAACATTTATTTATTTACGATACATTATTCATTCACAAAGAAAATTGGTGTCCTTAAAGGTTGGAGTTTGCCTCATTTTTTAAATTTAATTAATTAATGCTTTTTAATTAGCTTTTTTGCTAAGCACTGTATATAGCCGCTCTGGAGAAAACAGTGATGTCATCGTCCAGCTCAGATAATGGTGTCAATGCAGGCAGATCAATAATATTGTTATTGAATATTGTTGGTGGTTGAGGAGATTTCCCCTTCCATATGTAAAGGGCTTCGAGTACCTAGAAAACCGCTATATAAATGTAAAAAAAAAAAATATATATATTATTAAGTGTCCCCAACTAAGGAAGACAAAGGCAAACAGGAACAGGGACAGGAAGCAAAACTCCATCAGTGACAGAATAGAGGAAAAAACCTTGGGAGAAACCAGACTCAGTCGCTCAGTTCTCCTCTAGCCAATGAGTACAGTGTATGATTATGATTATGATTATGATTCAGGCAGCATTACAGGTCAGAGGTCAGACTGTATCGAAACATTCAGAATATTATCCAGTTCCATCAGGTTGAAGATCGGAGTCACGGCGGTATGAAGACGGGGACAAACAACACAATGACTATGTTTAGCAAAGTTTCTAAAGATTTTAAAAATAAATATACATTTATATGTAGCAAGGTTATAATCGTTAACGAAAACGAACGAAAAAACGAAAACTAGGTGGGAAAAAACATTGTCGTTAACTGAAATAAAAATAAAAACGAGGCATTACAAAAAAACGATAACTAACTAAAACTGTAATGTGTGTTTGGCAAAACTAACTAAAATAAAATAAAATTATAGAGTAAATGTCCTTAGTTTTCGTCTTTGTTAAGGTCTTTCATTTTTTAACGCTATTTAAAACACGCAGCGTATTCGTTCAGCTGCATTTCCTGCTCTCCCTCCGTCTCTCTGTCACTCATGCGTCTCTCACATGCGCGCGCGCACACACACACACACACACACACACACACACACAGCCCCTCCCCCCCGTGCACACCGCGTCTCCATGAGAACGAGTGTTAGTTCGACGTTGAAAGCAAGTTCGCGAAAGGTTGGTATCTCTATCTCGTGAACACCTTTACACAATCACACATTAAAAAGTGGTATAAAAATATTTTAAATTCTGAATATAATTTTGTCAGTGTGTTAATGTCGACCCGAGAAGCGATTGCGCCTTCTTTAGAAAGTTAACTAGTCGCAAGTTTGAGGTAAAATGCACTTTTTGGTTGTGGTTGTCAATGTCAAAACACTATATAGGGTAGAGTGGGGGAAAACGCCCCCCTTAAGGAAAATGTGACATTACAGTGAAACAAAACATAAATTTGACTAGAATTGCCATCCCGGTTTTGAGTGACTATGGCAGGAGTTATTCACCAAATATTAAAATTGCTCAGCCTTCATAATTAATTAGTATTTTGACTGAAAATATTTTTGTACACAGCGGTGGGGTAAAATGCCCCCTTTCTTACCAACCAGTTTGCTTCATAGATCAACAGCAAAATTAACAGACAATAGTTTTTAATCTCTAAACGTAAAAGGCAAGTAATGTATCGACATGTATTAATATTTATTTCAGGAATGTCCAAAATAGCCAAATTTCACTACCTTCCATGAGTGAGCTAACTGTGCTAGCAAGCTAATGCTCACTTGAGGTAATTTTTTCATGTTTTGTTCAAATATTTTGATTTTACCACCTAGTTATACTGCATTAAGTGTAAAACAAAATATTTGATAAACAGAAATATGTTATTATAGTAATTATGATAGAGAGAAACTATTGCCCCTGGGGGGCGTTTTACCCCTCAGCGTAGGGGGCGTTTTACCCCACAAGCTATGACTTTATTAAAAAAATTTTTCATTTTTAAAATATCCTCCTGGGACCCAAGAATAGACTTTTGTCCACTGTAGTGGACATTATATTTTAGTGAATTTCTCTGACATCATACACGTCACATGACACAACCTGGGTGTCCTGTAAAGAGCACATTCAGGGCTTTTCAGAGATACCAAATGTTTGGAGGTTTCACCATGAAAACAACTTATCATTGGTCTTTAAAAATGTCTGACATTAATTTAGTGATCAAATGTAGCATTCTTATGGAAATATGATAATATATTGTAATTATAATTTAAATTGGACTACTTTTCAAATTGTATTTCATGAAACAACATCTCAGGAAAATGTTATGGGGTTTCAAATAAAAAAATACTTTCTGTTACAGAACAGGGCATTGATTTCAAACGTGTCCACTGTAAAGGACATCAGGACTTAAATCATGTTTATCAGGCATTTTAGGAGACACAACAAGTGAATATGGAAATAAATTATACATCAATATTCCTATGAAATATTAGATATTATTATTAAAATGTTGCCAATTATTACTCCAATTATTACACTTCTTTTTTCATTAAATGTTGCTCCAAGAACACATTAATGTGCAAATTAGATACAGTGTATAGATACATTGCATTGAATGGGAATATTAATTTACGGCCATTTTACCCACATATTGCATAAAGTAAAATTGTGTATCAATTTATTCCGTTATTTCTTTCATAACATAGTTGAGAATAATCTTTATACAACTTTTGGTTGAAAAAATCCTGAAACCCCAAAATTTATTGGTGATTGAAAAAAAAATCCCATTGTTTTTGCCTATACATATAATTTCTTGTCATTGTATTTTTTAAACAACTTAGTCCTGGCGTCCACTACAGAGGACATAGCATAACGTATGAATAAAATATTATTTTTCAAAAATGTTTTTTTTACCATTTGTTTATTGTGCTCTAAACAGTGTGATGACATGGAAAAAAACTAAATCCAAAAAACTTTTTTTTTTCTGGGTCTCAGGAGGATATAATTATATTCCTTATAAATAACATATGATCTCAAAAAACTACAGACTTCACTATTCATCTATCATACATCACTGCGATATCCTGAAGAACAATATTCTTTTAAACACTTGTTTACTAATATCTGAAAATTATAGCATTTACCATGTAATCCTCTTCTCTTCAAATATGTCGCTGGTGTCAGCTTCTCCATAGAGATTTGTATATCCCCGTTATCAACGTAGTGCATAGCAACAGTAAAAATGTATCTTAACTACCTCTAGTTGTTATTTTGGGAAAAACAGGTGGGGGGCGTTTTACCCCACTAAGCTGTGATTCAAATATTAAATATGTTATGTCATTTTTGTACTTTTACACTGAATGTTTGCTGCTTCAATCCAGATGAGTAGGCTATGGTTACTATTATAGTATATTATATATAGTACTATATTACTATAGCAGGCTATAGTACGGCTGTGGTATAGGGTGTGAATTCTGATGTGTAGAATTTTGGTACGGCATGTGGATTTTGTAAGAGGTAAAGGAATTTCAATGGGTTGTGAATTTTTTCTAAAATTGTATGATGTTTTTGTTGTTTTTATTACACAATACTTTTTCTGATCTTTTTGAATTTTGCCCCTGACAAATAACCCAAATTACAAAAAAAGACTAAAACTAACACTAAAACTAATAAAAACTAAACTAAAACTAAGCATTTTCAAAAAATAAAAAATAAACTAAACTAGCAAACCCACTTTAAAAACTAATTAAAACTAAACTGAATTTGAAAACAAAAATTCAAAACGAAATAAAAATAAAAACTAATAAAAAATGCAAAACTGAGGATCACGTGACCCTTCGACGGCGATGCAGGTTTAGTCTTTCGCTCTGCTCACTTTGCCATAATTTGTATGATCCTGTAAGTAAAATTTGAACCACTCTGCATTGGACCCGTCATGAGTGCTAAGGCAGACAAAGGGGATCGGAAAAGAGAGATTCAGCAATCGCCAATTAAGAAAAAATTCAGAGATTCCGTCATCCCCAGAGAAGACCTCGACGATGCTATTGCTAGCCGCATCGAACTAGCATTTAAAGAGCAGCAAAACACGTTGAATTCGGTTGTGAATTCGGCAGTAAGAGACGCGATGGACTCTGTTTTGATTCCAGCGTTACGCGAACTGCGTGAAGACATACAAGCGACCAACAGGTCTGTTAAAGAGCTAAGAGAGGAGTTTGAGGCCATAGATACCGCGGCGAAGCAGACACGTGACCGCGTTGACTCTGTTCAAGCAGCTGCACGTGAGGACAGAAGGACAGTCACGGGCTTAAGAAATCAGCTCGAGCGACTCACAGAGAAGGTGACGGATATGGAGGACAGGTGCAGGAGGAACAACGTACGATTGGTGGGGCTGCCAGAGGGGGCTGAGGGATCCGACGCGGCTGGTTTCCTTAGAGTTAATATCCCCAAGTGGATTCCTTCCCTGAAGGGCCGTGACATTGAGATTGACCGGGCACACCGCGTATATGACGGAGGGAGGGGCTCCGATCGGCCGCGCACTCTCATCTTCCGTGTACTGAGATGGCATGACAGATCAGATATCCTGAAGGGTGCTCGGCAAGCTTATCCGGTGAAATGCTCACAAAACAACGTCACACTGCTATTTTTTCCCGACTTTAGTCCAGCCACAGTGACCAGGAGAAAGGCATTTGGTCCGGTTTTGAAGAAGATGACAGCGCTTGGCCTCCAACCCTTCCTCATCTATCCGGCCGTAATTAAACTACGACACAAAGGGGAACAGAAAAGCTTCGATGCCCCTCAGAAAGCGGAGGACTTCATTAGTTCCCTGTCCCAGCAGAAGACGTATGCCACGGTTCTGCGCGGGGGAACGGCGGCCGCTGTCTCTCCAGCCCGGCGGGAGGAGCTTGATGGCCGGGATGAACATGGTCCCAGCTGCTTAGGAGTGGATGAGGGCAGAATGGACATGGACGCTGTATAAACCAACAAAAACTGATATTCTCACTGATATTCTCTCCTCTCTACTACTGAGATATTGTTTCTTTATATCCGGTACAACGATCTCGTTGCTGGCAAGACTGACTCCTCTTTTTTCTCTTTTGGAGGGGGCTAATGGAGAGTTGGTTTAATTAAAAAATGTGTTTTGGCAGTACGAGCTTTTTGGGAGACATGTCCCGCGTTGGAGTGGATCGGTCACGAACCATCACTATTTTATGTTGCTTAGTCAGACCTATGTTCTCGGTAATGTGCGGTCTGAGTTGTTCCTTGTTCAAGGTTGTCGGTTGTTCATGTTTTTATGTTGTTTTTACTTTTTACAACAGACATTTATACTTTTGTTTATTTTACCGTATTTCTAAAGGGATTTCTCATCTAGGAGGTTTGGCATCTATAATATTCATCAACATTCACACGCTATATATTCAATGCATACTTTAAATATTTTATCACTTAATGTGAATGGCTTAAATTCTGCTGTTAAACGAACTCGTGTGTTAGAATATTTACATCGTAAATCTATTTCCTGTGCCTTAATTCAAGAGACACATTTAAAGCAATCTGACGTGGCACGTTTCCAGAATAAGTATTACAAACTGGCAGCTTTTTCCTGCGCTCAAAATAAAACTAAAGGGGTGCTTATCCTTGTAAACCGGAAGTTAAATTTAACAATTGAACACCTTGGTAATGATGAGAAAGGTAGATTTGTTTTTATCCGATGCAAAATATATAATAATAGGTTAGCTTTGGTCTCTATTTATGGTCCGAATGAGACAGACAGTGCTTTCCTGTCACAGATTTCCAAAACTTTGCTTGAGCAGATTGACTGCCCTCTAGTGGTGGGTGGGGATTTTAATGCTGTCATAAATCCTGCTTTAGATAAATCTCAATCTGATACAACAGCCAATCTATCCTCTAAATTACTGAATAAATTTATCAATGAGCTTAACGTAATCGATCTTTGGAGAATTCAGAATATTAAATCTAAGGATTTCACTTTTTTTTCTAATAGACACAAGACTTTTTCTAGGATAGACTACATATTTCTCAGCCCATCTTTAATTTCGTCTGATTCGTCTGATTCCTCCATCTCTATATTACCAATTTTATTATCTGATCATTCTGCTGTGTTGTGCAGTGTTCCTCTTTCCGATGTTAGAGCCAAGTCCCCTAGATGGCGCTTTAACGTATCATTATTAAGTAATCAGACTTTCATTACTTCTTTAAAAGACCATATTAAGGAGTTTCTTGAAATCAATATATCCTCTGATGTGGATCCTCAAAAACTGTGGGAGGCGACTAAGTGTGCCATACGAGGTTTCTGTATATCTTTCTCTTCTACTCTTGCCAAAGTGAAAACCCGCCAGTTTACACAATTAGAAAATAAAATCCAATCATTACAAAATCTACAAAAGCAACATTTTACAGAGCTACAGGCTGCACAGTTGTCCTCTTTAAAAGAAGAATATGATTTGCTTTCAAAATCAAAGGCGGAATTTATTTTACACAGGACTAGACAAAAATATTATTTTGAATCAGAGAGACCCAGTCATTTATTGGCCCTTAGGCTGAAAGAATGCGAGTCTAAAGCATATATTAGCGCAATAAAATCATCGGATGATCAGGTCACCACGAACCCTGTGGCAATTAATGATATATTTAAAGGTTTCTACACAAATCTATATAAAGCCGAAACAGATTTTGATGAACCAAGTTGTAAGCAGTATTTAGATAAATTGGAACTTCCTCGGGCCTCACAGTTGGATAAAGAATCTTTGGAGGCCCCATTAAGTTTGGAGGAACTCCATGTTTCTCTAAAAAGCCTTCAAAAGGGCAAGTCGCCGGGCCTAGATGGTCTCCCCCCGGAATTATATTTAGAAATTTGGGATTTGGTAGGGACACTTATGCTTAATTCGTTTAATTTTGCAATTGAACATAGGGTATTCCATAGAGATCAAAAAACTTCACTTATTTCATTGCTTCTTAAAAAAGGGAAAGATCCGTTAGATTGTTCCAGCTACAGACCGATTTCGCTTATCCCATGTGATCTAAAAATGTATGCTAAAGTTATTGCTTCTCGTATGGAGAAGGTAATTCATAGTCTGATCAAGGAGGACCAAACTGGTTTCATCAAGGGGCGCAATGCATCTGATAATATGCGTCGACTCCTTCATATTCTTGACTTTGCGGAATCCCACCCAACCCCTTGTGCGGTCTTTTCACTTGATGCAGAAAAAGCCTTTGACAGGCTAGAATGGAACTATATGTGGACAGTATTGCAATGTTTCGGCTTCGGTGAATACTTTATATCTATGATTAAGACATTATACCGCTCACCTGCAGCTTCAGTCATAACTGGTAATATTATTTCCCCCCCATTCCCTTTACAGCGGGGAACGAGGCAGGGCTGTCCACTTTCCCTCTTATTGTTTTGTCTCTCTCTTGAACCCTTAGCACAAGCCATCAGGAAGTCTGAAGTATCGATTAAGATTCATGATCATAATCATAGTATCTCGTTATACGCTGATGATATTATTCTATACTTAGACCACTTTGATGTCTCAGTCTCTAGTATAATTAAGGAATTTGATAATTTTAGTAATCTATCAGGATATAAAATAAATTGGAGCAAATCTGCATTAATGCCAATTAACAATGTTAAAGTTAATTCTTCTCTTCCCTCATTTATCCCTATTAAGGAATCTTTCACTTATTTGGGCATTACCATATTTAAAAACATTCATAAGATTGCCAGTGACAATTTTAATAATATTTTAGTTAAGGTCAAGAATGACATTCAAAGATGGAAGAATCTTAACGTTTCCCTCCAAGGAAGAATCTCCACTGTTAAGATGAATTTGTTACCTCGATTTAATTTTTTTTTTTCTATGCTACCGCTTTCTCCCCCTCCAGGTTATTTTAAGGATATCAACTCTATAATTACTAAATTTGTCTGGAATGATAAATGCCCCAGAATTAAACTTACCACATTACAACATCCTAATAGCGCAGGGGGACTGGCTGTACCAGATTTTGAACTGTATTATTGGTCGTTCCAGCTTAAGGCTCTTCATACTTGGGTTGATCCTCAATCTACAGTTTCTTGGAGAGTGATTGAAGCTGACAAGGTTAAACCAAATAGACTACAAGATATTTTATTTACTGGTACAGGAAAAAAGGGGGATAATTATAAATTTGGTCCGGTTGTGGCCAATTCTATTAAAATCTGGAAAACGGTTGAACGTCGGATAGGAGGACCCTTCAAATTTTGTAATAGTACACCTTTATGGCACAACTTTAATTTTATGTGCGGGAATCGCCCTTTTGTCCAACCAAACACATGCGGTGATATTTATGATAACCAGGGCCTATGTTCATTTCAGATACTAAGAACCAAATTTTGTCTACCAGCATCTGCATATTTTGTCTTTCTTCAACTACGTTCTGCTCTCAAAGCGTATGGCGTTCCTTGGTCCTCTCCTGTTTCCTCTCATCCTATACGGGACTGGATTGCACCATCTGCTGGTCGGCCATCTGCTTCCTTAATATATAATAAGATTCTTGATTACACTATAAAACCTCTTTCTGCTAAAACTATTTGGAACAAGGAATTATCTGACTTTAATTTATCTGTCGACTGGGAGAGGGTGTGGTCTAATCTCAGTTTAACATCTAAAAATCTGGCTCATCGTCTTATTCACTTCAAAGTCATTCATAGAGCATACATAACTCCTTACAAAAGATTCAAAATGAAGCTACAATCGAATTTCAATTGCCACATATGTAATACTACATCATCAGGTACCTTTCTGCATATGTTTTGGGAATGTCCTATCACTTCCAGTCTATGGACACATGTAAACCTGGTTTTATCATCCTTACTGCAAATTGATTGGTCAGTTAACCCATGTTTATGTCTTCTTAATGATGACTCTGGTCTTTGTATAAGTTTGATGCAAAAAAAAATGTTGTTTGCTGGTTTTACAGCTGCTAAAAAGACCATAGTACAGAACTGGTTTACACCGCATATGTGTGGGAAAACATATTGGATCCGTAGCCTCCTGCAAATAGTGTCTTGTGAATACACAACAGCACGAATCAATGGGGCCAAGCCTTCTACCATTGATGCTTGGCAGTGCTTTCTCTTTGGAATACGTGACTGTATGGAGGAGTGACTTCTGTGGGGTTTTTTTTGTTTGTTTGTTTTTCTCTGTCCTCCGCTTTCTCCCTCCTTTTGATTGGACATTGAGATGTTGAGTATGTGTCTGTTGTTTTATTTTTATTTATTTACTTTATTTTATTATTTTATTTATTTATTTTTTATTAGTATTATTATTATTATTATTTTTTTTATTATTATTATTATTATTATTTTATTATATACATACATGTTGTGTATGAAAAAAAAAAAAAAAATGTTGATAACAAAAAAAAAAAAAAATGCAAAACTATAATAACCCTGATATGTAGTAATATATTTGATATGAAATAAGAGTTAGAGCTGATATTGATTATGGCACTGGGATGTTTTATTGTCAGTGTTTCAGATCACAGTATGAGAGCGATGCGGAGTGAAGTGTTTTCTCTCACTCCAGGATTGATCTAAGTGGTTTCTTTCATCAGTGGTCGTGGAAATAATATACATACTAACTACCGTAAATCCTCTAATAGTGGCCTGTATTCCATTAGTGGCCGGGTCTCTAACATTGGCCGGTCTCGCTGTTGGCGGAGGTAAATAAAGGCCGGTCTCTAATAGTGGCCGGGGCTATTATTAGATACAACGTTTTTCTGGGCAGGCCACAACATTATGCTTGTGATAGTAACATGCAAATACCACAGGGGGGCAATGTTTGCTAATGAATCCAAGCCATAGCTATGGTAGCCTGGTCATGTCAATCACTTCGCTCTTGACTCGCACGTGAGAATTCAGTCACCGGTAGGCTAATGTTGTTTACCATGGCAGCTGCGGAGCCAAAGAGGATTTTTGGCGAAAATCTATTTTTTAACCCCCTGGGATCGACAATCGCACTGGCGCGATAGGCTCGCTTTTTTTCTTAAGTGCAAACGAGTTTCAAAATACTCTGTTGACTTTGATCTCTTAATTACGGAGAGCGCGCGTTATTCAAACGCAAATAATCTGAGGCGATCCACGCAAACCTGAACACCCACAATCAGCTGGATAACACACATCTATCTAAGTAATAATAATCCTGGAAAATTTACCTCAGAAGTGCTTGGAAGTATTATTTCGAGGAGCAACGGATCTAGCTGAGAAATAGGTCAGTTCTATTTGCTTTGTTCTAATCGCAATAGTGTCTGTAAGTTACACGCAAAAAGACACGCGTTTCTAGTGTGTGAATGAATGAATGAAATCAATGAATGCACAGATGCGTGCTGTTGTGGAGCTAACGTTACTACTGCTGGAACAAATACTGTTTCAAAATGAATCATTGCTTTTCACAAAAAATATTATTTATATTATATTTATTTGTTGTTTATGTTCTGTATGCATACCATAATGTTATATGGTAACTAACTGTACGTTTTCAATAAATTAACCTAGTATTTTATAGGTTAAAATAGACACAAAATCTCGTTTTTATTCATTCTACTGGTAGTCCGTTTTGCTCAAATACAAATAAAGGCCTGTCTCTAATTATGGCCTCCTTCCAATAAAGGCCTGGGCCGCGATGCGCTTGAGTAAAATAAAGGCCCGGGCCTTTATTAGAGGATTTACGGTAATCAGATTTTGTCTGAAAGGAAAGTTAGAAAGTTCTTGCTTATAGAACTGTTATATAAAGTAATATCACCTTCACAGCAGGGCTCTCAAGTCTCACGCATTGGGCGTGAGACACACGCAATTCAACCAGTTCACACGCTCACACGCCACACCCTGTATTTCTCACGCTGAAAAGGCAATGCCAACCAAGTTGTCCTGCAAGCTTTATATATAACGTTGTATACGAGGCGCAGGCACACAAAGTGAAGTTTCCTGCCGCCAGCACGTATCTCGGCCAGATTGCGTTCGTTACTAGGCAACATAGATGCGCGAACACACGGAAGTTGACGGAACATTCTCGGCCACCGTACGTTCGTTACTAGGTAACCAACAACATCGCGCGAACACACGTCGTGATGATGGAGAAGGTAAGTTGGAAGAAAGCTCGTCTAACATTTTTAGGCTAGAACATTTAATATATAGCCCATCATTTACATTATTATTGATGCAGTCAAAAAGTCTACAACTACTCTGCAACCAGGCCAGAAGCTTTGGCTCAGTTTGGCTAGCTTACGTTTTCTTAAACTAAGGGAATGTTAGTGGGTATATGGGAAGGAATGAAGATGTATTTCTTCATTTTATTTTAAATACATTTAAATTTGTTTATTTTATTTTATTTTATTTTAAATTATATATTATACTGTATTAATAGTCTTTCTTCATTAAGGCCTACATGTATTAAAGCAGAGTGCTCTGGGTAATATTTTATATCCTGTCAAAACATACAATCATTGCCATTGCATTTGTATTTTTCAAACACAAAACACATTTCATAAGCTGGAGTGTGTACTCTTGTGTACACACACACACACACACACACACCTTAATAATACTCTAATATGTCATTTGTTCACAATGTCCCATGCACCACACAATAAATAATTATACCATTTTGACTAGACACATTCAAAATGCAAAAAGATTTGTTTTTCCAAACTGTTTGGAGCAATTTGTTATATTTTTGTAATTTTTGTATAACTTATTTGTAATTTTGAAATATAACATTAAAGAGTATATTTGATGTGATGAATTGCTCTGTCATTTATCAGATTTACCAACTGTTATAATTTCAATTTGGGCTGGTTAATTATGAACAATGGGTAAAATTGGGGGGCGGGGACAGGTGGGGGCGGGGCTCCATTAGGGCTCCTCCCCTAACCGCATGTGATCTCACTCCAAGCTTTTGGTAAAACTTGAGAGCCCTGTTCACAGTCTTGCTGCTCTTCATGTCTATGGTAGAATCACAGGCGTGCTGATATTCAGTATAACTGCACTCTTGATCATGTGACACTGCTTAAATGTGGCAGGAGGAAAGAAAAAACGTCTCGGGTTACGTCTGTAACCCTTGTTCCCTGAGGAGGGAACGAGACACTGCGTCGTTGGAAACGACTCTTTGGGGACGCTCCCTTAGCGTGCGCCTCTGAAGTATGAATGAAACTAATCCAATCCTGATTGGTGTTGCGTCATGACGTAACATGTGACGGCATAACCGGATGCATAAAAGTGACGCTGGCACACACACACATTAGCCTCGCGATGAAGCAATCCGCTCCTAGGCATCGAGGGGCGTGGCAAGATGACGCAGTGTCTCGTTCCCTCCTCAGGGAACAAGGGTTACAGACGTAACCCGAGACGTTCCCTTTCGTTAGGGAACTCGAACTGCGTCGTTGGAAACGACTCTTTGGGGAACGAATGCCCACTAGGCCACGCACCGAAAAAGGCCTGCCCTAAAGTGAAACTGATCTCAGACACTAGCTAGGACTAGAGCAAATGTGCGCCATGCGTACAAGGGAGGTGCAGACTATAAAACCTGATAAAAGTGTGTGGGGTAGCCCAACCGGCTGCCTCACAGATCTCGTGGAGGAGCACTCCCGAGAGGAGGGCTCTAGAGGACACCATGCCTCTAGTAGAATGAACCCTTACGGCCAAAGGTGAAGGCAAATTGCGCACCTTGTAGGCCTACTTATGGTTTGTTTAGCCGGGAGACCCTCATTAGGTGACCTGAAACACACTACAGTAGGTCCAACCTCCTCCGAGAAGAGGACCTCTCAAGGTAAATACTTGGAACTCTGACTGGCAGAGCAAGGAACCTCTTCTCTTCTGCCGACACATGTGGTGGAGGATGAAATGCTTGCAGGACCATGGACCTAGCCATGTTAAATTGCACTTAAGGCACATAGCTGGGTCTTGGATGCAGGATGGCTTTAACTCCGTCTGGGCAAACCCCAAGCAAGCTGGCGTTAATGCCAGTGCTTGGAGATCTCCCAGTCTCTTTATAAGAAGTAGCTAAGAGAAAGGCTATCTAGAACGTGAGGTCCTAAGCAAAGCCGACTGAAGGGATTCGAAGGGAGCCAATAGCCCTTTGAGAACCACCGCCAGGTACCAGGAAGGAACCCTGGACCTGACTGTCAGTCTCATCCTCCATGTACCATGGAGAAATATTATGACCAGTTGGTGCCTCCCCAAAGGCCCAACATTCAATGGTGCATGGAACGCCGCAATGGCAGCCACATACACCTTACGTGTGGACGGGGAGAAATTTGTAGAGAAACGATCTTGAGAAAACTCCAGAACTGAAGCCACTGGGCAGTTAGCTGGACCTAACACATGTTCTCTACACCAAGAGGAAAAACATTCCACTTGAGGCCATATAATCTCCTAGTAGACGGAGCCCTAGAGATAAGTATGGCTTCGACCACCCCAGATGATAGACAGCATCTAGGTACTGAGCCCCCTCAAAGGCCAGACCCACAATTTCCACAGCTCCGGGCGAGGATGGAATATAGTGCCCGCCGCCTGAGACAACAGATCCCTCCTCAGAGGAATCTGCCATGGCGGAGCTATCAGGAGTGAAATTAAATCCGAAAACCATACTCGGGCCGGCCAAAACGGGGCTACCAGAAGAAGACTGATGCCCTCCTGACGGACCCTCTCCAGGACTCCCGGGAGCAGAGCGATTGGGGGAAAAGCGTACAGGCGAAGCCTCGGCCAGGCCTGTACCATGGCATCCAACCCCAGCGGGGCTGGATGAGTGAGGGAGAACCAAAGTGGACAGTGGGACGTCCCTTGAGACGCAAACAGATCCACTTCCATTGGTCCAAACCTCTGCCATATCAACTCCACCACCTCTGGATGGAGTCTCCATTCCCCAGGCCTCAGCCCCTGCCTCGACAGGATGTCTGCTCCCTGATTCTGAACCCCCGGGACATATATTGCTCTTATAGATAATATTTTCCCTTGGGACCATAAAATAATCTGATGCGCCAGTCTGGATAGAGGGCGCGATCTGAGTCCCCCTTGTCGGTTCAGATAAGCTACCACTGATGTATTGTCCGAACGTATCAAGACGTGGTAACCTTTGATGTCTGGGAGGAAGCTCCTCAGAGCCCTGAACACAGCCAACATCTCTAGGCAATTTATATGCCAAGAATAATGATGGTCCTGCCACAGACCCCTGGCAAAACGGCCGTCCATGACCGCGCCCCAGCCAGTAAGGGAAGTGTCTGTCGAAATGGTTTTCCGGCGACATGACGCCCCTAACACTGGCCCTTGGGACAAGAACCAAGGTTTCTTCCATATTAATAAAGAACGAAGGCATCTGCGCGTAACCTTTATTATACGGTATGGATTTCCCTTGGGGGAAAACCCCTTGGCTTTGAGCCACCACTGAAGGGGCCTCATATGAAGAAGGCCCAAAGGAATTATGTTGGATGCCACTGCCATGAGGCCCAGCAGTCTTTGAAATTGCTTTACAGTGATGGCCTGGCCTAGCTTTATCCCTGACACCATGGCCAGGATGGATTCGATACGTGCAGGAGACATACGTGGCCGCATCGTAACCGAATTCCATACCACGCCCAGAAAGGTAGTTTTCTGAGCTGGTTCTAACACACTTTTCTTAGTGTTGAGTCTCAACCCCAGGTTCTGAATGTGGCCAAGGACGACATCTCAATGCCGAACTGCCATTTCTCGAGACTGGGCCAATATGAGCCAGTCGTCGATGTAATTCAGTATACGGATGCCCTGAAGTCTCAGTGGAGCCAGAGCTGCATCCATACACTTAGTGAACGTGCGGGGAGAGAGTGCTAGGCCGAACGGAAGCACCCGATATTGGTATGCTTCGCCCCCGAAAGCAAACCTCAGGAACCTCCTGTGACATGGAAGGATGGAGACATGAAAATAAGCGTCTTTTAGATCTATCGTGACAAACCAGTCCTCGGATCTAATTTGATTCACGATAATGGGAATAGTAAGCATTTTGAACCTGAATCTCCTCAAAGAACGATTCAAATGCCTTAGATCTAAAATCGGCCTCAGCCCGCCATCCTTCTTTGGAACTATAAAGTACCGGCTGTAAAACCCGGACTCCCTGTCTGGTAGGGGAACACTTTCTATGGCCCCTTTATCCAGTAGAGTCTGTACCTCTTGTTCCATAACCCGAGCCTGTTCTGGAACCACCGCAGTCGGTACCACCCCAGCAAACTTGGGAGGTCGGTGACCGAACTGCAGTCTGTACCCATATTTTATAATATTCAGGACCCATATAGATATATTCGGAAGGCGTTGCCATTCTTTTAAAAAATCTACTAAGGGAACCAGTCCCTCGAGACTGGCCTCGGGTATTTTTCGAGCACTATTCTCGACCTCCTGAAGCGGAGGACCGATAGGAAAAAGTCGAGAAAGATTTTGTGACCATAGTCAGTGCCCTGTTGCAAGTTCTTGGGGCAAACGCCACGGTGTGCGTTCGCTGGAAATCGATGTGGCCCGAAGCGTCCAAGACGGCGGGACGACATCTTTTTCCCGAGGGCTCCTACTGCTAGAACAACCTCGATTGCTCCACAGCGGGGGGGCAGCCCTCAGAGGTCCTACACTACAATTAGGACCTCTTTCCCGGAGCCCTCTTCGCCTGAAGGACGGCCCTCAGGTCGCCCTTCTGGCTGGAGGACTTTGGTTGAGAGCGTTTCCTCTGTTGCCAGGCTCCCGCAGGAGGGGCTCTAGAGGCAACGCTCTCTTTTTGCTCTTGCCGATGGGAGGAGCTGGTTGACGGCTGAGGCTGGCCACTTGGACCAGCCCTCCTAGATCTAGATTTAGAGCGGCGAGGGAGATACTGTTGGAACGCCGCTGACTGTTTTTTCGCCTCCTGAAACCTGTCGACGACTGTAGTGACAGCGTCGCCGAACAGACCAGAAGGCGATAGCGGAGCGTCCAACAGAAAATATTTGTCTTTTTCTTTTATTCCAGACAAATTTAGCCACAGATGTCTCTCCGTAGCCACCATAGCTGACATAGAACGGCCGATGGCGCGTGCCGTCTCTTTAGTGGCCCGGAGAGACAAATCTGTGGCTTTTCTCAACTCAGCGATGTCAGCGGGAGTTGGTCCCTCGCCCTCATCTAGATCTTTAAGGAGATCGGCCTGGTATGCCTGCAAAATCGCCATAGAGTGCAGGCACGCACCAGCCCGACCAGCCGCCATATAAGCCCGGCCAACCAGTGCAGAGGTTTCCCTGCACGGTTTGCTGGGCAGCGCCGGGGCTTTAAGCGAAGATGCCGCTTCAGGAGAAAGATAACTCGCTAAAGCTTCCTCCATCTGCGGCATCTTGCCATAACCCGCCTCTCTCGCACCCACCACATTCGAATAATCATATAATGAATGTGATGAGATACGTGAAGAGTGGGGTTTTTCCCAGGATTTAGAGATCTCTTTATGAAGATCTGGGAAAAACGGTAAGCCCCGGCGCTGAGGTTGTGATCTGTGCTGCAGGAATCTCTCGTCTAGCTTGCTTCGACGAGTATCATCCTGCTTATCTTGTGGCCAGCTAATGTTGAGTCTGGCCACAGCACGCGTCACAACCTCTACCAGCTCCTCATAAGCGGGAACATGAGCCGGCGAGTGTGACTCATGTTCCTCGCTCCTGATGCTGAGCACATCCACTTCCTCAGAAGCAGATAGCACGAGCATCGGGCACTCGTCACGGGCAGAAGAAGCCGCATCGCGGGCTTCTGCGTCGTGAACGAGCGTTATAGAATCTGCGGATGATGAACGAGAAAGTGCCTCGGCAGTCTCGTTCTCATCCGCGAGATCCTTTTGCGATCCCCACGATCTAAGCCGCCGCGCCGCCTCAACGGACGCGGGACCTGAACCGCGGGGATCGCGAGCCTGGCCATCCTCTTTAAAAATAGCCAGGCGGGAGCGCAGCACTCTTAAAGGGAGTGCTTCACAGTGATCACAGGCAGCACCCTCGAGAGCTGCCTGTGCGTGCTGCGCTCCCAAACAATATACACACAACTGGTGTGTGTCCCCACCCGTAAGATATCTAGGGCAGGGGTGCACACACTTAGTATATTGTTCACTCGCCATTTTAATATATATATCTCTCTGAGATCAATACTGACAGACA
Source organism: Leuciscus idus (assembly GCA_021554675.1). Lineage (NCBI taxonomy): Eukaryota > Metazoa > Chordata > Actinopteri > Cypriniformes > Leuciscidae > Leuciscus > Leuciscus idus. Next base: position 30,647,891 of record CM038643.1, on the reverse strand, counting down.
ACACCAAATATGACAGACAACAACAGAGAGCGCTTGCTGAAGAGCGAAAGCTAATGTGTGTGTGTGCCAGCGTCACTTTTATGCATCCGGTTATGCCGTCACATGTTACGTCATGACGCAACACCAATCAGGATTGGATTAGTTTCATTCATACTTCAGAGGCGCACGCTAAGGGAGCGTCCCCAAAGAGTCGTTTCCAACGACGCAGTTCGAGTTCCCTAACGAAAGGGAACAGCACAACACCTTCACACATTTAAAGGAACTGTATGTAAGATTGTGGCCAAAACTGGTACTGCAATCACTTTCAAATTACTGCAGAGCAGTGTATCCCCTCCCCCTCCCCCTCCCCCCTGACTAGAGGTTGCCAGATAGGCTGCAGGATCCAGCAGGAACGTTTGTAGCTGCAGCTGTGGCAACTAGAGCAGAGCTGGCAACCCGGATGCTGAAACACTACTGACTTTGTGATTGGTAGATAGGTGGAGGGTGGGGCTTCAGGCCAAAACACAACATGACAACATCAACATCAGTTGAGGGCTGCAACTATCACTTTTAAATGACAATATCCTGGCCGGACTACTGTTGTCAGTGATATAAGTATTTGAAATGAACATGATTTCTTAATGTCTAGTGACATATCAGGGCCATTTCATGATTAATTGAAATACATTTCTTACATACAGCTCCTCCCTTACCAGTCAGGGATCACTGGTGATCCCAGATTATTTTAGTTCAAAATATGTTTGAGCTTATATATCTCAATATTAATAACAGTCTGGTTAATTTTGAGTCTTGAACTATAAACTCTCAAGTGTTGGCTTTCTAAATGTATGTGTGTTATGTTTCTATTCAGAATTACTTATGAGCAGTAACCTTTTTATTTTGGGCATTTCATGTATGCAGCACTTGCCAAAATTGGGGGTGACTGGGAAGGGGTTAAAGACAACTTCAGCAAGGGCATTTGACCCTAATACAAATAAGGTAGTGTTTATTTGATCACAGTTTTTTTCCAATTGCTACCAAGCATTGTTTAATACTGAAGCCACATTTTCAAAACTCTTCATTCAGTCTGCATTACCAACATGAATCTTGGCCAAAGAGTTAGAGCTGAAGATCTTTGCCCGAACCCGACGGGACCCGACGGGGGTCGGGACCCGACGGGTTTGGTCGGGTTCGGTCTTAATTTCTATTATTTTACACGGGCTCGGGCCGGGCTCGGGCTCGCGCTTCGGGTTGCGTGGTAAATGAGCGGTCAGGTGATGTGTTTAGATTAGCGTGAAAATGGATCTTGAGGAGGTGAAATGGAGGCTGGTCTCTGGAGGACTTATTTTATTTCTTTGTTCCAACTTCCAAGTGGCCTCTAGCCTCCGTTAGTCATGAATAAATGATGTTAAAAAATGTATAAATTACTCCTTTTTTTTTACGAAAGACAAAGGTGCTGTGTGTGTGCGTGCGTCTCTTTTTTTCTTTCTCTCCCTTTTCCGCCGAGTGGTGCGTGTGCCGGCTCGCGGTGTGAAGCGCGTGTCCGCGCTATTCTCCGACACTCTTATCACTGCTGATAGACGGCCTTTTGGACAGTCGGGCTGTAAACGGGTTCGGGCTTTTAAAAAGCTGTCAATCAAAATGTACTTGTCGGGCTCGGGCCAAACTCTGTCGGGCTCGGGCCTTTTCGGGCCGAACTTTTAAGGCCCGATTACAGCTCTACAAAGAGTTAATCTCACTCAGACCAACAAAACACTTCATATATGTCTCAAAATAAGCGCATTCCTCCATAACACTGGCAACAATTCACATCCAGAAAACATACATGTCATTCATTAGCCTGGATGCCAGCCGAACTTACATAACATTTGAGGTCGGGAAGTTCGGTCTGGACTTGATCCGTTGTGGAGCAACTACGCTCGAACCAGAGCTGTACACCTTAAGCTGTACCTCATCGATTAATACGTGTTTCCCGAAATGTTCTTAGTTAAGTATACCTTCTGTAAGTCATATGTTCGGAAGGTTGGTCTGGACCGCTCTTAGCTTTACCTTATCACTGTTGCAGGTCTATACGAATATAATTCTGAAGTTTTAATACACCCAGACAGTGTTCAATTAGGCCAGTGGTTCTCAAAGTGTGGGGCGCAAGGTTACTGCAGGGGTGCGCGGGAGATCAGCAAAAAAAATTAAATAAAATAATACAGCCGTTACGTTACTACGGCGTTCAAGTGCGTGAAAGCGGTAGTGATAGCGGCAACGAACGGCAATTACACTGAATCAAGCCCAACATAGAAGTTGCTCGCCAAAGAAAACAACCTCTTCAGCGGACCGAATCACGAGCTGCTATTGTGAACGCGGCACTCCGCTGCTGTGCGCGCTCTGGTGAGAAGACCAACCAGAAGCTGAGCTCGTGAGGCACTCTCCAAAGCTGCTATATATTAACTTTTAATTATAAATTAAAAGTTAAAGTTCTGGTTTATTATTCTCTCTTACTGTTGATTCAATGACATGACAAATTAAAACTATTCCTGTTTTTCATTGCACGTTTTTATTTTATTTTGTAATTTTTTTTTTTTTTTCATTTTTCAAGGAGAAATACAGAAAGCAGGCCTTCAATAATTTCCTAAATCAAAGACACTTGTAAGTTTATCATTGCACGTTTTTCATTGTAAAAAAACGTTCTGCTTATATGTATATATATATATATATATATATATATATATATATATATATATATATAATTTAATTTTTTTGGGAGGGGGGGTGCCAGATTTTTTTAAAGGTTTAAAGGGGGGCGTGACCAAAAAAGTTTGAGAACCACTGAATTAGGCTAATTCAAGTGTTTTCATGCAAATAATAAAATTGTCATTACACTGATTGTTGTTAGATTTTGAATTATTGTAACGAGTCAGTAGGCAGAGGCAGATCCATATGCAACAACTTTTATTAACAGAGGCAGGGAAAACAGTAAACTTAGGAATTCTTGAGTGGTGCGCTGAGCGAAGAGTAAGACCCAGGCTGGAAGTAGAGGGCAGGTGGCGAGAAAACAGTATCCAGGGACAGGCAAGAGGTCGGGGCAGGCGGCTGGTAACCAGTATCCAGGGACAGGCAAGAGGTCGAGGCAGGCGGCTGAGAAACAAGGTCAGAGTCAGGCAATGGGTCGAGAGGCAGGCTGCAGACAATCAGAGAGGGAAAACGTTAGCGAGGGACAGTAACACAGGAAGGATAGGAACTCAGAAACGGCTCGGACATGCACACGTAGAGAGGCAATGCTTCGCAAAGGAGCACTCTGTTAATGAGGCAGATAAAGGCTGAGCAATGAGCACTGATACAGAACAGGTGAAAGGCAAGAATGTACAAATGATGCACACTAATTAGAAGTATGTACTGCGCTAGAACTCAGGAGAGGAAGCTCGTGACTGAAAGATGGGGAAACCCGGGAGACTGGACTCCGTAACAGAGCCCCCCCCCGCGAGCGACTCCTGGCGCGAGGATGCTGACGGCGGCGTGGTCTGCCACGAGCACGGGGTGCAGGCTTGTCAGGGTGATTACAGTGAAACTCTTGAGTGAGCAAAGGATCTAGAATGTCACTAGAGTTGACCCAAGACCGTTCTTCTGGACTGTAACCCTCCCAGTCAACCAGATACTGCAGGTGACCCCCTCGGCGTCTTGAATCCAATAACTGGTGAACACGGTAGGCTTCCTCACCCTCCACAATGATGGCTTGAGAAGACTGATCTGCATGGGTTTGAGAGGACTGTTCAGAAGAATTTCCCTTACTCTCCTCAGAGGGAGGCACGGCAGGTTTGAGCAGCGAGACGTGGAACGTGGGAGAAATACGTAGGTGTTTGGGCAGAGCTAGACGGAAGGACACAGAAGTTATCTGACGTAAGATCTTGTAAGGACCCATGAATCTCGGACTGAGTTTTTTGCTAGGGAGGTTGAGACGGAGATTGCGAGTGGATAACCATACCCATTGACCTGGCTGATATTCTGGGTTGGGACGGCGATGACGGTCAGCCAGACTTTTGCCACGATTGACAGCTCGTTGGAGGTGCGTATGTGCTAGATTCCAGGTCTCCTCGCTTCGATTAAGCCAATCATTCACGGCGGGGACATTGGTGGGCTCACCGGACCAAGGAAACGGGTGGTTGAAAACCGAGGACACACTGAAATGGAGTCAAGCCCGTGGATTGCTTCTGGATGGAATTTTGTGCATATTCAGCCCACATCAGGTACCGACTCCAGTCCTTCTGATGGAGTTGACAATAGGATCGGAGGAAGCGAGAGATCTCTTGGTTGAGACGTTCCACCTGTCCGTTGGCCTGAGGATGGTAGCCAGAGGTGAGACTCACGTTGACTTGGAGCATTTGGAAAAAGGCAGACCAGACACGGGACATGAACTGAGGACCTCTGTCCGAGACGATGTCTTCGGGCAAACCATAAAATCGAAAGACCAGATTACAAAGATGTTCAGCGGTCTGCAGGGCCGTGGGAAGTTTACTGAGAGGTATGAGGCGGCAGGCCTTGGAGAAGCGGTCGATGACAGTGAGGATAGTGGTGTGTCCGTCTGATGATGGTAGATCCGTAATAAAATCGATGGCGATATGAGACCATGGTCGCTGTGGTAAGGGCAGTGGCTGAAGTAAACCGGCGGGCATGAGACGGGAAGATTTCTGAATATTGCAGGTTTGGCACCGCTGAACGAACCGGTTGGCATCCCGGGACAGAGTGGACCACCAGAAGTGATTCTGTAGAAGATGGATAGTAGCAGTAATACCTGGATGCCCGGAGCTGGGCAGGGCATGAACGTGTTCTAGCACCTTTTCACGGAGGGGCTCAGGTACATTGAGTTTTCCAGGAGGACATTCAGGAGGGATCTCGGTGTCATCATTGGCCAGCTTGAGTTCGGTCTCGATATCCCACTGTACGGGCCCGATCACTAAATCTGGACTGAGGATGGTTTCTGGATCTTTGATGGTTGTCTCTGAAGCAAACTGACGAGACAAGGAATCCGCCTTGGAACAGTGAAAGGTAACTGTGAACTGGAAGCGTGAGAAGAACAAGGACCACCTGGCTTGACGGGGGTTCAGTCTCTTTGCCGTGCGAAGGTACTCCAAGTTCTTGTGATCAGTAAGGACGATGAAGGGATGTGTGGAACCTTCTAGCCAATGCCTCCATTCCTCAAAAGCTGCCTTCATGGCCAGTAACTCACGATCACCCACATCATAATTCCTCTCCGCAGAACTGAGCTTCCTGGAATAATACGCACAGGGGTGTAACTTGGGAGGAGATCCCTGACGTTGAGACAGTACTGCACCCAGTCCGGTACTAGAAGCATCCACTTCGACGACAAAAGGTAGCTCTGGATCAGGATGTCGCAGGATGGGAGCTGAAGTAAAAGCCTGCTTGAGACGGCTGAAGGCCTTAGTGGCTTCTTCACTCCAAGGTAGATGAGACGTGCCCTTGCGAACCAGTGCCGTCAGGGGTGCCGCTACCGTACTGAATCCTCTGATGAAGCGACGATAAAAATTCGCAAATCCAAGGAAGCACTGCAGCTCTTTAAGCGTAGAAGGTCTGGGCCATTCCACCACTGCCTTTACCTTGCCATCATCCATGGTCACGCCTCCTGGACTAATGATGTAGCCCAAGAACGAGGTAGAGGTCTGGTGAAAGTCACACTTCTCGATCTTTGCATATAGCTGGTGTTGGATGAGCCTCTGGAGCACCGCTCGGACGTGCTGGACATGGTCTTCTAGGGTATTAGAGTAAATCAGGATGTCGTCTATGTAGACGATGACGTGGCGATGGAGCATGTCCCGGAACACATCATTAATGAATGATTGAAACACAGCTGGACTGTTGGAAAGACCGAAAGGCATGACCAGATATTCGTAGTGCCCAGTACACGTAGAAAAGGCAGTCTTCCACTCATCCCCTTCGCGGATACGGACCAGGTTGTAGGCACTACGCAGATCCAGCTTGGTGTAATATCTTGCTTTGCGGAGCAGTTCCAGGGCAGCTGGTACCAGGGGTAGTGGATAGCGAAACTTGACGGTACAATCGTTGAGCGCTCTATAGTCAATACATGGACGGAGTCCTCCATCCTTCTTCTGGACGAAAAAGAACCCGGCAGATGCAGGAGACGTGGAGGGACGGATAAAACCCTTGGCGAGCTCTTCCTCTATGTATTTCTGCATGGCTTCGGTCTCGGGCTGAGACAGAGGAAAGACACGCCCCTTAGGCGGTGTAGCGTCAGGTAAGAAGTCGATGGTGCAGTCGTAAGAGCGATGAGGTGGTAATTTTGTGGCTTTTGCTTTGCTGAAGGCTTCCGCCAAGTCATGGTACACGGAGGGTAGGCATTTCAACACAGTGTCATCAGGGTGTTCTTGAATGCTTCGTAGAGTAAGCGGTTGGACAGTAGACAGGCAATCGGAAAAACAGCTCTCTCCCCAGCTGACGATCTGGCCGGAGGTCCATTGCAAAAGTGGGTCATGCTTGCGGAGCCAGGGCAACCCCAGAATGACAGGAGTGTGAGGAGCTTGAAGAATGTAGAACTGAATTAATTCTCTGTGCAGCAGACCGGTCCGCATGTTTTACTCTTGAGAGAGATGAGTGACGCGGCCGGTGCCCAGCGGTCTACCGTCAACAGCCTCGACAGAAAGGGGAGAAGTGCATGGAATTAGAGAAATCATGTGAAGTTCAGCAAATTCCTGTGACATAAAATTCCCAGCAGCGCCTGAGTCCAACAGAGCTGATGTGAAAACGGATTTACCGTTGACAGTAAATTCAATGGGAACAGTTACACATGATTTAGGATTTAGACAATCAAGAGTTAGACTCACCGCAGCATTATCTTTGTTAGTTGGCCGATGAGGACAGTTCTGACGAAAGTGACCAACCCCTCCGCAATATAAGCATAGCCTTTGGGATCGGCGACGTTCTCTCTCCTCATCTGTGATATGAGTAAACTTGCATTGGTTCACTTGAATCAATAGGCATGGGACTGTAACGTGACACAGGAAAACTGCGAGAGGGGGCGGAGCGAATACTAGCGCGGCGTGAGCGCATCAGGTTATCAATTTGAATGGCGAGTTGTGCAAACTGGTTGAAATTCCTTCCCTCATCGCGGCATGCCAACTCTGCCTGTAACTCGTGATTAAGTCCGCGCCGGAAAACCACCTTAAGAGAACTATCAGTCCAGTTAGTCTGCGCGGCAAGAGTACAAAATTGTAGTGCATACTCAGCAGCTGTGGTCCGTCCTTGCGTGAGTTCCAGAAGAAGATCCTCCGCTCCCTTTCCTCCTTTGGAGTGTTCGAAGACGGCCCGGAATTCCTGAAGAAATTCATCGTATGAGCGAAATGCAGAGCCATCCGTTCTCCATACGGCCGTTATCCAGTCCAGTGCGCGGCCGGTAAGCAGGGAGGAGACGAAGGAGATCTTGCTGGCGTCCGAAGCATGCGGTGAAGGCTGTTGGCTCAGAAACAGAGAACATTGAAGGATGAATCCCTTACATTTACCTGGATCCCCGTCAAACTTCTCCGGTAATGCAAGTCGAAGGTTCGCGGCGGTCTGAAGCACAGACATGGGCGCGGAAGACGGAGAAGCCGCTTCAGACGAGGAATCCGAGGATGGGGTACGTAGAGTTTGCATAGCTTTTACCAGTTCCTCCGTTACAGAAGTTAATCGGGAAAGCTGATGGTGATGCGTTGCCAGTTGCGAGGCTTGAGCGTTGATCGCTGCAGATAATGCCGTCATAGTTGCTGGATCCTCGTGTGGCGAAGTATTCTGTAACGAGTCAGTAGGCAGAGGCAGATCCATATGCATCAACTTTTATTAACAGAGGCAGGGAAAACAGTAAACTTAGGAATTCTTGAGTGGTGCGCTGAGCGAAGAGTAAGACCCAGGCTGGAAGTAGAGGGCAGGTGGCGAGAAAACAGTATCCAGGGACAGGCAAGAGGTCGGGGCAGGCGGCTGGTAACCAGCATCCAGGGACAGGCAAGAGGTCGAGGCAGGCGGCTGAGAAACAAGGTCAGAGTCAGGTAATGGGTCGAGAGGCAGGCTGCAGACAATCAGAGAGGGAAAACGTTAGCGAGGGACAGTAACACAGGAAGGATAGGAACTCAGAAACGGCTCGGACATGCACACGTAGAGAGGCAATACTTCGCAAAGGAGCACTCTGTTAATGAGGCAGATAAAGGCTGAGCAATGAGCACTGATACAGAACAGGTGAAAGGCAAGAATGTACAAATGATGCACACTAATTAGAAGTATGTACTGCGCTAGAACTCAGGAGAGGAAGCTCGTGACTGAGAGATGGGGAAACCCGGGAGACTGGACTCCGTAACAATTATATTATTATAAAAATATATATAAAGTACCGGCCAAAAGTTTGGACATTACTATTTTTTATGTTTTTGAAAGAAGCCCTTTATGCTCATCAAGGTTGCATTTATTTGATCTAAAATACAGAAAAAATATTATATTGTAAAATATTACTAATTGAAATAATGGTTTTCTATAATGATATTGTAACGGTCACCCGCTGGAGTGCCCTTGAGAGACACCAGAGGACACTCCACATCAGACTATTGTCATTCCCTCACAAACTACATTTCCCATAACTCACTGCTCTTCATCCATTATGTGTCTCATTGTCTTTTTTAGCTCATCCCATATACGTCTGGTTGTCTCATTCATTCTCTGTGAAGTCTTGTTTAGTGTTACACTGCAATTCTGAGCATTCTCCCTGGTTTCATGTCTCTTGGTTTTGGATTTCTTGCCTGTTCTGTAGATTACTCTTTTGCCCGTGTTCCCTGCCTTGTTGTGTTTGTATGGACTGCCTTCCTGTGCTTGACACTTTGCCTGTGTTTGGTTACGATTCTGGATTACTCAGATAAACTGCATTTGGATCCTCAACCTTTGTGTCTCAGAGCAGTTTGTGACAGATATACATATAACCTTTGATACTTTTTTCAGGATTCACAGTAAAAAAAAACAAAAAAAAAACTTTATTTAAAATAAAACTATTTTGTACCTAGATACACTACCTTTCAAAAGTTTGGGGTCAGTAATTTTCTTTCTTTTTTTTTTTTTCTTTTTTTTAAACTGTTTCTAACACTGATAATAAATCAGCATATTAGAATGATTTCTGAAAAACCATGTGACACTGAAGACTGGAGTTATGGCTGTTGAAAATCCGGCTTTGCATCACATAAAAAAAATTATATTTTTAAAGTATATTAAAATAGAAAACCATTATTTTAAATTATTATTTTTTTTGTTAATGAATTAATTCATTATTTATTGTGATGATATTTGTCTGTATTTTTGATCAAATAAATGCAGGCTTGATGCACATAAGAGACTTCTTTAAAAACATAAAAATAGTCATGTGTGCAAATGTTTGACCAGTAGTACTGTACTATTATACTATTGCTGCATAATTATCAAACATGTTGAAGTCCTTTCACGTCACCATTTGACGTGTTGTTGTCCGCCTACACTTCACATAATAGTTCTGTAGGCCTGGGCTTCATTTAACCAACTATGATAGTTTGATCATATAATAATGCTGCTCTAGTTTTAGGTTAAATCATTATAAAACAATATCAGTAACACTTTATTTAAAGCTTTCATACATATTGCATTATAAAAGTATTTTTAATGCATTAATTATGCACTGCTATATACATTAAAATGCATGTATGATCTAATCAATAAGTGTAACAGCAGTTATAACACATATTATCTATTATCAGGCCGATCTGACTGCTTTAATTCCAGCAATTATTCACTCTGAACATAAATATCTTACATTTTGAGATATTCACCTGAACTGAAAATGTAACTCAATTTCAAACAGAGTTAAACACAATTGAATCACACAGAATGAACAAAACACTGAATTATAAGCACAACATGAGCAAAAGAGATTCAGTATCATTGACTGAACTACAGAAAGTAGCAACATTTACATTCTGATGTCAAATCTCTTTTTTCATGTATGATTTCTACAATAAAAGATGAACTAAATATGAACTCAGTGTAGAAATAAATGAAGGAAAAACAAACCTGTAATAAACTGATTAAACTCATAGTGAGACACAGTGTGGAAATATGTTTAGAATTGTTTTGTTGAAAGGAATAAAATGTTATTCTTATATTAATATCATTGTTTTAGATTAAATAAGTATACAACAATATCAGTAACACTTTATTAAAAGCCTACATACATATTGCATTATAAAAGTCTATGCATGTATGATCTAATGAATACATTGTAAATTATCTATTCACTGTTACACGTTTAGAAATTATAATACACTAAAACTCATGACAAACAACCAATTTCAGATGTAACAAGGATTTGTAAATATTATAATGCATTTTAACTTTGGTTACAATAATTTATGAAAAATATATAAAGCGTTATTATCTACATTATTGAAACCTTTATAATGCATTATACATAAAGGCTTCAAGTAAAGTTTCTTTGGTTACAGTTATAAGTAAAGTTTTACCACAATATCTAATAGTCATTATTATTAATAAATGTTGTTCTTTTTTCACTATAAAAAACACTTTCTGAAATTAAAATTTATTTTTTTTATTAGTTGATTAAATAGACAGACTTACCGATCACCAGTTTAGTTCCTCCACCGAAAGTCCACCACAGTGATACAATCTAATGAAACGCTCGTACAAAAACCTCTATTCCACTCGAGTGAACACACACTCCAGCAGAGAGAGAGAAACAACACTTCAACACACTGATATTAGAAGATCCTCAGCTCTTCTCAACACTCACTCATTCAGATTTGACTAAATGCTTTCTGATATAACACTGTTTAAAGAAATATATTTGATGAGCTGTGACCTCTGAGGTGACCTTTGACCTCTTTGATCATGGATGATGTTGTGGAGTTTCTCATAATGATGCTTCTGTTCTTCATATGCAGATCAATCATCATGATTCACAGAAAAACCTGCAGCTTCAAATAAATGAATCAATAATTCTGAACATTTCAGATGCACATTGTGTAATATATAATGACCTGATTATGAGTCCTGATGAACTTCATGCATGTGTAAAATGTGGGAAAAATAGATATCATGATAATATTTCCCAGAGAGCAACATGTCAACATTGATTCCAAAGACCATAATGGACTTTTTTTATTATGACTCTAAATATAGTAAAACTGATTTATTTAGTTCTTGATTTCTCATTGTTAACATGCTTGTAAAGGTGTAGCACAGAACTGTACTCAGAGAAACTGCTGCGTATGACATATGTTTAAAATGATCTACACTGTTAAGACTTTTCTGTAATTTCTACAGTTATTTACTTTAAATCCCCCAGTATTATACTGCTATTTCTCTTTACAGTAAATAACTGTGATTCCCATTGCATCATGGGAATTTTCTGTGACGTCTAACACCACAATACAGAGACTTACTGTATTTTTTTAATTTGCTGTATACTACTGTATTTGACGTAACTGCCTCTCTGGCTGGCACCATTCCATTGTGCTTTTTATTTCCTAATTTTTGCCTTAGACCGCGTGTCTACAACGCTATAATAGCCAGAGGCTGTCTATATTGGACACATTGAAGCGACCGGACCTTTAAATGCAAACCTGTTTATCCCTTGTCAGAAATAGCGCGAGCGCTTGGACTCGTATCGGACTCCGTCTGAAATATAATGGCCGCGGCGCATCACTACACCTATTTTTTACAGTCTATGCACTACACCAAGGGTCGGCAACAGCAATATTTTCTGGCCCGCCGGATTATTTTGGAAGTCCGTTTTTTTGTTTTTTTTTTATCAGCCTATTTTTATTTTACAATAACGGTTTACAAATAGGGCCCCGCGTATCATTCGTTCAATCGTTTTAAAAAAAAAAAACGACTTGTTTTTCCATTATTTATTTCCTGAACTAAAATGAAAAAAACAAATAACGACTCGTTTTCCGATTTTCTGATTGTGTGCTCAGATCAAAAATAGAAAAAATGAATGACGGTTTTAGACTAATTTTAATTTTGATTTTTAATTTAACACATTAGCAGACATATATAAATGAAATCATTTTAAACAGATCAAGCACTATTGTGGTAACAGATTACAGCCATTTTAATAATGTGAATAGCAATCATGCTCTCCTGTAAGTCTCATACGCTTACTTTTGAACTTTTTTCATTATTTATTTGGGTATAACACACCAGGCACGGCGTTATGGGTGCATTTTCTTCAAAAAAAAAAAAAAAAAACCTTTTAATATATTCAAATTTTGTCAAGAATGATAAAAAAAATCGGCAATAAGTTCATAATTTGTGCTAATATAGTCTAAATGTATAGTTTTAAAAACAGTTTTAAAAAGCTGGTTATGTCTATTTTGATGTTTCTACGCAAGTACCGATCTGCTGGTACCAAAATATGTGGAATAAGGGCTGCCTCCGACAAATTTTTTTTCTAGTCGACTATAGTTGTTCATTTAAGCCATTCGTGGACAAATCGCCCCTTTATATTAATTTAATTACTTAGGCTATATGATAATGAGCGTTTAATGTAGCCGCACTCAAGCTCACGACCGCATGCATAAAGCTTGCCACAAAGAACCGGTAAAAGTAATGATTATGAATGTGTCTAAAATAGCAAGGAGACATTTCATTATTTATTAATAAATTGGTGTTTTATGTGTCGCTGCAAAGATGAAGTTGACGAAGCGGACTCATGAACGCCAAAGAGAAATGCACATTTAATATGAATTACATATTCAGAGAGTTGCCTATTTCTTTTGGTTTTGAATATTTTCGTTTAAAAATAGACATTTCAAGCTTTCTATAATAGATAGCCTATATTTCTCAAATCTGTGAGGCACAAGCTGAGTTTCGGCGCCCTCCAGTTCACGTGCAATGCAAGTGATAGTGCTGGCGCCTTATTACATTGTCTGCTATATATTTGCCTCTGATTTATTAAATACAGGCAATTGATTGATAAAACATTGATCAAAATTAAGATACAATTTATACAAAACGAAAATCTTTTAAAAAGAGACTTTCTACAAAACAAAACTCATGTTTTATCCAATCCATGTCTCCAGACATATTGCGCATCTCATGATGTATCATATCTTTCTCATAGTGCATGCTCACTTTCATAATCAACATTGATTAAATAAAAAAAAACATAAAGACGTCACATATTTTCCAACTCAGCCCTCAGCCCTGTTGCAACAGTCGTTGTTTAGGTAGGCTACCTTAAACGCGCACGTACAGTCTCAGAGTCATCGCTGCAACCAGGAGATGAAGAGAGCTGATATCCACATCCCTAGCACATCTTTGTCTCTGCCACCCCAGGATGCTATAGCACGACCAGCGCCGTTGCTTGGAGGGCGCCAGCGCCTCTGCCTCTCAGCGCCTCTGCCTCGCGAGTGGATGATAGCCCTGAAGACGCCTAGCAATGGTAGACCTTTAGTGGTAGCTAACCTTTAGTTAAGTTATACCTTAAGAGTCATCGTAGCGCGCTAAGAGAAAACGTTATTGGGAAACGCAGCCCAGGTATGATGCCTATGACGCGTAATGGAGATTCCAAAGCGCTCTTCTTTGGTCAGAACCATGGAGAGCGATCGCGGATAGGTCCGTCCTATGCACCGAAACTTTTTACAATGCAACAGAATATTTAAAGAGCATCAAGCATTTAAAATCGATATTATGTATACGCACAGATAATATAACAGTATATTAGTCAGTCAAGTTTATTGTCGGACTGTAAGCGAATGAGGCATGATTGCTATTCACACCTTAATTAAAATGGCTGTAATCTGTTACGACAATAGTACTTGATCTGTTTAAAATGATTTCATTGATATATGCCTAAGATGTTAAATTAAAAATCTAAATAAAAAATGGTCTAATCCAGTAATTCATTTTTTCTATTTTTGTTCTGAGCACACAATCAGAAAACCCGTCGTTATTTGTTTTTTCATTTTAGGTCAGGAAATAAATAACGGAAAAACAAGTCGTTTTTAATTTTTTTTTATTTCTGGTTTTTAATTTGAAAAAACGATTGAACGAATGCTACACAGACCCATCATATTCCACGATTATATACCTACTGCGGGCGCAAAACAGACAAAGAAACACCAGAACAACCATTTTTGTAGCAATTTTTAATGTCGTCTTTCGTCTTTTAAATCTGAAATAAACACAAAGTTGCTTGACAAAAGATTGGATAGCCTATACTAGGCTAATTCAAAAGAGGGGTAATTATTGGACGAATAAAACACGTAAGTGTGGCAACAGCAGCTTAACAGTAGCACATATTTTGGCCATGGCGCGACACACATGAACATAAAAAGCTCTGCGTCGGTGAAAGGCCTGTTGTTTCGTGCGAGCAACCAAGACGCTTTTAGAGACGCACTTGCCGCTTTTTGTTGCGAGGTGAAACCTCGCAATAGGATCCTGCTACTCTGAGCATAGCCGTGTGCCAGCGCTTCAATTTTGCGCTTTCGTGCCTCTGTTTGAAGTGGGTAGGCAACCTTGAAGCTGCCATGCTTTGTCTCATGGTGCCGTCTTATGTTATATTCTTTGCAAACAGCGACAACTTCTTTGCAAATCAGACACACCGGCTTTGCATTTTTGAAATCCGGTAAAATGAACGCAAAACTCTCTTTCCATTCCTCTCTAAAGACTCTATTTTCGTCGTCAACTTTCCTCTTAAGACCTTTGGACAAAGACATTTTATTCCAGCTTCCTCTTAGCTAACTTCTTCTTGCTCTTCTTGTTTGTTTTTTTGTTGTTGTTTTTTTACGGCGGATGCAAACAAATATGTGCCTATTAGCTAACTTCACTCTGCACGCTAACACATATTAAACATTGTATCATGTGATGAGGTGGGTGACATGGAATTAAAGGCCCCGTGTTGAAAAAAAGCCGATCACTGCCAAAATATTGTAAGCTACAAATTTATTATTCACAACAAACCCATTGAGCGGCAGGGATCACTGGTGAAATGTGTTTTTTAAATCAAGTGATCAAAGTGCTCGTTGCCGCTGCGATCAGTGGTGCGGATACAGTGTTTTCTGCACTGTCTTCACTCGGACGCGCGCTTCAACCCGTTAGGATACTCTCTTTTCGTTCTGGTGAAATCACAAAACAAAACGCACACAAAAATGTCCCTGCTTGATATACAACCACTGATGAACATAATCGAACAAAACCTATACGAGAAAAAAAAAAAACGATACGAGTGCGGATTTGAATTCAGAACCTCTGACACGCTGGGCGAAAATTCTACCACTGGTCCATTAAAATACCCGTTGGACAAACAGGCGGATCTATATATTTATTCACACGAAAATTCTGACAAAACAGCCTTTATTAAGCTACATCTTATTAAACAACAAATGTAGCCTACTATTTAAATCGATTGCTGGACATCGTGATGTTATTGTACATATATCTGATTTAGCATTGTAACAACCCCCACCACACCCACTTTTTAAAACAAAGTTGCCACTGTCCATAGGCCTGCTCCCGTGTAGCTGGCCCGCCATCTACTGGCTAAAAAAAATATTGGCCCGCGGCCAAAGTTACTTGCCGACCCCTGCACTACACTGACTGTCTGGGATTTGTGTGTCGCGTCAGACAGACATCCAGTGTAGGTAATGGGGTCTGTCTTTTGTTGGATCGCGACGTTCGTGTCTGGCCCGGGGAAGAGACGGAATTCACTTCACCGAGAGAGAGATCAGCAAGCAAGGTAAAAAAAACAAAAACATTCTGTGTGTGTTGACAGTATTGTGCCCAGTTTAACCTATGTTATAACGTTACTGCTACTCGTCGTCAACATGGCGGTAACGAACTTTACCATGGTAAACTAACGTTTCATTTTACACACTTTGTTAGATTATTGAATTGTCGAGTTAAAATATGCCAACGAGCAACGCGTTTACATTAACAATAAATGTGAATAAACTAATGTGAAATTCTGTTTATAGCCTAATGTTGGCCTACTGATGAGAACCTTTATAGTTTTAGCATTAGTTTGCAAACTATACCATATTATAGGTTTTTTTTTATTATGGAATTTAATATTTACTTCCATTTTTGTGTTGGCAACTGCAACAAAGCGCCAATTCGCGCCAGTGACTTCTAGCAAGATTCCAGAGGTAGGCCAGCCCATTTGTGATATATTTTGAGATAAGTTTGCTGAAATGATTAGCAATACGCTGTGTGAAAATGGCTTTTGAGCCACTGGTGCAGACTAGGTAGCTTACAATATCTTATAAAATTGTCTAACTTTATATCAAATAAGTGACCTTTGCATTATGTCTAACTTTATTACACAGCAAATGAACCAATCAGAAGATGGACCATTGTCTTTGTTCAGTCTCACCAGATTAAATGTATCCAGGTAAGCACTGCAGTAAAACTCTAACTAATTCATTCAGACCAAATCTAGCATTCTAAACAACTTAAGTTTATATTTTTGCATTATTTTGATATTTTATTAGCCAGAAGACTCTCTACCATTGCAGTCCCACCTGACTAGGAAGGTCCTAATATCAGCGCACAGGTGGGCTAACTACTGTAGGAAGGAGAACAATCATCACACAGTGATTTCTTGCATGTGTCTTACTGTGTATTTGTCTCAAACAGGTACTCCTTCACTGCAGACATGCAGACAGGCTAAAATCATCTATTTCAGTCTTTCTTTCTATGGATCTCAGCATTTTTGGACAGAATTTAGGATTTGTAAGTATTAAAATTTAATCTGGCATAATTTTATTTAGTTCTTTTGTATGCTATTTATTGACAAAAGCTGTTTACAAATATATTTTCTTAAGTTTTTGTGAAAATAATAATAAAAATTAACAAAAAAGGAGGTTAAAAATAATGTGACACTAATATTTTCTTAATATATGACTTTTACTCCTATGCTGTAGAAAAGATGGAGTAGACAGTCAGACATTGATAATAATAAGAAATGTTTCTTGAGCATCAAAGAGACTTCTTTCAAAAACATTAAGACACTTAAATACTTCTTTTGGCCACCAGTGTACATGAATCCAACACATTTTTGGAAATAAGTGAAATTATTTTGAAGGTGGGGTTATGTGTCTTGTATTGTGAAAAGAACTGTGTTTTGTCCTGTTTTGGACATTTCCTTTTTGAATGCTTAAAAATGTATTTATATTCTGCAGATTTATGAATGTAATGGTTGATATTTCATTATAATACTTGTATAAGCTAAACAACCAATGACTCTACATTCATTTAGTCAAATGCTAATGTTTTGTTTATGGTTTTATGTATGTTTTCAAAAATGTTTGCAGTGAAGGACAGCACATAATGTGTTAATTTAACACGTTTACACATCTTTGTGTTAACCTCTCTGATATATTTACTTTGTTAAAATCATTAACACAATGAATGAGTTAAAATTAACACAAAAAATGTTGTCTCTAAACTCACCCATTAATGTGTAAAAATTTCACACATCATTTCCAGCATTGGCATGTTTATTTTGTGATATATATGAAATGTTTTAAATAAAAAAATTTTTTATTTTGTGATAACTTTGTCTAATTGGTTTGTATGAAAGTAGTACTTATGTAGGATAAAAATAAAATTAATCATATATCAAAATTATCAAATCTAATTTATATTTAGTACAAATAAAAATAATTACAGTAGTGTACTGATTAGCTTCGTTTTTACAGTAATGCACTGTATTACACAAAACTGAAATACGGTTTGGTACTGTAACTCTTAATTACAGTAACTTACTGGCAACAGTGTTGCCAGTAAGTTACTGTAAAAAACCCTTGAAAAGTCTAACAGTGTACATTCATGATACTCCAGACAAAACCGAGTGTCTTATCAGACAAACATAAACACAAATATTTCACAATTAATAAATATGTACAATTAATCACTAAATGGTTCAATAACATTATTCTGAAAGTAAAATCTTCTATGTAGAGTTTATGAGTTTGTTATCAGCACAAGCTGTTGTAAATCCTGCCCACTTCTTTGCATTGTCAGCACATGCTTCAGTGCTCTGAGAGTGTTTATAGTGCTGTGAGTTTAACACTTCATGACTGAGAGCAGAACACAATCTTCATCATCACACAAGACTAAACTACAGCAATGAACACAATCAACATCTTCATCTGGACCATTGCACTGTTTATTCAAGGTTTGTGTAATACAGTTTTTATAATGAATATTAATTCTCTTAAAATGTGAAATGTATACATTTTTTATTTTTGTTTGTGTTTTCTTTCAGAGTGTAGAGGACAGATCACTGTAACTCAGAGTCCATCAATATCAGCAGTTCAACCAGGAGAAGAAGTCAGAATAAACTGTAAAACCAGCAGTAATGTGTATAATAATAATTACTTACACTGGTACTCACAGAAACCTGGAGAAGCTCCTAAACTCCTTATATATGTGACATCATACCGTAATACTGGAACTCCATCTAGATTCAGTGGCAGTGGATCTGGCAGTGATTTTACTCTGACCATCAGTGGAGTCCAGACTGAAGATACAGGAGATTATTACTGTCAGAGTTATCACAATATCAACAGTAAACGTGTGTTCACACAGTGATAAAGAGTCGTACAAAAACCTCTGTCAGTCAGACGTCACAGTGACTGCACTGATACAGCTGAGAGAAACTGCAGCTGCTGATGGAGGATCACAAACTACACAATATCAATGTTTAGTTCAAAGTTTCTAAAGACTTAAAAAAATAAAAATAAATGTATCAGTAGTAATATATTTGATATGAAATAAGAGTTAGAGCTGATATTGATTATGGCACTGGGATGTTTTATTGTCAGTGTTTCAGATCACAGTATGAGAGCGATGCGGAGTGAAGCAGAAACACCAGCTGTTTTTAATGTGTTTTCTCACTCCAGGATTGATCTCAGTGGTTTCTTTCATCAGTGGTCGTGGAAATAATATATATACTAAGTAATCAGATTTGGTCTGAGAGGAAAGTTAGAAAGTTATTGCTTATAGAACTATTATATAAAGTAATATCACATTCACAATCGTGCTGCTCTTCATGTCTATGGTAGAATCACAGGCGTGCTGATATTCAGTATAACGGCACTCTTGATCATGTGACACTGCTTACATGTGGCAGGAGGAAAGAAAAAACAGCACAACACCTTCACACATTTAAAGACAACTTCAGCAAGGGCATTTCACCCTAATAGAAATATGGTAGTGTTTATTTGATCACAGTGTTTTTTTTTTATTTTTTATTTTTTATTTTTTTATTGCTAACAAACATTGTTTAATACTGAAGCCACATTTTCAAAACTCTTCATTCAGTCTGCATTACCATCATGAATCTTGGCCAAAGAGTTAATCTCACTCAGACCAACAAAACACTTCATATATGTCTCAAAATAAGCTCATTCCTCCATAACACTGGCAACAATTCACATTCAGAAAACACACATGTCATTCATAACACACTGAACGAAAAAAGGAGCATGATGAACTTTTATCTTTAAAGTTTGAATGATTTTTTTCACATTAATATTCATTACATGATAAGAATAGGATATTTTCATTTTACGGACTTTATTACAGTATAAAGAATGAATGAGAAATGCAGCAATTATTTTTTTTGTTTTTCTATATATTTACATATAGTAATTTACATGAAATAAATAAAAAGTTGAAAAACAAAAATCCACCAAACACGTCTAGTATGTGGAAGCCCATTCCCGCCACATACGTGATGTCACCGTCCGGAGCAGAAAGTGGCGGTAATGCACCAAAGCTGCTTGTATGAAATCTGTTTTATTTTTTCCCACATTCCAAATAATTTTTTTTCCATTTAGATTTTTCTTGCTGTCCTGCAGTGTGACTTCTCCTACGACAACAGTCACATTCTCTTCGTTTTTCAAGACAAGCCATGAGCAAAATTAATCTTAGAGATTTCTTGTAGCCACCATTTCAATCCTGCGTGTAACAGGGACGTGCAGAGAGTTCCTCAGGGGCAGGGGCTCAAATGTAAAAAAGGTAAATATATATATATATATTAGGGTTCGCAAGATATATCGACTCAATATCATTATCGCGATGTCGCGCTGCCCGATATTATATCGAAAGTCTTGCGATAATAATGCGATATTTTGTTTATGATGTGTCCCGTCCGACATGCACCTCTCGAAAAATACACGTCGCTTGGCAGCGTTGCATTTCCCCCGACTCATTTCCTGGTTCTCCTTCTCCATAAACAACATGAAATCAAGGAGAGGGTTAACTCTTCATGCTACAGATTTCCCACAGTGGTCAGAAAGAACAGGGGAGACACTTCGTTTCTCTCAATATCTCGAAAGCTCTCACCAGCGCTCAAGTATAAACATCAGGCCACTTACATACAGCGAAAGCTCTGCGTGGAGCCTCCGCAGGAACATAAAGCAGTGAAGAAATAGACAGAGACAACCAAACTAAGCGAAAGAAAAGAAAGGACCTAAAGAAAGAGCGAAGGGAGCCAGTGGAGCAAAAGAAAGAACACAAAAGTAAGAAAATGAGTGTTGCTCAGGGAGAAGACGAAATAACAGAGATTGAAGAGGAAACTTTAGTGGTCAAAAGTAATGCCTCCTCGGTAGCTTGGACATACCTTGGCTTTAAGCTAACAGATGTTGCACAGGCTAATGCACTATGCAAAACGTGTCGAATGGTGGTAAGCCGCACTAAAGGCAATACAACAAACCTATATTCGCATCTTAAGAACCACCACAAGCCATGAGTGTATGATACTACCCCCCCCTCAAAAAAAAAAAAATCTAATATTTTAATAAATAAACCAATACAAAAATGAAAGTTTAAGCCAGCAGCCCTTCGCGGACGACTGCTGGCCACACAAAACAGGAGCAAAATAATACAACTCCGGCCTATTCATCTCTTGCTCTTCACTGTCGTCGCTCCTCCTTTATGCTTCCACTCCGTAAGAGATACGAGACCGGTGCGTCGCGCAAGTGTCGCTCATCAGTAATCACGCCACCGGCCTCGTGCCGCTCACCACACGTACTATTTGGCCAAAGATATGATGCCATCTACACAGTGGAAAAGAAAGGCTTCAAGAAGCTTCTGAATGTACTAGAGAAACGCTCCCAAATCCCATCCCGCACCTGTTTCTCACAGGTAGCTATCCCACAACTGTATGAACAGTGCAGAAAGGCGGTGCAGGCAGAGTTTGGAGTCGGAAAGATTGAATATGTTTCATCCACAACCGACCTGTGGTCCAGCCGCACTACAGAACCGTACATAAGTCTCACTGTGCACTATATTACACCCGAGTACGAGCTCGTCAGCAAATGCCTTCAGACTTCCTACTTCCCCGAGGACCACACAGGCCAAAACATCTCCGTTGGCCTAAGGGATGCCCTGGATTCATGGGGTTGTGTCCAGAGCATCAGGTGACTATAACGACTGACAACGGGAGCAATATAAAGACGGCTGTGAAACTCAACTAATGGCAGAGGCTACAATGCTCTGGGCTCCTGCTGCACAATGCTGTTGGTAATTATTATATTATTTGTAACTTTCATTACATGTATAAGGAAAAGGAATTTATTAGTGTATACTGACATGATATTGTATAGATCTCGAAGCTGACACAATCATATATTTATTTTACACAATACATTTCAATAAACCTGTAAAGATAGACCCATGTAATTAAACCTTTATTTCTGTTTCACTATTTGTTGCTATAACTTGTTTTTAATAGATACAAAGTGCTAATACATGTATAATTAATAATATTTATACGTGGGCATATAAACGCTACACTGCATAAAAATAATTTAAAAAGAAGTGAATGGGACCCTGTTGTAACAAAAAGGGACAAATAAACCCATTGTTAAAGTTAAACTCACATCTTTCTCACACTCCCCCTTGTTTAGGTTTTTAATGACTTATTTTTTAATGAAAGTGACACTAAGAGTAAAAAACAGGATAATCATTGTATTTATAAAGCGCTGGTGTTAAGCAAATGTTTGGTGGGTCTACAGCCTAGCTCCCTTGAAACACCTCAAATGTTTTGGAAAGCTTGGATGGATACTCAAGATTAAGTGCATATGTCAAACCCAAGCAGTAACAGCATGCTTTGGCCAGATTTCCAAGACTGGTAAGGAATGGTATTCCCTCAATGATGATTCCTACTGCATCTGGCTCACGGCAGACATAGATGCTCATATTCTTCATGTTCAGGTCCTCATGAACAGTGGTCTCTGCAGCCCCCTTTGAGATAAAAGATAAAGTATTTAAGACAAACAATCTTATTTGTTGATGAAAAACAAATCCTCCAGCACTACCTGCCAAATGCTGGTTCAGTCAGTTCACATTAACAGTCTGTCACAGTTCATCGATCTGTGTGTTCATTTTGTGTATCTGTTGGTTGTTATGGGTGTGGGGTCTGAGTGTGTGTTGTTTGTTTGTTACTTAGTAACTAGCTGATCACTTAATCAGCCCACAGCTGCAGCTAGTTAACTCTGTTGTTAGTTGCCTATTTCTAGCAGGAGTGATTATTGCCTGGTGTCGGTTCGTCACCTTTGTTTGTGCTTTCTCCCAGTTCTGATGCCTGAGTTCCTTACGGAGTATTTCCCCGATCTCGTCTGAGTTCCCAGACTTCTGGAGATCGTTTGGAGTTCGCTTCATTCCAGTTCCCGTTTGGCTTCCACTTAGAATTCATCATATCTCTCATCCTCTCCGTTGTATTGATGTCCTGGTCGCCCGCCGGCTATACGTGGTGTTTTGGGTATTCCCATCTGTACAACTGGTTCTCAATAAACTGTTTGCTTGCATTTGGATCTCCAACTCTCATTGTGAAACAGTCAGCAGAATTTAAACCAGTTCACCAGACCGACCCAGTAATCAGAGATGAGCTCCTGTCCACTCTCTCCCATACACTCAAAGAGGCGTCTCATCTCAGAGGGACATCTCTCTTCTTCACTGCACTGGCACTTGGGTCCTAGTTAATACAACAATAATCAATACATTACTTTTTGTTGGTAAATTCACTCCAACCCTGTAATGCCATCATTACTGTAGGTCTGTATTAGTTTATCTTTATATTTCATTATAATATAATAATAGTAATAACAATTGAGACTATTTAGAAAAAAAAAAAAAAACTGTCTAATTAACAAACAAACAAAAAACCCACCCAGATAATCAAGATAACTGAAACTCAAACTACTCAATTGATTAATATTGTACCTTTTAACTTTGTAACCACTTTAGCCCACCTGTATCAGTTCCATCAACAAGTTATTGATGCGTTGACCAGTGTCTCCTCTTGGCCCTGAAGAGCTCGAGGAGCTTTGGGCTGTGCTTGTCCAGCTGTGACATAAACGTCCAGGGGAACCGCAGTACATCTCCAGAACTCCTCGTTCACCTGTAGGACAGCAAATGTTTGACGGTCATTTAAGGGGGTTTAAAGATTAGCAACATCTGAACTTTATGCAAAGCAACAAAAGTGAGTCTACTATCTCATGTCCAAGTCACAATTTCCATAAAGTTCTCAGAAGTGAGTAGTGTCAGGAAAAACTGAATGATAAGTCACTTAACTGGAATGGTTGGAAGAGGGCAGGCCATCTTTCCTTAAATTCTGCAACACCAGGAGACTTGGCAACACTTCCTTCAGTGGCACATTAATCTGCACATTAATTAAACTGTTTGAGATAGAGCACATTCAAAGTTGGCGGTCGCAAAAGTTTGTCGGAAACAGAGCGATACTTTTGCAGATTGCGTAACACCAATAATCACATATTATGGTAGTCCTGTTTGTGCTATATTGAGTGAATTTACACCTTTGCCATTAATATGTTTATAAGCAACTGAAAAAAGCACAAATGTCAGGGCATGTCAGAACATCTCAAGGACCCCAAAAACACCTTAGACCCCAGAGGGTTAAATGTCTAAGTAAACCCAGTGTACTATTTAAATCGATTGCTGGACATCGTAATGTTATTCTACATACATCTGATTTATGATTTAGCATTGTATTAGCACGGGCACGAGGCTACATTGCGCATGCGTGGAACCATGCGACGCAAACACGCTTCGAACCGAGACAAGCGAACCGAACAGTTTGGATGTTTTTTCATTTTTACCCATTACCATAGATTACCCATGTGCTATCATCACTTTAATCCAGCGCATGCGTCACAGTAAACATAGACGAGCACTGCAGTTTTAATGCAGACCGGCCGGAAGTTCTCGACTGCAGCAGTGTCCACTTTCCTGCTGAGATTCACTACAACCCTGATAAAACACACCTGAACAAGCTCACTTAATCAAGATATTCGTCTGATCTGGGTTGGAGCTAAACACTGCAGGAAAGTGGACCAGTGCTTCACACCAGTGTTTTTAACTGAGGTAAGGTTTGCTACCAATAGAAATATTAACTGCAATACTAAATATTTCAGGAAAATTATTTCAAAAATGTAAAAACTTAACTTGGGTATGAACGGGCAGAAATGGCGGACTCCTCAGTTTGAAAAATTAACTCACTTTTCTCAAGATTCAACTTTGCCAATCCACCAATAGGAATTCAAGGATGATGCAACGCATATACGCCACCAGGGGGCATTTTTACGATTATTTGTTTTTAATGTTCCCTTCGATAGATTAAAACCATCACAATATGGTACACAAAATAAAGAAAACACCTGGTTAGTTTATTTTTTTCACAAAATGATTTGTCAAAAAGGCAAACTATAATGTATTGGGAAATATAAGTTTCATGCTAATGTACAAACGTGCATAAAGAAAGCTCAACTCATACATTGACTAGATATTAATATTTGTTGACTCTTGTTTTTGACTACAGCAGTCATTCTCAGGGGTCTCGACTCAAAAAGCTTTATGAATGTGTTGTGTAGGCCTATAATTATTGTGTAATCTTTAGTTTGCACTTCAGTCATAATACATGAATTATAGAACCATTTTAATAAAAAAGGTTCTTTGCTATCCAAGGGTTCTACATAGAACCATTTTAATAAAAAAGGTTCTTTTGGCCAAGTACGGAAGCCCAGGGTTCTATATAGAACCTCGAGGAACCCTTTTTTTTAAGAGTGTAGATTGGCATCAGGGTTCTCAAGTTTTATCAAAAGCTTGGAGTGAGATCACATGTGGTTGGGGGAGGAGCCTAATGGAGCCCCGCCCCCACCTGTCCCCACCCCCCAATTTTACCCATTGTTCATAATTAACCAGCACAAATTGAAATTATAACAATTTGTAAATCTAATAAATGACAGAGCAATTCATCACATCAAATATACTCTTTAATTTTATATTTCAAAATTACAAATAAGTTACAAAAATTACAAAAATATAATAAATTGCTCCAAACAGTTTGGAAAAACAAATATTTTTGCATTTTTTAATGTGTCTAGTCGAAACGGTATAATGATTTATTGTGTGGTGGGACATTGTGAACAAATGACATATTAGAGTATTATTAAGGTGTGTGTGTGTGTGTACACAAGAGTTATGAAATGTGTTTTGTGTTGTAAGTGTTTGAAAAATACAAATGCAATGGCAATGATTAATGTTTTGACATGATATATTACCCAGAGCACTCTGCTTTAATACGTATGTAGCCTTAATGTAACTAGAAATACTATTAATACAGTATAATATATAATTTAAAATAAAATAAATAAATTTAAATCATAAATGTATTTAAAATAAAATCAAGAAATACATCTTCATTCCTTCCCATACCCACTAACATTTCCCTTAGTTTCAGATAACGTAAGCTAGCCAAACTGAGCCAAAGCTTCTGGCCTGGTTGCAAAGTAGTTTTTGACTGCATCAATAGTAATGTATACGATGGGCTATATATTAAATGTTCTAGCCTAAAAATGTTAGACGAGCTTTCTTCCGACTTACCTTCTCCATCATCACGACGTGTGTTCCCGCAATGTTGTTGGTTACCTAGTAACGAACGTACGGTGGCCGAGAATGTTCCGTCAACTTCCGTGTGTTCGCGCATCTATGTATGCTGCCTATTAACGAACGCAATCTGGCCGAGATACGTGCTGGCGGCAGGAAACTTCACTTTGTGTGCCCGCGCCTCGTATACAACATTATATATAAAGCTTGTAGGACAACTTGGTTGACATTGCCTTTTCAGCGTGAGAAATACACGGTGTGGCGTGTGAGCGTGTGAACTGGTTGAATTGCGTGTGTCTCACGCCCAATGCGTGAGACTTGAGAGCCCTGTTGGCATGATTCACATCATGAGTAAGTTGTTGTGAAATGTGTTTATGACTGATCTACTGCAGCTGAATGATTTAAATAGAGAGAGTCACTTTGCATTGTCAGCACATGCTTCAGTGCTTATAAGAGTGTGTATTGTGCTGTGAGTTTAACACTTCATGACTGACACTGTTTATCATATTAATAGACTAAAATGACATTCATCATCTTCTTCTTGATCTTAGGAATGTATTTTCAGGGTAAGACCTTATAATCGAATATAATTAGCTTACTTGTAATAATAAATGTTAGTTTCAATGTCTTTTCACTGTTCATTAGATTCTACAGGACAGGCGACAGTAACTCAGACTCCCGCAGTGAAACATGTTCAGAACGGACACACAGTCACTCTGACCTGTAAAACCAGCAGCTCCATTGGACGTCGGTCAGACGGTGACTGTAAGTCATGTGTGTCCTGGTACCTTCAGAAACTTGGAGAAGCTCCTAAACTTATAGTGCGCAGCATCAGAACCCTTGCAGCTGAAACTCCTTCTAGATTCAGTGGAAATGGAGCCGATTATGGAACTGATTTTACTCTGACCATCAGTGGAGTCCAGACTGAAGATACAGGAGATTATTACTGTCAGAGTTATCACTGGATCAACAGTAAACCTGTGTTCACACAGTGATAAAGAGTCGTACAAAAACCTCTGTCAGAGAAACTGCAGCTGCTCATACAACAATCACACACACACTGATCACAGCACACACACTAATAACACTATATCATTACAATCAACATCACTCTTGTGTTTATGAAGAGAATGAGTCAGTGTTTCAATATGATCATCATGTTTTAGGTGTAATATATGATCCTGTCAATCAAACTGAACAGACTGCATTCAGTCACTTCTGCTGTCTGGACGTGATGCTTTCCATCTGAGACACAGAAACTTTTACATTCTTACACAATTACTGTCACAACGGCTGATTCTTTGTTTTTATTTTTATTTTTATATTTTTATGATATTTTTATATTCTAAACTTTTTAATCCCCTATGAATATAATGATCAGTTTGTCTGCGCTGCTTCACTAAAGCAGAAGTGAAAGTGTTCCAGTCCAGATCATGTAACCAATCAGAGAGTGAGACTGAAACCCCATTTGCATTGTCAGGGTGGAGTGATTGTGATCCTCTCAGAATAGAGCAGCTCTGTCTCCAGAGACCATGTTCAAACCCCAAGAGCTTTATTTGACATTTACTGCTACATCAACCTTCTGAAAAGCACCTGCATCTTCATCTGTTAGTTGAATGATGTTGTCAGACACAAAGTGAACTTGTTGAGAAGCTTTATTGAATGTTGCAGCAAACACAGCAGATTGAAAGATCACACACACACACACACACACTCTTTCAGTATTGAGTTGTAAATCACTACAGCTGCAGCACTAGACTCATGTGAATCCTGCCTGACACAGGACACTCAGATACGGCTCATCTTCAGGAGAGAAACATCAGCACTCAGAGCTCTTGTGGAACGAGACCTCATGAGGAGCTCCATCATGTGTTACTCTGCAGACGTACAGCTCTCCCGCTTCCCAGCGTGCTTTGCTGAGGGTCAGGACGCTACTGCGGCTGTAGCGGCCGTCCTGCTGGCTCTCTGCGCTGGTCAGAACCCCCTCGGTGACCTCTGACCCGTCCAGTGTCCAGCTCACCAGCGCCCCCTGTGGAGAGTAAGAGCTGAGCAGGCAGAGCAGTGCGGCTGATTCTCCAGAGATCTGCAGAGAAGAGGGCGGCAGCAGAGACACTGAGGGCTTCACTGTGGGACCAGCTGCAGGAGACAAACACAACACATTCACACACACACACAACACACACACACACAATTACATTTTTAATGCATTAATTATTCATTGCTATATACATTAAAATGCATGTATGATCTCATCAATAAGTGTAACAGCAGTTATAACACATATTATCTATTATCAGGCCGATCTGACTGCTTTAATTCCAGCAATTATTCACTCTGAACATAAATATCTTACATTTTGAGATATTCACCTGAACTGAAAATGTAACTCAATTTCAAACAGAGTTAAAACACAATTGAATCATACAGAATGAACAAAACACTGAATTATAAGCACAACATGAGCAAAAGAGATTCAGTATCATTGACTGAACTACAGAAAGCAGCAACATTTACATTCTGATGTCAAATCTCTTTTTCCATGTATGATTTCTACATAAGAATAGAACTAAAAGATGAACTAAATATGAACTCAGTGTAGAAATAAATGAAGGAAAAACAAGCCTGTAATAAACTGATTAAACTCATAGATTATTTTATTTCATTTATACACACATATATATATATTTTTTTTTTGTTTTTAAAGGAATGCTATTCTTATAATAATATATAATATCTTTATATATCTTTATCATATATAATCTTATATAATATCATTGTTTTAGATTAAATAATTATACAAAAATATCAGTAACACTTTATTAAAAGCCTTCATACATATTGCATTATAAAAATGATTTTTTATGTATTAATTATATATTGTTTTACACATTATGATGCATGTATGATCTCATCAATAATTGTAACCAAGGTTTTAACACATTATAATATTATCTATTCATTGTTACACCTCCAAAAAATTATAATACATTAAAACTCATGACAAACAACCAATTTCAGATGTAACAAGGATTTGTAAATATTATAATACATTTTAAGTTTGATTACAATAATTTATGAAAAATATATAAAGCGTTATTATCTACATTATTGATACCTTTATAATGCATTATACATAAAGGCTTCAAGTAAAGTTTCGCCACAATATTTAATAATCATTATTATTAATAAATGTTGTTCTTTTTTCAACTATAAAACACTTTCTGAAATATAAATAGTATTTTTTGTAATTAAATAGACAGACTTACCGATCACCAGTTTAGTTCCTCCACCGAAAGTCCACCACAGTGATACAATCTAATGAAACGCTCGTACAAAAACCTCTATTCCACTCGAGTGAACACACACTCCAGCAGAGAGAGAGAAACAACACTTCAACACACTGATATTAGAAGATCCTCAGCTCTTCTCAACACTCACTCATTCAGATTTGACTAAATGCTTTCTGATATAACACTGTTTAAAGAAATATATTTGATGAGCTGTGACCTCTGAGGTGACCTTTGACCTCTTTGATCATGGATGATGTTGTGGAGTTTCTCATAATGATGCTTCTGTTCTTCATATGCAGATCAATCATCATGATTCACAGAAAAACCTGCAGCTTCAAATAAATTAATCAATAATTCTGAACATTTCAGATGCACATTGTTTAATATATAATGACCTGATTATGAGTCCTGATGAACTTCATGCATGTGGAAAATGTGGGAAAAACAGACATCATGAAAATATTTCCCAGAGAGCAACATGTCAACATTGATTCCAAAGACCATAATGGATTTTTTTTATTTTATTATTATGACTCTAAATATAGTAAAACTGATTTATTTAGTTCTTGATTTCTCATTGTTAACATGCTTGTAAAGGTGTAGCACAGAACTGTACTCAGAGAAACTGCTGCGTATGACATATGTTTAAAATGATCTACATTCATGATTCTCCAGACAAAACCGAGTGTCTTATCAGCCTGACAAACATAAACAAAAATATTTCACAATTAATAAATATGTGCAATTAATCACTAAATGGTTCAATAACATTATTCTGAAAGTAAAATCTTCTATGTAGAGTTTCTGAGTTTGTTATCAGCACAAGCTGTTGTAAATCCTGCCCACTTCTTTGCATTGTCAGCACATGCTTCAGTGCTCTGAGAGTGTTTATAGTGCTGTGAGTTTAACACTTCATGACTGAGAGCAGAACACAATCTTCATCATCACACAAGACTAAACTACAGCAATGAACACAATCAACATCTTCATCTGGACCATTGCACTGTTTATTCAAGGTAAGATTTTTGTAAAAGTATATGATGATAATAGTTTTAAACACTAATAGTTTTTCTTTTCTCTTCTTCAGAATCCAGAGGAGTGACTCTGACTCAACCTGAAGTTAAAACTGTCCAACAGAGTCAAACAGCAACAATAGAGTGTAATATAGATGTAGGAATATACAGCAACGACTTAGCCTGGTATCAGCAGAAACCTGGAGAAGCTCCTAAACTCCTGATTTATTGGATAAACCGTCTCCAGTCTGGAACTCCATCTAGATTCAGTGGCAGTGGATCTGGCAGTGATTTTACTCTGACCATCAGTGGAGTCCAGACTGAAGATACAGGAGATTATTACTGTCAGAGTGTACACAGTGGTCCAGTGTTCACACAGTGATAAAGAGTCGTACAAAAACCTCTGTCAGTCAGACGTCACAGTGACTGCACTGATACAGCTGAGAGAAACTGCAGCTGCTGATGGAGGATCACAAACTACACAATATCAATGTTTAGTTCAAAGTTTCTAAAGACCTTAAAAATATACATTTATCAGTGGTAATATATTTGATATGAAATAAGAGTTAGTGCTGATATTGATTATGGCACTGGGATGTTTTATTGTCAGTGTTTCAGATCACAGTATGAGAGCGATGCGGAGTGAAGCAGAAACACCAGCTGTTTTTACTGTGTAAGTGTTTAATAAAGTCAGTGCTCTTCACTATTGTTTTCATGACAGACACACTGATGGGACGAAGTCAATAGGAGAGACACTTTTACTGCAAAGTATCAAAAGTTACATCCAGTCATAATTTACCATGTCTAAATATCATTCTTTATCATTAAACCAGTGAAATTTGTAACTGAGACAAGATGATTTCCCTTAATGACAAAAAAGCAGGATTAGAATATATTCATCCCAGAATATAGTTTTAATGACCTTAAGTTATGTATTTTCTACATTAGCCCATCATGTATCTAACCATCCAAGAGCACATTCAGCGTTAAGAGCTGGACAGAAACTCTGCAGATACGCTTACATGAACAACTTGTGTTTCGATCAGACTGAATTCATTTGATGAAATTTACAATTGATGAATCTGAATGTAGTGTTTACATGAACGCTAAACGAGTGATCGGGTTAATGTGCGCATTTATTGTGCAAGATGGTAGAAAACTGTACATTTATTGTCTATTCCACCCACTGCTACTTTTAACAACGACGGTAGCACTTCAAGGTCAATACCAAATCAAAACTATTTAGCATATCATTTGTAATTGAAAAGGTTTAATGACAAAATATGGAGTAAAAGGAAAGAGGAGGTAAAGAGAGAGAGCCTCAAGAAAGGGACCCAGAGAAGAAGAGAGACAGAGCACCAAAGAGCCAGAGCAACAGTTACAATCTTCTTTTGTCCTTTTCCTGACCATGTGACTAAAACCCAAATGTGAGACATTCAAACCGACCAATCAGATAATTACAACTTCCCCCACCGTACTAAAGCTGTGACAATTCATCGACCCTTTAAGCCTTTAGCAACTCCAAATGGTCATTAAAGAGGGAGTGGAAAACAGTAAAGCAAATGTCTTTGTTCATTTCAAATATCTTGGATTATTTTCAATCCTACAATTCCCCCTTGGCACCGTTGGCCACACACATGGAGTCCAAAGGTGGCACAGTCCATAAAGACATGATTTCTGTTGTGTTTAGTTGCATCTTCAGACTTTTTGTCCAGGCTTGTTGCAATAGCAGTTGGTCAATCTTCAGTCTTTGTTCTCTTTCAGCCCTGCATGAGGAGGCTCTATCAAATGTGTTGCACCGTTCATAGATATGCAAATCATCCATCAAACACTTCACACCTCCACAAGAACAGGCACTGAATCTGAGAACAAACGCTGGTTTCTCTTTCTGAGACGGGACACAGGATATAAACTTGGGTAGCAGGGATCCTGTGAAGAGCAGAACAACAAACAGAAAATTTGTCTCTGGCCAAAAAGCCCTGAAATTGACGTACTTAAAAATATGGTCAAGGGTGAATAAAAGATGATTTTACAAGCTCTTACACTGTTTCTGGAAACATTTAAATAAATTGCATTTTAACAAAACAACAAATGCTGGTTTAAAACACCATTTCATGAAGAGTATCAGCAAACTATGCTGTGTAACCAAACACAGAGATTCAATTGAATTAATGTCCTAAAACACTGTTGCAAGTCACATGGACAAAATACAAATAAGCAGAAATCAGTTTCAGAAATGTTTCAAATGCATTAATGATAACCAGCTTGAGAATGTGAGTATGAGGTGTGATCTGCCTCAGAATCACCAATGTTTCAGTTAAGGAGCATTGTTACGTACGCCGCGCTACGTAATTTTTGTCCTTGCGTATGTTGCTGCATATGCGTGTCGTGTGTGTCCGTGTACTTTATTTGTTTCAGGTGTGAAGCTCGATTGGAAAGTCTGCCTGTCAATCTGCTGACGTAGGATGCTGACGTCTGGAATCACGCCACCAATCGCCTGTTGCCGTGCAGTTTATGAATGGCTCTAACTTCAATGGCGACAGTCAGGCAATGGCAATTATATATGATACAAATCAATAGTTTCCTCGTCAGTTGTTAATTAAGTGCAATTTAAAAATTAATAATGACTGAATCAATAATATGTATGATTCTGCCAATAGAATCTTCAGAAATGTGTGTATAATAGCTTAGCATTTCTCAACATGAGGAAGTTGTTTGATAATGTGTTTGTGACTGATCTACAGTCTTCAGGATAATGATTTAAATAGAGAGAGTCACTTTGCATTGTCAGCACATGCTTCAGTGCTCTGAGAGTGTTTATAGTGCTGTGAGTTTAACACTTCATGACTGAGAGCAGAACACAATCTTCATCATCACACAAGACTAAACTACAGCAATGAACACAATCAACATCTTCATCTGGACCATTGCACTGTTTATTCAAGGTAAGATGTAAAAACTGACTCTGGTTTTGGTGTTTTTGTAAAAGTATATGATGATAATAGTTTAAACACTAATAGTTTTTCTTTGGACAAGATTACATTAAAATATTTTGGTTTGAATCTATAATTTGCTATTCTTCTGTTTAATCTGAATTAAATAAAGACTATCCTGGATAATATCATATGGCCTGCTGAGGAGGAGGATGATGACGATGAGGATACACACTCACTTCACATTAAATGTCGCATTGCAGAGTACCTCCGTCGTTTCATTGAAAGTGGTATGATAGTTATTCTGTGTCTGAGTTGAATCAAGACTTATTTCAAAATGTAACACATGTATTTACTAATATATATTATTAATACTATTGCTTCTAAGCAAGTGCTGGTACACTTCAACAACTTGTGGAGTTCTGGGTCGGATGGGAGCTTCCCTCATGTGGCATGAAGGTTGAAGTGGTCCGTGCTAATCATCCAAGATCATCAACATGTTTTCAAATCCTACGTTTACCTGGTCACTACAGCACATTTAATGAGTTTTCTATGGATCTGGAGCCTGTATTGCAACATTTGACACTGGATTTGGGTTGGTGTAAAGGTGTGGTTGAATTGGCATAAATTTGTACATAAATAATGTATCAGACTGAATTAAAATATAGTTCTACAGAGAACACATCATCACCTGATAGTTTACAGTTCAGAAACAATTACTATTGTTGAATTTCATACGTTGTAAAATACATTTCCCTAATCCAGCTGCTTTCTGAGTTCAACGTTCTTGTCAGTGTTATGATGTCATTGAAGTGATTCACATCTCATGAGTTGGCATAAGTTACATCTATAATGTACCAAAATGTTATTCAGAAACAAATTGTTCAGTTCAAAGACTGATCTACAGAGAACCTCGCCTGAAAATACATCATTCCAAGAAAATCAATTATCATGAATGGCATAAAAAAAAGAAGTGATTCTATGTCAATGTTATGATGTATGAGTGTTCAATTCATTATATAGAAACATTATAATAAAAAAAATAATAAAAAAAAACACATTCAAAGACCAATTTGTTTTAATTAACAGTGTATTCAGACATTACACAGATGTCAAATACTTACAACTTTACCAGAGTTTGTCTGGAACTGTAATTCTTTACACATACACATTGAAATGTTGTTGCACATACTGTACAACTGAAATATAAATATCACGGCCAAAACACTCTGATGGCCCCATTGGGTCCACTGCAACCCTGAGTCCCCCATTCGCCTCTGCAGTGAGCGGGCCCTCTATTCCTGGATCATGGATCCCAGATTCAGGCTCTTCAGGGAGGACACTGCTTTCCCAGTCACTCAAGGGAATGTTGATGTCCTATATGAATGAGACAAAAATATATTTAATTCTGCTGTACATTTAGAAAATAATGCCTTTCCTTAAAGCTTAATATTACTGTGAGAATAAGAAACAATGACAAATGCTTCCTGGATTGTCCTATCCATCACGGAAAGTGTCCAGATGACTCTGAAGTCGTGGAACAAACTCGTAGTGGCAACAGAAGAGATGCATACGGTTAGACATATCCAGCTGTCCTTCTTCCTCTAGTTGATGAAGCACATTATAGTAGATGTTTGTGACTCCAACCCAGACATCTCTAGCCTCTCTATTCTGTTAATGTATTAATTCTAGGTTACAATATTGCCATTGGTGTTTTGAATTAACATTTGAAATAGGTATAACAACAGGACCACCTTTAGTTGTGGACACTCTTCCCTGCAATGAAGCTTCTTCTTCCTGAACCTCGAGCTGAAAACATCATACGGGCCACTTCTACATGTTCAACCCCTTGGTCTCCCCTGACCCTAAAACAATATTAAGATAGCACATTTTAAAATTAAATATCTCACAAAACATTTGTTTAAACTAGTACAAATACAACATTTTACTTTGAATAAAATGTTAAGTACTGTATTTATTACATTCTTTACAACCCATGTTTGCATAAACTCTCACACTGGGATGTCAAAGCCTGTTCCTGGACAACCACTGTTCTGCAAATTAGTTTAACTTTAACTTTTTAACATCATTCAACCAAACACACTTGAAGCAGCTAATGCAGGGTAATGGACTGGAGCTGGCGTTGAAACCCCTGCTCTAGACCAAAAGCAAACTGAATCAAAGCCAACATTCACCTGTGGAAGACCAAATCTCTCAACTGAGCACTGGTAGAAGTAAAGGGTTGTTGAAGCCAGATTGTTGGTTGCAACACCAAGATAAATGATCTGCGTAACAAAAATAAAAAATAAATAAAAGTAGGTTTTTACAATATGTGATTCTGACATCAATATGTAATATAAATGTTATAGATCTCGAGTTATGACTAAGTTTGGTAGTAATAATTGGTTTACTTCAGTGCAGAATAGCCCTTTGTTCACATTTAAATACCTGTCTAGAGAAACCATCGATGCCCCAGAAGATCACAGTGTTGAAGCTGTTTTGGAGAAAAGTCAAAAACAATGAAAAGAAAAGGCTCAGCTAATAACATTTATTTGACTAATTTAGGATGAGTATACACATACCGAATGAGCTTATGATTTGTATCAGTGTACATCAGTGCTCTTGGGCTAGGCACAGAGTATGTTCGCTGAACCACACATCCCAACTGTGTCAGCCGGGAGACGATGCCTGCACAGTCGACTCTGAGCACGGAGGCCCGGATTCTTTCCCACAGCACTCCATGACCCTCAGCCTGCAGCAAACCCTTCTCCATCCTCTATCCAGCATAAGGATGTCTGGATTTAACTGCTGTGACTAATGTGTCCAGCTCCTCATCCGGAGCCCTACGGTATGTGTCTTTCACTGACAGTCCTGTTTCTGACACTCTCCGGCGTATGGTTCTTGTGCTCGCTCCCAGCAATCTAGCAACACACGGCACTGGTGGAGACATGGCTATTAGTTCCTCAATACGGTCCTCTGACAAAACTAGTCTTGGTCGCCCAAGCTTGCCAGATTCAAAGTCTAGAGTGTTGTGCGTACACACGTGATTGTTGTTGATCTCACCAATCACCTGTACAACCTCTCCATCCATTACAGCATGTGGAAACAAATCCTCCTGGCTTGACAGTCACTTAAAAAACTAGCTCCTGGGAACAGGCAAACTCCAAAAACTCTAAATCAACTGGTGGTCGATTAAGCAGATGGGACAGTCGAGCATGGAGTCTATCCAATACAGCATTCATCAACAGTTCCTTAAGAGACAGCATTATAACAATTAGCAACATGCACATTACAAGTTTTAATTATAGATTTGATATATAATGTTGTAATTACATAGTTTAGCATCAGCTCAAAGGTCTAAGCAGATTATATGATATACATCATTTCAATGAAAATGCCAAACCAATCGAATCAGTTTTTCTCTCTTAACACCAGCTTGAGTATGTGATATGAATTCAGTATGAACACACGGGAGTCGGCTTAATAATAGTACACAACTTATGAAGGATTTCAATATAGGCCTATTTTATATTTATTATTATATATTTGTGTGTGCGTGTTAAAAGTACCATTCCGGCGGCGAGGACGATGCTGAGTCAGATCAGAATGTCAGGAGGGATCATCTTCTCTTCTGGCGCCTGGCGTGTTTATTGAACCAATCAGATAAGAGTAAATCGAGAGTCAGCGAGAAGCTCATTTGATTGGCTACATGATGAAGGTGGACCCGCCCTCCTCTTCACGCTTGCAAAACTCAATGAGTGAGAGAGTCGTGCCAAAACTGTGAGCGCAGAAAGACGGAACTGTGCAAATCGGGTTATTTCGGGAGCATTTCCCCCACGCACACACAACAAGTCATTTAGACATTTGCAACAGGTTATTTTTTACGCATACAGATTGGTTTTACACTTTCAATCCGGTTTGTAGTTCTTTAAACTGTTGTTTTCGGATGCAAATCAGTTCATAGGCTTGCAATGATTTTGGTCGTATTTTGGCGAAGTGCCAAAAGTGTAAGCGCGGAAAAATGTAAGTCAGAAGAATACAGATCATATTTATTATGCGTTAGCGTGAAGCTGCAGTTTCACAATACATGAATTACACTTACGAAAACCAGT
This sequence comes from Leuciscus idus, assembly GCA_021554675.1. Classification (NCBI taxonomy): domain Eukaryota; kingdom Metazoa; phylum Chordata; class Actinopteri; order Cypriniformes; family Leuciscidae; genus Leuciscus; species Leuciscus idus. The sequence goes on along the minus strand of CM038643.1, from coordinate 30,610,623 downwards.
CAAATGTTCTACTTTTTTTTTTTCTTACGCTTGAAACGCGATTTACACCTTTACAAATCTTCTCTTGCACATGCAAATTTAATTTACGCTTGCAATCTTATGCACACTTTCACAAATCTTACCCTGCGCAAGCGATTCTTTAAGGCATCATATTACCTTCATAGTAAACTTACTCAAAACCTTTGATTGCTGCATCTAAGGCTGTGTGTGTTCATCGGTCCCTGTAACATCCAAACAAGATTTAATGTTAGATCTGTCACTTATGTGATCAAAAGGCTACTAAATCATAGACAAATAAAATCTAATAATTATCTTCAGTTTTGTAAATCTTTATGTAAATTAGTAAAATAAGCAAATGTGTGTAATGTAAACTGTTGACAAACTGTTGCTTAAAGAAGCACGACTGGTAGCTATATGAAAATTAAATGTTTACAGCAACTTAATATAATTAATACATGAATATTTAATATCAATGTCTTTAAATCAATAGTTTCCTCGTCAGTTGTTAAATAAGTGCAATGTAAATATTAATAATGACTGAATCAATAATATGTATGATTCTGTCAATAGACTCTTCAGAAATGTGTGTATAATAGCTTAGCATTTCTCAACATGAGGAAGTTGTTTGATAATGTGTTTGTGACTGATCTACAGTCTTCAGGATAATGATTTAAATAGAGAGAGTCACTTTGCATTGTCAGCACATGCTTCAGTGCTCTGAGAGTGTTTATAGTGCTGTGAGTTTAACACTTCATGACTGAGAGCAGAACACAATCTTCATCATCACACAAGACTAAACTACAGCAATGAACACAATCAACATCTTCATCTGGACCATTGCACTGTTTATTCAAGGTTTGTGTAATGCAGCCTTTATAATGATTATTAATTATCTTAAAACGTCAAATATACGTAATTTTCATTTTTGTTTGTGTTTTCTTTCAGAGTGTAGAGGACAGATCACTGTAACTCAGAGTCCATCAATACCAGCAGTTCAACCAGGAGAAGAAGTCAGAATAAACTGTAAAACCAGCAGTGGAGTGGATAGTGGTAATAGGTTAGCCTGGTACTCACAGAAACCTGGAGAAGCTCCTAAACTCCTCATATATTATGCAACAACCCGTTATACTGGAACTCCATCTAGATTCAGTGGCAGTGGATCTGGCAGTGATTTTACTCTGACCATCAGTGGAGTCCAGACTGAAGATACAGGAGATTATTACTGTCAGAGTAGACACTGTCCTAGTAGCTGTGTGTTCACACAGTGATAAAGAGTCGTACAAAAACCTCTGTCAGTCAGACGTCACAGTGACTGCACTGATACAGCTGAGAGAAACTGCAGCTGCTGATGGAGGATCACAAAGTCAAGTCACCTTTATTTATATAGCGCTTTTTACAATAAAGATTGTTTCAAAGCAGCTTTACAGTGATAACAGGAAAATAATGCAACAAAGTTTGTTTCTGCTGTACAGCAGATCTAGAAGAAAATATTGTCCTAGTCCAGCTTAAGTAAGTTCAGTGGTGGTTAAAATAGCCCCACATCATCACATAGCCTTCACCATACCTAGAGATTGACATGGCTTTATTTCAGTTAGCCTAATAGCTAGTTTGATTTGCATTGAGAGATGATCTTATGGAAATACCTCATGCCAATCTCTAGGTATGGCGAAGGCTATGTGATGATGTGGGGCTATTTTAATTCCAAAGGCCAAGGGAACTTTATCAGGATGCATAGTATCCTGGATCCATGAAGTAACTGGCCTTTAAAAATACAAATCTGCCTGCCTCTATGGGAATTTAACATAGGGGTGTCCAAACTTATGCACCCTGTATTTTAAGGAAGAACATTTATTTATTTACGATACATTATTCATTCACAAAGAAAATTGGTGTCCTTAAAGGTTGGAGTTTGCCTCATTTTTTAAATTAAATTAATTAATGCTTTTTAATTAGCTTTTTTGCTAAGCACTATATATAGCCGCTCTGGAGAAAACAGTGATGTCATCGTCCAGCTCAGATAATGGTGTCAATGCAGGCAGATCAATAATATTGTTATTGAATATTGTTGGTGGTTGAGGAGTTCCCTTTCGAGGGAACTCGTGCTGCGTCGCTATGGCAACACTTTGGGGAATCCCTTCAGCGCCAGCGCTCCTGAAGTCACATGTACAACTTAGTCCAATCCTGATTGGTGCAACGTCATCCCGTGATGTGTGCCGGCGGAATGCGGAAGCTATAAAGGGAGCCGGCGTCACAACAGCTGTCAGCTTTCTGATCTTCAGCAAGCGCTCTCTGTTTGTCAGTCCTATTTGGTGTTGTCTGTCCCGTAGTACATATATATATATATATATATATATATATATATATATATATATATAAATGGCGAGTGAACAACGCAGTTTCAGAAAGTGTGTTCATCCCTGTCCTCGCTACATTACGGACGGGGATTCACACGATATGTGCGTTGATTGTTTGGGAGTAGAGCATGCCCGCTCAGCCCTCGAGGGGGTTGAGTGCGAGCATTGCGAGCGTTTGCCTCTTAGAACGCTTCGCTCCCGGCTGGCGCTGTTTGATTCAAGCGGCCAGCTCTGTGCCCCACGCGGTGCGGGTCCCGCGGTTGCCGAGGCAACCCGGCGGCTTCACTCGTGGGGATCACAGATGGATCTAGGGGAGGGGTCTGAGACGGCTTCGGCCCTTTCTCAGCCCTTATCCCCTAGTTCTAGTGCTCACGTTCGAGATCCGGAAGCCCGCTCCGCGGCTTCTTCCGCCTCGAACGAGGGTTTGACGTTGGGCTTATCTTCTTCTTAGGAAGTTGATGTGCTCAGCGTCGAAGGTGGTGATTTGGGTGATTCGCCAGCCCAATCAACACAGTATGAGGAGCTATTGGAGGTTATTACTCGTGCTGTGGCCAGATTAAATATTGAATGGCCGGCCGAGAAGCAGGAATCGCAAGCAAAAAGTAAACTAGATGAGCGATTTCTGCAGTCTGCAACGCAACCTCCACGCCGGGGTTTACCGTTTTTTCAGGATCTCCATACTGAGGTGTCGAGATCCTGGAACAAGCCATATTCAGCTAGGCTTTCCAGTCCTACTGTTCACCATTATGCCTCCATAATAGGACATAAACAAAACGGTTATGGCGCTATGCCCAAGATGGAGGAAACTTTGGCAGCTTATTTAGTACCAGATGCTGCATCCTCATTTAAAGCCCCGGTATTGCCCTCCAAACCATGCCGTTTAACATCATCGTTGGTGGGCAAAGCGTACATGGCAGCAGGTCAGGCAGGTGCCTGTTTACATACTATGGCCATTTCACAAGCTTATCGGGCCGACCTGCTAGGTGATTTAGATAAGGGGGAGAATATCGATATTGAAGATATTAAAGAACTGAGAAGAGCTACTGATTTATCTCTCCGTGCTACCAAAGAGACGGCCCGCGCAATCGGCCGCTCTATGGCAGCCCTGGCAGCGACGGAGAGACATTTATGGTTAAATCTCTCTGGCATAAAAGAAAGAGACAAAGTCTTCCTTCTTGATGCTCCGCTTGCGCCTCCTCTTCGGCGACGCCGTTAGCTCTGTCATCGAGAGATTTCAGGAGGCAAAGAAACAAGCAGCAGCGTTTCAGAAATTCATCCCCCGCCGCCAGAAATCTCATGGGGCTGCTGCCAAGGAACAGCCCCAGCCATGTACGTCCGGCTCCTCGTACAGACAGAGGCAAAAAGAGTGTGTTGCTAATCGAGCCCCTCCACAACGACCTCAGAGCTCGAGGCAATACTCTCAACCGAAGCCCACGAGTCAGAAAACGGATCTGAGGACTGTTATTCTGACGAAACGGGCTTCGGGAAAGAGGTCCTGATGGTCAGATCAGGCCTCTGAGGGCGCCCCCTCCGGGGGTGGAGCGAATTACACCCGCTCCTCCGCGGAGCCCTCAGGAAATCGATTTGCTAACCCTGCCGCCTTCGGCGCTTCGGGGCGCAGCGGTTTCCGACGAATACAATCCTCGACTTCCGCTCGCCAAGAAGAAAAGAGCGGTCGCGGGGAGTTCGTTCTCTACACAGAGGCCTGTAGAAAAATTAGCTAGTTAATTAGTTCCTGCCGGGAATCCGCTTCAGGACACCGAAAAAAACATTTAACATTAAAACATTTAGTAGTGGTCAGTTCACTATTTTTGTGAGCTCATCTAAAGTGAGGATTATTCATGCCTTGTAAAGCATTTATAAAGGAGATTTAAAGGCTGTGAAATATTTTATGTTCTGTATCACTGTGTTGTGTTTGTTTCCTTTTTCTGTTTAGAAGATTAATGAGCCTTTAAATCTCCTTTATAAATGCTTTACAAGGCATGAATAGTCCTCACTTTAGATGAGCTCACAAACATAGTGAACTGACCACTACTAAATGCTTTATAACTACCTGAATCTACTACATTTACTTACACTTTCTAAGTGATCTTATTAATCAATGACAACACCTATAACTGGTTTGTAAATAATGCTATACTTCATTTAGAAATGATAAATTCATTAATAAAGTATGAAAATACAACACATTATAGCGAGCACGTAGACAGCATAAGATATGCTTATAAATGAAGAATAAAGCATTTATAGCTATATTTATAAACCGCTTATTAATGTATATTAATGCTTTATAAATGATGAATTGACTGTTTAGTAATGCTTAACTAATGATTAATAGTGTGCAGTTATTATAAAGTGTTGCCGAATAGTCTCTAGCAAGATAATATCTCTATAAAAGAGAACATTTCCTCTAAAAGACGCTTGTTTCTTCCGGTCGAGTTTGCAGATGAGTTACCCAGCAAACACATTTACGTTGTGGCAACGTCTGTGGCACGTTGCATTTCTGCTATGGCAACGTCGCTGTCTACGTGCTCGCAACATTGTAACAACGTAGAATTGTAAGACGTGACAGGGCTGTAGCAACGTTTTTGCGCGACATTCAGCAACTGAGAGATGACGTTCTGACAATTTTTTGTTTTTATGCTAGATAGACCTATAGATATCCCCAATTTAGCATTTTATGTTTTGAGGTTAATTTTTAATTAGTCAGATGTTAGATAATTATATAGTTTTTTTTTTAAAATATTGTTTATCCTTATTATTATTTAATGCGTGTGTTCATCGGCCCGTACCATCCAAACAAGATTTAATGTTAGATCTGTCATTTATGTGATCAAAAGGCTACTAAATCATAGACAAATAAAATCTAAATTATGTTCAGTTATGTAAATCTTTATGTAAATTAGTCAAATAAGCATTTATGTGTGTAATGTAAAGTGTTGACAAAAGCTTAGGCCAAATGGATGACATTATAGCACACATTCAACACACACACGGCTATCTGATGTGTTTTCATCTGGAAGATGTATTTTTAAGAGTTTCATCTGCCATACTGTACGTCTGTCAAATGTCCCCTGACAAATATTAAACACACATTTAGGAAACGTCTATGTTGCATTTGGTTACGAGTGAATCCGCACTTTTTTAAACAAACGTTTATCAGATGTTTGTACAGTTAAAGCAATGCTGTCAAGAAAACGTACTCGGTTACTAACGTAACCTCGGTTCTCTCTAAAAGAGGGAACGAGTACTGCGTAAGATATCTTACGCTAGGGGAAAATCCTTTTCCGCGAGATATTGAAGCCAAAAATTATCCTTAATTTTGTAATAATGCAAAACGCGTTGCAGCAGCAATGCAGACATAGGCGAGACAGCTCGCGCGCCTATTGGCTGCTCTGCGGCAACTGCAGCAGCCTATCGAGCGAGGCCTGGCGTGACGTCAGACCCAATCAGGGCACTTCGCGCCCGCTGCGTCACGTCCCGCCGAAATGGGCGTGGTCTAGGCCTATAAATATCGCTCGCAGGCAGCTATTATCTGGTTTTTCATCATCGAAGCAACCAGAGCGTGTGCATGCACGGCAAGATACGCAGTCCTCGTTCCCTCTTCTAGAGAGAACCGAGGTTACGTTAGTAACCGAGTACGTTCTCTTACGAGAGGTCTCTCGTACTGCGTAAGATATCTTACGCTAGGGGACCCAATGTAAAACGCCGTGCATGCTGAGATCTGACACCAAAGACCCAAGGGCGAAAGCCCGGGGTACATATAGTGCACAATCAGGGCGGGAACCTCTAGGTTATAAAACCTTATAAATGTAGACGGGGAGGCCCAGCCTGCCGCCATACAAATATCTTGCAAGGCAATCCCACTTGACCAGGCCCACGAAGAGGCCATGCCTCTCGTGGAGTGCGCTCTGACACCCAAAGGGCACTGCATGCCCTTGGAGGCGTATGCCAGCGCTATAGCATCAACTATCCATCTGGATAGGCTCTGTTTCGACGCGGCTAGTCCCTTAGAACGTCCGCTAAACGAAACAAAGAGCTGTTCCGTCTGTCTGAAAACAGACGAGCGAGACACATAAGCTCGTAATGCCCTGACTGGGCAAAGGAGGCTCGCGTCTCTTTCCTCATCAGGGACCGGCAGGGCTGACAGAGAGATAATCTGCACCCTAAACGGTGTGTTGAGGGATTTTGGAACATAACCGTGCTTAGGTTTGAGTATAACTTTTGAGTCATTGGGCCCAAACTCCATGCACGCCGTGCTCACAGAGAGCGCGTGCAGATCCCCTATGCGCTTCACTGAAGCGAGAGCCAGCAAAAACACAGTTTTGAAAGACAGGTGTTTCAAATCGATTGACTGTAAAGGCTCAAATGGCGCACCTTTCATGGCTTCCAGAACCGTAGAAAGGTCCCATACGGGGACTGAGGGAGGTCTGGGAGGATTCAGTCTCTTAACTCCTCTAAGGAAGCGGATGACTAAATCGTTCCTTCCTATTGACTGACCAAGCGTTGTTTCTGAGAACGCTGCTATAGCCGCCACATAAACTTTGAGCGTGGAGGGGGCCCTGCCCCCATCCAACAGCTCTTGTAGGAAGGAAAGCACCTCCGTCACATCACAGTTTGTGGGTGACACACCACGGGCTGTGCACCAGCCCGAGAACACTGACCATTTCGAAGAATAGAGTCGTCTTGTAGACGGAGCTCTAGCCTGCGTGATCGTGTTTAATACTCCTTTAGGGAGTCCAACATGTACCCGTTGATGGCCCAGACATGAAGGGACCATAGTTCCGGGTGAGGATGCCAGATCGAGCCGCGGGCCTGTGAGAGGAGATCTCTCCTCACTGGTACTGGCCACGGGGCAGTACTTGCTAACTGCATCACGGCTGGAAACCAAGGTTGGTTTTTCCAGAACGGTGCTACCAGCAGTACTGAGCATCCTTCTTCCCTGATCCGTTCTATCACCTGAGGCAGGAGAGAGACGGGGGGAAAAGCATAGAGCGGGCGGCGGGGCCACACATGGGCCAGCGCGCTCCTGCTCTTGGAGAAAAATTCTTGACAGTGAGCGTTTTCTTGAGACGCAAACAGGTCCACTTCCGCTCTGCCGAATTTCTTCCACAGCAGTTGGACTGTCTGTGGGTGTAGAGACCATTCGCCTGCCGGAACATTGTTCCTGGACAGTCTGTCCGGTCCTAAATTCAAGATCCCTGGCACGTGCGCTGCTCTGAGCGAGCGCAGGTTGCACTGAGCCCATACCAGGAGGCGTTCTGCCAGCCTGTACAGTTTCTCGGATCTGATGCCGCCCTGGCGATTTATGTAGGACACCACAGACATGTTGTCCGAACGGACCAAGACGTGGTGACCTTTTATTTGGGGACAAAAACGCGTCAGCGCGTTGTCTACTGCCAGCATTTCGAGGCAGTTTATGTGCAGGAGCTTCTCCCGTTCTGACCACTGGCCGAAGAACGGTCTGCCCTCGAGCAGCGCTCCCCATCCCGAGGTGGACGCGTCCGTGGACACCACTTTCACCCTCGAGGAAGTCCCCAGGCTTACACCTGATTGGTACCAGTCGTTCGCTTTCCAGGGTTTCAGAGCTGTAACGCATTTCTGATTGACCCTGAGGCGAAGCAAACCGGGTGCCCACGCTTCGCGTGGGACTCGCGATTTCAGCCAAAACTGCAGCGGGCGCATGCGGAGCAGACCCAGCTGGAGCACTGACGATGCTGAGGCCATGAGACCTAGCATCTTCTGAAATTTCTTGAGCGGGACAAACGCGCCGCAGCGAAAAGAGTTCGCCGTGCGTCGAATGTCTACCGCGCGCTGTTGTGATAGTCACGCTATCATGGATAGTGAGTCCAGTTCTGTGCCCAGGAAAGATATTTTCTGACTGGGTGACAGGGAGCTCTTTGCCCAATTGACACTCAGACCCAAATCCTCGAGGTGATCGAGTAAAATGGTCGTGTGTTCTATGAGCACTGCGCGAGATTGCGCTAGAATCAGCCAATCGTCCAAATAGTTCAGCACTCGCATGCCTCTCATTCTGAGGGGTGCAAGCGCCGCATCCATGCACTTCGTAAATGTACGGGGTGCTAGGGACAAACCGAACGGCAGGACTGTGTACTGATATGCCTGGCCCTCGAAGGCGAATCTCAAATATCGCCTGTGACGTGACGCTATCTGTATTTGAAAATACGCGTCTTTCAGATCTATTGACACAAACCAATCTCCTTGGCGAATCTGCACAAGGATTTGCCTGGTCGTGAGCATCCTGAACTGTCGCTTCACAAGCACTTTGTTCAGTTGCCTTAGATCTAGTATGGGTCTGAGACCCCCGTCTTTTTTCGGTACCAGGAAGTATCTGCTGTATAGCCCTCCCTCGCTCTGATCTTGAGAGAGAGGTTCTATGGCCCCTTTGCTCAATAGTTTCGTCACTTCGGCTCGAAGTAGATGTGCTACTTCTGTTTTTACCGTGGTCTCGACGCGCGCCACATAGCGGCGAGGGCGTCAGCGAAACTGCAGCGAATAGCCTCTTTCTATAATGTTCAGCACCCACTTCGAGACCCCGGGTAGCTTTGCCCATGCGTCTGCATGGATAGCTAGGGGTCGAATACGAAGCGCGCTCCGCTCGCTCAGCGATGGAGAAGCTTCGGTGTGCTGTAACACAAGCGTGTCGCTCGTGACATTTGAGGCATGGGGCGCGCTGATGACAGCGGGCTGATGACAGCGGGCAGATTGCCTGCGCTCGACTCCTCTGCGGTGGTTAACCGCGAGGGGGAGGGCTGGGCGGTTCCCGTGGGAACTGTCATGTCTATGTGTGGATGTGGGCGCGGGACAGCGGGCACATTTATCACACCGAAAGCATCGTTCGCTGTACGATGGTTTCGTTTTTACAGAAACCGTGAGACATGCATAACGTGGTGTTAGTGGGCACTGGGCGGCGACACACACACACAGAAATACAGTAATAAAAGACAAGGATATAAGCGCCGGAAAGCGCAGCAGGAAGGCAGGAAGGCGGCGCGGCCAGCGACTTCAGTGACTCGTCCCGCTGAAGGTGCTCTCTCTCGACGGCGCAGCTTCTAATCCAGCTCCAGCGATGCGTGTGCTTCGCTTGAAGGATGAAAAATCAGATAATAGCTGCCTGCGAGCGATATTTATAGGCCTAGACCACGCCCATTTCGGCGGGACGTGACGCAGCGGGCGCGAAGTGCCCTGATTGGGTCTGACGTCACGCCAGGCCTCGCTCGATAGGCTGCTGCAGTTGCCGCAGAGCAGCCAATAGGCGCGCGAGCTGTCTCGCCTATGTCTGCATTGCTGCTGCAACGCGTTTTGCATTATTACAAAATTAAGGATAATTTTTGGCTTCAATATCTCGCGGAAAAGGATTTTCCCCTAGCGTAAGATATCTTACGCAGTACGAGAGACCTCTCGTAAGAGAACGATGTTTAACAAATCTTGAGAAGTGTGTGTGCTTAATGAAGCACGACTGGTAGCTATATGAAAATTCAGTGTGTTACAGCAACTTAATTAATATATCAATATTTAATATTAATGTCTTCAAATCAATAGTTTCCTCGTCAGTTGTTAAATAAGTGCAATTTAAATATTAATAATGACTGAAATAATAATATGTATGATTCTGTCAATAGACTCTTCAGAAATGTGTGTATAATAGCTTGGCATTTCTCAACATGAGGAAGTTGTTTGATAATGTGTGTGTGACTGATCTACAGTCTTCAGGATAATGATTTAAATAGAGAGAGTCACTTTGCATTGTCAGCACATGCTTCAGTGCTCTGAGAGTGTTTATAGTGCTGTGAGTTTAACACTTCATGACTGAGAGCAGAACACAATCTTCATCATCACACAAGACTAAACTACAGCAATGAACACAATCAACATCTTCATCTGGACCATTGCACTGTTTATTCAAGGTTTGTGTAATACAGCCTTTATAATGATTATTAATTATCTTAAAATGTGAAATGTATATATTTATCAAATACTGTATATCATCATATATATACTTTTTCTTTCAGAGTGTAGAGGACAGATCACTGTAACTCAGAGTCCATCAATAACAGCAGTTCAACCAGGAGAAGAAGTCAGAATAAATTGTAAAACCAGCAGTGATGTGTATGTGTGGAGAGGTTATCATTTATTAGCCTGGTACTCACAGAAACCTGGAGAAGCTCCTAAACTCCTCATATATTATGTAACAACCCGTTATACTGGAACTCCATCTAGATTCAGTGGCAGTGGATCTGGCAGTGATTTTACTCTGACCATCAGTGGAGTCCAGACTGAAGATACAGGAGATTATTACTGTCAGAGTTTTCACTATCCAAACAGTGAGCGTGTGTACACACAGTGATAAAGAGTCGTACAAAAACCTCTGTCAGTCAGACGTCACAGTGACTGCACTGATACAGCTGAGAGAAACTGCAGCTGCTGATGGAGGATCACAAACCCATATGAAAAAAACCTGCATGGTTCATATATATGGAGGGATTATTGGGTCAGATTTAAAACTAAAAGTCTAAAACTAAAAGTCTTAAATGAAAACTAAAAGTCTTAAATGAAAACTAAAAGTCTAAGTCGAAAACTAAAAGTCTAAGTCGAAAATGAATTTGGTATTTAGGATTGGGCATATGGTCATTTAGCCATTTAGGATTTAGGATTGGGCATTTAGTGATTTAGGATTGGGAATTTGGTATTTAGGATTGGGCATTTAATCATTTAGCCATTTAGGATTTAGGATTGGGGAATTGGGGATTTAGGATTGGGCATTTGAGGATTGAGGATTGGGGAGTGTATGCAAATAAGGAGGCGTGGCCCAAATACTGGAGGCTGGGTTTGAAATGGCTGGTGCGCAGAGGCACCTTATGGACAGCAGAGGGAGCTCCCAGTGCTAAGGAGCACACTGTAATGAAACCAAACAGAGCGAGTGAGCAGGGCTGGAGCGAGTACTGTACTTTATAATGTGATAACTTCAACAATGACAGCATTGTAACATTTATGTGGCCTCACACACAAAGTCACCAGTGAAAGGAGTGCTATCGGTCTGACGACGAGAATAACTATTATTATCTATCTATAAATTACAGGAACGTCTGTCTGTGTGTGTGTCTGTGTGTGTGTGTAACCACATATCTCTCGAACCGTTAGTCCGATGGATTTAAAATTCGACAGGTGTCCTGCCACGGGCACGAGTAAGTGCAGTGCCAAGTTTGACGTTGTTTGGATGAGAAATGCTAAAGATATCGTTAAATATATCATTTTTAAAAGGTTGTGGTTTAAAAATAAACATTCTGACATAAACACTCAGGCCCCGTCCACACTACTGCGTTTTTTTTTTGTTCGTTGCCTCAGGGCAACACTGTGCAGTTAGACCGCTTTTGTTCAGGCAATATCATAGGGTTAGGAGGACCAAATGGTGCATTCAAGTTCTCCTGGGAAGTTTGTTTTTACAAGTTCGGAAAACTCAAATAATACGCATTATGTGTCATAATTTATGTTTCATTATTATTGTTGTTATTATTATTATACTGCCACAGAGAATGATGGGAAATGTAGTTTGGTCACTCATGCCTATCAGCTCATAAACTGGCTAAATGAGTAGTGTTTTCTGGCAAACTTTATCTCTCTTCTTCATTAACAGTACACATAATACGTACACAAACTAAATTGTACTGTTGGAATTTAGAATTAAATTTATCATGATTGAAAACTATTTTCTTCCGCCATTGCTTCCCACTCGTAATTACGACTTTGTGGTGATGCTCATGTGCATTCAACTTGTAATTACAATCTTTCTGACATGACTTGAACGAATGAATGAATTATTCCGTTTGTGTAATACAGCTTTTATAATGATTATTAGTTATCTTAAAATGTGAAATATATATGTTTATCATATACTGTATTTCATCATATATAATTTTCACTTTTGTTTCTGTTTTATTTTCAGAGTGTAGAGGACAGATCACTGTAACTCAGAGTCCATCAATATCAGCAGTTCAACCAGGAGAAGAAGTCAGAATAAACTGTAAAACCAGCAGTAATGTGTATAATAATAATTTCTTAGCCTGGTACTCACAGAAACCTGGAGAAGCTCCTAAACTCCTCATATATTATGCAACAACCCATTATACTGGAACTCCGTCTAGATTCAGTGGCAGTGGATCTGGCAGTGATTTTACTCTGACCATCAGTGGAGTCCAGACTGAAGATACAGGAGATTATTACTGTCAGAGTTTACACAGCAGTGGTAATGTGTTCACACAGTGATAAAGAGTCGTACAAAAACCTCTGTCAGTCAGACGTCACAGTGACTGCACTGATACAGCTGAGAGAAACTGCAGCTGCTGATGGAGGATCACAAACTACACAATATCAATGTTTAGTTCAAAGTTTCTAAAAACTTTAAAAATAAATATAAATTTATCTGTAGTAATATATTTGATATGAAATAAGAGTTAGTGCTGATATTGATTATGGCTCTGGGATGTTTTATTGTCAGTGTTTCAGATCACAGTATGAGAGCGATGCGGAGTGAAGCAGAAACACCAGCTGTTTTTAATGTGTAAGTGTTTAATAAAGTCAGTGGTCTTCACTATTGTTTTCATGACAGCCACACTGATGGGACGAAGTCAATAGGAGAGACACTTTTACTGCAAAGTATCAAAAGTTACATCCAGTCATAAATTACCATGTCTAAATATCATTCTTTATCATTTACCAGTCAAATTTGTATCTGAGACAAGATGATTTCCCTTAATTACAAAAAAGCAGGATTAGATTATATTCATCCCAGAATATATTTTTAATGACCTTAAGTCATTTATTTTCTACATTAGCCCGTCATGTATCTAACCATCCACACAGAAATCCATGTGGACCCGTATATCATGTCCTAGAAAGGTAGCAAGTTGATCCATTTCATTTTCTTTTAAGTTTAGTACTGTTGACAAAGTGGTAACTTGTTTCCTCAATCTTGTTGAGGTGAGTGACTCTGGGTTTTTTGCTCCACATTGTTTTGAATACTTGCGGAAGCAGTCAGAGCCTCTGTAATGGGAAAGCACACATGGGTGTGCAAACAAGTACACGTTCTCTGTGTGGACTTGACACTCATTCCTGTTTTTAATGCAACCTTCCTCTCAAACTCAGTAAGCCCATCATAATGTCAGGATTCAACTCAGTACGATTTCTGGATGTGAAAGCCTGGAGTTCCATTTTTTACACTTGCACATGCCTTCTTCAGGGGTGATAGTAGAAAAAAATCCTGAGCCTGAACTTTTTTTCCCTGGGAGATAAGGCCCCTAAGCTAAGATATATGCCCTGATCAACATAATTGTCAAGTGGGATCCAGGGGTGTGCTCCCCTAGGAGAACATTTTGATAAATAGTCCCTTAAATGATAGATTCTGGTGACTTTTGTGGATATAAATGGACATCATTCAGACATGAGATGAACAAACCCAATACAAGCCTATATTACAGTAGCAGGTTTCAGTAAGTCAAATTTAAGACCTTTTTAAGACATTTTAAGACCATAAAGATTGAAATTTAAGACCTACACGACGCATTGCCAAAAAATATTCAAATAAAAAAATTCATTTTATTTCAATGAATTCAGTAATTGAAAAAGCAATAATTTAATTTACAGATAAAGCAATCACATTAGTATCCTTCCACACCCAACAACGCGTGTCAGAGAAAAGAACAGAATCAGATGTAATTTTTTTTTATAGAAAATTGTACCTTGCATATTATACTGTAAAAAACACATAATTAGTTGATTTTAGTTGATAACTAGAGATGAAATGGCATGAACATTTCATTTCATTTCATGATTATAGTGACAAAAATTACAGAATCTGCTTTTCTGTTGTTATCCTGTTCTGTTGCTATGGTAAATACAGATCGTCAGCTCCAGTTTGTATCCAGCCTCCCATGGAAACTACAGATGCCCCAACACCCGTGAAGAGATGACTCGAAGCCCGTGAAGAGACGACACGACGCCCGTGAAGAGACGACTCGACGCCCGTGAAGAGACGACTCGACGCCCGTGAAGAGACGACACGACGCCCGTGAAGAGACGACTCGACGCCCGTGAAGAGACGACTCGACGCCCGTGAAGAGACGACTCGACGCCCGTGAAGAGACGACTCGACGCCCGTGAAGAGACGACTCGACGCCCGTGAAGAGACGACTCGAAGCCCGTGAAGAGACGACTCGAAGCCCGTGAAGAGACGACTCGACGCCCGTGAAGAGACGACTCGACGCCCGTGAAGAGACGACTCGACGCTGGCGATATGTTTATGCCCTAAATCAATACATGATTAACTAACTGTATTTCTCTATGTACATTCCTGAAATGCACTTTCTGTAAAGCTGCTTTCAAACAATATGTATTGTGAAAAGCGCTATACAAATAAATTTAAATTGAATTGAATTTGAGAATCCTGTTCAAAAAGTACTAATACTACACAATGAAATCAATTCACCAAGTTTTATGTCGAAAACCAGCAAATAACAAATAAAATAAGCATCAATATGCACTTTTTGTTTACATAAACATTAAAATAATACCATTAAAAATGATAGCCAGATTTTAAAAGTGTCTTGCAACATGTACTAACATGTACAAGTTCAAATAAAGTTTTGACAAAAAAGTTTTTTTTTATAAAAAGATAAACCTCACATATCTCAGACTATGATTTTTATAAAAAGAATGAGTCAAAAAAATATAAATTACTGACATTTACAATGCACTTTAGCTTATCTTTTATTATTAATAGTAAAATTAGGTCCGATTTTCCCGTGGCGTCTGTCGTTGCTATGCAACCATGCACTGCGCTCTCCACAATGACAAAAATGTTTTATTTTAGTGGCTAATGGATTTCCACCACCGAAAAACGCCTGGAAAAAAACGAGAGCGTCGCTTCAATTATGAGCATGATACCGCGTGCCTACATTTGAATGAACTTGAGCGCGCAAAAGACGCGATATGTCACATCAGGCCACCACGAGCTACAGCTGCTTGATGACTAGGGTCTAACTCGTGCCGTGGCAGCACTTTTTTCAGTTTTAAAGGGTAAACATGTGGTTTATTCCATGTGGCTTGTTGAAGTGTACCCAGTGCAGCACCTGAAATGGATTCCGCCCATCTTTTCTCATACAGAGTGGCGAATCGCTTGACAGACTCTGCGACGGCATTGCGATTTGCAATGATGGCACTGCATTGCACAATGCCTGCAACCTTAGCCAAACTGTGACACAATTTTAAAGCCAATGATGGGATTTTATATGAGTTGCTATCCAAGTCATAACCAGCAACAGATCTCACTGCTTGTATCACGTGGGGGAAATTACTGGGCATAACAAGGTCTTCAGTGCTCTTCAAAGGTGTTGTAGCTCTTACAGTTATCAAGAGTCTTTCCATCTCTCTCATTTTTTGACATATAATCATGTATTTCCTTGTTTGGTTTCCTGCCATTGTACATTGACTCGCCAAGACTAAGGATGGTCTCTTTCACTCCTTACAACTAAAGAAATGTCATCCAGCAGATTCGAGGTGTCTTGCCAATTTAGAAATGGCCTTATTACAATAAAGACAATATTGTTTCTTGTGCCTCGATCGGGGCTGGTGCGGCTTGCTGGCTGGTTCGTCTTCACCAGCTGCTACCTGCTTGATTCTTTGATTGTGCACCAGTATATTGAGTCTATTTTTATGAATGTTTATTTTTTCGTTATGGTTCATAATTCACTCTGGGCATTGTAATTTATAACTGCTGAGAGTCTGAGTGAAGGGTGTGCTTTTAATTTGTTTTTTCTTAAGATAAGTTTTTTGTATTTTGTGTTTGATTTCTTTTGCTATGTTGTACTTATATTGTCTTTTATAAGTTTGTTGGTTTTGTATTTATTTTCTTTGCAGGAGTTGGGGGTTTCTGGAGTGGGGAGGCTAGCTGTTATCGTATGGTGTGTGGTGATTACACCTAGTGCCGTGTGTTTTCTTGCATCCAATCCTCACGTGTGTGTGCGGGCATGTGGTTGGGTTACTGGGGTTCTTCTAATTGAGGCAGCTAGCCCATGTCTCCAGGTACCTCCGCTGCTGGTCAACTAGTTCAATTTAAATATAGGTATATAATTCCCCAGTATTCTGGGGTGGCGTAGTCGACCATTGTTGCCGTTATTGGCGTCTCCGCTGGAGTCGCCACTGTCCCACGCTTTGCCACATAACTAAAATCTCTACCTTATCGAATACCCATTCCCACCCCACCACTAAACCAAGCCTTAATGATGTTATAAGCTCCACCCCAACACTGATCTAAGACTGCTGGCCAGGAGCTGCTGTCCTCACATTGCTTTGACGTAAGGATCTGCGGTTCTGTAGTTGGTTATAATTGGACTGAACAGAAGAAATTAACTGGAGAAGATTTCCACGTTGAAGAAGGCGGAGCCTCAGAGCCACACCTACCTATTATGTAATCCCCATGGACCAATAGTTTAAAGGTGTTTACCAGCCAGAGCTGGTAACAAAAAAGCTGTTTTGAACTCCCGAAACAAAAACAAAACGAATTTCATTTTAGCCTAATTTTGTTCGAAATGATTTCGCTCTTCGATTTCGCTTGTAGTATATCAGGGCCTTTACCCTAACCCCAACCCTGTCCTTAACCCTACATCACTACACTGTTCGATTTTGGTTCAGTGTCGAGATCTAGCCATTCATGCTCTATGTTTTGTCTTTTGCTGTGAGCACACAGATCGAGTGTTTATTCCGTCACCGTGTGTGCTCTTGTCTGGTCTTGTACGTATTTGTTGTAGACCTGGCTTGTGAGTTTTCATTGGTCAGGGGTATATTCCAGAAAGCAAGGCAACATACTGTATAACCTACTTTAATCTGAACTCTTGGTTGATTAGACTAAACCTTGCTTATGTCAGTTCCTAAAGACCTGTGAAAAGTTAGTTCAATTAACTTCCAATTGGTAACCCAGAGTTAAGTTGCATGCATGGTGAGTACGGTGCATAAAGACATTGCCAAAGGATCACTGATTTCTGGGGTCACCATGGAAATGGATGCTAAGAAGAAGCGTGCCAGATCCGTCAAAGTTTGCAGTTTAAGTGTATTAGATTAAGAACACCTTGTAACACAATAAAATAATGACTATGATCTAATCTGAGAATAAAAAACTAATTTTACAATATAAATGCTGGAATGAGGCAGATCATTTATTAGTGGCCATCTGTAATGTATTGACACTGAACCGTGCACATACTGAGCCACAGACTCTTTTTCTTTTTTTCTTTTTAGAACCATCATGACATGATTGTGCAGACCCACAATCTTCAGCACCTTCAAACCTCAAAAAGTTTTTCCCACTGAGTCAGAGTAATACTATGGTCAAAGGTGAGAATGACGTTTTTCCTCTGTTAACCATCTATGACTAAGTTGAGAAGTAGGAAAGACAAGATTTTAGAGAAGCACACACTCTTAGCTGAACAGCCAAGTTTATACTTTTTATTTTTATTTTGAACAGATATATCTGTTATTTTATCCTTTGAATCCTTTTGTCGGAAGTGTTGCTTTTTGGGATTTGTTATATTAGCCCAATGAAAAGACATTTTCATGAGTCAAATACAGAATTAAATCCTATTTGGTGATTCTAGTTAGTAGGACGTACTTGTAATTATATTAATTGTGTCTACTGTAGGTTTGTAAAAGAAGTAAGTTTATGCTCTCTGATGTCTTGTATACAAATGTCCCAGGTGTATTGGACTTACCTCACTGCATCTTCTAAGTTATAAGTGGACATTTATCCTAACCCAGAAGGTGACCTATAGCTGTCCTAACGCTTTGGTCTGGCTTGGAGGTTGTGAGTTAAAGTGTAAAAGTTCATCTTACTTTGCTCAGTGTAGAAATGGTTTAAAGACAACATTTCACACACTCTCAAATAAAACCGGCAAGTTCAGTTTAGCTGGTAAGTGTGAGAATAAAAGCAGAGAAAGCACAAGACAGACACTATCACATTAGTATGTAAGTTGAATAAAATAATAGTTAACTGTACTCCATTACCATAGTTGGACATGTCTTACTTGGTCGACCACCACATCAGCTGACCATTTATTCCAATCTCCTTGCACCTGCACTGCTTGTAGCTTTTTTGAAGATGACATGTTAAAAAATACTGACACATTTAAAGAAAAAATAACATCAAACTAACTATTTCTTTAACAGAGATCTCTGTGGAGAGAAGCAGACCCCATGGAGCCCTCCATGCTTGTTCATCTGTGCAAAGGTCTAGAATTCAAAAAAGACCTTCCGATTACAATAAAAAGTAATTGTAAAACCAATAATTGCTGTTTCAAAATAATAAACAACTTTAACTTATAATTTCTTGTGTATCTTCTTGTGAATAATGCTTTGATTAAAACATATTTTAAACAAAAACCACTGCGTGTCAACTGATCAAAATGAGGTGAACTTAGTCACACTATTACCGACAAGCTCTAAAGAAGACAGACCACAGGCTGTTACCAGTCAACCAGTGGCTATAGAAGCATGCATCTTACATGACTTCACACAACAAACAAAATCTTAATACATTTTGTCATCTGTTTCTTCTTTGTTTTCCTGTTATTCGGAATTGGAAACTGTAATTATTTACAGTAATTATTACTGTTTCAAATATGTTAAAATATGCTTTAACATGATCATGTACTACTTTCACAAATTAAAACATCAAGGTGTAATTTTTATGTGAAAATTAAAGTGTGAAAAGAAGCTCGAAGACGGTTAGCCACTTCCCTCTGGACTTACTATACCATCATTTTTTTTCCATAGCACACTTACCTATATAAACCTGAAACAAGTCTAAGCACTGACAAACATCTGACTGGACACAATATGGTGATGTATCGTTTCTTATTGTCTAATTATTATTTTTTTTGCTGGTAAATGTTTTAAGAACAAGACTTTTCATTGTTGTTAAATTGCCATAGTAGTAGTAATTAAGTACCAAATTTGATTGTACTGCATTTGAAATACGTACAGTACAGTTTAACTTTTTAATTCTGACCAATCTGCATTATAAAATAGCATTTTTGCACTTGCACAAACATCCTCAGATCTCAAAAATGCTGTCATTCATGGTCATCCTGACTGTCGTGCTCCACACCTGTCTGAGTGAGCTGGACATCCTGCACCCGTCTCGGCCCTGCACTGAAGCGAAGAACAAGAATGCCTATGATACTTTCCTTTACCAACACCTACGCAAGGACATCCCAACTGATCCACGCAATCTAAGAAAATGGCAGCAGTTCATCGACAAAATCAACACCTGGGACAGGCCGAAACAGTCATTCTTTCCCTTCAGAGAAGCAAGAAGTGTGATGGCTGTGTGTTCTTCAGGAGGAAAGATGCATGAGGGAAACCTCTGCATCAGTAAGAAACCTCTCAGGTTCTTCACTGTTTACATAAAGAATATGAAGCAGGTCAAGAATGTCACAGCTCAGAAACAACATGTTATTCTTGGCTGTGACACTTTTGAAAAGAAATGTCGACCAACTCATTTTAAGACAAACAAAGACAATGCTACACCAGATAATAAGAAACCAGACTGCAGTAAAGCGATGGCAAACACAAGCTTTATTCCTTTTGAGGAACTGTTTCAAATCTAAGCACATGACCTGCAGTAAATCTGTCTGGATGTTACTATGTTTTGCTTGCTTTAGTTTGCAGCTGTGTGAGGATGTCTGCTCATATCCATAAAGAACGCAAGTTGTGTACTCACTCAACTTTCTATGTGCTTTTGCCTCACTGATTAAATCATTTATTACTAAATAAAGATAAAAAAAAAAAAACATGTGTCCTCCATGTTTAAAATCTATCTTTCTCATATCCTCATGAGACGCAGGAATAGACTTTTGTCCTCTGTAGGTGCATTATATTTTAGTCAATTTCTCTGACACCAAAAATGTCCGTTTTAAAGAGCATATTCTGCATGACAACAACTTCTCATTGATCTTTAAAAATGACTGACATTAATTTAGTGATAAAATGTAGCACTTTTTGGGAAATATGATAATATCTTGTAATTATCATTTAAATCTGACTAATTTTCTAATTGTTTCTCATTGTCATAAATCTCAGGAAAATGTTATGGGGTTTCTAATCAAAATATGACTTTCAGTTACAAAACAGGGCCACTGTACAGGACTTAAATCATGTTTATCATGAATGAGTGGATTCTGGAATCTAATGATTGATTATAATCAATGTATTAGTCAATATTTATCCTTCTAAATATCACATGAGTTGAATGACTTCTCTAGGCTTATGATATTTTACTTTGATATATTAGTTACCAATGTAGGGGCTCGCGGGGCACAATGTAACACGGGGCTAGTTGTAACACACTTGTTTTAAATACTTCCACACGTGCTAGCATGACGAAACTTAGTGTATTTACTAGTTGCCATATCAACACTATATAGAGAAAAAATTGCGCCAAAATTATTATTTTTTTTTTGGAAGATATGCATAGACATTTATTAAACCATAGCAAAAGTAAATTTCTTACTTAAGTTAATTTTTCATCTCTATTTTTTGTGTTTATTTAAAATTAGACAAATCTGATATTATTTTAATCTCCAAGATGTTATTTAACAGTTGAGATAGTTCTTTAATGCTTCGCTAACTAGCAGAAGACACTAGCCGGGTTTAAATCCCAGTTGTGCAGGCGGGGGCATGTTGTCACACTGCGTTACAATGTGCCCCTATTAGAAATATGCTATTATATTCTATACTTTTATTAATTCTATTGAGAAAACATGAGAAAAAGGTTAATAAAGACTGAGAGTCAATGTTTAGAAATTACTAATTATTTATTTGTTTTGAACTATGTTGTATAGCTGTGTTTTCATGTGTTTGTAGTCAGAATTAAAAAATGAATTTATATTTAATTATTAAAAAATGCCATTATTTTATATGAAAAAGTTAATAGGCCTACTTGTATTTTATTTAGAAAATATTTTAGTTTGTCGTGTATATTTTTTTATTAGATCAGATAACATTTTAAGCTGTCATATGGTCATGTTACAATGTGCCCCTCACATGTTACAATGTACCCCACCTATGGGGCATGTTGTCACATTTCACTTCCATTCTTTCGGGGTATATCAAGAAAAAAGTATATACTGTATTAATAAAACAAAACCACATAATTGTACTGGACATGTGGGAAATTAATGTGGGAAAAAATAAATACTCTGAACCATAAGTAGATTTACACAAAATGAGAAAGTCAAAAAGTGTTAGGTTGTGCCCCGCTCTCCCCTAATTGTTCTTCTCCTCTAATGTTTGTATTTGGTATCTGAAAGGTGACTGCGGGTCTACTGCCAGGAATGCAGTAACAGTGCTTGCTTATTTAGCCCTATACTTCCAGAAATTAAGACATCTCAAGTCTCCCGGAAGTTCCGGGAGTCTCCCGCATATTGATAGCGGCTCCCTGATAACCGCAAATGAGTTAAAATCTCCCGGAATCTAGAGCGAGCGAGCCAGAGCGCGCGTGCACAGCAGAGAGGGAGCGAGAGACCTTGCGTGTGTGCGCACGTAAGATAGAAAGAGAGCATCTGATTGGCCTGTTTCGGTAAATCAACCAATCAATTGTCAGTGTGGGCGGGTTTTATCTCTTCTCCCGAACCTAATTAATCAGTGTAGGGACAGGGAGCGCCATGGCAAAGGGAGAGTGCCACAAAAAAAAAATGCAAAAAACGAAACTATAAGATACATTTTACGGCAGATTACATGAAAGTGTACCCCTGTCTTATAAGAGTAAAACATAATGATAGTCTTGCACACTGTAGCCTACAGTTTGTAACAGTGACTTAAATGATTGTAAAAGACATGTTGAGGTGAGTTCAACAAGTTTCATTTCATTCATGTGCATATTATTCCTAAGACCTGTTTAAAGCTGCAATGGAATATAAATAAAAGCAGTTTACATGATTCATGAATAGTATAAGCAGCTAATAAATAGTAAAAGTAATCTACATATTGTAACATTATGAACAAATAATAATTGCATAGGCCTATTGACTTTAGAAATTATGTATTATGCTTTTATATATTTTAGGGACAAAAATATATTTTTTCGGGGTACCTCCCTGAAATGAACTTTTGTAGGTTGGGATGTCTGAAATATGGACTCGTTTTGTTTGAGAAAGGTCTTTGTGTTAAACCATATATCTTGATGAGAATCAAGATGGCGCCGTTGTGTTTGGCATGCCGTCTGTTGCTCCTGGTACTGTGGTCGTTTTTTAATATAATTTTAGCTTATTATCAGCCAGAAACATTCATATACGACCGGCAATCTCTGATAGAGATTAGAAAAGCAGTTTTGGATTCTGACTATGCTGTCTCGGATGTCTCTTGTACATACCTTCCACCTTTCCTGTCGGATATTCCTGACAATCTGCGTCGACAGCCTCTTGTTATATGGAGGAAACGCCGTAGGTGTCGTGGCAAGCGGAGCGGTCTTGCAATTAGAATGAAAGCTACCTTGGGGTATCGTGGCTATCGTGCTGTTTGGCGCATTCAGGAGGTCTATATCGATGGGTTCGTCCTATTGATCCTGGGATTTTCGATCGGCCTCTGCAGTACTCTTTCTCCCGGACACGACGCGACGGAGTTAATGTGCAATTTCTCCGCTCGCTAAATCGTGGAATAGAACCTGTTTGTGGATCTTCACGTCTGAGGATGGCATTGCTAAATGTTCGATCGCTGCTTAACAAGACTTTTATCCTACATGACTATTTTACCTCACATAATCTGGACTTCTTCTTCATGACCGAAACCTGGACAAAAGAGGGCGACCTTAGTCCGTTTACTGAACTCGTTCCCCCTAACTGTACTTTTATTAGCACTTCTCGGATGTCTGGTCGCGGAGGGGGTCTAGCGGCAGTTATCAAGGACAACTACCCTGGCCGAAGCATTACATCTGAGGCATATGATAGTTTTGAGCATCAAATGTTTCAAATGGAAATAGCTACTGACCCAGTTCTGTTTGTGATCATTTACAGACCGCCACAGTCAAATAGTATGTTTTTAAATGAGTTTGGAGATTTTCTGGGGGGTATAGTAACAAAGTTTGAAAAGATTCTGTTATTGGGTGATTTTAATATTCATATGTGCTGCCCCACAAAGTCACTCTCCAGTGATTTCTGTAACCTTACTGACTCGCTCAATTTCATGCAGTGGGTGCAAGGATCCACGCATATCAAAGGACACACTCTGGATCTGGTCCTGACTCATGGTTTTTTTATTTCAGACATTGAAATTTGTGAAAATGGCTTTTCTGATCACAAATCTGTTCTATTTAATGCCATCTTTCCTGGTCGATCTGAGATTACTGCCCTACCAGTCCGATGGACTTGTCACTTCACGGCGAATGCTGCCGAGGAGTTTGCTATATCTTATGCAGCAGTTCATTTCCCTGGCTTAACGGATTCACCGCTCAGAATGAAAAATGCTGATGAGTACCTCTGTTTTTTTAACAATACCTGTCAAAACATCCTGAATTCCGTTGCTCCTATGAAGGCCAAGCGGCCGAGGAAAAAACATCAACCATGGTTAAATGACTCGATTCGCTCACTTAGGAAAACTTGTAGGAGGTATGAACGCAAATGGCATAAGGATAGGTTGCAGGTTTCTTATGAACTTATGAGGGATTCTCTATCAGTATTTCAGAAAGCGGTCAAGGTTGCAAAAGCTAAATATTTGTCAGAGGTTATAAATAACAATTGTCATAGCTCGAAAATATTATATTCTACTGTTGATTCTGTTTTAAATCCGGTGGTAAATGTTTTTATAGATGAGTCTGAAACTACATGTGAGAATTTTTTACAATTTTTTGTTGAGAAAGTCATTAGGCTGAGACCACAAAATTCTCTTTCAAATTCTGACATATATGATGTACCACGGAGCCTTGCTACTTGGTCTTCCTTTGATCCTATTACTCTCCCTACCTGCAAAAATATAATTGAACATTTAAGACCCACTGTCTCTCCTCTTGATGTCATGCCTGCACACTTTTTAAAGCAAGTTGTAAATACTGTTGGTGATGATGTGTTATTCTTTGTTAACTTGAGTTTAAGTACTGGAATAGTCCCTGATAGTCTTAAACATGCATCAATCACTCCAATGTTAAAGGCCCCAAACTTAGACAAATCAGTCTTGGCACATTTTAGACCAATCTCTAAGTTACCATTTATGGCAAAAATGTTGGAGAAAGTGGTGTTATCTCAATTACAGGCTTTTCTTAGTACAAATCATATGTATGAAATTTTTCAATCTGGTTTCAGAAAATTACACAGTACTGAATCTGCTCTACTAAAAGTTTCAAATGATATTCTATTGGCTACTGATACCGGAAATGCTGTAGCTTTGGTCTTACTAGATCTCAGCTCTGCCTTTGATATGGTAGACCGTCTCGGGTTATGACTATAACCCTTGTTCCCTGAGAAGGGAACGAGACACTGCGTCGTTGAAAACGACACTTTGGAGACGCTCCCTTAGCGTGCGCCTCTGAAGTATGAATGAAACTATTCCAATCCTGATTGGTGTTGCGTCATGACGTAACATGTGACGGCATAACCGGATGCATAAAAGTGACGCTGGCACAAACACACATTAGCCTAGCGATGAAGCAAGCCGCTCTCAGGCATTGAGGGGCGTGGCAGGACGACGCAGTGTCTCGTTCCCTTCTCAGGGAACAAGGGTTATAGTCATAACCCGAGACGTTCCCTTTCGAGGGAACTCGCACTGCGTCGTTGAAAACGACTCTTTGGGGAACGAATGCCCACTAGGCCACGAACCGAGAAAAGGCCTACCCTAGAGTGAAACTGATCTCAGGCACCCAGCTAGGATGAGAGCACATGTGCGCCAGGCGTACTAGGAAGGTGCAGACTAAAAAACCTGATAAAAGTGTGTGGGGTAGCCCAACCGGCTGCCTCACAGATCTCCTGGAGGGGCACTCCCGAGAGGAGGGCTCTAGAGGACACCATGCCTCTAGTAGAATGAGCCCTTACGGCCAAAGGTGAAGGCAAATTGCGCACCTTGTAGGCCTACTTATGGTTTGTTTAGCCGGGAGCCCCTCATTAGGTGACCCGAAACACACTGCAGTAAGTCCGACCTCCTCCAAGAAGAGGACCTCTCAAGGTAATACTCGGAACTCTGACTGGCAGAGCAAGGAACCTCTTCTCTTCTGCCGACACATGTGGTGGAGGATGAAATGCTTGCAGGACCATGGACCTAGCCATGTTAAATTGCACTTAAGGCACATAGCTGGGTCTCGGATGCAGGATGGCCTTAACTCCGCCGGGGCAAACCCCAAGCAAGCTGGCGTTAATGCCAGGGCTTGGAGGTCTCCCAGTCTCTTTATAAGAAGTAGCTAAGAGAAAGGCTATCTAGAACGTGAGGTCCTAGGCAAAGCCGACTGAAGGGATTTGAAGGGAGCCAGGGATAGCCCTTCGAGAACCACCTACAGGTACCAGGAAGGAACCCTGGACCTGACTGTCAGTCTCTTCCTCTATGTACCATGGAGAAATAGTATGACCAGTTGGTGCCTCCCCAAAGGCCCAACACTCAGTGGTGCATGGAACGCCGCAATGGCAGCCACGTACACCTTACGTGTGGACGGGGAGAAATTCGTAGAGAAACGATCTTGAAGAAACTCCAGAACTGAAGCCACTGGGCAGTTAGCTGGACCTAACTCATATGTTCACTACACCAAGTGGAAAAAACATTCTACTTGAGGCCATATAATCTCCTAGTAGACAGAGCCCTAGAGATAAGTATGGTTTCGACCACCCCAGATGATGGACAGCATCTAGGTACTGAGCCCACTCAAAGGCCAGACCCACAATTTCCACAGCTCTGGGCGAGGATGGAATATAGTGCCCTCCGCCTGAGACAACAGATCCCTCCTCAGAGGAATCTGCCCTGGCGGAGCTATCAGGAGTGAAATTAAGTCCGAAAACCATACTCGGGCCGGCCAAAACGGGGCTACCAGAAGAAGACTGATGCCCTTCTGACGGACCCTCTCCAGGACTCCCGGGAGCAGAGCGATCGGGGGAAAAGCGTACAGGCGAAGCCTCTGCCAGGCCTGTACCATGGCATCCAACCCCAGCGAGGCTGGATGAGTGAGGGAGAACCAAAGTGGACAGTGGGACGTCCCTCGAGACGCAAAAGATCCACTTCCATTGGTCCAAACCTCTGCCATATCAGCTCCACCACCTCTGGATGGAGTCTCCATTCCCCAGGCCTCAGCCCCTGCCTCGACAGGATGTCTGCTCCCTGATTCTGAACCCCCGGGACATATATTGCTCTTATAGATAATATTTTCCCTCGGGACCCTAAAATAATCTGATGTGCCAATCTGGATAGAGGGCGCGATCTGAGTCCCCCTTGTCGGTTCAGATACGCTACCACTGATGTATTGTCCGAACGTATCAAGACGTGGTAACCTTTGATGTCTGGGAGGAAACTCCTCAGAGCCCTGAACACAGCCAACATTTCTAGGCAATTTATATGCCAAGAATGATGATGGTCCTACCACAGACCCTGGCAAAGCGGCCGATAACCGCGCCCCAGCCAGTGAGGGAAGCGTCTGTTGAAATGGTTTTCCGGCGACATGACGCCCCTAATACTGGCCCTTGGGACAAGAACCAAGATTTCTTCCATATTAATAAGGAACGAAGCCATCTGCGCGTAACCTTTATTATACGGAACGGATTCCCCTTGGGGGAAAAAACCCTTGGTTTTGAGCCACCACTGAAGGGGCCTCATGTGAAGAAGGCCCAAAGGAATTATGTTGGATGCCGCTGCCATGAGGCCCAGCAGTCTTTGAAATTGCTTTACAGTGATGGCCTGGCCTAGCTTTATCCCTGACACCATGGTCAGGATGGATTTCGACATGTGCGGGAGACATACGTGCCTGCATCGTAACCGAATTCCATACTATGCCCAGAAAAGTAGTTTTCTGAGCTGGTTTTAACACACTTTTCCTAGTGTTGAGTCTCAACCCCAATTTCTGAATGTGGCCAAGAACGACATCTCGATGCCGAATTGCCATATCTCGAGACTGGGCCAATATGAGCCAGTCATCGATATAATTCAGAATACGGATTAGGGATGTTAACCGATGACCGTTTGACCGATGGTTGACCGTTTTAACGTTAACCGGTCAAAATTGTCGGTAGTCGTGATTTCTAAATTAGGCTATTATAGACAGTTG
Organism: Leuciscus idus; assembly: GCA_021554675.1. Taxonomy (NCBI): domain Eukaryota; kingdom Metazoa; phylum Chordata; class Actinopteri; order Cypriniformes; family Leuciscidae; genus Leuciscus; species Leuciscus idus. The sequence goes on along the minus strand of CM038643.1, from coordinate 30,582,978 downwards.
ACTAAATGCTATTACAGTTAGCCATCTCATTCCAATATCTTTTTGTGTGAAGTGAACAAATCCCTCACACTCAATTTTTCATAACTCGCCTGTTTGTACTTAATAAACCAATAAAAACATTTGGCGCGAGGTCACAGCGTTTGGGTTCGCGCGCTCACAAGGTTTGCGAAAAGTAAAGGCAACAGGCTAAAACACTCGAGGTTAGAGCCAGGGCAGACGACAGGATGAAGCGTGCAAAGAATGTGTGGGACCATTTCACCAAAAAGAATGACACCGATGTAAGTTGCAACTTGTGTGATACAGTGCTTAAATACAGTAGTAACACATCATCTATGATGTATCACCTGAAAACGCGACACCCGCAAGCCTCTTCGGGTGAGAAAGGTAGCCAAAGCGGGAGGCAGAGCGGCAGAGAGTTGCGACAGAGTTGCGAAATTGCAGGCACGATATTGCACAATATTAGGAAAATATTATGATATTGGGGAAAAATTACATTGCGATATTTTTTTCCCAACGATAGCCTATATATTGCGAGCCATGATCAATATAGGCCCACTAAAGTCAATAATTACCATTCCATGATATTAATAATTTCACTAATAAGCAAGCTTCATTACAAGTGACAAAAAGGTCACTTAATATTTTATTCCAAAATTAGAACATATTTCTGTCAGAATTCGGTGAATGTTCTAAGCAATCCAACTTGGCGGCGCTCTTAACAGATGTTTGTTTGTTCATTATTTCCTCAAAATAAGTAAAAAAAATTCTCTCTCTCTCTCTCTCTCTCTCTCTGTTTTCGGTGCTGATGCAGTGAAAATGGCACCTAAAAGCTGTCACAAAGAACCAGCAAAAGTAATGTAAATGTAAAATATTGCAATGAGACATTTTAATTGTCTATTAATAAACAAGTGTTTTCTGTGTCGGCTGCAAAGATGAAGTCTGACTCGCGATCTTCGCAGTAGTGAACGCGCCGGAGAGAAATACACATTTCATACGGATTAAATCGTTTTATTTTGTTTTGAATGGTTCTGTTTAAAAGTAGAGATTTCTGTAGATAATAGATATATTTCTATTTTTTTAGGTGTGTGAGGCGAGAGTAAGCTATCTTATACGTTGTATTTCGGTTCATGGATGATAGCTTAACGTTAGCTCCAGTTCAGGCGCTGGCGCCTCCGTGTCGTGATATCTATCTGCTATATTTACTTTTTATTTATTAAATCGAGAAAATTGGATAATGAAACACTGATTAAAATTAAGATACAATGAATACAAAACGAAATTCGTTTTAAAGAAAGGCTTTGTGCTTTCTGTTTGAGGTCTCTGTGAAAGTTTTAAAGCAGTCTTTTAGTGCCGCTTTGATCGGTCGCGTCCGTTACGGAGAACTGTCACGTAAAATAGTTTTTTCCTCATAAATGCGAACACGTAAAATAAAAGGCAAAAGACTTTTTAAAAAAGACAACCATCCACAACTTTATAACACTCCAGTCAAAGTACCTCTTTTTGGTCAACATCCTCCTTTTTGTAAACGAAATAGTCCCAAATAGCTGATTCTGACTTTCTTTTTTGTACGAAATCATCATTCTCTTACAGTTTTTTTCAATCGCTAACAAGCGCTTACCCATACTTCAGATACTTTTTCTAAACTCTTAACACAGACTCACACCTACAAAACACAATTGGCCAAATGGTTAATTGTCTTCTCAAAAACACATTTAGTTAAATATATACTAACTCTTCATTTCAAAACAGAACACATGTTTCTCTGCACACACTAACTTTACCAAAACACTGGAAATCTGACTCAAAATGAAATTTTTCTGTCAAAGAATAACACTTGTTTTCACTTCACAAGGTACATGCAGTCAATCAAAGTACACCAGGTTTCAAAATACTGGCTATTGTTGACATTACTAAAACTGCATAGACTTTTATGTTTCAGTTTTACAGGTATTTGCATGCAAAACGTGCAATCCACCGTTTTACACTAAATTCTTGGTTGGGAACTGTCCACATGTACAGTACTGTTCACATTCATAAGCATTCCAGTAAAAAGCAAATCAGTTTTTATTCCTTTACTGTTTACTACAGGAGGTACAGTAGAAACACGGTTTGATAGAACAGAAAAAGTTTTACAGTATTGCTTACAGTGAACAAAATATCCATGAAACACACAAGAGCATTCTGAACAAGGAGGGACATCTGGTCATGTGGCTGATGGTCATAAACCTTCCACCTTCACATTACATTTTGTCCAGGTTGACGCCTTTTGGCCAGATTGAATCCTGCCTCATCTATATGTATATGAATTCATGAGGGGCATGGCTGGCCTCCAATTCCATAACTCTCAAAACAAAGTTTATGTAAATCATGTCATTACTGTATACTATACTGTAACCTATTACTGTGTAGGTTACCTACTTGCAAAGTGCAAAGCTTATAGAACTGGACATTGAATATACAGTACACTATACCTGGACATATTGTCGTTGTAGCTCCTTGACTCTCTCACTGATATATTGTTTTTGAACTGATATCATTGCAGAAGCAGAGATTTTTATAAACTTTCATATTGTGAAATATTAGTACAATTTGAAATAACTGATTTCTGTTTAAAAATATGTATGTCATGTAATAAATTGTGTAAAATGTAATTTATTCCTGTGATGAAAAGCTGAATTTTCAGCATCATTACTCCAGGAAGATGCATATGGACTCGAAAAGCTTGTTTCTTCATGACATTGTTCAAAAGCAACACATTTTGCTAGCAATCAAAATCACATTTTGCTAAAATCATGAAATTTACAAAAATGGTAAAAGTTAATGTAAATGGTAAATAAATAAATGCAGTCCATACTGTATCTAAGGTTTGGAATATTGTTTTTGCTATTGTGGGATGTTGTGTGTTAACATTTGTAAATACTACAAAAACAATCCATCATTTTGTTGGGAGGTATAGCTTGTCTGTTAAGAAAATGTAAGCATTATGGAAACGTGTTCACTGACTGCATATTGTGTGAAAACGACAAGAAATGTGTGAATGGTATGGCCACAAAAGACTGATGCTGTGCTAATTGTGTTTAGAGTTTTGAAAATGTGAACACTGATTGGACAAACGCTTGTTAGCGACTGAAAAAAACTGTAATACACCATGGGTGCTACTACACTTCACATCGCATGTGATGTGACTATTGCTCATGCGCACAGCCCTACTAGCATAATTTAAACTAATCGGTTAACCGGTTTCAACCGGCTAATGAGGCTCGGTGGTCGGTCAAGAAATGTTTTAGTTTTCGCCATCCCTAACACGGATGCCCTGAAGCCTCAGTGGAGCCAGAGCTGCATCCATACACTTAGTGAACGTGCGGGGAGAGAGTGCTAGGCCTAACGGAAGAACCCGATATTGGTACGCTTCGGCCCCGAAAGCGAACCTCAGGAACCTCCTATGACATGGAAGGATGGAGACATGAAAATAGGCGTCTTTTAGATATATCGTGACAAACCAATCCTCAGATCTGATTTGATTCACGATGATGGGAATAGTGAGCATCTTGAACCTGATTCTCCTCAGAGAACGATTCAACTGCCTCAAATCTAAAATGGGCCTCAGCTCGCCATCCTCCTTTGGAACTATAAAGTACTGGCTGTAAAACCCGGACTCTTTCTCTGGTAGGGGAACAATTTAGAGGGCCCCTTTGACCAGTAGAGTTCTGTACCTCTTGTTCCATAACCCGAGCCTGTTCTGGAACCACTGCAGTCGGTACCACCCCAGCAAACTTGGGAGGTCGGTGACCGAACTGCCGTCTTTACCCATATTTTATAATATTCAGGACCCATATAGATATATTCGGAAGGCGTTGCCATTCTTCTACAAAATCTACTAAGGGAACCAGCCCCTCGAGACTGACCTCGGGTGTTTTTCGAGCACTATTCTCGACCTCCTGAAGCAGAGGACCGGCAGGAAAAAGTCGAGAAAGATTTTGTGACCATAGACGGTGCCCTATTGCTAGCGTTTGGGGTGAACACCACGGTGTGCGTTCGCTGGAAATCATTGTGGCCCAAAGCGCACTTTACGGCGGGATACAGATATCGATTTCCTGAGGGCTCTCCCAGAGGGGAGACTCTTTGGGTTTCGTTCTCGACACCCTGAAGCGGAGGACCGGCAGGGAATAAATCGAAAACAGTTCCGATGGGCGAACGCGAACACTGCCTGGCCGCAAGCCTTTTGGGCGCCTTTTACAGCGTGCATTCGCTGAAAACCGATGTGTCCCGAAGCACACTTGAAGCTGCACAAACATCGATTTCCTGAGGGCTCCGCGGAGGAGCGATTCTCGCTCATCCCTCCACTGGGGGGACAGCCATCTTCGTCTCGTTTTCGATACCCTGAAGCGGAGGACCAGCAGGGAAAAATCTTAAACGATTTTCGACGTTCGCTGCTCATCATTTTAATTCTTCATAATTAAATGCAGCCAAAAAACACTCGATAAGTGAAACACGGTCTGGATGGTAGATTGAATTAAAATATCTAACTTCTTAAAGTCAGATAATATATTCCATCATTTCAATTCCATCATTTTAATTCATAGAATTGAATGCAGCCATAATCACCAGACAATACTGTTTTAATATTTATTTATAGGGTCTCGTAATCTACACGCTGCCTCGGCCGTTACAATATATTTGGCTTTCATCCCTCGAGAAGAAAGTCATCAGGTGCGAGGTTGAAACATTTGACAGTGCACGGATTGCCCGCGCGCCGATATATTTCTCAGTGAACACTGCCAGCACCCTCAGGAGCTGATTGTGAATGCCTCGCACCCAAACAGTATTATTTCACAGATCGCGTGTGTCCCTTTTTTTGCAGACTCGTAATCTAAGCGCTGCCTCGACAAACACGAGATTCGAGTCGTTCACAATATATTTGGCTTTCATATCTTTGAAAAGAAAGTCAACGGGCGCGAGGCTTAAACACCCGAAACGCACGGCTGTGTGCGTCGAGATATTTCTTAAAAACCACAGCCAGCACCCTCAGGAGCTGACAGTGCATGCCTCGCACCCACACAGAATCTTTATTGCAGAGTAGCCGTCATCTACGCGCTGCCTCGACTAACGCGAGTTTCGAGCTACTATAGATTCTGTATTGCAATGTAGTGGGACAACTTTTTATTTTTTGGTTACAACAACACCGGCGAGTGTGACTCATGTTCCTCGTTCCCGATGCTGAGCACATCCACTTCCTTAGAAGCAGATAGCTCGAGCATCGGGCACTCGTCACGGGCAGAAGAAGCCACATCGCGGGCTTCTGCGTCGTGAGCGAGCGTTATAGAATCTGCGGATGATGAACATGAAATTGCCTCGGCAGTCTCGTTCTCATCCGCGAGATCCTTCTGCGATCCCCACGATCTAAGCCGCCGCGCCGCCTCAACGGACGCAAGACCCGAACCGCGGGGATCGCGAGCCAAGTGGAAGCGCAGCACTCTATAGTACTTTCACAGTGTTCACAGGCAGCCCCCGCGAGAACTGCCTGTGCGTGCTGCGCTCCTAACAGTGAGAAATATAGAGCAGGGGTGCACACACTTAGTGTATCTTTCACTCGCCATAATATAGAGGATTTCACTGACAAACAACATCAAATAAGACAGACAGTTTCACAGAGAGCGCTTGCTGAAGAGCGAAAGCTAATGTGTGTTTGTGCCAGCGTCACTTTTATGCATCCGGTTATGCCGTCACATGTTACGTCATGACGCAACACCAATCAGGATTGGAATAGTTTCATTCATACTTCAGAGGCGCACGCTAAGGGAGCGTCCCCAAAGAGTCGTTTTCAACGACGCAGTGCGAGTTCCCTCGAAAGGGAACATAACATACTCATTTCTCGTTTAAAAAACTGCATTGGCCTTACAGGTACCACTCTTGAATGGTTCCGGGCCTACTTAAGTGACCGTAAGATTTCTGTTCATATTGGACAACATACATCCTCAACTGCTCCTTTGACTTGTGGTGTCCCTCAGGGTTCCATTCTTGCTCCGATTTTATTTATGATATATTTGCTGCCCTTGGGTTCAATCTTTCACAAATATGGGATTTCTTTTCATTTATATGCTGATGATGCCCAGTTGTATCTCCCTTTAAAACCTAATGGTGGTTGATGGCGGAATTTCGCTGGTACCTGTGACTAGTGACAAATAAAGCTACTACTACTAATGACAAACATGCAATGGGAGTTCTGATTGATTGTATTCAGGAACTTAAATTATGGTTAACAAATAATTTCTTGCCATTAAATGAAGACAAAACAGAAGAGATTCTGTTTGGGCCTAATGATGCTTTTAATGCCAGCACCTATGACCTTGGTTATTTAACCCAATGGGTCACACCGTGTGCAAAAAATTTAGGTTTTCGATTTGATTCCGGCCTTAAGTTTGATAAGCAGATCAATGCAATAGTTAAGTCATGTTTTTTCCATCTTTGTCGCCTAGCTAAAGTTAAATAGTTTCTATCTCGAAAAAATGTTGAAAAAATGATCCATGCATTCATCACTTCCCGTTTGGACTATTGCAATTCGCTCTATTTTGGGATAAATCGGTCATCTATGGAGCGATTGCAAATGGTCCAAAACGCAGCTGCCAGGCTTCTGACAAGCTCACGTAAGTATCAGCACATCACTCCAATTTTAGTTTCCTTGAAATGGCTGCCGGTCAAATCCAGAGTAGAATTCAAAATTTTAACCCTAGTTTTTAAATCTTTACATAATCTTGCACCCGTCTATCTTGCTGAGTTGGTGCACTCACACAACTCTTCGCGCCCACTCAGATCGGGACATTTAGGAATGCTGTCCATCCCTAGGTCCAGATTGAAACACCGTGGTGATCGAGCCTTTTCAATTGCTGGTCCAACACTCTGGAACAAGCTCCCCGTAGCCATCCGAACAGCAACATCTTTTTTTGTTTTTAAATCGATGCTTAAATCTTATTTCTTTGAACAGATGTTGTTAGTCTAAAACATATTGTGTAGTTGTATTTATCCCTTTGTTGTTTATGTACAGCACTTTGGTCGACCTAGGGTTGTTTTTAAATGTGCTCTAAAAATAAATAAAATGAAATGAATGAAATCTGTTCTTCTAGCTCACGATGATAACTATAGGTCACAAGGGTCATTGGAACCAATAGTTTAAGTGACCATTTCTTAGTTAAATCATTTACTTTACTGTTCTATATTAATGTGCCCTCTCATTGAGAGAAAGAACATGTTATCTTGATGTTTTGAGAAGACTCCTGTAAATAGAGCCTGGCCAAATCCAACCTTGAAGAAGCTGTGTGTCTGTGTATTAGTATTCTTGGTTACACGTTAAGGAACAAGTGGCAGTATTGGAGATTGACTGACTTGTTTTCTTCGACATGTTAGCGCCAAGCAACGCAGATCTGAAACCTGGAAGGTCAAGACGTGCCTAAATTCAGGGTCTGAGTGTCAGCCGCATAATCGATGGAGATATGCTTCAGTCTATCTGTCCATGTGTGGAAAATTACTGTGTATATCTATTTCTTATAGCCAATCAGAATCATTCAACCATGAAGCAAGCAAAGACGTAGCTTAGACCTCGTTGAAGGATTTTGTCGATTTTGAGGATTATGATTGGCTTGCATGGCTTTATCCTTCTCCCTACACTGCCGCCCATAGGTTTGGCATAATTATGATGTTGCTCGACAGCGTATTTATGCGGGTTGATGTAAACGACAACTTTTTTGAAAACTATGTTGTGTGCATGATGTTATTTTTGAAAACGGAGGGGGAGAAATATTCGTTTCTCTAAATACCCGGCTATGTGTAAATGTGGCCTTTGTTCCAGGGGGGCAGCGTTTCATATTATGTTGAAGCTTCCCCGGGCGCCGCCATTGGCTATCAGATCATCACCTGCTGTTAGCATCCCATTGACTCCCATTCATTTTGGCGTCACTTTGACAGCGAATAACTTTACATCTGAGGCGTTTAAAGACTCCATTTGTCCATTATTTATTTCTAAAGAAACACGAAAATGTATAAAAGGCTCCATTACCTTGTATCTTATGTTATGGCCCTGTAGAAGCAGTTTTTGTAAAAGTAGGCTAACGATTGCGTCATACCAACGCGACTCTCTGTCGCACAGTAGAGAGATTACCGTATGGACAGGAGGAGAAGCTCGCGCGCAATCGGGGGGACGTGGAGGCAAAATGGCAAAGTAATTAATCAGAATACTTAGCAAAAGTTTCTCCTGCTCCAGCTCATGGACACCTCCTACTCACACTCTCCGTCTCTGCAAGTTTCGGAAGGGAATGATTCAGATTTCGCTTGGCACAGCTACTAGAAGACAGACGGGTTGCTCACGTCACATCTACGTCGTCAAGCTCAGTGTGAGTCTGCGCAGTACGCTCGACCATCAGGAAGTTAGTGCTTCTAATTGACTTCACTTGCCTCCGTTGAATCCAATGGGGTCGCTGTGTCCAGTTTATATACTGTCTATGCTTTGTTCGTGTTGGCCATGTGCTACTCTGTTCCTGCCTCCTTGTTTCCCTGTACCACGCCCTGAGTCCTTGTTTGTCTGAGTGTTGTCACCTGTTCCTCATGTTCTCTGCTCCCTTGTTGAGTCCTCGTTTGCCTGAGTGTGTTCACCTATTTCTTGTCTGAATGTGCTCACCTGTTCCTCTTGTTCTCAGCTCCCTTTATATGTGTTCTCTTGCCCTCATGTTTTGCCAGTTCGTTATCATTAAGTGTGTTGTGCTACCTGTTACTTATTGCTCATGGTTCCAGTTGTGGATAGTGCCTAGATACCTTGTCTTGTGTTTGTTGTATTCCCTATCCTGCAAGCTGGCTGCTTCCTCTCTCTACCAAGCAGCGAGACCGGTGCAGTGACTGATCGTGTCCTGTGAGTCCATACGTGTGCTGTATTATCCTGTCTGGCTCTTACTGCATCCACTGACCTTGTGCTGCACATCTACCTCAGAACACCAGTGTGTTCACCTTGGGCTGGTCTCAGCTGCCACCCTCTCAGCTTGCCTGTCATTGTGCTTTGTTCTTGCCTACTGTTTTGACACTTATCACCTCCTCACCCACCATCTCTCGTCTTGTCAACTGTCTTTCAATAAAATCATTTAACACTCATTTTGCGCTTGAGTTCTTACTCATAGATCCGTAACAAGGGCGGCCTGCGAACTCCTTGTGAGTCTTGAAGCTGACTTCTGCCTGATGAACCTGCAAACTATCTTCAGTAAAATTTGTCTTTAATTTATTACAATTCTGACTCTTGTCTTAAATTGACTGCATTTCTTACTCCAGTTCTTAATTAATCTTAACTGGTCCTTGGGTCTTTAACTGTAAATTCCCCAAGCCTAAAGGGAAACTAATTAACTTTTTTTTTCAGGGTCTCAGGAGGATAATATGAACTAAGATAAATAATTATGTTATTTAAATTGTTATGCAAGTAGACAATGTCTTTACTTTCAAAACTTCACATGAATACAAAGTAACTTTGTTTGCATTTCTGTTGTAGTATGTATTGTACAGTTTTTAGTGGAGAAAGGTAATCATCTTCATGTTGGAGTTAACTGCACAACGTAATTTATTCATATATTAACAAAAAAGTTTCAGTTATGACTGGCTATGACAGTTTCTTTATGAAATGTCCACCAGGTGGCGCCTGAAAGGCGTTCCTTTCATCAGTACTACAGTGAATATATCTGTTCCCATATTTTGATACTTTTTAAAAATACTGTTTTGGATATAAATTGTCTTTACCTGTCCTGTAGGCTATAGAGTCGTTCACGCGCATTAAAGAGCTGAACACAAGAGCTAAACTTCTACAAGCTCAATAACATCCACATAAAAAATAAAACAAGAAGATAAGAAGAATAGTCAGTCATAACTTTGCCCATTAATTAGATGTGCAAGGCAGGCAGACAAGTTTTTGGGTTGTTATGGACAATTAATAATGTGAATATTCACGTTGCACATTTGTGCGGTGGACTTTCAGCGAGTTAAAACATATATTTTTTAAAGAGCCGTTTGTGAGTCAGAAAGAGCCGGCTCTTTTCAGTGAGCTGAGTCAAACGAGCCGGCTCACGAAAAAGAGCCGGATTGCCCGTCACTAACACACATATGATTGATTGCTGAAATGTTATCAGAAGAAATGATTCTTAGGTCAATATATGGTAATCTCCATTGACACAAAAGGAAGGATTGATCAGTTATAGGCTATATTTTACTGGGGCACAGGATCTAGTGACACCCCTGGAGTTTGCTGATGCAGACTCAGAGGTTGCCCTGATGTAGGCCTAACTTTCCTCCTTTTCACTGAAGGGAAGAAAAGACTGTTCATCGTCCGTTTTCAGGTCTTGATTTTGTCAATAAACCTCATCAAGTTATTATTTTCCAGATCAGTAATGACGCAGGTGTCGGTAAAGAAAAATGTCATAAGCTTCTTGTTGTTCTCAGATGTCCAGAGCTCATAGCTTTCATGTTCAGAGGAAGTAAAGCACTCAGACACAACTTAGGGAGTCTGATGTAAATAACGAATACGGCATCTGAAGACTTCTTCACAAAAAGAGGCCATGCCCTATTTTAACATGAAACTAGGTTTTTAACCACAGATCGAGAGCTGTAGTTTCAACCACAACTTTGTGATGTCATGATACTATCAGATAAAAAAATAAAAAAAATTGGTTGAACTATGCAGGTAACAACAGAACTTGTGTTCATAGTTGCTTACGATGTTGTACAGCATATTAGGGCATTGCAGGGCCCAGTTTTATGGCGGGGCCCTTCTCTGACTGGAACAATGGAGAAAAGTTTGCAACATTTCAATTGAACCTTGGTGGACTGCTATAGGACACCTGCCAGACACCCCTTGCACTGTAAAAAAATATTGTTGGTTTAACTTAAAAAAGTAAGTTACCTGGTTGCCTTTACATTTTGAGTTAATTGAATTTTAATTAAAAATTTTTGAAAATATTTTTTACAGTGGGCGTGTGTTCACACTCTCAGTTCTGTTTTCTTGGTTCTTTTGGTCCAGACATTTAGTCCTGGTTTGCTTAGTGTTTACAATGTCATTTTAAACACAGAACCTAAAGATACAAAACAAACAAACAAAAAAGGCTTTTCTGATGTATATTCCCTTATGAAAAGAAAATATATTTCATATATGAATGATCAACATGGTTTAACAGTATATTTGAAAATATACAGAATAATATATTGTGTTAATATATAACAATATATTGAATAATACATAAGGAATTGCCGCTATTCATATTGAAAAATATGTGACAATATATTTACTAATGTATCATAATGTACGTAATTTTATATTTAGTACACTTCATAATATATAGATGTATATCAGATATGGTACTGCATGCATGTGTAATATATTGCAGATATATTTATTCATGCAGCATAAACACACATATATAGATACATATCTTCACATTTATAAGGGAACATGTATATGCAATATATGTACACAATGAAGGATACAACTTTGTGAATATTACATGTAATGCAATTTTTTTAGGGATTAGGGAAGTTATCCAAGGCAGTAATATGTTCAGATTGTAGTTCAGCTCTAATAAGTTTACAGTTTTTTTCAATCGCTAACAAGCGCTTACCCATACTTCAGATACTTTTTCTAAACTCTTAACACAGACTCACACCTACAAAACACAATTGGCCAAATGGTTAATTGTCTTCTCAAAAACACATTTAGTTAAATATATACTAACTCTTCATTTCAAAACAGAACACATGTTTCTCTGCACACACTAACTTTACCAAAACACTGGAAATCTGACTCAAAATGAAATTTTTCTGTCAAAGAACACCACTTGTTTTCACTTCACAAGGTACATGCACTCAATCAAAGTACACCAGGTTTCAAAATCCTGGCTATTGTTGACATTACTAAAACTGCATAGACTTTTATGTTTCAGTTTTACAGGTATTTGCATGCAAAATATGCAATCCACCGTTTTTACACTAAATTTCTTGGTTGGGAACTGTCCACATGTACAGTACTGTTCACATTCATAAGCATTCCAGTAAAAAGCAAATCATTTTTTATTCTTTTACTGTTTACTACAGGAGGTACAGTAGAAACACGGTTTGATAGAACAGAAAAAGTTTTACAGTATTGCTTACAGTGAACAAAATATCCATGAAACACACAAGATCATTCTGAACAAAAAACACACCCACAAAACCCCCCACAAAATTACTGTATCTAATCTCTGCAATCTTTAGGGTTAGGCCACATGTTTTCATCAAGATCACATCTGATATCATCCAAGGCGATGCACCTGGGATAAAACTGCTTGGTATGTCGGATCCACCCTTGGAGCCAGCATCCATGGCTTCAAGGAGGGACATCTGGTCATGTGGCTGATGGTCATAAACCTTCCACCTTCACATTACATTTTGTCCAGGTTGACGCCATTTGGCCAGATTGAATCCTGCCTCATCTATATGTAAATGAATTCATGAGGGGCCTAGCTGGCCTCCAATTCCATAACTCTCAAAACAAAGTTTATGTAAATCATGTCATTACTGTATACTATACTGTAACCTATTACTGTGTAGGTTACCTACTTGCAAAGTGCAAAGCTTATAGAACTGGACATTGAATTGAATATGTCACAGGTCGGGATGGGCCGAACCAGACTACACCCACCCCTAGACCAAGAACACTTTGAGGAGCGTGCCAGAGACGAGACCAGAGACAGAGGATAAAAGTAACAAATTTATAGAGTAAAATAATTTATAATCCTAATCTAAAAGTCTTCTTCTCTCCCTCGTCCAGGGAGGATCCCAGGCGGGGCAAGCAGACACACCCTTCCCCACGGGCGGCGACTCCCAGTGAGGAGTACTGGACAGGTAAGTATTGGACAGGTGAGTTCCTCGCAGGTGGGTAGATGATCCAAGTTTCCTTTCCTCTTGCACGTGAGGGGAACAGTTCCCAGCAGTCGATAATGGGCAGGTAAGTATCTTACGGTAAGTAGGTTGTCAACGTTCCTTCTCCCAGGCTGGTATCAGGTGCACGGTGGGAGGTAATGGACGGGGGAGTTCTCCGATGAGCGGATGGTCAAAGCTTCCTCTCCTCTTTCGCGTAGGGGACAGTTCACAGCAGTCGATGATGGGCAGGTAAGTATCTTACGGTAGGTAGATTGACCGAGCTCCTTCTTCCACGCTGGTATCAGGTTCACAATGGGAGGAGGTGAAACAGGTGAGTTTTCCGATGAGCGGATGGTCAAAGCTTCCTCTCCTCTTTCACGTGGGGAACAGTTCACAACAGTCGATAATGTGCAGGTAGGTATCTTACGGTAAGTAGGTTGACCGAGCTCCTTCTTCCACGCTGGTATCAGGTTCACAATAGGAGGAGGTGAAACAGGTGAGTTCTCCGATGAGCGGAAGGTCAAAGCTTCCTCTCCTCTTTCACGTGGGGGACAGCTCACAGCAGTCGATAATGTACAGGTAGGTATCTTACGGTAAGTAGGTTGACCGAACTCCTTCTACACCAAGGGCAATTACAACGGTAAGAAGTGGACAGGTAGGACTGCAGCAGGTCCTCCGTAAACACCGTACGAGACTTCCCCTAGGGCAGAAGGGGGCAAGCTCAGGAGTGGTGTACAACTCTCACGGGTGTCTTGGGCGGGTGAGTACTTCGCACCCTACAGATGGACTTCAGGGCTGTAGCGGACTCACGGTCACAGGTAGAACGGCTCACGTGTGTCGTAGGAAAGACGGGGACTTCACACCGTACCGGTGGCTTCAGGGCTGTAGCGAACTCACGGTCACAGACTAAGCTGGGCTTTCTCTAGGGCAGACAGAATCATAACTTCACACAGCAGTTTAGTGTTTCTCACATGTGTCGTAAGGAAGACAAGAACTTCACGCCGTACAGGTGGGCTTCAAGGCTGTAGCGGACTCACAGTCACAGACTGAACTGGGCTTTCTCTAGGACGGACAGAATCATAACTTCACACAGCAGTATAGTGTTTCTCACATGTGTCGTGGAGAAGACAGGAACTTCTAGTGCTGCACGATTAATCGTATCGCAATCGCAATCGCGATGTCAAGCCTACGCGATTATATGACGCAAAATGCTGCGATTTTATATTAAATAAACAAATTAGCGCTGTTAACGTACTTATTAATGCAAATGCTTTTAAACCATTCATGCGCGATAAGACATAAAAGAACGAACTGCCTGTGAATGTCCTCCTGACACACACACAGATAGACGCGCGCCAGTATCAAGTTCTCTTTCGCGGTAGAACGAACAACACGTATGCCAAAATGAACGCGCTGCCTGTGAATGTCCTGACTGTGACAGACAGAAAGACTCGCGCTAATCGTGCGTGCGCACAAAACAGCATGACAGAATACAGTTCTCTTTCGAGCTTGAACGAACAATAACACACACAATTATGCCAAAATGTCTTTTTGTCGAGTGTCTTCATAACATAAGAGTAGTCTTATGATGAACATGAAGAGTTGTGATGACTCGTGAAAGAATGAGGCGCGTGTGATATCCGCTGACAGCGGCTGGTCTTAAAGGGACAGTACACAGTAGCCACTAATTATATCTGTCGCTAAAGTTATTCTTTTTTATTTATTTATTTTTCTATTTTTTTTATTTCTTTTTTCTTTTTTTTCTTTAACCCTGACATGTATGGTTATATGTACTCTTGTATGTTAATTATGTTTTGTTCTTGTTAAAATGCAATAAATAAAAAAAATCTGTCGCTAAAGTTAATCAAAGAACAAAGGGAACAGAGAAAAACACTCACTGCTCTTGACTAAAGAACTTTTTTCTTTAGGCACATTATCACTAATCTGTGTGTGCATTTATTTTCCTTTAGAAACAAGCAAGTTGACTCATGAAACCATTTGTTTATTATATCGCATATCGCAATCGTAATCGCAATATTGACCTCAATTATCGCAATATGACATTTTCCCCAAATCGTGCAGCCCTAGGAACTTCACACCGTACAGGTGGGCTTCAGGGCTGTAGCGAACTCACGGTCACAGACTGAACTGGGCTTTCTCTAGGACAGACAAAATCATAACTTCACACAACGATATAGTGTTTCTCACAGGTGTCGTGGGGAAGACAGGAACTTCACACCATACAGGTGGGCTTCAAGGCTTTAGCGAACTCACAGTCACAGACTGAGCTGGGCTTTCTCTAGAACAGACAGAATCATAACTTCACACAGCAATATAATGTTCTCACAGGTGTCGTGGGGAAGACAGGAACTTCACACCGTACAGGTGGGCTTCGAGGCTGTAGCGAACTCACAGTCACAGACTGAGCTGGGTTTTCTCTAGAACAGGCAGAATCATAACTTCACACAGCAATATAATGTTCTCACATGTGTCGTGGGGAAAACAGAGACTTCACACCAACTGTCTTTTCAAACCCTTTCCCCAGTTGGGCATACTCGATCTCTCCAGGCTCTGATGATGTACAATATACCAGTCTGACTCTTGGGCGAGTGCACGGCAGTTAAAAGCAATCTTCCACACACCCACAGCAATTACACTCCAATAGGAACGTCAATTCGAACACCACAAGTCCACTCGTTAAAGTGTAATTAAGACCAGCACTCACCCTGGGTCTCGATCTAAAGAGCGAAGGATCGGCGGTGTGAGAAAGGAAGTTCTAAACACTTCTTCATAGGCATGAACTGGATTCGCTTCACCATCCGAACGGAAGGAGGAGATAAGAACGGCAGAGAATCAGTTTACTTCACTCAGTGTTATTCATACAGCGCACTCCAAGCACTTCAACCCACATCTATCTCAGTATCAAACGTGCAATAGGAGATCCAATAATCAATTACTTATCTTCACTCTCCCATCCAGACGATGTGCTTTCCTCTTTCCCTCTCTCTTTCCGCCTTCAATTCCTCATACACACGATATTCCTTTTTCCTCGCAACAAGCCCTCAACGACACACTTCAGAGAACACTTCCCAACAGGAACAAGTCACATCCAAGCAGGGAAAGAACACCACAAACAGGGGAAGAACAACCCTCACTTTCTCTTCCTCTGACTTTTTATACTCTCATGAGCTAGTGTGGCCCCATTCAAACGCTCAGCGCAAATTACCCACACCTGCTGTCAATCCGCCACTCGGTTACCATAGCGACAGGCACTCACCCAGGCTTTGGGACGGTGTTTCGCTTCCCAAATCTCAGCGGGGACATTTCTCTAGCAGGGATAGTCCCGGGCTTATTTGTCACCCCGTGACATATACAGTACACTATACCTGGACATATTGTCGTTGTAGCTCCTTGACTCTCACTGATATATTGTTTTTGAACTGATATCATTGCAGAAGCAGAGGTTTTTATAAACTTTCATATTGTGAAATATTAGTACAATTTGAAATAACTGATTTCTGTTTAAAAATATGTATGTCATGTAATAAATTGTGGAAAATGTAATTTATTCCTGTGATGAAAAGCTGAATTTTCAGCATCATTACTCCAGGAAGAAAAGCTTGTTTCTTCATGACATTGTTCAAAAGCAACACATTTTGCTAGCAATCAAAATCACATTTTGCTAAAATCATGAAATGTACAAAAATGGTAAAAGTTAATGTAAATGGTAAATAAATAAATGCAGTCCATACTGTAGCCTATCTAAGGTTTGGAATATTGTTTTTGCTATTGTGGGATGTTGTGTGTTAACATTTGTAAATACTACAAAAACAATCCATCATTTTGTTGGGAGGTATAGCTTGTCTGTTAAGAAAATGTAAGCATTATGGAAATGTGTTCACTGACTGCATATTGTGTGAAAACGACAAGAAATGTGTGAATGGTATGGCCACAAAAGACCGATGCTGTGCTAATTGTGTTTAGAGTTTTGAAAATGTGAACACTGATTGGACAAACGCTTGTTAGCGACTGAAAAAAACTGTAATAATCAAGGAACTGTGTAGCCGTACCATGAGTCCAGCAGGCGTAATGATATGACGCAGCGCCTGCCGCCTGATAATAGGCTACGGAGCTGGGGACTATTATCTGGCGATGCATCATATCATTACGCCTGCTGGACTCATGGTACGGCTACACAGTTCCTTGATTATTACGCAGGAATGAGAGTATAGTTCCTAGCCATATAGGCTTAGAAAATCGCAACTTTTCATTTTCCGTCGATCTTAGTACACGATGTAACTACAGAAGAGTCAAGGTTAAAATAGGAAAAATATTGAAACTCGTTGGTCATTTTGAAAGAAATGCTACTGGGCTCATCAAGTCAAGTCAAGTCATTTTCATTTATATAGCGCTTTTAACAATGTAGATTGTCTCAAAGCAGCTTTACAGAGATAAATGTATAATTTAACGTAAGATTGTTTTGGCTTTATAGCGGTTCTTTAATAAAGTTATTTTCCAGCTAAAGTTAGTTTTGATTGATTCGCTTCCGTCGCAACGATCATTTGTTTTTAAATTAGGGCCGCCAAGACGACACCATTCCCTCTACACAGACTTTAAACGCGAACCTGTGAGAAACGCTGATGGCGTTCAGATGCGCATTAAGAACGGGTTCTATAGTTATGTGCATTTGAATATATGTGTGCAGGTTTGGAATTCCCTGCAAACCAAGCCTAAACAAATTACTGGTGTTTCCTTATAGTTTTGATTCAGAATTCTATTTTATTTTATCAATTCGGGGTAGATACGCAAATTGAGTTTTCCCGACGACGCGTTATCTGTAGAGTGGGAAAGGGATCCTCCATAGGGAGAGACTAGTTGGCACTTCAGCACTGCGTTGACATCGGGTCCAGGCGAAGGTCCTTCATCAGATCTGGAAACGGCCTGGATCCGGCAGGCTGCGGGAAAACCTTGGGATAAACAAAGACACTAAAATTAGCGTAGATGCCATTCTTCTCATGATGTAACAAGTACATCAGGATTTATGGGAAGTGTTCCCGGTTCCAGCTGACCTAATCTATGCAGCCTAATATTGAATTATAGAAGTCTATAATGTATTATGTGAACGCTATGTCAAAGAGATGTGTCTTTAATCTAGATTTGAACTGACAGAGTGTGTCTGCTTCCCGGACAATGGTAGGAAGGCTGTTCCAAAGTTTTGGTGCTAAATAGGAAAAGGATCTACCGCCAGCAGTCGATTTAGATATTCTAGGTATTATCAACTGGCCGGAATTTTGAGATCGCAATAGACGTGAAGGAGTATAATGCGTTAAGAGCTCGCTCAAGTACTGCGGAGCTAAACCATTTAGTGCTTTGTAAGTAATCAGCAATATTTTAAAATTGATGCGATGTTTAATAGGGAGCCAGTGCAGTTTTGACAGAACCGGGCTAATATGGTCATACTTCCTGGTTCTGGTAAGAACTCGAGCTGCTGCGTTTTGAACTAGCTGTAGTTTGTTTATTAAGCGTGCAGGGCAACCACCCAGTAGAGCATTGCAATAATCTAGCCTTGAGGTCATGAACGCATGGACTAATTGTTCCGCATTTGTCAATGAGAGCATATGACGTAATTTAGATATATTTTTAAGATGGAAAAATGCGGTTTTACAGATACTAGACACGTGACTTTCAAATGAAAGATTGGTATCAAAGAGCACACCCAGGTTCCTAACCGACGACGAAGACTTAACAGAGCAGCCATCAAGTGTTAGACAGTATTCTAGGTTATTACGTGAGGAAGTTTTTTGTCCAATAATTAGAATCTCTGTTTTTTCAGAATTTAGAAGTAGGAAATTACGAGTCATCCAATTTTTTATATCAGCTATGCATTCTGTTAATTTAGTGAATTGGTAAGTTTCGTTAGGTTTTGAAGAAATATAGAGCTGAGTATCGTCGGCATAACAGTGGAAGCTAATTCCATGTTTCCTAATGATATCTCCTAATGGTAGCATGTACAGAGTGAACAGCAGCGGTCCTAGTACTGAGCCCTGTGGTACGCCATACTGAACTTGTGATTGATAAGACATCTCTTCATTTACTGCTACAAACTGATAACGGTCAGATAAGTATGATTTAAACCATGCTAGTGCAATTCCACTAATGCCAACATAGTTTTCTAGTCTATTTAAAAGAATGTTGTGGTCAATGGTGTCAAACGCAGCACTAAGATCGAGTAACACTAATAGAGAGACACAACCACGATCGGATGATAAGAGCAAATCATTTGTTACTCTAACGAGAGCAGTCTCAGTACTATGGTATGGTCTAAATCCGGACTGAAAATCCTCGCAGATATCATTTCTTTCTAGAAAGGAACATAGTTGTGAAGATACTGCCTTTTCTAGTATCTTTGACAGAAAAGGTAGATTCGAGATCGGCCTGTAATTGACTAATTCTGAAGGATCAAGTTGCGTTTTTTTAACAAGCGGTTTAATCATAGCCAGCTTAAAGTTTTTTGGTACGTATCCTAGAGACAAAGATGAATTAATGATATTAAGAAGAGGATCTATGACCTCTGGAAGCATCTCTTTCATTAGCTTAGTCGGTATAGGGTCTAACATACATGTTGTAGATTTAGATGATTTAACGAGTTTAGTAAATTCTTCCTCTCCTATAGCAATGAATGAATCAAATTTTTCCTCAGGGAGACTACAATGCACTGCCTGATGCGATACTGTAGTAGACGGTTGCATAGTTATAATTTTATCCCTGATATTATCAATCTTATAAGTGAAGAAGTTCATAAAGTCATTACTGCTGTGCTGCTTGGAACCTTCTGTGTTTGAAGCTTTCTTTTTCGTTAGTTTAGCCACTGTTTCAAATAAATACCTAGGATTATGTTTATTTTCTTCTAATAGGTTTGAAAAATAAGCAGATCTAGCAGCTTTTAAAGCCTCTCTGTAAGCAATCGAGCTCTCTTTCCATGAAATGCGAAATACCTCTAATTTTGTTTTCTTCCAGTTGCGCTCCATTTTTCTGGCTGCTCTCTTAAGGGCCCGAGTGTGCTCGTTGTACCACGGCGTTGGATTATTTTCTTTAATCTTCTTTAAGCGCAAAGGAGCAACTGTGTCTAAAGTGCTGGAAAAGAGAGAGTTAAAAGTTTCTGTTGCAATATCAAGTTTTTCTAAGCTATCCGGGATGCTAAAATGATGAAACTGATCAGGAAGATTATTAATAAAGCAATCTTTAGTAGCAGAAGTGATAGGTCTAACATATTTGTAACACGGAGTCGGCTTTGCAGCCTTGGCTAAATGTAATTTACACGAGACTAGATAATGATCTGAGATGTCATCGCTCTGCTGCAGAATTTCAACGGCATCAACATCTATTCCATGTGATAATATTAGATCTAGAGTATGATTACGACGATGAGTAGGTCCTGACACGTGTTGTCTAACTCCAATTGAGTTTACAATGTCTTTAAATGCCAAACCCAATGCATCTTTTTCATTATCGATGTGTATATTAAAATCACCAACAATTAGTACTTTATCTGCAGCCAATACTAACTCTGATAAAAAGTCCGCAAATTCTTTGATAAAGTCTGTATGGTGCCCTGGTGGCCTGTATACAGTAGCCAGCACAAATCTCAAACGTGATTTATCATTTATACTATATATTTTTACATTAAGCACTAACACTTCAAAAGAATTATATTCGAAACTTGATTTCTTAGTGGTTTTGAAAATATTACTATAAATTACAGCAACACCACCCCCTTTGCGTTTCAGACGAGGTTCATGTTTATAACAGTAGTCTTGCGGGGTGGACTCATTTAAAGTAATGTAATCGCTTGGTTTTAGCCAGGTTTCTGTCAAACACAGCACATCTAGGTTATTATCTGAAATCATATCATTAACAATGAGTGCTTTTGAAGTAAGCGATCGAATATTCAGCAACCCAAGCTTTAGCATTTGCTCATCTGTATTATAGCTGTTTTTTATTTGTTGAACATCAATTAAATTTTTAACCTTAGATAGGTTTAAACATTTTTTGGATTTCCAAAATCGGGGAACAGACACAGTCTCTATATGATGATAGCTAGGTGAAAGAGGCTCTATGTGATGGGATTTATCTGACCTGGGTGACGCGAGGCCGCTAGCAGACGGTTGGTTTAGCCAGTCTGTCTGCTTCCTGACCTGGTGCCCAATTTGTCATGTTTGAGCTCTAAGACTATGAGCCATATTACTAGATAGAAGAGCAGCACCATCCCAGGAGGGATGAATACCATCTCTTTTCAACAGGTCAGGTTTGCCCCAAAAACTTTTCCAATTGTCTATGAATTCTATATTATTACACGGACACCACTCAGACAGCCAGCGATTCAGTGCACACAATCTACTAACTATCTCATCACTCCTGCGAACAGGAAGGGGGCCAGAGCAAATTACAGTGCCTGACATCGTACTTGCAAGGTCACACACCTCTTTAATATTAATTTTGGTGATCTCCGACTGGCGGAGTCGAACATCATTAGTGCCGACATGAATAATGATCTTAGAGAATTTACGATTAGCATTAGCCAGCACTTTTAAATTTGCTTTGATGTCAGGCGCTCTGGCTCCCGGCAAACATGTGACTATGTTCGCTGGTGTCTCTATTTTCACGTTCCGTGAACGTTCGGGCTCATCAGAATCAATGATCTATGCTAAGCTATGCTAAAAGTGGTACCGTCAGACCCAGAGATCGGCTGAATGGAATCGAAAACGGTAAAACTCAACTGTGTAACTCTTGTAAAATGAGCATACTTCCGAAAAAAGTGGAGTATCCCTTTAAATGTATGAGACACTAAGTATACCTTTCTGTTTTCTTTTTTTTTTTCTCAGTGTAACCCAGCATCGTTAGGTCTGACTCATCAGGCATAATTTAGTGAAGAAAATGGAACCACTGCGACTTTCACAGTGAGTATTTAACAAGAGTTGTCAAATACTGTTAGCTCTTATGACATGTAATTTGTGTTAAGTTGCTTTATTGAGAGCCGCCATGAGACCGCTAAAACAAACAGGTTAAAAATATTGCTGCATGTGATTTAAAGACATAAATTAATCAAATTTTGCAGTGTTATGTAAAAAACGTTTGTTTTGTCACTTGTCGTCAGCTATTTGATGCAAGGAGGCTTTGTTATTATTTATTTAGCAGGTTTTCAGCACAAAGTCCATAAGTCCATGCAGTGTCGCTTCTGCAAGCTTTCATCACAGCACCAAGACTGACTTTTCATGCACTACAGAACTTACCATTGGTCAGTTAAAGCAACTCAGTTAACTCAGTTAAGCCCGTTTACACCCAGAATGTGTTTGTATTTTCAAAACAATTGGGCCTTTAAAAACACACATGTGGAGGGTACATCCAAAGACTGGCATTAAGGAGAATGCCACCTTTTCTTGTGACACCTGTGAAGGACATTTGCTCTCAATCAGCATTTCTTCACCATTTAAGAGAACATCATGAGCTCAAAGTACTTCCTGTGAGAATACAAAAATTCAGATAAAATTACACTAAACTAAACACAAGTAACCCTGAAGTACTTCCTTTTTTTGTGTGTGACTTTTGCAGTCTTTCAAATATTTGTAAGTAATAAGTAATTGAAATAATTGTTAAGATGCAGTTTCATGAACTCAAAGTACCTCTTGTGAGAATACAACAATTGTTACACTGAGCATTTGCAGTAACCCTCTCCAGTTACTTGCATTTTATGGTGTTTTTGACGTTTTTGCACTTTAGCAAATATTTGTAGATGTTTAATGCTGCAGTTTCATGAACTCAAAGTACCTCAATACTAAAATGTAAGTGACCTTTCTCTAAACACTGGTTGAGCACACTCCCCAGTTACTTACATTTTATGGTATTTTTTATGTTTTTGCAGATACTTGATGTTTTTCAGATAATTGTGTTTTGTTAATGTGAGGTCCAATTCATCAGCTTTGTGTATCTTATCAGAATCCTGAATTTAAATGCATGATTTTTTTTATTGTTTAGGTCTACTGTGCAGAAAATGTCAATGTATTTACCATTTTAAGGTATTTTCACAATACTGTTGTAGATTTAAGAAAATGTATTAAATAAACTATTATATTATTAAATAAACTGGCAGAATGGCTTGAGTGTTTAATATATAACGATGTAATACCTTGGTAAACTTTCTTTTTTTTATATTTTTTTTATTGGTTCAACATATTATTTCTCATTGAGCCAATATTAAAGAATGTTTACAGAATTTCACTTGGGCCAATTGAACAATTTAGATGTGACCAGTCACTAGAACGTTTTGAGTTGGGGAGGCTAGAAATGTTGTACAGTGTAATAAGGGAAGGACAAGAGATGGAACTGTGCTGCAAAACTGGATACTCAATGAGAGAAACCGTAAGCCTTCCTCCTCCCTAAGAATTACACCATTGTACACTCCTGTCATTACAGATGCATTATCTGTGCCAATGCCAACAAGTTCTCCTCCTTGAGGCCACACTTCCCAAGAAAAGCTAGAACTGCTCTGGCTATTGATCTAGCATCCCCTCCCTCCAGCTCAACAAGGCCTAGGTAGGTGGCCACCACATCTGCTGTCTCCTCACTAAAATACCGAATCACGATTCCGAGGTATTTTGAGACACTTACATCGGTTCTCTCATCAAGGAGGAGGCTGTATTTGGAGCCACCAGTCTTTCAATGAAATATGGGGCCAACACCCCATTTATCATTTCCGTACACTTGAATCAGAAACAGTAGAATCTTCCGTACAGTAGAATCGGAAAAAGCAGCTTTGCATGCCTTACCAATGTGGTCACATGAAAGAATGGAACAATGCTCTGCAATCGCCATTGCCATGGTTGCCTCTGCATGTTTGCAAGAATCTGCATTTTTTGGAGCAAATGTTAACGTTTTTTGCTTGGGTTGATTGAAGGCCTTGGACTTTTCATTGTGCTTTTGAGTTGAGGCATGCTTTTTAACATCGGACAACTTGGCACAAAATTCTGTCTTGCAGTATAGACAGTAAGCCCTTGTGTCATTGCCCACATAGGGCTTCAGCCACCCCTTAAATTCAGTTCTAGCTGTGTATTTGTATTTATATTTGCTTGTGTATATATCCGCCTTTTAGATTTATATTATGTTCATATGTTTAATAAAGTTGAATTTATGTTGTGTTTATGCATTTTTGTATGTGTATATGAGTTTGAGGGGGAAAAAAACGGCCAAATTAAATGATTTGAATTAAAAACAAAGGAGAAGGCAGCTGATATGTGATCACTGCTAACACAGTGTGCACATGCGCAGCTCATTCATGTCTATGTCAGCTGGCGTGCAGTCACAGTCCTCTCAGCTCTCACTGAACAGAGCAGACGCAGAGAGATGTGGCTGCAGCGGGGAAGACCTCACGCTTGCAGTACTGGCGATATTTGGAAAGTTCCTAAGGTTTGTCCAAAAAGTCGTTAGTCTCTTTTTTGAAAAAATGACGCTAAAGGGGTCTGAAAAGTCTCTAAAAATAGCGACAAATTCGCTAAGTTGGCAACAATGTGCTGTTCTCTTCTCAGGCACTGGTGTTCTCAGCGCCACCCGTCAAAATAAAAGTCCCGCTTCCAACACATCGGCCAATCAGAAAAACTTATCGGCCTTGGCGATATATCGGTCGACCACTAGTTAATAGTCATGTGCCTTAAAAAGTAAAGTCATAACACTGAAAGAGAAATTAAATTGAACACCTCAATATTTCATTAAATCAAGATCAACACAACATCTTCTTAAACATGGCAGCACAAAACACGGATCAAACATGTCATCTCAGCTAAACTCAACATTTTTTTTTTCTAAAAGGACTTTACAGTACGACGGACAAATAAAACAAAAGTAAAATCAGATATTTAGAGCTGACTTTGATTTGATGTGCCTCTCAGTCTCAGAGGGAAATATTTGTATTCAACTTCAACAAAAGTTGGTTCTCAAAGTTCTTGTAATTTATTCTAGCTGTTTTTGGACTGAACATGAGGCCAGCAGTGCTAAACAGGCGCTCACCGGCAGCAGACGCAGGGCAGTGTTGAGCCTTAATGACATCTTCAGTAGAGGTGGGAAGGTTTTCAGGACACCCATGTCGTCGCCAGCACAGGTCAGATAGCCATCAAGCAGTGTTGGGCCTTGTTGTGACTGGGATGACTTCAATGGCTTGAAGAAATCCTCTTCCTCTGGTGAAGTGGCATCACTTGTAACTTGTATGTCACTGCTCTTCTTTTAGTTTTAAATGCATATGTCAGCAAACCGAGTTTGAGGATGGCAGTATCAGTTGTCCAATAGGTTCTAAACTTTGGAAGCTGGATTGCAGCTGTAATCAGCTCAGGATCATTCAGCATGTCCCCGAAGCGCTTGATCACACTCGTGAGGATTGCATCTACCAGACTCTTGCAGAGTTTCATGGATATCTTGGCTCGTATTAGCTTGGAAACCATGATGTTGAGTGTTGGTACAAGCCAGCCCATGTGCACATTGGTTTCTCCATGCAAGATATTAATCGCTTTGGTGAAAAAAACTATGGATTTCATATAGACCCCTTTTGCGCGGACGTCACAGTTACGTCACGAAACAAAACAAAACAAACGGAAAACTGGAGGCGGCCAATACAAACCAGCACAGATTCGGCTACATAATAAGGAGCTTAAATTATTATTTTTATTATTAAATGTCATCTTGTTGTGTTGTTGGGTGCAAGAATCGATGAGAAATGAGAATGCTGTATCTGGAATTTTTATTTCTAGAAAATATTCATATCATTAAAATTGCACCGTAGTGTCACTCTTTACATTGTCGTCTTCTTGGCGCTGGCTAGGCAGAACTGCGGATCGTACCACACAAGTCTTTACATGACCATTCAGCACATAGTTATAGGCATCTAAATATATGTATATGCCCTCAGTTTCTCTTTACCCTCGGTTTCTCTATCGGGTAGGTGTAGGCTAGAAGTCAGGCCACTCAACTGGAGGTAGCGTTAACGTTAATCCTATCAGATCGTCCACTGACTGAGCGCGTCTACGGTGTACATCTGGTTCCGTCCGTTAAAATTAACTTTTGCAAATAACAATCGCGGTCCTGGACAGTGAGTGACCTTGCACATTAAGACAAAATCGTATTTTCTCCAGTCATTGTTAAAAAACAAGCTAACAAAACTTGCAAACTAGCGTTAGTGAAGCGGCCAGAGGGATCTTTCTGCCTCCAGCTAAGCCCCGCCCACACAAATATGTCACCATGTTTACCAACTGTAAAAGGGTCTATTGTTTGCCGGTACAGTAGAACTGAAACATGACAAGTAATACAGTTTTCATAAAGCCATCAACTGTTAGTGTTTTGACAGTCATTGCACTATTTTTGACTGTATGATCATGTTGGATAATGCCAGAGTTTTGACAGAATTATTCAATTTTGATTTGAGTTTGCTGTGTTTTGATAGAGTTAGTATATGTAGAAAAAGGTTTTTAGCATTTTGACATTATTACATCATTGTGTGATGTAGGTGTGTTGTTGTGTGAAGGGTTTAGAAAAGCACTGTAAAGTAAATTCCTGTGTACAAAATACCAGTGTTACCATTCTACTCAAGAGTTCAGATACTCAGAATCAGGAACAAATCAATTTTCTTCAAAAATCAATATTTTAAAACAATGTAAGTTTATAAGGCGGTATGTAAAACTGTATGAACAAAATAATAATTAGTAGGTTACTCAATCAAAAGATTAAACACAACTACAAGCCAAGTGTACTTATAATACTTAATTATACTTTTAAGTATATCCTGATCAAAAGATTGAATACATATATAGTCCAAATACTCTTGACTTTTCAAGTATACTTAAGAACAATTTTAAGTGTATTTCTGAGAAGTACATAACAATTACACTGAAAGTATACTATTATTATTTTCAGTTTAAAAGAAGTATATTAATAGCACAGTTGAATAAACTTCTTTTTCATAAAGGTATTTTCATCATTATCTTTTCAGTAGAAGTGAAACTGGTAAAAAAAAAAATACAAAAAAAGGAGGCAAAGAAAGAGAGTAACAGTTGCAATCTTCTTTTATCCCTTCTCTGACCATGTGACTGTAACCCAAATGTGAGACGTTCAAACTGACCAATCAGATCATTACAACTTCCCCCACCTTACTAAAGGTGTGACAATTCATCGATCCCCGAAGTACACACATCTTGGCCTACAGGCCTTGATCACTATCAGCGAACTCCAAATGGTCCTTATGGTAGAAAACAGTAAAGCAAAAGTTAACAGTAAAGTCGTTGTTCATTTCAAATATCATATTATTTTCAATTCTTCAACAGTGACTGCACTGATACAGCTGAGAGAAACTGCAGCTGCTCATACAACACAATCACACACACACACACACACACACACACACACACACACACACACACACACTGATCACAGCACACACACTAATAACATTATATCATTACAATCAACATCACTCTTGTGTTTATGAAGAGAATGAGTCAGTGTTTCAATATGATCATCATGTTTTAGGTGTAATATATGATCCTGTCAATCAAACTGAACAGACTGCATTCAGTCACTTCTGCTGTCTGGACGAGATGCTTTCCATCTGAGACACAGAAACTTTTACATTCTTACACAATTACTGTCACAACGGCTGATTCTTCATTTGTGATCATGTTTTTTAAATTATTTAAATTATATTTTTATATTTAGAATACCATAACCTGCTTTTGCAGAAGTGAAAGTGTTCCAGTCCAGATCATGTAACCAATCAGAGAGTGAGACTGAAACCCCATTTGCATTGTCAGGGTGGAGTGATTGTGATCCTCTCAGAATAGAGCAGCTCTGTCTCCAGAGACCATGTTCAAACCCCAAGAGCTTTATTTGACATTTACTGCTACATCAACCTTCTGAAAAGCACCTGCATCTTCATCTGTTAGTTGAATGATGTTGTCAGACACAAAGTGAACTTGTTGAGAAGCTTTATTGAATGTTGCAGCAAACACAGCAGATTGAAAGATCACACACACACACACACACACACACACACACACACACACACACACACACACACACACACACACACACACACACACTAACCCTACCCCTAAACCTACCCATCACAGGAAACATTCAGCATTTTTACTTTCTCAAAACAACTCATCCTGTGTGATTTATAAGCCTTTTGAAAAGTGGGGACCGCTGGCTGGTCCCCACAATGTAGGTGATCTCAGGTTTTACTATTCTTATGGGGACATTTGGTCCCCACAATGTAATATAAACAAGGGCACACACACACACACACACACACACACACAACACACACACACACACACACACACACACACACAACACTTTATTTAAAGCTTTCATATTGCATTATAAAAGTATTTTAATGCATTAATTATGCACTGCTATATACATACAATGCATGTATGATCTCATCAATAAGTGTAACAGCAGTTATAACACATATTATCTATTATCAGGCCGATCTGACTGCTTTAATTCCAGCAATTATTCACTCTGAACATAAATATCTTACATTTTGAGATATTCACCTGAACTGAAAATGTAACTCAATTTCAAACAGAGTTAAAACACAATTGAATCACACAGAATGAACAAAACACTGAATTATAAGCACAACATGAGCAAAAGAGATTCAGTATCATTGACTGAACTACAGAAAGCAGCAACATCTAATGAAACGCTCGTACAAAAACCTCTATTCCACTCGAGTGAACACACACTCCAGCAGAGAGAGAGAAACAACACTTCAACACACTGATATTAGAAGATCCTCAGCTCTTCTCAACACTCACTCATTCAGATTTGACTAAATGCTTTCTGATATAACACTGTTTAAAGAAATATATTTGATGAGCTGTGACCTCTGAGGTGACCTTTGACCTCTTTGATCATGGATGATGTTGTGGAGTTTCTCATAATGATGCTTCTGTTCTTCATATGCAGATCAATCATCATGATTCACAGAAAAACCTGCAGCTTCAGACTTCAATCTTCAGTCAAAATCTCTTCAAATAATGAGTTTATTGAATATTAGAGCCAAAGTCAATAGAAAGTGTCAACAATGAAAATATAAAAGGTATTTTGCATGTTCTACACAGTCAAGCATGTTTTCATATTCAAGGTCTGTTCTAAAAGTATCTGGACTGGTTATGAATCTCCACACAAGATCATGAAACGTGAACAAGCTCTAATATGTCTCCATCTTTAACAGCCTGTTTCTTCTCCATTTGATGATTTCAGACACACATGAGGCTTCATGATAGATGGAGTGACACCATGAACTCTGATTAGAGATTCACAATCAGTCCTGATACTTTCTGAACAGACTCATGATTCATGATCTTACTTTAGTGATGGCGGTTCATCTAGTGGAAGTGTAGCAGTGATGATGGTCACATGACTGAATATGGACACAGAGATGGACGTTCATCTGCACATCCTCAGTGTCTCAGGAGTCACAATAAAAATACAAAATAAAGTCATGATTCTGTAACTCTAGTGTATATTAGTTTGTTATCAGCACAAGCTGTTGTAAATCCTGCCCACTTCTTTGCATTGTCAGCACATGCTTCAGTGCTCTGAGAGTGTTTATAGTGCTGTGAGTTTAACACTTCATGACTGAGAGCAGAACACAATCTTCATCATCACACAAGACTAAACTACAGCAATGAACACAATCAACATCTTCATCTGGACCATTGCACTGTTTATTCAAGGTTTGTGTAATACAGTTTTTATAATGATTATTAATTATCCTAAAATGTGAAATGTTTATATATTTATCATATACTGTATATCATCATATATAATTTTCATTTTTGTTTGTGTTTTCTTTCAGAGTGTAGAGGACAGATCACTGTAACTCAGAGTCCATCAATAACAGCAGTTCAACCAGGAGAAGAAGTCAGAATAAACTGTAAAACCAGCAGTGATGTGCATGGTGGCAGTTACTTACACTGGTACTCACAGAAACCTGGAGAAGCTCCTAAACTCCTCATATATGTGACATCAAGCCGTTATACTGGAACTCCATCTAGATTCAGTGGCAGTGGATCTGGCAGTGATTTTACTCTGACCATCAGTGGAGTCCAGACTGAAGATACAGGAGATTATTACTGTCAGAGTGCACACTATATCAGTAGTAACTGGGTGTTCACACAGTGATAAAGAGTCGTACAAAAACCTCTGTCAGTCAGACGTCACAGTGACTGCACTGATACAGCTGAGAGAAACTGCAGCTGCTGATGGAGGATCACAAACTACACAATGTCAATGTTTAGTTCAAAATTTCTAAAGACCTTAAAGGTAAATATATGATATAAGATTTTCTTTATGCTAAAATGAATTAACCAGTTCATTGTTCATTGACTATTAGTTTGTCACTCATGTGTGTCTCTCCCTCAAATGCAGGGCCGGCTCAGGCTCCGCTGGTTCCCTAGGAGAGATTTTAGATAGATCATTCATATGAATTACAACTTACTATAATATAACATGAATACTGATGAATGTTAACATAAATATAAAATAAATAAATGTTGAAATAAATCATTTATAAGAATTAAACTACAAATCAACAAAAGGTGCAAAAACTCTATTATTTGATATATTCCAGCACACTAGACCTCTTAGTCTCAAAGTCATCAAGGAAGATTTCCAAGATTAGTAAGGACTGGTATTCCCTCAATGATGATTCCTACTGCATCTGGCTCATGACAGACATAGATGCTCATATTCTTCATGTTCAGGTCCTCATGAACAGTGGTCTCTGCAGCCGCCTTTGAGATAAAAGATAAAGTATTTAAGACAAACAATCTCATTAGTTGATGAAAAATAAGTCCTCCAGCACTACCTGCCAAATGCTGGTTCAGTCAGTTCACATTAACAGTCAGCACAATTTAAACCAGTTCACCAGACCGACCCAGTAATCAGAGATGAGCTCCTGTCCACTCTCTCCCATACACTCAAAGAGGCGTCTCATCTCAGAGGGACATCGCTCTTCTTCACTGCACTGGCACTCGGGTCCTAGTTAATACAACAATAATGAATACATTATTTGTGTTGGTAAATTCACTCCAACCCTGTAATGCCATCATTACTGTAGGTCTGTATTAGTTTATCTTTATTATCCATTATAATATAATAATAGTAATAACAATTGAGACTATTTAGAAAAAAAATCTGTCTAATTAACAAACAAACAAAAATCCACCCAGATAATCAAGATAATTGAAAATCAAACTACTCAATTGATTAATATTGTACCTTTTAACTTTGTAACGACTTTAGCCCAATCTGTATCAGCTCCATCAACGAGTTATTGATGCGTTGACCAGTTGCTCCTCTTGGCACTGAAGAGCTCGAGGAGCTTTGGGCTGTGCTTGTCCAGCTGTGACATAAACGTCCAGGGGAACCGCAGTACATCTCCAGAACTCCTCGTTCACCTGTAGGACAGCAAATCTTTGACTGTTATTTAAGGGGGTTTAAAGATTAGCAACATTTGAACTTTATGCAAAGCAAAAAAGTGAGTCTACTATTTCATTTAGATTTATGGCTTTGAATTTCTACCAGTTTTATAGTTCAACATGTTTCTTAAACTATATATTTTATATAAAGTGTTCTTAAGCCCTCAGTACATCATGTTCAGTACATGTTTCTTTAAATGATTGCAACCAATTAGAAGGGTTAAAAGATTATCAAAGAACAGGCCAATAAGGTTTGGGAGTCGCTATCAAGCACAGTCCTTTTCTGACACATGGTCGCGAGAAGATTATTTGCTTTAATAGTCTTATATAAAATGACATGACCTGTACACAGTGCTTAATTTGTCAACTGGGAGGTCCCGGAGCGCAGAGGAGGGGTGGATCCGGCGACTCAAAACGGGGGTTGGAGGTAACGGAACAAAAAAACTTTACACTGCCTACGTAACTTCTCTGCAGGGGCGGCGCCAGAGAATTTTTAACGCATGTGCTGAGGGGGTGCTAGATCATTGACAGGGGGAGCTGCGCAAAACTTGGCCACTAAATATTTAATATTCAATTATTTTAATGATCATAATTTAAGTTTTAATTTTATTAAATTGAACAAGTGCAACATCCAGCATTCAATCAAATATTCTAAAAGATGTAGGCTATTAAAAATAATAATGTTATTTCAACATATCTCGTTATTTCGACATAATATGTGTGCGTGCAACAATCAAGATGTGCATTTGTAAATCCGGTGACGCGTGTATTGATTTTTATTAATAAACTAGTGTTTTCTGACAGTGTCGGCTGCAAAGATTAAGTTGACGATCGCCATCTCCGTAGTGAACGCGCCTATAGAGAGAAATGCACATAATGGATTACATAATCAGAGAGTAGCCTTTTTCTTTTTTCGTTTTGAATTATTTAGTTTGAAAACATTTCAAGCTTTGTGTAGGCTATTTGATGTATTTCTCATGTCTGTGTGAGGCATACACCGAGTTTCGTTAAGTTAGGATGAGATGCGCTCCAGTTAACGTTTAATGCAAGTGACCGCGCGGGCGCCTCCATTATTATATTGTCTGTTATATATTTGTTGCTTATTCATTAAATACAGGCAATTGGTTGATGAAAAATTGATTAAAATTAAGATACAATTTATACTAAACGAAATTCACTTTAAAGAAAGGCTTTCTACAAAACAAAAATTAATTAAGTGGTCAAAATCATGTCTGACCCACTCCATGTATCATTTTGCGCATCCTATCTTACTCGTGCTGTTCACTTTTCATAAATCAACATAAATGGAAAAAAATAACTAAAAAATAAAAAATAATTTTAACAAATATGAAACTAAATGCGCTTATTTAATGGCTACAACACATATAGTAGGCCTACAGACTCTCTATTTGTACAAATTGCTGCAAATTCATTTAATTCGGAATTTTGCACACACAAGTTGAAAGGCATTTGTTCAAATCAAGTTCACGGATAACTGTGCGTGCATTTATTAATCATTATGATACTAAAATCATAACAAAGTAGGCTATGCCATGTACAAAAAATCAGATGAGCCCAGAATATGAACGCAATTACACGTTAAGCATTTTCCTCCTATAGAAAAACATTATAAGAACGCTTAATGTGGCTTAATGTAGATTAGAATGTCCCCTTATTATGTCGAAATAACAAGATATTATGTCGAAATAACGACTTCTTGTCGAAATAACGAGATATGAAATAACGACTTAATATCTCGAAATAACAAGATAAGTTTTTTTTTTTCTTCAAAATGTGGTTCAGGGCTTCCATAGAATGCAGCCTGAATATAATTGCTTCCAGAAATTATTTTTGGGGGTGCTTTGGTCTTTCTTGGGAGTGCTGAAGCACCTGCTAGCCCCTCCCTAGCGCCGCCCATGCTTCTCTGACTAAAAAAAAACTACACAACGCTGTGCTGTACATCAGGGCAATGCTTATTTTAATTTCAGAATATACACAAACAGTAATTTTTTTATTTTTTCATTTAGGCAATTCATTTTCCATAGTGACACAGGAGGTGCCGGATCCAATAAAAAAAGGTTCCAGATCCAACGTGTTCCGGCGTGTTCCGGCTCAAATTAAGCCCTGCCTGTACATAACAAATATGTGTGTGTATGAAGGTGTAGAGAAGCCTTTTGGCAGGATTTATGAAGTTTTTTTATTTTGCATGTTCAGAAATTCAGTTTTTCTTTGTGTTGCCTCAGGGCAACGTTGTGCGATAAGGAGTACTTTTCAAGGATGTCTTGGACAATACCTCACAATGGTAAATAATGTGTGACAAGAAAGGAAGATTCAGGGTTCTGGGTGCACAGGAACACCCAAAGTGATGTGCAAAAAGTGTAACGTACACCTCTGTACACCTCATATTCCGGCGGAGTTGTGCAGATTGCATGCACGGAGCAAACATCGGAAAAGAGGGAGAAGAGGAGGCCTGCATCGGAGATTTAAAAACCTCAGGCTCGACAACCGCCGTAGGCTACCCCCACTCCCCACAATCCTGTTGTCACACGTGCAGTCATTAAGACACAAGACAGATGAGCTGGAAGCTTGGATCAAGTGCAAACCCGGCATAAGAGACACTTGTCTTCTCGCCTTCTCGGAAACATGGCTAAGGGAGTCAGACTGGGACGAGGACCTGATTATGGGTGGGTTTGGTAGCCCAATTCGCCTGGACCAAGACCCGATGACAACTGGGAAAAGTCGGGGAGGAGGAGTGTGCCTAAACGTAAATAAAAGGTACTGTAACACTGTGGTAGTGAGAGAAAGATTATGCACTTCGGATATTGAATTGTTGACTGTGTCTCTCCGGCCGTTCTATCTACCTCGAGAGTTCCAACAGCTGTTTTATACGCTTGTGTATATTCATCCGCGAGCCAATGCTTCAATTGCAGCGCAAGTGATCGCAGATGTCACTCACAGACTGGACTCTATTTTCCCAGAGGCCCCCAAGTTTTTTATAGGAGATTTTAGCCACTGTACTTTAGACAAGACCTTAAGATCATATGAACAGTATATAACCTGTTCTACAACGCAGAGGAACACCACTTTAGATCTATGTTATGGCTCAGTAAATGGAGCCTATAGATCTATGGCTATGCCGCCACTTGGTGCCTCCTACCACAACAGTATTTATTTGATGCCTGTGTATAAGCCCGCGTTCAGATACCTTGAGCGTGAGGAAAAAACATAAAACTTTGGACAGAAGACAGCATTTTCTCTCTACAGGGGTGTCTGGATGTACTGATTGGACTTGTTTTTGTGACACTTGTAATGATATTAATGAACTCACGGAAACAATGTCTGCATATGTCAAATATTGTGTTGATAGGATTATTCCATCTAAAAAAGTGGTCATTTATCCTAATAACAAGCCTTGGGTAACGAAGGAACTGAAAAGTGTTATCAACAGGAAAAAAAAGACATTCTATTTAGGGGACCTGGTAGAGAAAAAAGCTGTCTCAAGAGAAGTCAAAAATGAAATAAGGAAAGCAAAAAGCCAATACAAGTATAAAATTGAAAATCAATATAATAGTGGGGATCTAAAGGCAGCCTGGCAAGGCAACCCCTTCCCCATCACCCCCAATTTTGGCAAGTGCTGCATACATGAAATGCCCAAAATAAAAAGGTTACTGCTCATAAGTAATTCTGAATAGAAACATAACACACATACATTTAGAAAGCCAACACTTGAGAGTTTATAGTTCAAGACTCAAAATTAACCAGACTGTTATTAATATTGAGATATATAAGCTCAAACATATTTTGAACTAAAATAATCTGGGATCACCAGTGATCCCTGACTGGTAAGGGGTTAAAACCATGGCAGCCATTAATCAGCCTGTGTGTAGAACAAGGCAACCATTAAAATTGAATGGTATAGATGACGGCGATTTGCCAGATATTTTTAATAAATTTTTCTGCAGGTTCGAAAGGTCCTTCTCAGATAGTCTAGTCACATTGAGAGAGACGTGGAAGCCTCAGAGAGGGATAAAAATACAACAGGAAAAAGTCACAACACTTTTTAAAAGTACAAAAATAGGTAAGGCTGCCTGTCCTGACGCCATCTGTGGGCGTACACTCCATTATTGTGCCGAGCAGCTCAGTGAGGCTTTTACAGTTATCTTTCAAAAATGTGCTGATAGTGGGGATATACCTGATTTATGGAAAACATCAACAGTAATACCCATCCCAAAAACAAAATTTCCTAAAGACCTCAATGAATTTAGACCAATTGCATTAACTTCCCTGGTTATGAAATGTTTTGAAAAGATCTTGAAGGATACAATCATCCCCCTAACTGTAGACAAAATAGATCCACTTCAGTTCGCATATCAAGCGGGCAAGGGTGTAGAGGATGCAAAGCTTTTTATCCTTGACAAGGTGTATAAACATATTGAGAAACCTGCATCACATGTAAGAATTTTATTTGCTGACTTTAGTTCAGCTTTTAATCAAATCACATTCTGATTGAACGATTAGCCTCATATTTTAAGTTACCTGAGCAGATCCTATTACTCATCTTAAACTTTTTAACAAATAGAAGGCAGCAGGTCTATGTAAATGCAAATATGTCATCTGTTATCGTATCAAACACAGGCTCTCCTCAGGGCTGTGTGCTCTCCCCCCTTCTTTTAGTTCGTTACATTTATATAGCGCTTTTCAGGGTCCTCAAAGCGCTTCACATATGGAAGGGGGGAATCTCCTCAACCACCACCAATGTGCAGCATCCACTTGGATGATGCGACGGCAGCCATATTGCGCCAGAACGCCCACCACACACCAGCTTACTGGTGGAGAGGAGACAGTGATGAAGCCAATCAGTATATGGGGATGATTAGGAGGCCATGATGGACAGAGGCCAAGGGGCAAATTTGGCCAGGATGCCGGGGTTACACCCCTACTCTTTTTCGAAGGACATCCTGGGATTTTTAATGACCACAGAGAGTCAGGACCTCGGTTTAACGTCTCATCCGAAGGACGGTGCTCATTGACAGTATAGTGTCCCCATCACTACACTGGGGCGTTAGGACCCACACAGACCACAGGGTGAGCGCCCCCTGCTGGCCTCACTAACACCTCTTCCAGCAGCAACCTGGTTTTCTCAGGAGGTCTCCCATCCAGGTACTAACCAGGCTCAGCCCCGCTTAGCTTTAGTGGGCAACCAGTCTTGGGCTACAGGGTGATATGGCTGCTTTTCATATTATACACTGACAACTGCTGGTCATCTTGGGAGAACAGCTATTTAGTGAAGTTTTTAGATGACACAGCCCTGTTGGTCCCTTTTATGAACCAACCTGATCATAGCAGTGCCCTTGAGGAGTTTGCTAGATGGTGCGATGACAGTCTCCTTGACTTAAATGTGTCAAAGACTAAAGAATTGATTATAGATTTTAGGAAGGTTAGTGACAAACCAAAACCGAGTGTAATACACAATGAGGGTGTTCAGGTGGTACAAACATACAAGTATTTGGGCACAGTATTTGACTCACAATTGAAATTCAGAGAGAACACTGATAGTATTATTAAGCGAGCAAACCAAAGAATATACCTACTGAGGAAGCTGAACTCCTTTGGGGTTTGTAAAAGAATCTTATGTACATTCTATCAGGCATTCATTGAGAGTCTATTAACTTTTTCTTTCTTGGGTTGGTTTAATGGTTTAGCTGTGAAAGACAAAAAGAGTTTGAGCGACATTGTTAAAGTATGCTCAAAAATCACTGGTACCCAATTAAATGATCTTTGTTCTCTCTGGAAAAAAAGAGTGATCCAAAAAGCAGATGGAATACTGTGCCAACCAGATCATGTGCTCAGGAATGGATTTGTTCTCATGCAGGTCTCAGGTCGGCGGTATTATGTGCCAATAAGGAAAACGAATCGCTATGCAAACTCATTCATTCCCTCTGCTATAAGATTTTTAAATGATAACTCATAACTACACACAATGGCTATTGTACTCCACTGCTGTTCTGTCACTGGCAGGTGAATGTGTGTGTTGTGCTGTGTGTGGGTGTCAGGGTGTGATCGTTTTGTATACATTTTTTACTTTATAATTCTTATATTTATTGTGTGCTAATAATTTTAACTTAACCCTTATTGGATGGGTTGGCTGTAGAACTGAATTGCCCCCTTGGGGACTAATAAAGATATCTGAATCTGTTTCCCAGCAGAGAAGAACTGGAGAGGGGGAGGGAAAATGATCAATAAATCAATAAAATGTTCCCAAATGAGCCAAGAAATGATGTGGAATCATTTTTATCATGTGCCATCAAAATGTTTTCAGTAGAGGATTAATAAATATATGAATGTCTTCAAATCAGTAGTTTCCTCATCAGTTGTTAATAAGTGCAATGTAAATAGTAATAATGTCTGAATCAATAATATGTATGATTCTGACATTATACTCTTCAGAAATGTGTGTATATTCATATATACATATATATATACATATATAATGTGTGTATTCTCAACATGAGGAAGTTGTTTGATAATGTGTTTGTGACTGATCTACAGTCTTCAGGATAATGATTTAAATAGAGAGAGTCACTTTGCATTGTCAGCACATGCTTCAGTGCTCTGAGAGTGTTTATAGTGCTGTGAGTTTAACACTTCATGACTGAGAGCAGAACACAATCTTCATCATCACACAAGACTAAACTACAGCAATGAACACAATCAACATCTTCATCTGGACCATTGCACTGTTTATTCAAGGTAAGATGTAAAAACTGACTCTAGATTTGGTGTTTTTGTAAAAGTATATGATGATAATAGTTTTAAACACTAATAGTTTTTCTTTTCTCTTCTTCAGAATCCAGAGGAGTGACTCTGACTCAACCTGAAGTTAAAACTGTCCAACAGAGTCAAACAGCAACAATAGAGTGTCATATAGATGTAGGAATATTCAGCACCCACTTATACTGGTATCAGCAGAAACCTGGAGAAGCTCCTAAACTCCTGATTTATTATATAAACAGCCGTAATACTGGAACTCCATCTAGATTCAGTGGCAGTGGAACAGCAGATACTGGACGAGATTTTACTCTGACCATCAGTGGAGTCCAGACTGAAGATACAGGAGATTATTACTGTCAGAGTTATCACAGTGGTCCAGTGTTCACACAGTGATAAAGAGTCGTACAAAAACCTCTGTCAGTCAGACGTCACAGTGACTGCACTGATACAGCTGAGAGAAACTGCAGCTGCTGATGGAGGATCACAAACTACACAATATCAAACCTTTCACAGACTTTATTATTTTATTATGATGTAAGTAAACATGTAATACAATCTTATATCCCTTACTAAACCGGACTATAATGTGGAGAAAATGTGAGTGGAGCTTGTCCCTATAAAACTTGCCACTACATTGTAATCTAACTGTAGGAAAGTCAATCACTTTCATTGCACTTCCATCCTTCACCACTAGAGGACAGATCTCTAATATTACTGAGTTCCCTATCTGTCAGCAAGAGAGTTTCTCTGGGCACTTCAACACTTCCTTTATTTCCAAAGGAGAATATTCTCTAGCAAGATAATATCTCTATAAAAGCAGAGATGGCAAAAATACTCACTTCCCATACTCAAGTAGAAGTACAGATACTTGTGTTAAAAAAATACTCTGGTAAAAGTAGAAGTACTGATTTAACTTCTTTACTCAAGTAAAAGTAACAAAGTACAGGCTTGGAAATTTACTTCAAGTATAAAAGTGAAAGTAGCCTTGCGAACGACAACCATTTTTTATGCAAAGCTACCTGGACCACACTAATGTTAGAGTGCAAGCTGAGAAACTGAAGTGGATCTGGAAAAAAGGCTCTTTATAAGCCATTGCCTACATTTTAAATGGATGTCTGCCAATAGGCCTAAAACATCACATAGCCTATATGATTATTGTGACAGAGACTGACTCCAGGTTAATAAGATTCTGGCTGAGTAGCAAGATATGAATTCAATTGTGATTCACTGAGAATTCACAGATCCAGTTTCTCTTCTTTAATCTTCCCCTTAACATTTAAAGGAATCTACATGTATGTAATGATTCTTCACCGAATGAATGCCTCTGAATCTGTCGAGTCGTCTTGTGGTGCGTCAAGTGCAACGTATATTCCCATCCAATTGACCGTTCGCAAAGACCGGTTTGCTAACGGTCCCAAACCATTCCCTTCTGTTCCCTTTAGTTACTGTTGCTCTATCTCTCACACCACATCATGTTCTCACACACTTAAACACACATCGCGGAGCAGAGAGGACACTGACAACACACTGAGACAGGACAGACCAGGTTACTTTTGAAATGAAACGAAGTCTCACCTTTAAAATTTAGTCATTTTTTAAAGAAATTTAAACAATAAATACTGCATTGTGGCTCTTTAATGTGTCTGACAGATCTCTGTACAGCCTCAGTTAAAGCTGTTCGTGAACCGATCATCTCTTCCTTCCATTTGTGCTTCGTTACTTCCCATCTCTCTATAAAAGAGAACATTTCCTCTAAAAGACGCTTGTTTCATCCGGTCGAGTTTGCAGATGAGTTAGGCGGTTCCCCTGCGGGTGAACTTCATTTCTAGAAATTAACAGACTTTAAAAGCCACACACACACTAAAAGCCGAAAATGTGTCATTCGTGTTCAGAAAAATAACTACAGTAATAATAATGAGCTTAGCTTTGTGTTGCGCTTTAACTTTAAAATGAACGAGTACGTCTTTCTTGAAGTGCACATTGTAGATCATAACAGAAATTAGCACAGCCAAACTGATTAATGACTGAACCCTCTTCCAGCAGCGGTCGGGACGAGTAGAGCTCAGTCTGGACGGTTTAGAAGTTGCAGATGTCCTGATCAGGCCAGTGTGCACATGATGATGGACAGGAGTCATAGTCCCATACTCCATTTCAATGAAGTCATTCAACTGTGCTCTCAGAGTTACAGTTATATTCATAAAGAGCCTTCGAGTCCCACCAGGTGTAATCCACGTTTAGAGAGTTGGGTCACTCTCCCACTCTTTACTGTAGATACAACTGTATATTTATGACACTTTGACATACTGATCACTCGAATATACAGCTACAAATTATCTCACTAAAAACCCGTCAGTCATGAATGATCACGTCTGATTGCTGATCTCTGATTGGCTGAATCAGATCTGCAGTGGGCCGGTGTATTTACACATCATGATGACTGATTTTATGGACTACATGCACACTTGAGTTTTGGTTATTAACCAATTAGTCTATAAAATGTAGGTGTTTGAAAACCACCAAACCAATTTTTACTAGAACAATCAAACTCAAAACTGCCCAAATCTGGCAGCACTGGCTTCATGTCGTTACTGTTTCCAAATGTCACTGGTTCGTCACTAGGGGGCGATGATCTCTGTGAACCCATGAACCACTGTCTATTTCATTTTACCTGATCTCAGATCAGTTTTTTAAATATTAATGTTTATTGACACATTTTTATAATTGTAGTAATATTTTATAATATAGTTGTAGTTAAAAGTGTCTAATTGGTCTGATTACCAAGCTCTCCATAAAACAAACAAAACAAGCCCTTCAATTTAATAAACTAACTCATTATAAAGACATTTCATATTTACTGGTATTAGATGATTTGGTAATTGCATTGAATAGATTAGACTTTAAATAAAAACATTTGCATTTGGTGTGTAAAAGGTGTTTTTATGCTGAGTTTCCGCTGTTCTGACCAGCGTGTGGCGTTTCCAGAGCTTCAATACAGTGAATCATTATGCAAATCAATCGGTTCAATGGTTTCTAAAAGCTTTGTTTCTCCATCACTAGAGCAACATGATTCTGGTTCACTCTTGAGTTGATAACAGCAGGCCAGATAGCAAACTTTGCCTGGCCCACCTCCACTTCTGGCTGGGTCCCCGGCCCAAAACTGGCCCAACACACTGAACATGGACACACAGAGCTTCCTCTGGCCCAGATGTGGCCCACACCCTGTAAAGTGACTCTTATTGACTGATATGGCCCAGGTCTGGCCCAGGCACTGTAAGACAGATCTGGCTGAGAGTCGGCTGGGCAGAAACTGGCAGTGAAACACAAACTCAACCAAGAGTTTTATTATAAAATTAACAAATACACTTTAATATAAACATGTATGAACAATGAACAAATACACTATGATATTAACATTTATTAACAACACACTGATTCTTGATTTGTGATCATGTATTAGTTATGATTTTCATAACATTTTTATATATATTTTCACCATTGTCTATAAATGTAATGATTATGTAACAATTAGTGTCAGAACGGCTGATTCTTGATTTAATTTTTTAATTTTTTATGATATTTTTATATTCTAAAGTTTTAATCTCCTATAAATGATCAGTTTGTCTGCGCTGCTTCACTAAAGCAGAAGTGAAAGTGTTCCAGTCCAGATCATGTAACCAATCAGAGAGTGAGACTGAAACCCCATTTGCATTGTCAGGGTGGAGTGATTGTGATCCTCTCAGAATAGAGCAGCTCTGTCTCCAGAGACCATGTTCAAACCCCAAGAGCTTTATTTGACATTTACTGCTACATCAACCTTCTGAAAAGCACCTGCATCTTCATCTGTTAGTTGAATGATGTTGTCAGACACAAAGTGAACTTGTTGAGAAGCTTTATTGAATGTTGCAGCAAACACAGCAGATTGAAAGATCACACACACACACACATACACACTCTCTTTCAGTATTGAGTTGTAAATCACTACAGCTGCAGCACTAGACTCATGTGAATCCTGCCTGACACAGGACACTCAGATACGGCTCATCTTCAGGAGAGAAACATCAGCACTCAGAGCTCTTGTGGAACGAGACCTCATGAGGAGCTCCATCATGTGTTACTCTGCAGACGTACAGCTCTCCCGCTTCCCAGCGTGCTTTGCTGAGGGTCAGGACGCTACTGCGGCTGTAGCGGCCGTCCTGCTGGCTCTCTGCGCTGGTCAGAACCCCCTCGGTGACCTCTGACCCGTCCAGTGTCCAGCTCACCAGCGCCCCCTGTGGAGAGTAAGAGCTGAGCAGGCAGAGCAGTGCGGCTGAGTCTCCAGAGATCTGCAGAGAAGAGGGCGGCAGCAGAGACACTGAGGGCTTCACTGTGGGACCAGCTGCAGGAGACAAACACAACACATTCACACACACACACACACACACACACACACACACACACACACAACACACTGCACTGCACATTCACAGCATAGGAATAATGCTGCTCTAGTTTTAGACTAAATCATTATAAAACAATATCAGTAACACTTTATTTAAAGCTTTCATACATATTGCATTATAAAAGTATTTTAATGCATTAATTATGCACTGCTATATACATTAAAATGCATGTATGATCTAATCAATAAGTGTAACAGCAGTTATAACACATATTATCTATTATCAGGCCGATCTGACTGCTTTAATTCCAGCAATTATTCACTCTGAACATAAATATCTTACATTTTGAGATATTCACCTGAACTGAAAATGTAACTCAATTTCAAACAGAGTTAAAACACAATTGAATCACACAGAATGAACAAAACACTGAATTATAAGCACAACATGAGCAAAAGAGATTCAGTATCATTGACTGAACTACAGAAAGCAGCAACATTTACATTCTGATGTCAAATCTCTTTTTCCATGTATGATTTCTACAATAAAAGATGAACTAAATATGAACTCAGTGTAGAAATAAATGAAGGAAAAACAAGCCTGTAATAAACTGATTAAACTCATAGTGAGACACAGTGTGGAAATATGTTTAGAATTTTATTATTTTTTGTTGTTGAAAGGAATAATGCTATTCTTATAATAATATCATTGTTTTAGATTAAATACAAAAATATCAGTAACACTTTAATTAAAGCCTTTATACATATTGAATTATAAAAGTATTTTTAATGCATTAATTATATATTGTTTTACACATTATAATGCATTATACATAAAGGCTTTAGGCAAGGCAAGGCAAGGCAAGTTTATTTATATAGCACATTTCATACACAATGGCAATTCAAAGTGCTTTACATAGAAGAAATTAAAATAATTAAAAAAATTCAAACAGTTAAAAAAAAAAAAACAATTCAAACAAATAAAATACAGTACAGTACAGTACAAACAGTCGGACGAACAGTGGCACAGTGCTCATTCAGTAAATGCATAGTTAAACAGATGTGTTTTGAGTCTGGATTTGAAAGTGACTACAGTAGGAGCACATCTGATCTCCTCTGGAAGCTGGTTCCAGCTGCGGCTGGCATAATAGCTAAAAGCGGACTCGCCATGCTTAGAGTGAACCCTTGGTATTTCTAGCTGATATGATCCTAATGATCTGAGTGATCTGTTGGGTTTATATTCAGTGAGCATATCTGCAATGTATTGAGGTCCTAGGCCATTGAATGATTTATATACCAGTAATAATACTTTAAAATCAATCCTAAATCTAACTGGGAGCCAGTGTAAAGACCTGAGGACTGGTGTGATATGTTCATATTTTCTGGTTCTGCTCAGAATCCTGGCGGCAGCGTTCTGTATGAGCTGACACTGTCTTATGGTCTTTTTGGGAAGGCCAGTGAGGAGTCCATTACAATAATCCACCCTGCTGGTGATGAAAGCATGAACAAGTTTCTCTAAGTCTTGTCTGGAAACAAAGTATCTAATTATTGCAATATTTTTCAGATGATAGTATGCTGATTTAGTTATTGCTTTGACATGACTACTGAAACTAAGGTCTGACTCTAGTGTCACACCAAGATTCCTGACTTGATTTTTAGTTGTTTGACCCCTAGAGTGAAGGTATGCGTTCACCTTGAGAACTTCATCTTTGTTTCCAAACGCAATGACTTCAGTTTTGTCTTTGTTTAACTGAAGAAGGTTTTGACACATCCAACTGTTGACTTCATCAATGCATTGGCACAGGGAGTCAATGGGGCTGTAATCGTTAGGCGATAGGGCTAAGTAAATCTGTGTGTCGTCTGCATAGCTGTGGTAAGAGATTTGGTTCTTTCTCATTATTTGGCTCATTGGGAGCATATACAGGTTGAACAGGAGTGGCGCAAGAATTGAGCCTTGAGGGACTCCGCATGTCATGGATGTCCACTCAGACTTATGGTCTCCTATACTCACATAATAACCTCTCCCA
This sequence comes from Leuciscus idus, assembly GCA_021554675.1. NCBI lineage: Eukaryota > Metazoa > Chordata > Actinopteri > Cypriniformes > Leuciscidae > Leuciscus > Leuciscus idus. The sequence continues at coordinate 30,538,360 of CM038643.1, read as the reverse complement.
TCTAAGTATGACCTGAACCATTTTAGGATTATCCCCTTTAAGTAAAGTATCACCACAATATCTAATATTCATTATTATTAATACATTATAAATAACAAGCTATGTCACTATAAAACACTTTATGAAATATAAATAGTCTTTTTTTTATATGTAATTAAATAGACAGACTTACCGATCACCAGTTTAGTTCCTCCACCGAAAGTCCACCACAGTGATACAATCTAATGAAACGCTCGTACAAAAACCTCTATTCCACTCGAGTGAACACACACTCCAGCAGAGAGAGAGAAACAACACTTCAACACACTGATATTAGAAGATCCTCAGCTCTTCTCAACACTCACTCATTCAGATTTGACTAAATGCTTTCTGATATAACACTGTTTAAAGAAATATATTTGATGAGCTGTGACCTCTGAGGTGACCTTTGACCTCTTTGATCATGGATGATGTTGTGGAGTTTCTCATAATGATGCTTCTGTTCTTCATATGCAGATCAATCATCATGATTCACAGAAAAACCTGCAGCTTCAGACTTCAATCTTCAGTGAAAATCTCTTCAAATAATGAGTTTATTGAATATTAGAGCCAAAGTCAATAGAAAGTGTCAACAATGAAAATATAAAAGGTATTTTGCATGTTCTACACAGTCAAGCATGTTTTCATATTCAAGGTCTGTTCTAAAAGTATCTGGACTGGTTATGAATCTCCACACAAGATCATGAAACGTGAACAAGCTCTAATATGTCTCCATCTTTAACAGCCTGTTTCTTCTCCATTTGATGATTTCAGACACACATGAGGCTTCATGATAGATGGAGTGACACCATGAACTCTGATTAGAGATTCACAATCAGTCCTGATACTTTCTGAACAGACTCATGATTCATGATCTTACTTTAGTGATGGCGGTTCATCTAGTGGAAGTGTAGCAGTGATGATGGTCACATGACTGAATATGGACACAGAGATGGACGTTCATCTGCACATCCTCAGTGTCTCAGGAGTCACAATAAAAATACAAAATAAAGTCATGATTCTGTAACTCTAGTGTATATTAGTTTGTTCTCAGCACAAGCTGTTGTAAATCCTGCCCACTTCTTTGCATTGTCAGCACATGCTTCAGTGCTCTGAGAGTGTTTATAGTGCTGTGAGTTTAACACTTCATGACTGAGAGCAGAACACAATCTTCATCATCACACAAGACTAAACTACAGCAATGAACACAATCAACATCTTCATCTGGACCATTGCACTGTTTATTCAAGGTCTGTGTAATACAGTTTTTATAATGATTATTAATTATCTTAAAATGTGAAATGTATTTTTGTATCATATTTTTATCATATACTGTATATCATCATATATCATTTTAATTTTTGTTTGTGTTTTCTTTCAGAGTGTAGAGGACAGATCACTGTAACTCAGAGTCCATCAATAACAGCAGTTCAACCAGGAGAAGAAGTCAGAATAAAGTGCAAAACCAGCAGTGGAGTGTATGGTGGCAGTTACTTACACTGGTACTCACAGAAACCTGGAGAAGCTCCTAAACTCCTCATATATTATGCAACAAGCAGTTATACTGGAACTCCATCTAGATTCAGTGGCAGTGGATCTGGCAGTGATTTTACTCTGACCATCAGTGGAGTCCAGACTGAAGATACAGGAGATTATTACTGTCAGAGTTACCATGAAATAAGCAGTAAAGCTGTGTTCACACAGTGATAAAGAGTCGTACAAAAACCTCTGTCAGTCAGACGTCACAGTGACTGCACTGATACAGCTGAGAGAAACTGCAGCTGCTGATGGAGGATCACAAACTACACAATATCAAACCTTTCACAGACTTTATTCATTTATTATGATGTACTTAGTAAACATATAATCTTATATCACCTTACTACACTGGACTAAAATGTGTAGAAACTGTGAGTGGTGATTGTTGTTGTAAAACTTATTGTTCTTGTAAAGCCACTACAATATAATAATTGCACTTCCATCCTTCACCACTAGAGGACACATCTTTATATTACTGAGTTCCCTATCTGTCAGTGAGAGAGTTTTCCTGCACTTCAATGAGCATCTAGAAAGAGAAATTTCTCACTTCACATCAGAAGGCCTACTCGCTCATCCCTGCATAGACACACGTACGAATGAGACGCAAAATTAAAATGGTTAAAAGCAACATTTTTAAGGAAAATGGGTAACACTTTAGAATAAGGTTCCTTCATTAATGAATGACACAGGAACAAATGAGTAACACAATATAAACAATCTAGTAACTACTATTAACTAACAAGAAACTCTGATTAACGAATTAGTAAGTAATAGCACACAGATGAAAGTGTTAGTTCACTATTAACTAATCAATAACTACTATTTTTTTTAATGCTTCCCAGAAAACTACTGAAAATGTTTCATAATTCATGTAAAACTAATCAATAACTAATGTAGGACAAATGACTATCACTACATTAACCTTTGAACTGCTACTGTAAACGAATACACAAGGTTGTTTACATTATCAATATGTAATAGCATAGCAGACTTATGATTTGGGAAAGCTGTTAATAATTAGCCTATGCTGTCTCCTTGAGAAATATTTATCAACTGAATCATTTTAAAGAAATGGATTTTTAAAGCTGCTCTAAGAGATGTTGGGTGACGTCACTTCTTGTTGACGTTCGAAGTATTGTCAAACAAAACAGAGGCTAGCTCGACCCTCATCTCCAATCTCATCTCTTCCCCCCGTGCTGAGCTCCTGACTCCTCACACTGTCTTCTCCCCTTCAGGTCTCATTCAGTCATGCAAATCTCACAAATCTACTGTCTCCATCTGTTTGATGTGAGGTCAGAATAAATACGTCTGGTGTGAATGGTAAAGGAGTTTCATTCCCGCAGCAGCAGAACAGTCAGAAAAAAGAAAACAATGCCTGTTCTTCTGATGTGGGAGATGCCCCAATAAAGATAACCACTGATAACCATTTGTCTTCATCCCCCAAACTCAGGCGTGACCACTTGGAGCACGAGAAAGGGTCCAACGAAAGCTGAATAAGTATTTGGGTGCTAGATGTTTATTGTTCTTTTGTTCCACTTGGGTATTTAAAGGGAATTGGCAAACCACTCAAGGAAGCATCTGTAAACAGAACTTCCCACTGTAACAATATTAGCTCAAAGGGGAAATATTAATAATAATCCATAATTACCAATTATGATTAATTATTTATATTTGGGTCAGTTAATTAGATTAACTTCAGTTCCAACGAACTCTTTGATTATTCATTTATTCTAAGAAAAGTGTATCTTTCATGGTCACTGAAAAATAATTATTCCTTAGCATGTACAGCACTTAGAGCATGTAACAAGATCAAGATCGTAAAAGGGACTTTGTATGGAAGCAGAGAATCAGAAACCAAGTTTTATTAACTAACTTACAAACATAACTAACACTAAACAAACATACATACATTCATACATACATACATGCATGCATAGGTAAAAGGGTGAGTGATGTGGAACGGGAAGCAGGAAATAGAACTATGGAAAATATCAAATTAACTATGAAAGAACCATCAGCTTATAATTTTCAGATCACCTCATTAAATTGATACTTGCATGGTCAGTTGCAATCGTGGACAATTTTTGAAGTTCTAGTATTGCAGCAGAGGCTCTGTCCACATTGCTAAAAGTCATAAAACTCCTTATCTGATCGTGGCCATGGTAACGAGAAGACCTTCTTACCCTGTTTGGGGGCTGGGACATCAGGTCCCAGAGTGACGTTTGAAGCTTTTTATGGTCTATGTACCAAATAATTGTGTCTGGTTTGGTCTCAGTCGTTACAGATTCCCCCCTTTCGATCGTTGTTGTCCCTCTCAAGGACAACCACGAACGACGTTGAAAGTGTAGAAAGATCAGACACACCTCTGTCATACAAGGCTGGAAGGCCAGGGTGGCCTCTGGTTGCTGGTGTTTCCTGGAGCGGTGGTCGTTTCATCAGGTGATGTAGGCCGTAGCCAAGTACAGGTCTTTGAGTTGGTGCCGCAGGTGTTGAGGCAGCAGGTGCCTTGACAGGGTGTCACCTGTCATTCTGAAGCCCATTAGTTTTGGGGCAGGTGTTTGCTTGTGGTTGCAGGAAGTGGTTTGGGCTCTATGTAGCATAGAGAGGTTTTCAGGCCGATCTAGTGCTGGTGGCAGAAGGTCAGAAGGTAGTTGTTAACCTCTCAGTCATGAGAAGTCTGAAGGATTGAAGTGTTGCTCCGTCCTCATGGCGGTGCCGATGTGAGCTTGCCTAAGCTGGGATAGGCAAGGAGTCGGACGCTTGTACTTTACAGGATTCCTCGGGTGAGTCCTGTTCAGGGAGCTGTTTTGCGTGTGTCAGCAGCTCCTGTAGCTCTGAGTCAGGTGCGTCCAGCTGTCCTTGTGGAGCATCCGATTGACATCTGTGTGAATGGTGTGGAGGAGGATGTTGTCGTTGACAGCCGTTAGTCATCCTGTGGTTTTGCAGGTTGAGGGCGCTGTCCTCCATGGCTTCTCCAAGGGGCTTGGCTGGTACCTGGGTTGTTGCCATGTTGACAGTTCTGCGCTGGTGCTGGGCATGCTCAGTCCAGCTGCGTTGAATCTGGTTTGAACCTCAGTCTCTAGCTGGTGTGTCAGGCTTTGAGCACAGGTCCGCTCTTTGTGGGACGCTATGATCTGTTATGTGAGGTTGTTTACCTTCTGTTTCATACCCCTATGATGGGGTAAGGAGATGATAATCTTGATAACTCTGGCTTGGGTCATGGGTCGTTGGTCCTCTTCTCTCATGATGTAGTTATGTTTGGCTCTGGTGCTGTAGAATGTCAGCAGCCTTGGTGGAACAGTGTTCCTTGCGATGGCTTGTCAGTCCTTTCGGTCTCCTGTCTGGTTAGGGTCAGGTTAAACAGAGGATCTGCAACATTTTTGGCACACTAGGGATGAGAGACTAATGCATGACCCTAAAAAGTTCAGAGCTAACGTTTAATAGGTTAGCTAGGTATGTAGCATAAAGCTAGGTGTTCATGTCTAGCTTGTGAAGTGGGTCTTGTATCCTTATCATCTTAGCTGTGGATGTTAGAAGGCTAAGACTTGTGTAGTTCCGAGAATATTTTCTGGAAAGGGCATAAGCCGAGAGGAAATAAATGACTTAAGATGGTTCTTATGGCTAAATTATTTCTCTGGACTTAACTGGTGGTTCACAACGGCTTGACGAAGTGAAGGATAGGAGGAAAAGGACAGTTTTCCTATTCAGATTATGCTTATTATCAATCCTCAGGACTATAGTTATGCCTTAGTAATCATTGAGATTACTTGCGTTGCAGGGTCATAAAAATGAGTGCACTTGTTGAAAATAAACAAAATCACAAATAAAGGTGTCTCTGGTTCCTTTCTGGGCCCTATGGGGACTGGAACCACATTAGAACAAGAGGGGAAATGTAAATAAATCAAATAAATGAAAGAATAGACAAGTGAATAGCTGACGGCTATTATTATCAAAGTAAAATAAAATAAAAAGGGCTTAAGTAAGTGATCAAAACAGCAGGAATGATCTGAAATTGGGAATAATCAATAGCTCGAGTGGCTTTTGATGTGCTTGGACCAGACTCCATAGCGGGTCACAGCTGCTGTGTGTTCAAGACACACGGTCCCTGTGGGTGTGTCCTTACAAAAGTTTAGTCAACATGCTGATGAAAATTCTCATTACTATAAGAATTATTCTCTAGCTACACAGTTTACATGTAATTAAAGCAATGCTGTTTTTTGATAATTTTGCCTGTGTTAATGCCAACTGCATACATGTTGGCACAGGTGTGTATTTGTATTGGAATTTTACGATTTCACCCCCATTTCCTTTAAAAAAATCAATTTTTGCACTACTGTTAAAACTGTTACTTGGATCTAACTCAATAAAATTAAAACAACATTTTCCAAGTACTTTTTGCAAGTTTAGTGAACTAACTGATATTTTGAGTAAGGACAACTTAATAATATGCATTTCAATGTATGCGAAAAGATTAAGTAGCATTTTCAGAAAAAGCCAATAAATTAAGTACAATCAATGTAAAAAATATCAGCATATTATACACATTAGACTTAATTAAAATAGGTAACATTTAAATGAAAAAATAGTCAATGTCCTCTGATTTATTCATTTTGACCAATTTGCCCTTTCTTTGTTTGGGAAGTGTAAACGGCTTCAAACAATTAGTTGCTATTATGTCAATTTCCAACATTTATTAAATCATTGCCATATCCAAACAGTAGCAATGAGCTGGACAGAATAAACAATCAATAACAACTGTATTCATGCATTAAAGAAAGCATGCCCTCAGCTAATAAAGTGCAGGTTAGTGGAACACCTTCACGGTACAGTTTCTCACTGTGTACATACATAATCTTACAACATTTTAAAATTAAGTCAACAGGCACTTTTGTAACAATTCACAAGCCATATTCAAAATGAGCCGTTCACAAGTGCAGAGTGACAGTCATGCCTGAGTGCCTTGGCCAGGAGCTTGTGTTTCAGAGTCATGAACTTGGGCTTGGTTTTGGGCGCAGTGTGTCAAGTCCCACGAAAAGTCTTTGAAACACCTCAAATGTTTTGGAAAGCTTGGATGGACACTCAAGATTAAGTGCATATGTCAAACCCAAGCAGTAAGCAGCATGCTTTGGCCAGATTTCCAAGATTGGTAAGGACTGGTATTCCCTCAATGGTGATTCCTACTGCATCTGGCTCACGGCAGACATAGATGCTCATATTCTTCATGTTCAGGTCCTCATGAACAGTGGTCTCTGCAGCCCCCTTTGAGATAAAAGATAAAGTATTTAAGACAAACAATCTCATTAGTTGATTAAAAACAAATCCTCCACCACTACCTGCCAAATGCTGGTTCAGTCAGTTCACATTAACAGTCAGCACAATTTAAACCAGTTCACCAGACCGACCCAGTAATCAGAGATGAGCTCCTGTCCACTCTCTCCCATACACTCAAAGAGGCGTCTCATCTCAGAGGGACATCGCTCTTCTTCACTGCACTGGCACTTGGGTCCTAGTTAATACAACAATAATCAATACATTATTTTTGTTGGTAAATTCACTCCAACCCTGTAATGCCATCATTACTGTAGGTCTGTATTAGTTTATCTTTATTATTCATTATAATATAATAATAGTAATAACAATTGAGACTATTTAAAAAAAAAAATAGATCTAATTAACAAACAAAATAAACCACCCAGATAAGCAAGATAACTAAAAATCAATTTTTAATATTGTACCTTTTAACTTTGTAACGACTTTTGCCCCGCCTGTATCAGCTCCATCAACAAGTTATTGATGCGTTGACCAGTTGCTCCTCTTGGCACTCGAGAGCTCGAGGAGCTTTGGGCTGTGCTTGTCCAGCTGTGACATAAACGTCCAGGGGAACCGCAGTACATCTCCAGAACTCCTCGTTCACCTGTAGGACAGCGAATGTTTGACTGTTATTTAAGGGGGTTTAAAGATTAGCAACATTTGAACTTTATGCAAAGCAAAAAAGTGAATCTACTATCTCATGTCCAAGTCACAATTTCCAAAAAGTTCTCAGAAGTGAGTAGTGTCAGGAAAAACTGAATGATAAGTCACTTAACTGGAATGGTTTGAAGAGGGCAGGCCATCTTTCCTTAAATTCTGCCACACCAGGAGACTTGGCAACACTTCCTTCAGTGGCACATTAATCTCCAACCGGCGATAATCACTCAGCTAGCTGTGGCTTCGTGTGTGTCCGTGCGTCTGTGTGTTCGTGAGTCCACTGCCAAACTATGTCGAAGCCAAGACAATGCTTTTGAAGAAGTTACAAACACCTCTGAAACATTGAACTATCACACAAAGACAGCATTACTTATTCAACGCACACACACGCAGATTTATACAGTGTGTGGCTCAAGTTAACAAACTGTTTGAGATAGAGCACATTCGAAGTTGGCGGTCGCAAAAGTTTGTTGAAAACTGAGCGATACTTTTGCAGATTGCGCAACACAAACACGTTAAAGTTCTTACACGTATGTAAGAAATGTATTTCAATTAATCATAAAATGGCCCTGATATGTCACTAGACATTAAGAAATCATGTTAATTTCAAATACTTATATCACTGACAACAGTAGTCCGGCCAGGATATTGTCATTTAAAAAGTGATGTTGCAGCCCTCAACTGATGTTGATGTTGTCATGTTGTGTTTTGGCCTGATGCCCCACCCTCCACCTATCTACCAATCACGAAGTCAGTAGTGTTTCGGCATCCGGGTTGCCAGCTCTGCTCTAGTTACCACAGCTGCAGCTACAAACGTTCCTGCTGGATCCTGCAGCCTATCTGGCAACCTGGAGTCAGGGGGGAGGGGGAGGGGATACACCGCTCTCCAGTCATTTGAAAGTGATTGCAGTACCAGTTTTGGCCACAATCTTACATACGGCTCCTTTAATTAGGGTAAAATCTCACTTTTAAAAATACAAAGAGTTACTTACATGAGGTACGTGAAGTATAAATTATCCGGCTCTTGAAAACCCTGTTGGAATAAACTTCTGGAAGCTGGAACAGACGAGAAAAATGTCCACATTGCAAAAAAAAAAAAATCAAACCAAAGGCTTTTTTACCAGATGGTGCCATTTCTTCAGGTTTGACCTATAAAGCAAATACTCACTTTATTCCTGTTTTCTGCTTCGGCATATTATTGAGCCAGTTGGATAAACTATGCAGCGATAATTGTGTGGGTGTGTTGGTATGGATGTCAGAGTGAGGTTTGTATGTGTGTAATAAGTGTGTAAGAGTGTGTGTGTGCTTGTAATATTTGAGAGAGAAAAACTCTACTGCAAATCACAAACCCAGGACTGCGCCAGAACTAACTCTCACTGAAAGCAGATTTCTGAGATATCAACCTCACATCTGGAAAACAACTTGTTTAGATTTATGGCTTTGAATTTCTACTAGTTTTAGAGTTCAACATGTTTCTTAAAATCTATATTTTATATAAAGTTTTCTTAAGCCCTCAGTACATCATGTTCAGTACATGTTTCTTTAAATGATTGCAACCAATTAGAAGGTTTAAAAGAGTATCAAAGAACAGGCCAATAAGGTTTGGGAGTCGCTATCAAGCACAGTCCTTTTCTGACACATGCTCACAGGAGCACATGCTGTGAGAAGAAGGCAAGTTTATTTGCTTTAATAGTCTTATATAAAATTAATCATAATGACAAATTAATGAAATTCAAAAATAAATGAGATTTTTTTTTATGTCACAAACACAACTCGGCCTGGCATTCATTTGTGAATCACTTCCTGTGCAGTTGTAGATCTCTGCACACATTTGTGCATTTTCAAACTTAAGATGTGCAGAAAAATCCACAAATATGGATGCATTTAGTAAATGTAAAATCAAATCCACAAATAAGTGGACTCCACCCACCGTCTACTTAAGCCAGTCAGATAACAGCCACATTGCGCTGACCAATCGTAGCACGTTCTCGCTACAACCAATCACGTTTGGCTTTATACTTGGGGCGGGAACAGATTCATTTTGCAGCCCTGAAAGAAACTGTATTTTATGGGCGCTTCATTCAAACTGAGCTGAAGTGCTGTTTGTGTGGTTAAAACACCCCGTTTCCAAAAGATTATTTGAGTTTAAGGCTTCTTTATTTTTCCATCAGGATAAATTGGATGAGTAAATCGAAAGTAGTGCTGTACAAAAATTGTGAGATGTGAATATTAAAGTGAAAAAGACTGCATATAAATATATAATCTGTGTGTCTCCTCCTCCATCTTCTTCCTCCTCCTACCTCACCTTTTCACACCCTTCATCTTCCTCCATCTTCTTCCTCCTCTTTTCACACCCTTCTTCCTCCTCCATCTCCTCCAACACCTCCTTCCTCCTCTTTTGACACCCTTCTTCCTCCTCCATCTTCTTTCTCCTCCTTCCTCCTCTTTCTACACCCTTCTTCCTCCTCCATCTTCTTCCTCCTCCATCTTCTTCCTCCTCTTTTGACACCCTTCTTCCTCCTCCATCTTCTTCCTCCTCCATCTTTTATCTGTATTTGAGAAGTAGGAAAAAATAGATATCATGATAATATTTCCCAGAGAGCAACATGTCAACATTGATTCCAAAGACCATAATGGACTTTTTTTTATTATTCCTCTAAATATAGTAAAACTGATTTATTTAGTTCTTGATTTCTCATTGTTAACATGCTTGTAAAGGTGTAGCACAGAACTGTACTCAGAGAAACTGCTGCGTATGACATATGTTTAAAATGATCTACATTCATGATTCTCCAGACAAAACCTAGTGTCTTATCAGCCTGACAAACATAAACAAAAATATTTCACTATTAATAAATATGTACAATTAATCACTGAATGGTTGAATAACATTATTCTGAAAGTAAAATCTTCTATGTAGAGTTTATGTGTTTGTTATCAGCACAAGCTGTTGTAAATCCTGCCCACTTCTTTGCATTGTCAGCACATGCTTCAGTGCTCTGAGAGTGTTTATAGTGCTGTGAGTTTAACACTTCATGACTGAGAGCAGAACACAATCTTCATCATCACACAAGACTAAACTACAGCAATGAACACAATCAACATCTTCATCTGGACCATTGCACTGTTTATTCAAGGTTTGTGTAATACAGCTTTTACAATGATTATTAATTCTCCTAAAATGTGAAGTATATATATTTATCATATACTGTATATCATCATATATACATTTTTCATTTTTGTTTGTGTTTTCTCTCAGAGTGTAGAGGACAGATCACTGTAACTCAGAGTCCATCAATACCAGCAGTTCAACCAGGAGAAGAAGTCAGAATAAACTGTAAAACCAGCAGTGATGTTGCCTGCTGTTGTGGAGGGACTGGATGTATTGCCTGGTATCTACAAAAACCCAGAGAAGCTCCTAAACTCCTGATTTATGGAGTGAATCAACTTCAGTCTGGAACTCCATCTAGATTCAGTGGCAGTGGATCCAGAACTGATTTTACTCTGACCATCAGTGGAGTCCAGACTGAAGATACAGGAGATTATTACTGTCAGAGTTTTCACAATCCAGGCAGCACTAGGCTGTTCACACAGTGATAAAGAGTCGTACAAAAACCTCTGTCAGTCAGACGTCACAGTGACTGCACTGATACAGCTGAGAGAAACTGCAGCTGCTGATGGAGGATCACAAACTACACAATATCAAACCTTTCACACACTTTATTCATTTATTATGATGTACTAAGTAAACATATAATCTTATATTCCTTACTAAACTGGACTAAAATGTGTAGAAAATGAGTGGTGACTGTTGTTGTAAACTTCTAGTTCTTGTAAAGCCACTACATTACAATTTCACACATAGAAAGACACAAGTACGAATGAGACGCTAAATTTAAAATGGTTAAAAGCACTATTTTTAAGGAAAATCTACTAATCACACCTATGCACATTATGACAGAAACATGCAATAAACCCTTTAAAATGTGATTTTAAGCTCGTTTTTATTATTATTACTGTTATTATTAATAATAATAATTTTGCATGCAGCTGCCACACACAAATATAATTCAATTAGAATTACAATATTTGATGATTTTTACTTATTTATTTATTGCAAAACTTTCCTATATCTCTATCCATGATATTGCTCCATAATAGCAGGATGATTGGATGAGGGATGGATGTATGGATATCTGTCTATACAGATGCACAAACAATATCAAACTATACAGAAAAAATAGTGCTGAATTATGTGTGTTACACACAAGTGTTCAACTAACCCCTCTGTCTGTTACAGTTAACCCCGCATATGGGGTAAGCTGTGACATCTGCACTTCTGTCACTTTCAGTGCAACTGTATGAAAATGGAAGGTCCTAGAAAAAAAAAAAGCTTTAAGTGTTCATTTGTAGCAGAGATGTGTGTGTTGCTTGTGTAAAAAAGAAAATAAAATAAAAAAAGATTAATCTAACTTAATTATTTTTTTTTAATAATTGAGCCAAAACCAAAATGTGTTAGGTTGTGCCCCGCTCTCCCCTACTAAGAAAAGTACTGGGTAATATAAGGTAACTACATGGGTTCAGGGTTAGTACCTAGTTATTACCCAGTTATTTTAATTACTATAATAAGTACATAGTAAGAACATAAAATAAAAAGCTACTGACTATCAAACATTGTTTAGTGTGGAATGATAAAACACAGTTCAATTATCTTAAGATGTTGAATTTCAGAGGAACTATCCTACACTGTAAAAATAAAAGGTGCCTGGAGGAACCTTTTGGGGTTCTTCACTTTGCCACACCGGCGGAACCGTCTGTAGATCCTCTAGGCACCTTTTAAAAAGGGGCGGTTCTCTGAGGAACCACACAGGTTTCCTGAGGAACTCTTATATTAGGCTCTGTGTGGAACCACTTTGGGCGCCTCCAGGAACCAAATTTCATTTTTTTATTTTTTTTTATTTAATTTCATGTTGTTACTATGGTTACCTTTGACTTCTATTATAATAAACAAATTGAACCCAATTCAAAATAAGAATTGTTTATTACATATTTGATATTCATTTTTATACATACACTTCCATGCACAAGGGAAAAAAAAGCTAACTATAAATTAATATCAATGAATACACAAAAAATAGTATAATACATAAGCAACATGAATAATCAACCATGTATAAACAAGAAAAGACATCTCAGCAAAATGCATGGAAACACATATGTTCCACGAAATAAATCAATGTAAATCTTTTTAATTTTGACTAATTAAAAATGTCCATCTTCACTTAATTTTAAAACATGTGTTTCCAAGTCCAAAAGCTCTATCAGAAGCCAAAAACAAACAAACAGTGCTAATATACACTCATTGTGCTGTAATATTCCTGAAAATTATGATCCTAATCTTTATCTCTATACCGAAATCTCAGATGGTTAGTTATTCAGCTATTTAGAATCATAAAATGTTGAAGTCTGGGATGCCGTGAGACTGGAGACTGTAATGTACACTATGGCTTTTGAAAAGCTTAAATGTGTGACTTGAATCAACAGTGTTCATAAATGGTTGTTGAGTATTCTCAATATCTAGAAACAAGATAAAGGAAGTAGAAGTAGAGGCTTCGACCCGGAAACAGTATTCCTTATGTCACAACAAGCAGAAAACATTTTCCATTTGAACAGAGTTAAGGTGCAGTAAAATGATCTGTTGTTCTGTGAATGTTCACTGGTGAATTCAGTCATTTCAATAAAAATCCACACGATCAGCAATTGTGTGTGAGCTGTGCTTCATACATTACGTCGCTACACTGCTGACAATGGTCAATGGACCTCTTTGCCTGTGTAATTTCACGAAATTCACAAATGTGACGCACCTTTACTCGCTGCAACATAAAATGCAATCAATGATAAAATCTTCACAAGGGACATGTGAGGTACTTAACTAGTTAGAAAAGTGAAAAGGTGCATCAGCTTCATTTTCCGTGTGTTTTTCCTCTGTTCTGGTGGATGGTCCAGGCACTTTTTATTCTTGATCAAACTTGTATTTCAGCTTACCAAGATCCCTGCAAAGTACAAAATGTACTGTTAGTAAGGTTATTAAAGTGATAGATGTGAAATTTAAATAATTTCCTCAGCCTTGTGACGTTCCAGACCTGTTTGACTTTCTGTCTGTGAAACCCAAAAGCAGATCTCAGGCATAATGCAGCCCCAGTCACAGATCGCTTACCGATCACTGCATGAAACAAGCAGAAACAAATTGTGTAAATCATTCAGGAAACCATTCTTATGTACACTCGTCTAGTTCAATTCAATGCAACAATTTATGTAAAAATGGTTAAGCTTCAAAAATGTCCCAGAAAAGATCCTAAAAATAATCAATGAGTTCACAACTCTTGTGTTACGGGTTGTGTTGTAAGTCTTCTGAAGCCTAACAGCTTTTTCCTTTTTTTTTGTCGAAAAAGACTAAACTTGAAGTTATAATTCAGGGTTCAAATGTCTTATATTCAAATGCATATGATTAAGGTATAGCCTATGAAAATGCATAGCATTATTGGCTCCAAACCTGTGATATTATTTTTCTGAGTAACATGAATGAGATTTGAGAGCATGAGGGAAGATTTTCAGAGAATAACTGATTAAAAAACACAAGTACACAGTCAAACAATACAATTTCATACAGAGAAAGTTCATAGTAATAAAGTACTTGCATGTGCTGCAGGTAACTTACTGTTGCCACTGAAATGTTCAGATTATTTTAGAAATGTACTGTAGTTCTGGGGAAACAAAAGAACAAAGCTGATTATTCACAACATAATATGTATTGACCAGTAAATGGCTTTAAAATGGTATGTGAGAGAATGAGGGCACCTGTAGTGAGTAAAGTTAGGCTAAACAAAAACAGACCAAACTATATTAACCTGCTTTTGTTATTCATAAACGCCAATGACAACAGCAGGAATCAGCTAAATTAGGCTATATCAGCAATTTGAAGACACAGTTGTGCAGAATATGTTGAATTGAATGACTAAATCAATCTAAGACAATAAGTCAATAATTTCCATTTGTTCATTAACTTACGTTAGATCAACGTAGTTAGAATCGCGGCTAAAACCTTCATACCAGATACTGTGCAATAAACTGTGGTAAATACTGAAAAAACGTAGAATAAATTTAGTTTATATATATATATATATATGTGTGTGTGTGTGTGTGTGTTTGAATATATAGTGAGTAGACTCTGTATGTATATTTATTTGGCGAGTGTAACGGAGAGCTGAACAAACGGCGGAAGCTTTGATGAGGGGAGCCGTTACTTTCAGACCCGATGACGATCAGCTGAGCTTTGATGTGCGCGAGCAGCACTGAAATTTTACCACTGAAGTAGGTAAAAATGATTATTTTATGACTATTATTTATTCAATAATAATTAATGAATTCTTATTATTAATATTATTAATATTATTATTATGTAGTGTTGTTGTTTAAGGTTTAAATTAATCAATAAAATAGGCCTATACTAAATAAATGTAAGCTACCCAGGTGAAAAGACGTAGGCTACTGTTAAATGTATTAAAAATGCATTAAAGTATATTTGTATTGTAGGCCTACTAAAAACACACTCAAGTACATTTTTAATAGTACGTCTTTTTCACCTGGGTATGTATACTGAATCAAACTTAAGTAGCCTATAATAATAATAAAAGGATAATAATAATCTCATTCTGGCCTCACTGAACCATTGGGTTCCTCCAGATGCTGGCTTTAACATAAGAGATCTTCCAGGAACCACTTAAATGTTTAAAGATCTTCCAATAACCCTTTTATCGCATTCAAGTTCCTCTATTTTCCCCCAAAGCACTTCGAGGTCTCATAGGTGACTCCAGACCCTCTGAACTAAATACCAAGTGCTTAGAGGATCCCATAAGTTCCAGCAAGAACCTCAAACTCATCAGATCATCAGAGACTCAAGACCTGAAATGATTGTGTCAGATTAGAGACATTGTTGAGGAGCCACTGATCTAGAGATTCATGACTGAACTCGATATTTATTTTAAACTGTGTGTATTTGGGTGTAAATGTGTGTGTCAGTATATGTAATGTTACTGTGCTTCGGCCATTTAAAGCCGTTCTTTAACCCTGTCAGTAAAGCTGTTTGACTCTGATGAGTCTGAGGTGAGTCTGTATCTCGTCCTGATCTCTCTTCGGTCTCGTCGTGAGCTCACAGTCTACAGCAGCTTTTGCATTCAGAGGGTGTTTTATATGATCAGCACATGCTTCACTCTGCATGTGTTTATAGCTCTATGAACTGAACATGACATGATCAAGAGCTCTTCTTCATCAACCAACAAACATGACTTTCAGCATCATCTTCCTCTTGACTCTGGCAGTGTTTAGTTCAGGTTTGAATAATGATTTATGCTTGTATTTTCAAACACTAATTACACTATATCATTACAATCCACATCACTCTTGTGTTTATGAAGAGAATGAGTCAGTGTTTCAATATGATCATCATGTTTTAGGTGTAATATATGATCCTTGTGATGTGATTTAAATGATTATTGCAGTAAGCTCCACTAGGAGGCACTACTGGCTTTTGTATTCTTTAGCTCTGCTTGTTTACGGGGTAACAAGCGCCACTTTAATTTACAGCCCGCAGGAGTTACACTTACCATGTAAATACACAGAACCAGGGGGTAACAAGCGCCACTTTAATTTACAGCCCGCAGGAGTTACACTTACCCTGTAACTACACAGAACAAGGGGGTAACAAGCTCCACTTTAATTTACAGCCCGCAGGAGTTACACTTACCCTGTAACTACACAGAACAAGGGGGTAACAAGCGCCACTTTAATTTACAGCCCGCAGGAGTTACACTTACCCTGTAACTACACAGAACAAGGGGGTAACAAGCTCCACTTTAATTTACAGCCCGCAGGAGTTACACTTACCCTGTAACTACACAGAACAAGGGGGTAACAAGCTCCACTTTAATTTACAGCCCGCAGGAGTTACACTTACCCTGTAAATACACAGAACCAGGGGGTAACAAGCGCCACTTTAATTTACAGCCTGCAGGAGTTACACTTACCCTGTAAATACACAGAACAAGGGGGTAACAAGCGCCACTTTAATTTACAGCCCGCAGGAGTTACACTTACCCTGTAACTACACAGAACAAGGGGGTAACAAGCGGCACTTTAATTTACAGCCCGCAGGAGTTACACTTACCCTGTAAATACACAGAACAAGGGGGTAACAAGCTCCACTTTAATTTACAGCCCGCAGGAGTTACACTTACCCTGTAAATACACAGAACAAGGGGGTAACAAGCGGCACTTTAATTTACAGCCCGCAGGAGTTACACTTACCCTGTAAATACACAGAACAAGGGGGTAACAAGCGCCACTTTAATTTACAGCCCGCAGGAGTTACACTTACCCTGTAACTACACAGAACCAGGGGGTAACAAGCTCCACTTTAATTTACAGCCCGCAGGAGTTACACTTACCCTGTAACTACACAGAACAAGGGGATAACAAGCTCCACTTTAATTTACAGCCCGCAGGAGTTACACTTACCCTGTAACTACACAGAACCAGGGGTAACAAGCTCCACTTTAATTTACAGCCTGCAGGAGTTACACTTACCCTGTAACTACACAGAACAAGGGGATAACAAGCTCCACTTTAATTTACAGCCCGCAGGAGTTACACTTACCCTGTAACTACACAGAACCAGGGGTAACAAGCTCCACTTTAATTTACAGCCCGCAGGAGTTACACTTACCCTGTAACTACACAGAACAAGGGGATAACAAGCTCCACTTTAATTTACAGCCCGCAGGAGTTACACTTACCCTGTAACTACACAGAACAAGGGGGTAACAAGCTCCACTTTAATTTACAGCCCGCAGGAGTTACACTTACCCTGTAAATACACAGAACAAGGGGGTAACAAGCTCCACTTTAATTTACAGCCTGCAGGAGTTACACTTACCCTGTAACTACACAGAACAAGGGGGTAACAAGCTCCACTTTAATTTACAGCCCGCAGGAGTTACACTTACCCTGTAACTACACAGAACCAGGGGTAACAAACTCCACTTTAATTTACAGCCTGCAGGAGTTACACTTACCCTGTAACTACACAGAACAAGGGGGTAACAAGCGCCACTTTAATTTACTGCCCGCAGGAGTTACACTTACCATGTAAATACACAGAACCAGGGGGTAACAAGCGCCACTTTAATTTACAGCCCGCAGGAGTTACACTTACCCTGTAACTACACAGAACCAGGGGGTAACAAGCGCCACTTTAATTTACAGCCCGCAGGAGTTACACTTACCCTGTAACTACACAGAACAAGGGGGTAACAAGCTCCGCTTTAATTTACAGCCCGCAGGAGTTACACTTACCCTGTAAATACACAGAACCAGGGGGTAACAAGCGCCACTTTAATTTACAGCCCGCAGGAGTTACACTTACCCTGTAAATACACAGAACAAGGGGGTAACAAGCTCCACTTTAATTTACAGCCCGCAGGAGTTACACTTACCCTGTAAATACACAGAACAAGGGGGTAACAAGCGCCACTTTAATTTACAGCCCGCAGGAGTTACACTTACCCTGTAACTACACAGAACCAGGGGGTAACAAGCTCCACTTTAATTTACAGCCCGCAGGAGTTACACTTACCCTGTAACTACACAGAACAAGGGGGTAACAAGCTCCACTTTAATTTACAGCCCGCAGGAGTTACACTTACCCTGTAAATACACAGAACAAGGGGGTAACAAGCTCCACTTTAATTTACAGCCCGCAGGAGTTACACTTACCCTGTAACTACACAGAACAAGGGGGTAACAAGCGTCACTTTAATTTACAGCCCGCAGGAGTTACACTTACCCTGTAAATACACAGAACAAGGGGGTAACAAGCGCCACTTTAATTTACAGCCCGCAGGAGTTACACTTACCCTGTAACTACACAGAACAAGGGGGTAACAAGCGCCACTTTAATTTACAGCCCGCAGGAGTTACACTTACCCTGTAACTACACAGAACAAGGGGGTAACAAGCGCCACTTTAATTTACAGCCCGCAGGAGTTACACTTACCCTGCAACTACACAGAACCAGGGGGTAACAAGCTCCACTTTAATTTACAGCCCGCAGGAGTTACACTTACCCTGCAACTACACAGAACAAGGGGGTAACAAGCTCCACTTTAATTTACAGCCCGCAGGAGTTACACTTACCCTGTAAATACACAGAACCAGGGGGTAACAAGCGCCACTTTAATTTACAGCCCGCAGGAGTTACACTTACCCTGTAAATACACAGAACAAGGGGGTAACAAGCTCCACTTTAATTTACAGCCCGCAGGAGTTACACTTACCCTGTAAATACACAGAACAAGGGGGTAACAAGCGCCACTTTAATTTACAGCCCGCAGGAGTTACACTTACCCTGTAACTACACAGAACCAGGGGGTAACAAGCTCCACTTTAATTTACAGCCCGCAGGAGTTACACTTACCCTGTAACTACACAGAACAAGGGGGTAACAAGCTCCACTTTAATTTACAGCCCGCAGGAGTTACACTTACCCTGTAAATACACAGAACAAGGGGGTAACAAGCTCCACTTTAATTTACAGCCCGCAGGAGTTACACTTACCCTGTAACTACACAGAACAAGGGGGTAACAAGCGCCACTTTAATTTACAGCCCGCAGGAGTTACACTTACCCTGTAACTACACAGAACAAGGGGGTAACAAGCTCCACTTTAATTTACAGCCCGCAGGAGTTACACTTACCCTGTAAATACACATTTGAAATGGGTAACAAACACTACTTACTATGTAACAATACGAAACAACACTATTTGCACAGTAATTACAGAGAAAGGTAGGCTACTCTTATTAAAAAAACAAAACAAAAAAACTTTTAATTACACAGTATATTTGCCCTGACATTTAAGTGTCATTGCAATACAATGTGATAAGGTAAGAACTAAGTACTACATGGTACGTTTTAAATTAAAATCATAGCAAAAACAAATTTTTTTGGCTTAACATTAAAGGTGAACTAAGTACCTTTTTTACCTTAACTGAACAGCTTCGGAGTCATTGGAATGGTTATATTACTTATTTCGGGTTGAATGGTGGTCGTTTCGCACCCCCCTGGTGCCCCTGAGCGGAAAATCCGCACTTGCAACTTTGAGCCGCCGGCCGCCGCGTCAGGAAGTCTCGCGTGATATCAGGTCTCGCGATGTAAACAACTGCTTTACGGCCAAAAGAAATCTGCTAAAATGCCGTCATTATTGCGCTCCCTCACGCTGTTCGAACCCGAAGGAAGAAGACGTTTTAATGAATGTCCCATCTGCTTTGATGTCGTTGATCTGCTAGCCTCTGGTGTCTGAGAATCACCAACGAGTTTTTACAACAGTGTTGTCAAATATCTATTCCGAAGCTGTGGGGGAGCTCTAGAGAGAAACCTGCGAGCAAAAAGCGAGAATACAGCGAAGAAATCCCGAAGTGACTGAATGCAGCTTTAAGTAGTTTAGTAAGAAAAGCCAATAAATAGCATTGCCAAAAAGTTTAATTTACAACCCACAGATGTCAAAATTACCCTGTAACTACATTGCACAAGAACATATTTTGCCAGAAATGTGATAAAAACTTTTATATACAACAGACGTACAATTTTTGCCTGGAATATATTAACAGAATAGGTACCTGTTAGTTTTAAAATAATTACATTATAAAAAATTTGCTTGTATATCTGGTTGTACCCCTTTATTACCCAAAACTTAACATATTGTTCCCTTATACCTACACGGAGGTACACTATAATTACAGAAACATACACCGTAATTTCGGTTTACTTACAAAGTTCTTTGCAGGTTGTATATCTGCTTGTTACCCCTTTATTACCCAAAACTTAACATGTTGTTCCCTTATACCTACACGGAAGTACACTATAATTACAGAAACATACACCGTAATTTCGGTTTACTTACGCAGTTGTTTGCGGGTCGTAATATAAAGTGTTACCCATGTTTTTCTTAAAACAAGGCTGATTTCATACGAACTTATAGCTTCTACAGGAGCAAAAACCTTCGTTTCACAACCTCATAGCTCGTGGTCAGTCTACCTCGGATGGTTCAGACATTATGGCTGATAATCTAAATCCTTATCGAGAAATACTGTTGACCGGAAGTTCTGAATCCCTACTCCGCGTTCCGGAAGCAGGAAGTGTGACATAGGCCTATAAAGTTGTTGTTATTCTTTAACCTCTTATTCTTTAAAGGTAAAGGTCTTTCTTAGAACTGATAGGGAAACGTAGGATTTTACCTGAACGTATAGATAACGAAAGTTATAATCACTTTAGCTTTCAACAGAATCAGTGATAAAAGGAAAGATTCTCAAAGCCTTTAAAGCAGGCAAAGTTACATGTTTAAATATACAGACAGTAGAATGGAACAACATACTGTATAGAAACTTAGTTGTAACAAATAATGCACTGTTGTGCAGAAGAGGCCGTAAAAGCCTTTCTAGTAGTATGAGGTTACGCACCGGTGTGCGGGAGTGGCAGAGTTAAAGCCTTTCTCCTAGATCAACAGTTACCTTTCCTTCTTATATCCTGAGCAAAGCATTGTTGAACATGAGTGGAATACCAACTCCAAACCGACCGACAGGAAACCAGAAGATGAGGCAGATGTGTGGAGATCCAGAGGGGGAGAAGAACTTTAACATATTCTCCTCAATGCATGTTTAACCAATAGTACCTACAGTAGATTGTACATTAGGATAGTTTAATATCTCTAAGTTCACCACCATTCATTTCAGTTTATAGGCTGTCAGATGAGACCACACATGGCATAGTTACATATTAGAACACACTAATAAATAAATAGTATGTAGTTGAAAGCATGTCCTGTGAAGCAAATGGTACAGACGTGTCATTGAGGTGCAAACGACTCTGTCTTTCCCGACAGAACCATCCTGTGCCTGGAGTGTCCCAACAGTCCTCGATCCACATCAACAGTCCTCAATCAGCATATTGATGAAATCCCTGCACTAGATCGGCATTAGCATACTGGGATGATGAAGGCCATTGTGCCATGTTTAATTCACATATATACCTTTAAAAGGCATTATGAAGTACTAGGGCAGTAATGAGTTCTGCCCATATTTGCTCAGCCCTACATAGTCTTACATAAAATGACATGAACTGCACATACAAAATATGTGTGTGTATGAAGGTGTAGAGAAGCCTTTTGGCAGGATTTATTAAGTTTTTTTTATTTTGCATGTTCAGAAATTCAGTTTTTCTTTTTGTTGCCTCAGGGCAACGTTGTGCGATAAGGAGTACTTTTCAAGGATGTCTTGGACAATACCTCACAATGGCAAATAATGTGTGATAAGAAGGTAAGATTCAGGGTTCTGGGTGCACAGGAACACCCAAAGTGATGTGCAAAAAGTGTAACGTACACCTGTGTTTCACAGCAGAGAAGAACTGCTTCACTTGGAGTGAAATCTCATTACATCAAGTACATGATATGACATGACACGACATGACACAAACCTATGCTTGTTTCAAATCAAATATATTAATGTGTTTCAAGTGTTTTCCCCTTTTTACTTAATGACTTCTTGACATTTCTGAAAAAAGATTTGTGATTTTTTTACTGCTCTCTGAGTATTATATCATGATGATTTTCTCTATGATTCTGTACCATGTGCCATCAAAATGTTTTGCATTAGAGGGTTAATATACAGACCCTTTCCAAAAAATTTGAATATCAGTTTATTTCTTTCCATAATTCCATTCAAAACGTTAAACTTCCATAGATTATAGATTCAGGGCCCACAACTTAAACGATTTCAAGTATTTTCCATTTTCCAGCAGGATTTGCACCTGCCCACACTGCCAGAAGAACCCAAACCTGCTTCAGTGACCATGGTATCACTGTGTAATTACTGTGTGATTTCATGTAATATTCTAATTTTTTTAAATCCTGTTTTCATGGGTTTTATGAGCTGGAAGCCCAAATTATGTACAAATAAACAAATAAATACTTGAAATCGTTTAAGTTGTGGGCCCTGAATCTATAATCTATGGAAGTTTAACGTTTTGAATGGAATTATGGAAATAAATAAACTTTTCCATGATATTCAAATTTTTTGGAAAGGGTCTGTATATGAATGTCTTCAAATCAATAGTTTTCTCGTCAGTTGTTAAATAAGTGCAATGTAAATATTAATAATGACTGAATCAATAATATATATGATTCTGCCAGTAGAATCTTCAGAAATGTGTATAATAGCTTGGCATTTCTCAACATGAGGAAGTTGTTTGATAATGTGTTTGTGACTGATCTACAGTCTTCAGGATAATGATTTAAATAGAGAGAGTCACTTTGCATTGTCAGCACATGCTTCAGTGCTCTGAGAGTGTTTATAGTGCTGTGAGTTTAACACTTCATGACTGAGAGCAGAACACAATCTTCATCATCACACAAGACTAAACTACAGCAATGAACACAATCAACATCTTCATCTGGACCATTGCACTGTTTATTCAAGGTTTGTGTAATACAGTTTTTATAATGATTATTAATTATCTTAAAATGTGTAATATATATGTTTATCATATACTGTATATCATCATATATATCATTTTTGTTTGTGTTTTCTTCCAGAGTGTAGAGGACAGATCACTGTAACTCAGAGTCCATCAATACCAGCAGTTCAACCAGGAGAAGAAGTCAGAATAAACTGTAAAACCAGCAGTAATGTGTATTATTATAGTTCATATGGTCATTACTTAGCCTGGTACTCACAGAAACCTGGAGAAGCTCCTAAACTCCTCATATATAGAGCAACAACCCGTAATACTGGAACTCCATCTAGATTCAGTGGCAGTGGATCTGGCAGTGATTTTACTCTGACCATCAGTGGAGTCCAGACTGAAGATACAGGAGATTATTACTGTCAGAGTTACCATGAAATAAGCAGTAAAGCTGTGTTCACACAGTGATAAAGAGTCGTACAAAAACCTCTGTCAGTCAGACGTCACAGTGACTGCACTGATACAGCTGAGAGAAACTGCAGCTGCTGATGGAGGATCACAAACTACACAATATCAAACCTTTCACAGACTTTATTATGATGCAAGTAAACATATAACATATACAGTAATCTTATATCCCTTACTAAAATGGACCAAAAATTTGCAGAAAATGTGAGTGTTGCTTGTCCCTGTAAAACTTTCCACTTCAATGTAATCTAACTGTAGGAAAGTCAATCACTTTAATTGCATTTATGAGATGTTAAGTAATTATTATGAGAAAATGTCTCATTATTATGACTTAAAGAATCATATTTTTTTACTCAACCATGGCGGAAACGTGCTTCAATACTTCACTGTAGATACAACTTACTGTATATTCATGTCACTTTGACATAGTGATCACATGAATATACAGCTACAAATGATCTCACTAAAAACCCGTCAGTCATGAATGATCACGTCTGATTGCTGATCTCTGATTGGCTAAAAGTGTGTTCTCGTCAGCGACACATTTTTATAATAAAAAAGGAGTTGTGGTTAAAAGTGTCTAATTGGTCTGATTACCAAGCTCTCCATAAAACAAACAAAACAAGCCCTACAATTTAATAAACTAACACATATTATAAAGACATTTCATATTTACTGGTATTAGATGATTTGGGAATTACATTGAATAAAAAACTGATAAAATAAAAATTTGAACTTTCAATAAAAACTGTTTTCATGCTGAGTTTTCGCTGTTCTGACCAGCGTGTGAGAGCCTCGAAACAGTGAATCATTTTGCAAAGCAATTGGTTCAATGGTTTCTAAAAGCTTTGTTTTAGAAACAGGAAAGTTATCAATGACGCACACAGAGTTCAGTTTGGCTGTAAAGCTGCTCTAAAAAGAAAAGTGTCATTGTTCAGCTGAATTCAGTTCAGTGTTGATTCAGTTCTGTTCAATAACTGTATTAAGTATATCAATTATAAAAATAGTTCATTTTCATTATTAAGCAGCTCTGCAGGAAGCCGTGATGTCATCGTCCAGCTCAGTTCAGTTCTCATATAATGGTGTCAATGCAGGAGATCATGAATATTAAGAAGAAGTGTCCTCAACTAAGCAAGCCAGAGGCGACAGTGGCAAGAACCCAAACTCCACCAGTGACAGAATGAAGAAAGAAAAACAGGCTCCGTCGGGGTCAGTTCTCCTCTGGCCAAACAACGAACATGGTGTGTGTTAGGACTCCAGGCCGCTTCACAAGTCAGACTGTGGACTGATATCATTCAGAGTATTTTATTCAGCTCCTGCTTGAAGATTGGAAAAGATTACATTAAGGTAAAAGAGTAGCAAAACTCGAGAGCATGTAGATGTGAATTTGAGAACTTGTACAATAAATATTTGTTCTTGAAAACCTGTTGAATGTTGAGATTTGCATTCGCAGGCAATAGTCACAAACCTGTATTCTGAATTTGAAGCTGCAGATAAATAGTCACAAATGTTAAAATACCATTCACAGAAATACAATGATATACACAAACTTGTATTATTTCATTCACATTCGCAGGACAACCTCGATTAGGCATTTGCAACTTCTCAAATCTGCCATTGCAATTTCAAATTGCTCCTGCTTTCTCTCTCACCGCCACTCAGTTTACAAGTGCACAAGTTAGTCACGCATCTCATATATCGCGAAAATAGTTGCAAAGTCAATGCGTGAAGATTTTAAATTGCAAAGGCAGATTTGAGAAGTTGCTAATGCGTAATATTGAGGTTATACTGCAAATGTGAATGAAAGAATACAAGTTTGTGTATGTCATTGTATTCCTGTGGAACAAAATGGAATATAACTCAATATCATTTCATTAGCCCACATTACATTGCACTGGATACAGCTCAGCAGTTTTTATAATGAAAAACAAACAAAAAAAACACAATCATCCTAAAAAGAGACCGTATTATAGGCCGTCTCATCAACACTCGTACCTCCGCGACCGAATGGGTATTCTGACGTTACGTAATTATCATCACAATATCTAGATATTAAAAATATTATTTTTTTCTTGACAATTAATCAAAGAACACTAGAACAATAAATTCATTGAATTACTTACACGTTTTTCAACGCATTTTCTGACGCATTTCAGCCGGAGTCAGCCCAGCTGTGCTTGCTATCTGCAACATTGTTTAGTGTTTTGGACTGATAAAAGACCGTTCAGTTATCTTAGGCCTGGGACACACAAGACAATTTTCAAATCTTAATTTAAAACGGCGGGAGATCACAGACATAAGGGCAGTTTCAACCGATTTTGATCATTATAATCATAGGCGGAGCGTGTGTTAGGCTGGGCCATCCCTGGCCACAGACACTGGTCAAAAAACAACGGGGGATTGGGTCAAAAATGCACCTGCACATTTAAACTAAATCTAGTAGTAAATTGAAAATTAAATAAAGTCTCGATTGTGTGCTTGCGGCATTACATTTAGATCTGCTTATGTTGAATCATACTTTTTACCTGTTTTACAGGTGTAGCGGGACATTGAGAGGGAAAGCAACCTCTAAAGATGTAGCTGACTACGCCACCCTGTTAACTAGGGAAATATCAATACTCATGAGTTTAACAAAGGACACACAGGAGCGTGGTTCTCGAAAGGAGGGCCTGAGACGTGGATACTAAAGATACAAAAGCTTTATTTCAATCAAGCAATAATCTTAAAAACATTAAAAGACTGTAGGACCAGGTTAACATATACAAACATTGAAGACGCTAATAAAAAAGGCAGAGGCTTACCAATGGCAGGGAAACTAGTTTAAAAATGATAAATTGATCATTAATAAATTATGAAAATACAATTGTTAAACACATTATAGATATGCTTATAAATCAAGAATAAAGCATTTATAGCCGTATTTATAAACTGCTTATTAATGTCTATAAATGCTTTATAAATTATGAATTAACTGTTTACTAATGCTTAATTAATGATTAATAGCGTACAGTTATTATAAAGTGTTACCGAACTGCATGCGGGAGAGCAGGTGTCACACAAAACACATGAACCTGACGAGCGAGTTTGTCACGGGAGAAACCAGGACTGTTACGTGCCTCCCCAGTCTAGGGGGTCAGGGAGGCAGTAACATGGAAATTACTAAAGAGTTGGCAACCAAGAACTCTCATCTCCTGTCCCACCACTCTACAAAGAAAAAAATCACACTGATTTTTGTAACACTCAAGAATGACTTTATTCAGTCCAAAGTACAAAAAAGAGGGGAAAGCATCAATAGGCTTCAGGAGGGGGACAAGGCCAAAACAACAAACATAAAGTTCTAACCTTTTTTGTCGGGGGTATACTTTCTTAACCTTTCAAAGCAAGATTGAAAATAAATGACAAAGTTCTTACCTTACTCCCTCTCTAACCAAACACAGGAGAAAACATGGACATAAACAAAAATGGCATCCACCTCCCTACGGCTTCCCAAATTATCTAGATCAAAATTTTATCAAATTAAAATCAAAAGTTATAAATGTTTTAAACTCAAGGCTCTTTCAGTAGTCAAATGAAGTTACGGAAACTTAGCTCAACTGCAGTCCAAGTCTGCTTAGGTCAACAACAACAAGTAACCAACAAGTTAGAATCAACAATGAGAACTTTAGCACACATGCTAAAACCGTGAGGCAGGAGAAGACAGTCTTGGCAGCCTGGAGTCAAAAAGGAGTTCAGCAAACTGGGTTTTCCTCTCCAGTTTTATCCACAAGCCTTCTCAACCAAGAGCCAATCGGTCACAACCAGGAGATGATTGTAATTGGTGTCAGCTGGTCTTCATTTGCACTCAGGATAGACAAAGCAGCAGCATCAAATAGTGTTGCCCCGCAGACTTCACTGAACGCACGGTATCCCAGAACACAGACTATTCCTCCTAAAATTTAAACATAAAATTACATACAACATAACTATAAATGAACGCTGCACAATAGCGGTAGTTCCATGTACCTTCATTTCATAGCCAGTCGCAAATCCAGGTCTCACACACACACACACACACACACAGAAGGGTGTCACCATGTCAACAAAGCACGGGACTGTGGGAGGAACATGTGGAGGGAAAATGGCAGCCGCTAACAACCCACCGCAATAAAGTTATAAACCAAAATAACTGTTACATAAAATCATGCATCTATGTGCTAACTAGTTAGCCAAACAACACATACCTCAAAGCGGAAGGGATGAAAACAAAGAGAATGGGCGGTACCCCGAATCCCCTTTTATACGCTCCCTCACAGTATACGATTGGACACTAAATTACCCAAGGGCATTAGGTTAATTAGAAACGAAACTCTGTACGTCCCACCACACAGGGTTTCACAGCATTGCACACTATAACCAATCACACATGATCTGTTGAGATGCAATGGCCAATCAGAGGCATCAATATTAGTAATCGCTGAAACACCAGAGTTTTGTTATAAGACAAAAAGACTGTTATATCATTAAAAGACTGTAGGACCAGGTTAACATATACAAACATTGAAGACGCTAATAAAAAAGGCAGAGGCTTACCAATGGCAGGGAAACTAGTTTAATGAGCACAAGACTCCTATATCACAATCTTACCACCCTGTGCACAGGTCTCACCACAACACACACACATCAATAAGGTCAAGCATGAACACACAGCACTCCATGACCAAATCCCACCACCGCACGCGAGGGCCTACCAGCGGCCTGCCCTGAAGCCTCGGCTCCTGCAACGAAAGACCAGATTAACAAAATGATCTCCAAATAAACCAAAGAAATTACAACAAGAACACTTGAAACATAAAAAGTTACAAAAAAACGATTGAAAAACATTTAATTATTGATGTGCATGTGTTGTGGTGAGACCTGTGCACAGGGTGGTAAGATTGTGATATAGGAGCCTTACTAATCTTGATGCCTCTGATTGGCCATTGCATCTCAACAGATCATGTGTGATTGGTTATAGTGTGCAATGCTGTGAAACCCTGTGTGGTGGGACGTACAGAGTTTCGTTTCTAATTAACCTAATGCTCTTGGGTAACACCAGAGTTGTGTTCAGTGCGCGAGCTGAACTCTACATTCTGGCTGAATTCTGCTCTCTCGCTGTTACAATCACGGCTGAAGCAGATGCAGAAGCAGAATCCAAGTGCAGCAGGTTTATTAAACAAACTCAAAAGATAACAAAATAACAGTTACTCAGGACACAAGAACAGCCCACATACAACATTAACAACTCACAAAGACTGAAACAAGACACAGGGCTTAAATACACAGACAGACAAGCTAAACAAGATAACAAGGGGGCGTGGTTAATAGAAAACACCTGGGAAGACTAATCAACATAACGGGGAACTCCAAAACATGGGACAGGACAGAGGAACACAGACATAAATCATAACACTCGCGAATACTCTCATCATAAACCCATAAACAGGTTTGGTGATCGTGCTCTTAAGAGCGTCGAAACTAATATAAATAGGTTTTTCTATTTACAACGTATTTTTGCTGCGTTGAGCAATGTAGCCAATCACAAACATATCTGATTTCTTAAACGCAATGGCCAATCAGATGTGTTTAAGTTAGAATAAAAAACGCCAGAGTTTTTGTCCAGTGCTGAGATCTGCACACTCAAATCCTCTCGTTATAGTTTAACTTGTAACAAAAAAGTGTAGACATTATGTAGGCTAAAAAAGATATTCATTGTACAGTCAACTTAATCGATTAGCAGAACTTTGTGAGATCGCGATGAATTAAGATGAGTGATAGCTTAGTGCTTATAAGGGAGCGCAATGGTTAGGCTATTTATTATTCAAACTGCCCTCCATGCCAGATCACGCATATGCTTGCCTGTTCAAATTATAGTGGTTTGTGAACGTAACCCCTTTAATAATAATAGCGTTTATCCTGTGTAGGTTGTTGATAGATGACACGTAACTATTTCATGACATTCTATTTAAATGTGTTTTTTATAGAGGAATGGCATCTAGCCTTACCCTAGAGATGGTTCCCCCTCCACCTCTGACTATAATCCTCCGAATGCACACACTAGAAGATTCGTCTGGACCGCGAGACCACACACACCTGTTCAACATTTTCACAGTGAGACAAGGGGCCCTATCTTGCACCCAGCGCAATTGACTTTGTACACCGACGCATGTTTCATTACTATTTTGCACCTGCGCAAAGCGCGCTTTTCCCTCCACAGACGCACGTCGCTAAACTAGGGAATGAACTTGCGCTCCCTGGGCGGTTCAGCGCAAAAAAGGAGGCGTGTTCCGGCGCAAACAATCCCTGGTGCTATTTTACTGTTCCATAAAACAATTGCGCCACTGGCCAGAAAAAAACCTAGTCTAAAGTCAGTGGCGCGTTGTGCATGTTATTCATATGCTATTTTAAGGGCGCATTGGCCATAATCAGTGTAGCATGTGCACAACGCACATACTTTGATTCTCTCATCTACACAGAAGCAGCAGTTTTCATTTTTGCAAATCATACATTATTACAAACGATAGATAGATAGATATATAGATAGATAGATAGATAGATAGATAGACAATTTATTATAAAAGCATACATCTAGCTTACACATTTACCCAAAATATTATATGCCTGTTTAACCGAAGCTAATTTGGGTGTGTTTCTCCATCCCCAATGTCACTTCTCTCTCTTTTACGGCCGTGACGACCGCTGTGAACCGCTCCTGGCGCGCGCCTGGCAAATCCGCCGTTACAATAGCAATCCGCCAAGGAAAAAGCGCGTCTGCTCTTAAAGAGAATGTGAGATGACGCTCTGATTGGTTTATTTCACGTTACGCCCAAACCACACCTATGAATAATGAAGCTACTTCAGACCAACCCCTTTTAGATTTGCGCCGGGCGCAAGAGTCATTTATCCCGCCGGGAAAATAGCAACAGTGCCGAGACCCGCCCACAAAGTTACTTGCGCTTTGCGCTTTGACACTTGCGTTTCAGATCGTTAAAATAGGGCCCAAGATCTCACAGAGACTCACGAGATCCAACGTGACTTGAGAAGAAAAACAAATGGGCAGAGATGGGAAGTACAAATACTTTGTTACTGTACTCAAGTAGATTTGTCAGGTATTTTTTACTTTACTTTACTATTTATTTTTGTGCCGACTTTTTCCTTTTACTCCTTACATTTTTAACATGAATATCAGTACTTTCTACTCCTTAGATTTTACAAAATTGTCTCGTTACTTTAGTTTCAAATCATTTCAGTGGAGTTACCGCTATTATTTTTCGCGTCATCAATACCGAATTCAATCTAATTGGATGGGAATATACGTTGCACTTGACGCACCACTACAAGACGACTCGACAGATTCGGTGGCATTCATTCGCGGCAAAATCAATGCGGCTTGATGGCGGTAACGTTAGCACATAGTAGTATGGACGGCGACATTACTGAGAATGAAGAAAACGGAGATCCCAGAGATTCGGCAGACAAGCAGCAAGACATTCCCAGTCATCCTCGGCCTTATCTGAGAGAGATGTTTGAGATAGTAGGCATCAAGTATGACTCCTGGTGAATGTGCTGCAAATTGTGCCAACCGAAACACCACGAACTGCTGGCTTTCAAGAATTCACCATCGAATTTGAAAAAAACACATAGAATTAAAATCATCTTTTTGTTGTTATCAAAAGCTATTTGTTGTTTGTTTCAGTAACTTTGTTAAGTTTACGTTAATGGTCAGTTACATTTGTTCTCCTGCTAGCAATGATGATGCCTTGGTTTGCTAGCATTTAGTTAAGTAACCCAAGTAACGTTAAGGTTAGCGAGCGTTCAGTTTATTTGAAAATAATCTAATACAGCTGATACAATATCTGCATGTATAGCTTAATATTAAAAACCAATTCAAGTCAAGTCAAGTCATCTTCATTTATATAGCGCTTTTAACAACGTAGATTGTTTCAAAGCAGCTTCACAGAGATAAGCGTATAATTTAAGGTAACAGAGATTGTTTTGGCTTTATAGCAGAGTTAAGTTATTTTCCATCTAAAGTTAGTTTTGATTGATTTGCTTCCGTCGCGACGATCATTTGTTATTAAATTAGGGGCCGCTAAGACGACACCATTCCCTCTACACATACTTTAAACGCGAACCTGTGAGAAACGCTGATGGCGTTCACATGCGCATTTAGAATGGGTTCTATAGTTATGTGCATTTGAAAATACGCAGGTTTGGAATTCCCTACAAGCCAAGCCTAAACAAAGTACTTGTCTATCCTTATAAATTTTGATAAAGAATTTTATTTTATTTTGTTGCTTTGGGGTAGGAACGCGAAACAAATTTTCCCGACAACGCCTTATCTGTATAGTGGTAGAGGGATCCTCCATAGGGAGAGACTAGTTGGCACTTCAGCACTGCGTTGTCATCGGTCCAGGCGAAGGTCCTTCGTCAGATCTGGATACGGCCTGGATCCGGCAGGCTGCAGGAAAACCTCGGGATAAACACAGACACTAAAATTAGCGTAGATGCCATTCTTCTCATGATGTAACGAGTACATCAGGAGTTATGGGAAGTGTTCCCGGTTCCGGCTGACCTAATCTATGCAGCCTAACATTAAATTATAGAAGTCTATAATGTATTATGTGAATGCTAGGTCAAAGAGATGTGTTTTTAGTCTAGCTTTGAACTGACAGAGTGTGTCTGCTTCCCGGACAATGGTAGGAAGACTGTTCCAGAGTTTTGGTGCTAAATAGGAAAAGGATCTACCGCCAGCAGTCGATTTTGATATTCTAGGTATTAGTAACTGGCCGGAATTTTGAGATCGCAATAGACGTGACGGACTATAATGCGTTAAGAGCTCACTCAAGTACTGCGGAGCTAAACCATTTAGTGCTTTGTAAGTAATCAGCAATATTTTAAA
Organism: Leuciscus idus; assembly: GCA_021554675.1. Taxonomy (NCBI): domain Eukaryota; kingdom Metazoa; phylum Chordata; class Actinopteri; order Cypriniformes; family Leuciscidae; genus Leuciscus; species Leuciscus idus. The sequence goes on along the minus strand of CM038643.1, from coordinate 30,505,881 downwards.
ATTGATGCGATGTTTAATAGGGAGCCAATGCAGTTTTGACAGAACTGGGCTAATATGGTCATACTTCCTGGTTCTGGTAAGAACTCGAGCTGCTGCATTTTGAACCAGATGTAGTTTGTTTATTAAGCGTGCAGGGCAACCACCCAGTAGAGCATTACAATAATCTAGCCTTGAGGTCATGAACGCATGAACTAATTGTTCCGCATTTGTCAATGAGAGCATATGGCGTAATTTAGATATATTTTTAAGATGGAAAAATGCAGTTTTACAGATACTAGACACGTGACTTTCAAATGAAAGATTGGTATCAAAGAGCACACCCAGGTTCCTAACCGACGACGAAGACTTAACAGAGCAGCCATCGAGTGTTAGACAGTATTCTAGGTTATTACGTGAGGAAGTTTTTTGTCCAATAATTAGAAACTCTGTTTTTTCAGAGTTAAGAAGTAGGAAATTACGAGTCATCCAATTTTTTATATCCGCTATGCATTCCGTTAATTTTGTGAATTGATAAGTTTCGTTAGGTTTTGAAGAAATATACAGCTGAGTATCGTCAGCATAACAGTGAAAGCTAATTCCATGTTTCCTAATGATATCTCCTAATGGTAGCATGTACAGAGTGAACAGCAGCGGTCCTAGTACTGAGCCTTGTGGTACGCCATACTGAACTTGTGATCGATGAGACATCTCATCATTTACTGCTACAAACTGATAACGGTCAGATAAGTATGATTTAAACCATGCTAGTGCATTTCCCGTAATGCCAACATAATGTTCTAATCTATTTAAAAGAACGTTGTGGTCAATGGTGTCAAAT